>OX451738.1:1113818032-1115018032 GCA_948472305.1 Vicia faba
CACCTGGCATCGGGATTGTAGCTGGGAGAAAAAGTTTTTGGATTTGGATGAGGTCTTATTGGCGTAATTAGATTCATCCTTAGCATGTGTCGTAGTGCTTGAGACAGTGGTATGTTGATGTTGGTAAACTGTCTTTTGGGCTCGCTTTGCCTTTGCTAATTTTCTGGTTGATGTTGACGAAGTCGTTGTTGGGCTCGTGACGTGGCAGCAAATGGGAAGGTCTCCCGGCTTCTTGTCTCATGGGAGGCTGAGCAGTGACTTGATTTCCAATTCTGGTTGTTTTCCCCATACGGTTGCAACCGTCTTGACAAAGTTGGTTGACAAGAACTTTTAGCTCTTCTTGTCCTTGAGCCAGATTTTGGATAAGAGCCATCTGGCCCACCAGTTGTCCCATCATCTGGACTTTCATTGTTTCCATTTCAGTTTGTAGCCTTTCCAACTGATCATCCTTGGTGCCTTTCAGATTCCCCATGACCATGCCCCTTGTGAGGAGAGCTTTCACCTCTTCTTGCCCCTTGGATAGGTTCAAGAACATCTCTTGAAGTTGAGTGTTTTGAATCTGAATGCTCTTGATGGTCTGTTCTAGGGACATCTCTACTGAAATAAACAGTAGGAAGATAAGGAAACCTGTGTGGGAGAAACTTGTCATGATATGATGCATGATATATGGATGCATGTTTTCAAGGATCTCGCGGGGTAAATGTTAGTAGTCACTTACAGTATTGATTTGGTAACTTTGAATCAGTGGATGTCCTTCCACGAGAATTAAGCTCACCATGTCAAGTGGGTTGTAGCCCTTGACTCAATTTGTTGTACTTGATCTTTGATGGTGCTTGGTTAGAGGAAAATAAATCTTCTTGCCCCTTGATAAGCGTCTGGTTAAACGTGACCCTGCATCAAAGACCCTTGAGATCCTTGAAATTATATGGTTCATTGTTATCGAAAATGCTATGGTATGATGTCATGATGTTATGTACAAGTATGCGAAGTAAGAAAATTTATATACAAATAGTCATATACACACAAAGCAGACAAGTCCTTGGGTTTAGGCTTGCATGGAGTTTATAGGTAAGTACCCTCTTGAAGTTTAGTTGGCTAAACCTATCCTAGTTAATAGTAACCGGGTTCTAAGGATTCTCAACATCACTGATCATCCTCTATCGGGCATTGTTTCAGCTCAGGCAATCTTTTCTTGCGGCTGAAATATCTCGAAAGTATGATCTCAACGAGTGTAGCATCGAGTATCAACCAATCCTCAGCTTTATACTGAGGCCGGCTATCTCACTACTTTCTAATGGCCAAGTTTGTTCAACTAAGTTTCTAAGGTCCATTAGTGCTTCGCGACACCACACGGAGGCCCTGTATTATATTTGTTTCCACACGAAGGATACCGGTACCAACCAAAGTGTCACACCAACACAGTCATCGCTTAAACCATATCGCTCTACATCGTACAGTCTCCACGATCTTTTTCTGTTTACCTAATAAGTGCCCCCGGATCCGAGTGTAGGATCTTTAACAATACCCAAGCAGAAAAGTCTTAAATGTAAAGCAGACAAGTCAAACAAAGAAAAGCAAGTAAAGGTGATCTAACCCTAAGGTAACTCCACTTTTAAGGTCCCCAGCAGAGTCTCCAGTTCTGTGATACAGTGGGAGAACTGACTTTTTGTTTTGCGTTTGATCGCAAATCTTGCAGATAGCAAGAGTCGCCACCGACTTTTCTTTTATCCAATAAGGAAAGGTGAAAAAGCACAGGAAAGACGTTTAGAGATTTTTTCTTGAGTTTAGGGGGTAGATTATGAAAAGGGAAAGTATTAGCACCCTTTTCATCAATGGTTTTCCACGGGCTCTTAGTTTACTCGCTAGATCACTTGCTTTTTGTTTGAATGTGTGCTTGTGATGTAGGTTTTGAAAGTATTTTAAAAATGTAACTTTGTAATGGCTCTCGTTTCTATAAGAACGCGTACAAAGTGTTGTTTTGAAAATAGTTCAAAGAGGTGTTTGTGGAATGTGTTTTTGAAAGTGATTTTGAAAATGTGTCTTTATAATGTCTCTCGTTTCTATAAGAACGCGTACAATATTTGAAAATGTTTCAAGATGAAAGTGTTGGTGTATAAGAATGTTTTTGTTGTGAGCAAGCGAGCAACTAGGAGCGAATCTACCTACTCAAAAGGTCTTAGATGTTATTTTCCTCCTCCTTTAGATGTTGCTATCTTACCATTGATTTGGTAAGAAGCCCCATCGTTGGATGTGAAGTGACGGGCGCGGGACGTTTTTGTATAGTCATAGAAGGCAACCCATGGAACGTTTTAGCAATGTCATGTTAGGGACTAGATCGTTTATCGAAGGAAATGTTGAGAGTCATCGAGGGACTACGATATTTTATCGAGGGTCTTTTCTAAAACGCCCATGTTCGAGGGATATAACTAATTTTTCGATAGGCAACAAGGTGGGATTACCCTAAGGGTGCTAGTGTGCAAGTGTGTTTGATTGCATGCATTTTAGTCTTGATTAGGGTTATCTATTTGTTGATTTCATATCTTGCCATACACATCCTAATTACTAGCATTTTATATTTGGAAAAGCGTTAAATTATGGAAATATAAAAGTCCTACGCTATTACAATATTTTAGGGATGGGGTTACATATTTACAAATGGGGGGTGCAAGAATTTAAATCATATTTAACTATTACAACCATATTGAAATGTACAATGCAAGAGAGAAAAAGGACTTGTTTAGAAAATTATTTTTTGTCTTAATGAATTAAGAAAAAGAAATAAATTAATCAATAAAAGAAAATAATTTTATGTCTTTTTTATATTAATAAAAAATTAGATTAATATTGAAAATGATAAAAGGAAAATAAATGAAAGATAGAAACAGCGTGCTGCTGCAAGCAAAATAACAAGGATCAGAAGTTCTGATGCCAGGCGCGTGGTAACTCAGAAAGGAACGTCAATGGAATCAGAAGTTCTGGATTGATACATTATAAGGCCCTGCAAGAAACGTTAGAGGGAAAGGAAATAGAGGTTCTGGGTGGCATTTAGATAGTGATCCAAAAGTCAGAAGTTCTGTGTGTTAAAATGGTGAATGAAAAAACAGAAGTTCAGTGTGTTGTCAGTGTGAAAATCAGAAATTCTGAGTGTTAAAATAGCGAGTGGAAGCATCAGAAGTTCAGTGTGCTTAACAGTAAGAAATCCTAGAAGTTATGTGTGTTTAACGTGTAGGGAGAACTCAAAAGTTTTGTGTTGTGCTAAAACATTGAATGAGTATCAGAAGTTCTATGTGTTAAAACAGTAAGAAAGCCTAGAAGTTCTGTATGTTAAAACAACAAAGATAACTCAGAAGTTCTGCGTGCTTAAATAATGAGTGAGCATCAGAAGTTCTGTGTGTTAAAATATTAAGAAAGCCTATAAGTTTTGTTTATTAAAACTGTAAGAAAGCCTAGAAGTTCTGTATGTTAAAACAGTAAGAAAGCCTAGAAGTTTTGTATGTTAAAACAGTAAGAAAGCCTAGAAGTTCTATGTGTTAAAATAGTAAGAAAGCCTAGAAGTTTTGTGCTATGCTAAAATAGTGAGTGAAAAACATGGGTTCTATGCCACATTTCAACTTCTTCCTCATATTAATCAACACATCAGCAATTTATTCAGTACTTAACAAACAGCATGTCAGAAAGATAAAAGCACAACAATTTATAGAAGTTCAAATCCCTAATCTGAGCCTAGCCCTAATCATGAAGTTCTGATCCACAGTTTTCCTACTTATGCAATGATATGGACAACATTAATATTGTGATATTTACATGTTTTAATGATGTTCGTAATGAAAAGATGCAAAGTTAGAAAGACTTGCCTTGAACCTAGAGCATGGGCTTGGAACTTGAACTACTGCCTTCAGATGTTCTGGAATCAACAAGAGCAATGGAAGAAAATATGTCAAATTCTTTGACTCAAAGGGAAGAATAAAGGTTTGGTTTTCTGTTTGGGAATTGGATTTTTGATGAAGGTTTCACAGTTTTCTTTTCTATCTTTTGACAATTTTCTCTCTCAAAAAAACCAGCCCCCATGAACGTGTGATGGAGCCACTTATTTATAGATAGAGTTGTTGTGGTTTTGGGGGGAAAACAAATGGGATTTTTAACCTTTTTGGCATACTGTTCCATTGCTTTTTAATCACAGTTTTTGTATACTAATTTGATGCAAATATGGGGTTTGAGAAAGTGCAGGCGTGGACTGGATCAGCAGCTGATTACAAGAATGTGATATAGCATGGCAGTAGGCTGCTTAAACAAGGTTTTGGGATTTGGTAATGTTCTGACCGCAGAAGATCAGAAACGTAACCTCCATATGCTGAAGAGTCATGTTCTGACCGAAGAACATTGCTTCCATATGTTCTGATTGAAGCATCATGTTCTGAACCTTACTTGCAAATTCTAATTGCACTCGCGTGAAGGCTTTCCCAGAACTTCTGAAGTATCATGTTCACTTAACACTTAGAAAATTTTCTAAATGTCTAGAAATTTGATTTTTTTTCAAAGTAATTTCTGACTTCTGATTTTTTGATGAACCAATTTCATGTCTTGATGAAATATAATTGTTGAAACTTGATTTGATCTAAAAGTCAAAGTTTGAGTTTTCAGTGTGCTTTTGACCATTTTGCCCTTGTGAATGATTTTCTTGAAACGTTGTAATTCAAGACTTGAAGCTTGATAGGAGCAAACCTGAGGGTCCAGGATGATCACTTGAGAAATGAGAGGGAAAATTTTTTGGTACAACAGGTACAGTCCCAACAACATTCAGCATCGTTCTACTCGAGAGGGGATGCACCAAAATATACTTGTCCTTAAAATGCCGGACAGACTCCAGATAGGATTTGAATAGCTTCCCGTTACCTTGATTTAAGGAAAACCATCCCCACTTGCCATCAATCTTGCTCCTCTAGAGATGGAAGCAGTAGAAGAACAAAGGGATGGTGGCCCCAATCTTCAGGTAGTCACAGACAATCTCGAACACCAGCATAAAAGCGACCCTGTTCGGATGCAATTAGGAAGGAGTCATTCGAAGGTGACGGAAAACAGTCACTTGGAAGTCTAAAAAAGGGAGTTGGAGGCCCATCTCCTGGAAAATAATTTCACACATAGGGATCCGCCTCTTGTCATATTTAGAGCAGATCTGGTTGTCTTTCCCAGGTATCCATAGCGACCAATCCCCCTGACCTCCCTCGTCGTACGTGTATACCTCGGTGAAAACCTCGTCGGGGTGCTAGAAGAAATAAGAGGCCCAATCCCAAGGATCTTGGGCAACCAAAGATTGTAGATCCTTATCTTTATTGGGAGGAAATAGGTCAATCTGGTCGACGGAGACCATCTTCATGTCTTCTCCCACTAATTCCTGATATGACCTACTCGGTTCTCCCCCAGAAATCTCCTAGATGCAAGACGTACTACAAGAATCATCCATAGAGCTTGGAGAAGATCTAGTTTTCTCATCTGAAAAATCATCCCCGATATTCTCGACCATAGTACCTGAAAATCATAGGATAGAAGTAAGTTCGACATCCTCACCAGAACCACCCTTCCACCACTAATCAAGTGACAGGGCGATGATAAACAAGGATTGTGTCCCCGAACAGAACGCTCACTAAGGAATTTGAGCAAACAAACACTTCTTCAAACAAGGACATGCCTCATTCCATAAAGAAACAGCCTAAAACCTTCAAGGGTTGGCCACGGTGCATCGCGAATATCAAAGGGAAGCCCGTGGAGGCTTCGACGCCTCTAAAAAGAGGAATCACAATTCCCCACCAACACTCGTATAAAGAATCTCAACTAACAACATCCTAACCCTAACCGCATGCAAATCTAAGGCTAAAATTATAAATACCTAAACTACAAAGATCCAATGACAGCAAAGAATTGAAAACTTACCAGTTGAAGAATAAAGAGGGTTGAGAATAGTTGTAGCGAGCAGTAAAATCCTTAAAAATAGCAGCGATCGGCAGATGAGCAACAACGAGCAGTATAAAAGAAGAAGTAAAAATACAAACGCCCCACTCCTTTCGTATTTATAGCACAGACTATTCACATGTGGGAGACACACGCCTACGGAACCCTAGGGTCGTCATTATTGCACCCTAGCCCATAGGTCATCATTGTGCCGCTTCGTCAGTGCACTACCCGAAACATGCCACCTCTTCATGTCCAAATCTCAAAACTAATAAATTCTCATCTCCCTGCGAGAAAGGAGCAACAGGCGATGCTCACGTCCCCTGTAAGAAACACCTTGCTTCACAGACGAACGTTAAAATCGTCACTCTCGTGCCCAGAAGCAATAACTTGGGGGGCTACTATTCTAGACTGGCCCGACAGCCATAGTGGGCCCTGCCTAGTCTCTCCCTTTAGAATGGCTCATTGGGCACCATCAATCATTTTCCCTTCTGAACCGACACTGGCCCACCGTAATCAACGAGCAACTCTCGGTCAGCCCGACATCAAGTCACCACGACAACTAGGAATCGACCGGACCATTTCCCGTGACCTACCTTCTCCTCAGAACCAACGCCTAGTTACGAGCACACCTGCTCGATATGACCAAGTCCTTCCAGTTACCTATTTTCACGGGTCTGCATATCTAGGCCCAAAAATAGAAACCAATGGACACGCGCCAGGGGAATTATATATACCCTCACACATGTGAGGATTAGGTATTGAGTATTCACTATTCACCACTAAAACCATAATAATTTTTCTTATATCTCTTTGCTCCCACTCTTACTTGATCGTCGGAGTGTCTTGCAGGTACATCCCTCTTTTTCCTCCTCGATTTTCCAGCACGACAGAAGATCGTCAGCTGGCCATCTAGCAGGTTCTGATCAACCAGTAAGATCAAAGGAAATACAAGAAATAGTAGTAATAAGGTCTAAAAGGAAAAGAAGACAAGTTATTTTTAAATATTATCAAATTAAATAATTTGGTATAGAAATCTAATCCAATACTTTATATCTTCAGAGGTAGTTCACAAACTGAAACCTTGGGGGTTGTGTCAAAAACTTTATATCTAACAAATATATCATATTAAATAATTGGGTATAGAAATATAATTCAATACTTTATTTGAAAGATAAAAGTGCTTTTATTGAGTTTCATGAAAAATTCAGGAAGAACAAGATCTTTGAGAAACTCGACTAATTAATCCAGTTGTTAAAAGATAGAAAAATGGATTCAAGAACATTAGAAGAGTCATGATCTTCATCATAAAAAGAAATAATTTAAGGATCAACGCCAGAGGTATCTTTTGAAAGAAAAATTACGATAAATGAATGATCCTTTGAAGAGTCGTCATCTAATGGAAAGAGTAAAGAAGCTTCATCCATTGGAATATTTGAAAGAAGAACTAACGAGGAAGCTTCATCAAGAAGTATCTTTGAAACACTACTATTAATAACCTATTTTACCTAAGTTGGGAAATGGTTATTACCTCGGTTTTATAGGATATATAACGAATGGTGTCGTGTAAAGTCGACACTTTTCCCTTTGTAATTGAGGGGAAAGGTGAAATTGGTAAGGGTTTAACCCACAACAACAACGTATTCATATTTTTTTTAAAACATGTTATTTTATCATTGAATATATATATATATATATATATATATATATATATATATATATATATATATATATATATATATATATATATATATATATATATATATATATATATATATATATATATATATATATATATATATATATATATATATATATATATATATATATATATATATATATATATATATATATATATATATATATATATATATATATATATATATATATATATATATATATATATATATATATATATATATATATATATATAGTACATCCTGAAAATCATTAAGGCGACCGGCAAGTCGGACATGAGGTATGAATTGAAACTAGATCGCCAGTAGGTAGCCAGTGTGTATTGTAAAGTCGAAATATGAAGTCAGGCGAGGCGAAGAATACCCCTGCCTGGAAGGCAAGGTGTGTAGTCAGAGATGTCAAGGGTGTGGCGGGTTAGATTGTTGGGTGCTAGACCAGTATGATGGTTATGATTTCCCAAAAGTTGCATGGACGTTACAAGCCTCAACAGAGGGCGTTATGCCTCATGATTTCGATGGAGGTATTTAAATCTCCTCATTTATGAGGGAACTTTAGAGGTCACCTCTTAATGAAGGCATGTTACAAAAGTATAGGTATAAAAGGGAACCTCCCCGGAGAGAAAAAGACAACCATACATCACACATCACATATAAGCAAGATATGAATCACTAATACACATAATAGTTTCAGCCCTACCTGATTAACTTTTAGAGAGTTATACAAACGTGTTTTACAGGATCATTTGGCGCCCACCCCATGGGGCCTCGATAAGACTTTCCCATGCCGCACAAAAATATCACATATATCACAATAACGTGATGTCTGGAATATCACTCACGAGTGAAGATCCTACACCAGACATGGCACACTTACTAGCTGTTGTGGAGGGTCTACGTCAACAAAAATAAAGTCTGCAGAACATCATCCAGACCCTTCAGGCTCTCAGCCAGCACGACAGGGACACGTGGGAGGAGTTTTTAGATCCCTAACCATTGATTGAAGCCATATGGAATGGCATGGTACCAAAAAACTTCAAGTCACCCCCATTGGCATCATTTGATGGAAAAAGTGACCCCCAAGAACACATCATTTTCACCAACAATCGATGGAGATAGTCGGCGCATCCGACTCCTTGAAATTCAAAATCATGGCCGAAATGTTCAAGGACTTCGCTTTACGCTTGTACATGAGCTTGCCGAGGTTTTCCATCACTGGATACTTGAACTTGACCTGGAAGATGGTTCAGCATTTTGCGGCCAAAAAACACATGAAGGTGTCCACCACTAGCTTGTTCAACATACAACAAGGTCCCTCTAAGTCCCTTCACGAGTACATGGCACACTTCAAAAAGGAAACCATAAAAATCTTACATCCAAATTAAGAAATGTTTGTAGGAGCTTTTAAAAATGGTCTGAGTACAGACTATTTCAATGAATCCCTTGCTCAGAAGCCGACCTCTAATATGAAGGAAGTGATGAACCGAGAAGAGTGTTACATCAAAGGTGAAGAAAGCAACATGGATAAGTGCTCCAAAGATGTCAAATAAAAACCCCAAGCTAGATCAGAAGGGTTGGGATCGAAAAAGGAGCATCAAAGACTCTCAGCCCGGGATTGGAATATGGCACGCCCAATCCATAAGTTGTATGAAGCCTTTCTCAAAAGGAGTCCAACCTAAAAACTCCGTCTACTAAGAAGGGAAAAAGTGTGGAGGAAGTACGTGAGACTCATGTAGAATGCCACACCCTGAATATTATCACATGAGGATTTTCCAGAGGGGGTGAGTCCAGCTCGGCAAGAAAAAGTTACATTTGACAAGTAATGCATGTTTCTCAAGAAATGTCATCTCTGGCGATGGAAGAAAATCCTGTTGCATTCAATTTTTAAAGACGGGACTCAAATGATGCGTTGGTTCATGAAAACGACCCAATGGTGATAAAGATTAAAATACATGATTGAAGTGTTAAGTGTGTACTAATCGATCCTGGAAGCTCTGCTTATGTCTTATATTGGGACGTTTTCAAAGGGATGGGCATGGACGCAGGAGATATGTGGCCATTTAAGGGCCCTCTTGTTGGGTTCGTCGGGGAACAAGTGCAAGTCCTATGGAACTTAATAATACTAATTGTATTCATAAGTGGAGGCAATTCCAAGTCCATTAAAGTAAGGTATCTTATTGTGAATGTGTCATATCCATACAACATAATAATCATCATACCAGCTTTCAACGCTTTGTAAGGTTCTCTATCCACTTTGTATGTTACCATGATGTACCATTTGCATGATGGGCGAGTCAGAGTCATTAAAGGCGACCAATGATTGGCCCATAAGTGCTACAAGGATAGTCTGAAGCTGAAAAAGAGGCCGATAAAAGATCGTCCCAAAGAAGTGGACCCATTGAAGGTTAATCCGGTGGACTTGAAAAATTTGCATATCAGAGCTCAGGAGTTTCAAAACACACAGATCGGCTCCGGTTTGACCCTGTAAGAGGAGTCATACATCATTCAAATACTGAGGAGAAATGCAGACCTATTTTCTTGGAAGCCTTCCGACATGCCAGAAATCTACCCAAACATTGTCTGTCACCAACTATCCATTGATCCGACACTCAAGGCGGTGGCTCAACAAAAGCACAAAAGTGGGGAAGAGAAAGGGAAAACCATATTTGAGGAATCGGGGAAGCTATTGAATGCAGGATTCATCCGGGAAATAAAGTAACCCACATGGTTATCTAACATTGTTATGGTCAAGAAAAAGACTGGAAAGTGGTGCATGTGTGTAGATTTCACGGATCTCAACAAATCCTGTGCAAAGATGCTTACTCGCTATCTCACATTGACAGACTCATTGATGGCTCCTCAGGGTTTTGGCTGCTCATCTTTATGGACGCCTACTTGGGATATAACCAGATAAGAATGAACATGGTGAATTCTCCCAAAATGGATGTCATGTCTAGTAGGAGTAATTACTACTAAGAGGCGATGTTGTTCGACCAAAAAAATGTAGGGGCTACCTACTAACGATTGATTAATATGGTCTTTGCTTCGCAGATTGAAAGAAACCTAGAGGTTTACATGGAAGATATGGTGATCAAAACTCCGAAAGGGAGAGACCATGTGGAAGACCTAGATGATACATTTAAGTCGGTACATAAGTTTAACATGCGACTCAGTCTGAAAAAATGCACCTTTGGGATAAAAGACGACAAATTCTTAGGCTTTATGCTCACCCATAAGGGTATATAAGCCAACCTGGATAAGTGCCAATAAATCATTGACATAAGGAGTCTGACTATAATAAAATAAGTACAACAACTGATTGATAGATTGGCGGCTTTGTCCAGATTTGTATCCTGTGTCAGCAACAAAGTCATACACTTCTTTGCGACTATCAACAAACCTGCCAAGTCTGACTGGACACAGGAATGTGAAAGGGAGTTCCAAGACTTGAAGCATTTCCTTTCGACACCACCTATCTTGGTCCGAATAGGATGGAGATGTTGGAGAAAACTCAATGTACTTTGTTAGCAAAGTCCTGAAGGGGGCAGAGGTACATTATCAAAAGATCGAAAAGTTGGCGTTAGCCTTGGTGGTAACCACCCAAAAGTTGAGACATTATTTCCAAGGGCACCCCATCATGATCAAAACTAACTACCCTGTAAGATAAATATTGAAGAAGCCGGATTTGGCCGGGAGGATGGTGTCCTGGGCCTTGGAATTATCAGAGTATGATATAACATTCAAGGCTTAGAGTAGCATCAAATCCCAACTCTGAGAAGATTTTTTGGTTGAACTAAGTTCTCCCTCGGTGGAAGAAGTATCAGAGTGTTAGATACTTTGGTGGTAGCTCATCTAACCTTAATCGAAGTGGAGAGAGAATAGTTTTGGAAGGACCGGAAGATGTTATTCTTGAGCAGTCATTATGCTTCAATTTTCAGGCCAGCAATAATCAAGAAGAGTACGAGGTAGTTATTTTCGACTTAAGGTTGGCTAAGGAAGTCGGTGTTACCCATTTGTCGGTGTGTACAGACTCTCATCTAATTTCTAGCCAAATCATATGGATTAACACACAAAATATCTGGCTCTATTGAAATATCTTCAACGAACACTAAAACTAGCCAAAGGATTTGCAGAGTACGAGGTGCCATACATTCCTTGAGAGGAGAACGCTCGAGCTGACTTTCTAGTCCATCTTTCCAGCACTAAATTCATGGGACTTAACAGAACGGTTATCCAAGAAACATTGGATGTTCCAAGCATAGAAGCCAGAGAAGTCATGGTCCTCGAGAACACTCGGGCTGGATGTTCCCCCGCATCCAATACCTTACCCACAACATGTTCCTGGATGATGAGAGGGAAGCTCGAAGCATTAAAAGGATCTTTGTGAGATACCTCATGATCTTCGATAAGTTGTATAAAATGGGAAGACTAATACCAATGATGAGATGTATTTTTGAGGAGGAGGTTGGACCAATAATATAAGAGGTTCATGAGGGTGTATGTGGAAGCCGTATTGGAAGAAGGGCTTTATCGGAAACAATACTCCTAGATGGATACTATTGTCGAGCATGATGTAAGATTGTGTCGGATTTGTTAATAGATCTGAGAAGTTCCAGATTTATGATCTTTTCATACATTCACCTGCTGAGTTTCTACACTCAGTGATCTCTCCATGGTCATTCTATCAATAAAGATTGGATATCGTTGGTACTTTTCCACTAGCAACGGGTCAGCTTAAATTTATGATAGTAGCAGTGGATTATTTCACCAAGTGGGTCGAAGCGGAAGCAGTATCTCGGATTATATAAGAAAGAGTGAGGAATTTTTATTGGAGAAACTTATATGTCGTTTTGGCATACCCAACATTATTATATCAGATAATGGCACATAGTTTGTGAGCTCGTGCGTTGTTGAATTTTGTAGGCATCTCGGTATATGTAACTGGTTCATATCAGTGGAGCACCCGCAGGATAACGGCTAAGAAGAAGTAGCAAAAAAGATAATCCTTTCAGGCATGAAGAAGAAACTTGACAAAGCCAAAGGGTTATAGGTCGAATACCTTCACGAGATATTATGGTCATATCACACCACACTATATTCAACCACCATAGAAACTCTCCTTCAGATGGTCTATGGAGCTGACACAATGATATCAGTCGAAATCAATTCATCGATGTGGTGCTGAGAAAAATATAGTGATGATCTTAATCGAGAAGGGTTGGAGAGTGCGGCTGATCTAGTAGAAGAGTTTAGAGCAAAGGCTCATGTCAAAGAGGTAGCGGAAAAGCAAAGAACGGTACGAAGATTTAATTCAAGGGTCCGACTGAGAAGTTTTCCTGAAGAAGACCTAGTCCTAAAGAGGATCATGGATTCAAATAAAAAATTGAAGCTAGATCCTAATTGGGAAGGACCATACATGATCCAGGATATATTAAACAATGGGGCTTACAAGCTAAAAAATTTGGATGGGGTCGAAATGTCCATGGTCTGGAATGTAGCAAGTTTAAAATTTTATTACAGTTGAAACTTGTAATAACTTTTAATAAATGAAGGTTGTAGTTAGAACTATTTTCCCTTGAAAGGGAAAGGATTCTTAATGAGACACCCATATTTTTTTAGGTATATGTGCCATTTTGTCACAGGAAGAGAAAGTCAGAACTAGGAAACTCTGAGTACTTTATCGGATCTGGATTAATCCCCAGTCGACTACACTCTCCGGCCTCTAGATTGAGTTGACACTCCTTCTTCTAAGTTGAGTAATTTACCGTATATGGGTTAAGTCTCAGTCCACTACACTCTCTGGCCTTTGGATTCAGTTGACACTCCTTCTCCTAAGTCGAGTGCTTTACTATATTTGGGTTTAGTCCCAACCGGCTACACTCTCTGACCTTCAGATTGAGTTAACACTCCTCCTCCCTAGTCGAGTACTTTACTAGATCTGGGTTAAGTCTTAGTTGGCTGCACTCTCTGACCTCTGGATTAAGCTTAAACTCCTCCTCCTAAGTCGAGTACTTTACCGAATCTAGGTAAACTCCTAGTGGGCTGCACTTTTCAGCCTCCAGATTGAGTTGACACTCCTTACCCTGAGTCATGTAATTTACCAAATATGGGTTAACTCTCAGCCAACTGCATTCTCTGGCCTCTAGATTGAGTTAACACTCCTCCTCCTGAGTCGATTCTTTACCGGATCTAGGTTAAGTCCCAGTTGTATGCACTCCTCGGCCTCCGGATTGAGTTCACATTCCTCCTGAGTCGAGTAATTTATTGAATATGGGTTAAGTCCTAGTCGAATGCACTCTCTGGCCTCCGGATTGAGTTGACACTCCTCCTTCTGAGTCTAGTACTTTATCAGATTAAGGTTAAGTCCTAGTTGGCTGCACTTCCCCAGATCCTGGGTTGAGTTGACGCTCCTCGGCTTTCTAGTTGAGTAAGCTTAGTGACTGGATTGAGGAACTTCTTGTCCGAGTTAAAGTGAATTCCTGTAATGAAACACTCGGGATAAGAAAGATTCAGAGGCCATAAAGGAAAAATTATTTGGAGAAGTCTGATCGGGATAACTCTTACTCAAAACTTTTTTTCCATGTTACACATGCCTCGCACTTGGGGGTCACATAGACATCCCGGTTAGATATCCAGGTTAAGGAAATAACACCCTGCAAAATTATTTTACCCACAACATGGAATTATCTCCTCAAATATAGAACATTAATCATTAGTTTCCTAAATTATCTTTATAATTAGAAACTAAGAATACTCCTTAAATTCAGCTTGAATCTTTTCAATCTTCAAACTGTGTGCCATATAGGGTAGCATAATATTCCCAGAATATTTTGCAACTGTAACAAACTAAAAATCCAATAGTCTTGTTGTATAGAATAACAATGTCGAAAGAACCTGCATGGGACATCTCATTCAATATGTTGCTCCAGTTGATATAACTGAAGGATAGAAAAACATAAAATGGGGGTTTGAATTAGGGTTTTCAAAAATTAAGGCTATATAACACATTGATTATCCTGGTTCAATTTGAACTCAAAACTACTCCAGGTCATCCACCAAGGTGATTTCGCCTCTCTCAATCAAGGTCTTAATCCATTAATCACAAATGATTATAATTCATGAAGACAATTGTCAACTTCTTCCTGAGATCAAACCACAACTTGGTTTCTCAAGGAAATACAACTAAAAATTCTATAATGTATTTGAGTTTGCTTCTAACAAGCTTTATCACAACTGTGATGTTTACACAAATTTACAGCACGGTTATAAATCAAGAGATAAAAATAATAGAGAGTTTTGGTTGCTCTTGTTTGATATGTGTGTGTGTTGTCTGATTCTTCTTCATAGTCTTTTTTATATAAGAATTTGATCCAAGAGATCCATTGGAGACATGTGCGATATTTCTGTAAGGTTAATGATTTGATGTTAATATCCTTTCCAAAAATATATATGTTGTTCCCAGTCATAATTATTCATTCGTTACTTTCTTGATCCTATATTCATTGTCATTAATGTGATGTATGATCTACAAATCTTCAGAGTATCTTGAGTGCTTGGTCTCAGAACTATGATAGTTGTGTTTGAAGCTTCTTTGTTCTTTCAGGACTTTATATATCAGAGTATAACCTGCAGCTTGGTGGTTCAGAAGTTTGATTGTCAGCATCAAAACTTCTTTTTCTTGTGTGTTGTTTTAGCTTCCCTTCAGAGCTTCTTATATGTTCTTCTTCTTCAGAGCTTCATATGTGATTTTTCACATCATTAACTTTCTTGCTTTCATCAGAACTTCTCTATAATTTCAATCAAATTATTAGAGTGAATAATTGTTCTTCATAATAATTAAGTATTTGTTATCATCAAAACTAATAATTGGATGTAGAACCAAACTATGTTCTAACAATCTCCCCATTTTTGATAATGACAAAAATTACATATTTTGATGAACAATTTATAATTTTCAAAAGATAAAAATTTCAGAGTCTCCCCCTGAGTTGAATACTCAGATAGAATTAAAAATAATAGATAATTCCTTGAAGATGTTTGGTCAGAGCATATGATGAAAGTTCTGAGAAGCCTATGTCGAAGGCAGGTAAGAATACCACCAGTTTAGAGTGATACTTTCTCTATTTGCTTTCAGAAACATTGAAATAGACGTTACTTTATTAGAAATGTTTGAGACTTAGTCTAGAACTGTTTATATCAAAATATCTCACTTTCTCCCCTTTTTGTCATAAATAAAAAAGAATAAAAACATGTAGTCAGAGCAAACAGTGAATTTTTTTTTAATAACCAAGTATTAAAATAATATTTCGCAAATAACCGGGTTTCGGAAAAAAATACGCAAATAACCATGTTTCAGATGACTCCCCAAAGGAGGAGCCATCTGAAATGGCGCATGCACCTCTTTTTTTAAGGGAGGCGCCATCGCCTATGTGCTTAGGGCATGCCCTAAGCCAAGTGAGATGGCGCCTAAGTGTATTTTTAGGGCAAAAAAAAATTTTTTTTTTTCTGTGCATTTCCTGTTGGACAGAGATCAACAAAATGGATTTTTTATTAAAAAAAAAATAATTACATCCAACTGTATTACATTAAGCCCATGCATGTATATGTGCAGAATAGGGCCAGGCTAGGTGGCAGCCTATGGGGTTTCATAAGCCCATGCATGTATCACGATTGGACAGTAAGGGAGGCGCCATTGGACTTGGCAAAAGAGTACAAAAATGAATGGTGTCGCCACCCCAATTGGCGAATAAGAGGTGTCATTTGTTACAGCATAGGCTCAGGCTACGTGACAGCCTTTGGGATTCCTTTCATTATTGCATGCAAGGCCATTGGAGTTGATGGGTGGAGTCTTACAAAAAACATGTATATGTGCAGAATAGGGCCAGGCTAGGTGGCAGCCTATGGGGTTTCATTATTGCATGTAATATTATTGGCAGCCTTGGGGGGTTGCATCCTTACTTAATTGAAATTTTTAGCCTTACGTTTAACATAACATTGATTCACATAATCTGTCAAATCTTCCAACCTTCGAATCAGTCATCAAATTCATACATTCCAACCTTCAAACATTATAGCATTCATACCTTCATACAATCAATAAACCTCAAACATTCCAACCTTCAAACCTTAAAACAATTCTATGCAATGGCCTATTCACCACAATTTGTCGTCAAAGCACATTTCAACGGTGAGACATACATTTGTCCCACAGCTGGGTTTTTGTTTAGAAACACAGACAACATTCGATTTCTCTTAAACGGGAAAGCCAATTTCTCGTACTTCAAGAAATGATTGGAGGCCAAACTTGAACGAGGCCCAGTGTCCCAGATATTTTATCAGAATCCAGTTTTTTTTTGGAAACAACCAAGTAATTTTTTATAAGGTTGAAGTTCAAGATGACGAGGATCTCCAGAATATGATTTCCAGCCATGTCTATTCTGGATACGACTCTATTGAGTTGTACGTTTTGCTTCAAGAGCCTCCGGTGACACAGGAGGTTGAGCCTCTGGTGACACAGGAGGTTGATCCTTTGGAGAATGAACAAGATAAGGTAGATGCAGTTGATGATGAAGAAGAAGATAATGAGTTAGAGTTTGATGAAATGGTGAACGATGATTCTGACGATGATGGCATCCCTAGTATTCCTACAGACAAAATCTACACACCACCTCCGCATATGACAAACTTCAACATGGGCGGAGATGAACCTTCTACTGACTTATTTTTCAAACCGTATATGCAGTCGGATGAAAATTTAAAAGAGAAGGACAAGTTTCGTAACAGAGAGGAATGCATCAGGGCCATTAAAAAATTTCACATGCTCAACTCGGTTGATTTTAAGGTGGATCGTGTCAACCCGAAAAGGTATAAGATCAAGTGTGTCCACCCTGATTGTATGTTCAAGCTGACCGCATCATACAGATTAAGGGGTGACTGCTGGGTCATAGGTTCCATGACTACCCACACTTGTGTAAGTTCCACTCAATCACAGGACCACCGAAAACTCAACTATGATCTAATCTGTCAAGAAATCCTACCCCTGGTCAGCAACGACCCATCTTTGAAGGTGAAAACAATCATCTCCCACATCACCACGGTTTTTAACTACACTTCATCTTACCGTAAGGCGTGGTTAGCAAAGACTAAGGCGATTGAAAGGGTGTACGGAAACTGGGAGGAGTCATACTGAGAACTTCCCCGCTACCTGAATGCACTCAAGACGTATTCTCCAGGTAGTGTTTACGTTCTGGAAACATTGCCAGCGTACGCCCAAGATGGTAGTCTACTGCATGGCAACGGAATATTCAGTTGCGTGTTTTAGGCATTTCAACCATGCATCACAGGGTTTGCATCATGCAAACCAATTCTACAAATTGATGGGACTTGGTTGTATGGGAAGTACAAAGGCACGCTATTGATGGCAGTTGTACAAGATGGCAACAACAACATTTTCCCCGTTGCGTTTGCCCTTGTTGAGGGGGAGACCGGTGGTGCTTAGAGCTTTTTCCTGAAAAATCTTCGGACACACGTGGCTCCTCAACCAGATCTCTGTTTGATCTCGGACAAACATGCCTCCATTGAAAGTGCCTACAATAATCCAGCAAATGGTTGGCATGACCCTCCTTCTATGCATGTCTATTGCGTTAGGCATATCGTCCAGAATTTCTCGAGGGAGGTCAAGGACAAAACATTGAGGAAAGCGGTTATGAATGCGGGATATGCATTGACACAACCCACATTCAAATATTACCGCAACGAGATCCGTTTGTCTAATCCAGAAGCCGGTAGGTGGATCAACAATATTCCGGTGGAAAAATGGACTAGGTCATACGACAATGGCCAAAGATGGGGGCATATGACAACGAATCTTATTGAATCAATGAATGGGGTATTCAAGGGCATACGAAACCTCCCAATCACTGCCTTGAAAAATCTACGTATTTTAGGATGGCTGCGTTATTTGCCAAAAGAGGTGAAATATGGAATGCGGTGTTGCAATCTGGACAACTATGGAGTGAAAGCTGCATGAAATACATTAAGGCTGAAAGTGCTAAAGCCAACACTCACATGATTATACGGTTTGACCGACACAGCCACAACTTCATTGTGAAAGAGACAATCGACCATAATCAAGGCCTACCAAGACAAGAATACAGGGTCATTTTACCTTCACAATGGTGCGATTGTGGCAGGTTTCAAGCATTTCGTATGCCTTGCTCTCATGTCGCTTGTGCTCATACCCATCAAGACGCGCTTCAACTGCTGTCAAACGTTTACAAATCTGAAACGTTGCTCACTGTTTACAACAACAACTTTCCTTTGGTGGCAAAACCGGATTATTGGCCTGAATACAACGGCGATATAGTTTGGCACAATGACCAAATGCGAAGGAACAAGAAGGGTCGTCCCAAAAGTAGGCGCATCACAACAGAAATGGACGATCTTGACAGGTTGGAAAGAAAGTATGGTTTATGCCGTCAGGTCGGACACAATCGCAAAAACTGTCTGAATCGGGCGTCTGGCTCGACCACATAAATATTGTAATACATAAAATCTTTTCAATATTTGTGTTGTAAACATTTGGGTTTTCCGTTAACAGATTTTGCTACAGTTAATAAAACGCGTACAACAATAATTAACGATATTCAATCTAGGAAATTACAACTGTTAACACAATTTCATCTGACCCATGCATCATCAGCATTACATCACTGTCTGTTTTGACTTCCTCCAACCACACATTAGGTCTTCCTGTCGAATGTGAGGTTGTTGTTTGTTTTCTCTGGATCCTTCGAATTTTTTCCCCCTCCGCAAGGTCTCCATCTAGCCACCGTATCAACTCCCGCTTCAGACGCTCCATGGAGTGAATGTGCCAGAATTTCATTTTCATCGCAGGTTTCGTGGCGGAGAATATAACGTAACCATCTCTGCTAAAAATCATAGGCGACGTCATGACGCAAATAACAAAGTACAAAATAAAAATACAGTGCGAGAAAGTGTGAGAAATTTCGGAGAAACGGACGAATTATTTATAAAACAGCATTTTGCCCTAGTTTTGCCCTAGGAGCCAAGTGAGATGGCGCCAAGTGAGATGGCGCCTAGGGCAAAACCCTAGCTGGAGGCGCCAAGTGAGATGGCTCCTCCTTTATGGAGTCATCTGAAACATGGTTATTTGCGTAATTTTTTCCGAAACCCGGTTATTTGTGAAATATTATTTTAATACATGGTTATTAATAAAAAAAATTCGCAAACAGTTATGCATTTAAAATCAGATGAAAATACAATGAGAAACAAAAACAAATAGAAGTTAAGTAAAAATAACAGGGATAAAAGAAACAAAAGACTAGATATAAGATTGTGTAGATGGAAGACATGTGAACAATGCTTCCAGAAGACCTTTGATCTGATAGTTGGTTTCTTCTTGCTTGCCTAGCATTCCCTTGATCTCTTTGTTGTTTCGTCTTGTTTATCCAACCTTTCCCTAATAGCTTCATTCTCTTTCTTCAATTCCTCTGGAGTTTTCAGCATTGCCTTGATTTCTTCAATTTCTTAACAGAATCTCAGCAGCGGATTCCCCTAGTTAATCTCGGTAGATGATTTTCCAAAAGACCTCGGAAGAAGGTAGTTATTAACATAATCTCGACAATAGATTCCCCTGGTTGATCTCGGCAGATTATTTTCCAAAATATCTCAGCAGTAGGTAGTCCTTAATTGAATCTCGACAGTAGATTCCTTGGAAATCTCGACAGTAGATTTCTCATTAAGAGCCTCGCATCAGGCATAACATGTACATAATCATATCAAAGTATCAAGATCATTCATAACATTTGGTGCATCTGACATACAGTAGCATAAAAAAAGAATTTAATAAAATATCAGAGAGTATTTTGGTTAGAAAAAACATCGAAAGAGGTCCACGATTATGCCTACACCTATGATACAATCTTAAAATCTTGCTAACACTATTCATCTTGTTATGTAAAATCAACTTCGAGATACCACGACAAAATAATGTGCAACGCCGGGGTGTCGATGACAAAATAAAAAATAGCCAATGGTTTAAAAGGAGAAAAATATCAAAAATATTTACAATACATTTTGTGCATGAACATACGAAACATTTGGTGCATATACATATACATTTGGGTTTCATATCGATTTAGGGCATCGTGCATATAGATTGTGCACATCATTTACAAATCTACCTTGGGTAAGAATACTACGAATTTTCTTGGGGATTATTGTTGACTTAGCTTATCTATGCAAAATAAGCAAACACCTTGGTTGAGAACAGACACAACCGATAAACTTCAATCTTATCTTTGGTTTAGTCATCTAAGATTCGATTATCAAAACACTTTTCAAATTTTAAACTCGCATCATTTACCCCCTAGGTTGTGGTAGATATGCGAAAATCTATAGTTCATTGTTTCAATCTCTAAGCGATAATGAATTATCAGGTTTGTGTTATTTACCCTCTATGTCGTGATAAATACACAAGCCTATACTCATGTTATCTACCCCCTAGGTTGTAGTAGGTATGCAAAAATATATAGTTCATTGTGTCAGTCTCTAAGCGATAATGAATTATCAGGTTTGTGTTATTTATCCTCTAGGTCGCGATAAATACACAAGCCTATACTCGCGTTATCTATCCCCTAGGTTGTGGTAGGTATGCAAAAATGTTCTATATAGTTCATTGTGTCAATCTCTAAGCGGCGATGAATTATCAAGTCTGTGTTATTTATCCTCTAGGTCGTGATAAATACACAAACCTATATTTGTGTTATCTATCCCCTAGGTTGCGATAGGTATGAGAATCTGCGATATAGTTCACTATGTTAGTCTCGAAGCGTCAGTGAATTATATGTTGTGTTATTTACCCCCTAGGTTGTGGTGAATATGCAATAAATGTGATGTAATATGTTATGTTAGTCTCAAAGCGTCAACGTATTATCAACTTTGTGTCATTTATCCCCTAGATCATGATAAGTGCACAAATATATGGAATACGTTACTATGTTAGTCTCTAAGTGTTAGTAAGATATTTTTAACCCGTATCATTTACTCCCTAGGTTATATTAGGTATATGAAATTTGTGATATAACTTGTTGCATCAGTCTCAATGCAATAATAAGTTATCAATTTTCAAGCTTGTGTCAATTACCTCCTAGGCTGCGATAATTAAACAAAATCTACGATTACTCTTTTTCTAGATGTTGACGAGTTATCTGCATCGTCATATCTAGTTCTACTACTCTTTTGTTCAAACTTTGGTGTGTTGACTGCGTCATCCTTGCCTACTATTTTTACTTTTGGGTATGCTTTACAGCGTATCCTTATATAATAATATTTTGGTCAAATTTTGGGGTTCTCCGTTATTTAATAACCCTTCGATCCGAATGTGTGAGACCTTTGTATTCTACATTCTTCAATCAAAGAGTAATTAAATAGGGGCAGTTGTCATACTCCAAATTTGTCTGCCCAATTTTTAGAATATTTAAATTATTTTTAAACTTAGTTTCATAAATTTTTTGGGTATTACTCACATTTGGTTTAACAATAATTTATATTTTCTTATTTAAAATATATAATAATTTTCTTTAAATTATTTGTATTTTTAAAATAGCAAAATATTGTTCCACTTTCATATGCTTCTATGTGCCTTTTTGTCTCGAATAGAATGACATAGCACAATTGGTAAGAGAGTAAGATTTGCAAGTGGAAGGTCTTGAGTTTAAGTCTCATTATACTACGTATTTGTATTTATATTCTTTTGTGTGTTTTTTAATAAAAATGATTAGAAAAAGTCATTTTTCAATTATTTTATTATTATTTTTGTTTTCTATTTTAAGGGTATTTTAATTTATTTATTTTTTTAATTTTTGATTTTATACACTTAATAGTCAAGATGTTAAAAATAATTGAAATTTTTTATAATCAATTTTTATTAATCACCAAATCAATCACAATATTGAGAAAAATCACAAAAGTGTCTAGATTTATAATCTTGTCATCCAAGTTTCAATCAAGTCTCAATTTGTATAAGTCTTTCCAAAAATATCATAAAAAAATGTTTTTATTTATTTAAATAATATTTTCGTTTTCCTATATTTAATATATTTTAAATTATTTTTTTTTATTAAAATCATTATTTTATGCAAAAATAGCCAAAAAATCTAAAAATAAATAAAATCTTTTTCAAGTTAAATATTTTTCAAATCGTATCTTGTATAGTTATAAATAGGAACTAGTTCTTAAACTTGATGACTAAGATAAAAATTTGGGCTTATTATGTTGGGTAATTTCCTTTTTGGTATTTTGAACCTAATTTCTAATTCTATAAATAGGGCACTTTTCGCCATAATTGTTCATCAACAATTTTCTATCTCTCTCTCACAAACATTCTTTCTACGTAAGTCTTTTGATTAATTTTAGAGTTTTAAACAGAACACCTAAAATTTTTTCATCAACAATCATTTGAAGAATCAACAATCATTTGGAGAATCAACAATCATTTGGAGAAACAACAACCATTTGGAGAATCGACAATTGTCAAATATATTTGGGTCGCTGTCTTGAACAGACAATGACCTAAGAACAAACACCCACGAACTTTTCTTTCAATTCTCTCTCTAGATAGATAACTGAAAGATCAACTTCTTTCAGACATTCGTGTAGTAAGTGGTTTTCCCTTACATTGTAAATTATTTTCAATTTTAGTTTTTGTTTGTTCTTTTACATTATTATTATGGAACTTAATCATATTTATTTAATTACTTACCTTATAGAAGTTAATTAGATTTATATAGAAATAAATTGGACCTCAAACTCGTTGCTACTCAGACCCCAGAAATTACTACTCTAAGCAATATACACCCCCTCATACACAAACTGGGTCGAGTTCAATTTCTGAACTTGGGCCCTTACTTTCTCCATCCCTGTAACTTACTTCCAAGTTATAAAATACACCCCCCCAGTCATTTGGATTCAAAATTTCTTTGGGTCCAAATATTTTTCTAGTACACCCCCAGATTTTAGTCTTGCACACCCTTTACTTAAATTAATTAATTAATTTGTTTAATTGTGTTTTCTTGTTTTAATTGATGTTATTTTCTTATTTTTATTTAAATATCATATCTTTTTTTTTTGCATTTTTTCATTAAATAATTTTTGTATAATTATTAAATAATTATTATATTTTTTTATTAAAAATATTTTACATATTTTTTACTAAATTATAAAATAGTTATTTATTAATCAAATTATTTTTAAAACACTAACCTTATTTTTAATTGCACTAAAAATTTTGTTCGTTCAAATTTATTTTCTCATGTTGCATACACATTTAAAATAGCTAACCAATCAAACACTAACATTTTTCTACTAACCTAAAAAATCAATATATTTTCAAAAAGGATTGTGGAGACCTCTTTTATTAACTGCGAATTGCATCTACGATTCTGCTATTTTCAATCCAGACTGGGTTCAAGGATTAGTTCAAAATATTTCCACAGTCCATAAATAAACTAACCAAACACTACGAACTACGAATTGAGACTTTGATTCCTCATAAGAGGATACATAGGCACGCAACTTAAAAACCAAGACAAGTCCCTTAATTAAAAAATTAAAACCCTATCATACCCTTTTAACCTAAACATTAGGACTTTCTTGAGAACAAGGTAGATGAAGGGTGCCTAACACCTTCCCTTCGTCTAAAGTGAATTAAGAACTTAGAATCTCTGTATCAATTTAGAGTTATTATATTATTCACCCGTTGTTAGCACAAAAAGTAGTGGTGGCAACTCATTATTTTTTTTCCAGTTACGACACATGTCAATGCACTTTACTCTAATTCTATCATGCCCAATGAGTGTTTCGATGAGATTCTCAGGGATGACTATTTACTTTCCTGTTACAGATGAGCTAACTTGCAGATTTGATACTTTTGCATGAATCTATAATTCCTTGACAAGTTTTGGAAATATTGGACCAATTAACCTATCAAAGAATCTATTCCATTCTTGAAACTCTACACCAGGAACAAGATCATACCCGTTTTCTTGCATACTTTTGAAATCAACCATATGTTCATAGAGAACTTCAAGATTATCAACATGAGTGAGGAGAGTCCTTTCTGGTTCAATGTAGTTTTCTTCAATATGAACAAAGGATGAAACAGGGATGTTGGTTTGAGAAGCAAGATCTTGAGAAGATTATTGTTCATGAGAAGAAGAAGCCACTGTTCACAAATCTTAGGGTTTTATAATAAAAAAAGGGGAAAAGCGATTTCACAGAAAACAAATAGTGAGTGAAAGATATGGTGAAAAGTGATTGTGAGAGAGGTGAATAAATAACCAACTGAAACAAAAGAAACATGAAATTAATTGTAATTAAAAAATAAACATAATTATTAAAAACAATAAATGATTTCTGAAGAAGGAGATAGCGTGAAGATATTCGAAACAATTACCGGTGACTTGCGCCTCAATACATCAACTCAACCGTTGATCAATCAAAATGTGAACATGTGTTCCTTCTCTGATGATGACTTAATGTTTAAGATTTACAGATGTTGATGTGGTGAATTGCATGATGCTATCTTGAAATGAAAGGTTTTGGTTATACGTTCAGATCTTCTAGATGGTTTCTGAGTCAATTTTCCTTCTCACTTCTGAAGAACTATTTCTCAGATGCTCACAAAAAAATCAGAACATTCTGAGAGTTAAGCATACAGAAATAACATTTTCATTCTAGACATAATTCTATACTGATATTTTTCATAATAAAATTAAATCTAACTTCAGCAAGGGGTTTTGTAAAGATGTCAGCCCATTGATGGTTTGTATCTCTAAATTTTAAGAAAATAATTCCTTTCCGAGTATAGTCCCTAATGAAATTGTGTTTAATTTCTATATGTTTATCTCTAGAGTGTAAAATAGGATTTTTAGAAAGAAAAATAGAATAAGTATTATCATAGATAATAGGAATGTTACTCTCGTATACATGATAATCTTCAAGTTGTCTTTTCATCCAGAGCATCTGAGTACTGCATCCACCTGCAACTATATATTCAGCTTCAGCAGTTGCTAGTGCAATGGTGGATTGTCTTTTGCTGGACTAGGATATTAAGTTGCCTCCCAGAAACTGACAGCTTCTAGAAGTGTTTTTTCATTCTATTCTATCTCCAGCAAATTCCACGTCACAATATCCTATTAAGTTACATTATCTAGATTTTCTATAGCAAAGACCAAGATTAGTAGTATCTTTCAGATACCTTAAAATTCACTTAATTGCTGTTAAGTGAGATTCTCTTGGATCTGATTAAAATCTAGCATATAGGCTAACACTATAGAGAATATCTAGTCTTGAAGCTGTTAAGTAAAGGAGAGAACCAATTATACCTCTGTAGAACTTCTGTTTTACTTTCTTACTTACCTTATCTTTTTCAAGAATACATGTAGGATGCATTGGAGTTTTGGATGGCTTACTTTTTGACATTTTAAATTTCTTCAGAAGTTATTTAACATATTTGCTTTGATGTATAAAGGTTCCTTCTGGAGTTTGATTAATTTGAATTCCAAGAAAGAACTTTAGTTCTCCCATCAGGCTCATTTCAAATTATGCCTGCATAGACTTAGCAAACTCTTTGCCCAATGAGGCTTTAGTTGATCCAAATCTAATATCATCAATGTAAATTTGATAAGTCAGAATGTCATTTTTAAATGTTTTACATAATAAAGTTGTGTCCATTTTCCCTCTAGTAAATTCTTTTTCTAAGGGAAAGTTATTGAGTCTTTCATACCAAGCTCTGGGAGCTTGTTTCAGACCATTTAACAATTTCTTAAGTTTATAAAAATACTCTGGATGTTTTGTGTTTTCAAAGCAAGAGGATTGGTGCACATATACTTCTTCATTAATGTAACCATTTAAAAAGGCACTTTTGACATCCATCTGATAGAGAGTGATGTCATTATTTACAACAACTGAAATTAAAAGTTTGATATATTCTAACCTGGCGAATGGAGCAAAGGTCTTTGTATAGTATGTCCCTTCTTGTTGACTATAACCTTATGCAACCATTTGTGCTTTGTTTCTGATGACTTTTCCTTGTTCACTTAGCTTGTTTCTGAAGACCCATTTAGTTCCAATGATATTGAAGCCTTTTGGTTTCGGAACTAGATCCCATACATTGTTTCTGGTAAATTGATTTAGTTCTTCCTGCATTGCAAGTATCCAATCAATGTCTTAAAGTGCTTCATCTATGGAGGTTGGTTCGATCAGAGATACCAAACCCATGAGAGACTCTTCATTATTTCTGAAGGTAGATCTTATTCTAATTGGATCATCCTTCTTTCCCATAATCGTATCTTCAGGATGCGTTAATCTGCTTCTGGACTGTCTATTCTAGATGGGCTCTTTAGAAGTTTCTGTAGTGTTGGTGTTGATGTCTTTTTCTGTATTGGACTGAGTTTCTGAGCTTTTGTCTTCAGAAGATTTGTCTTCAATACCTGTAATTTGAACTTCTATATCTGAAAATGTTCAACCTGCTTTGAATTTTGAGAGCCAAGCTTATCATCAAATCTGACACTAATGAATTCTTCCACAATTTGTGTTTCTGTGTTATATACTTTATAAACTTTTGAGCATTCAGAGTATCCTAACATGAAACACTTTTGTGCCTTAGAATCAAACTTGTTAGGATGTTCTTTAGTGTTCGACATATAACAGATACATCCAAATGGATGAAAGTAAGAAATGTTGGGCTTTTTGTTCTTCCACATATCATATGAAGTCTTTTACATAATAGGTCTTATGGAGATTCTAATCTGAATGTAGCATGTTGTGTTAACTGTCTCTGCCAAAAAGTGTTTAGTAATGTTAGTTTCATTGATCATGGTTCTAGCCATTTCTTATAAAGTTCTATTATTTCGTTTTAAAACTTCATTTTGTTGGGGAGTTCTAGGACAAGAGAAATCATGAGAAATGCCATTTTCATAAAAAAAACTTTTCAAAAATTTTATTTTTGAACTCTCCACTGTGATCACTTCTGACTTTTACAATTCTAAACTCTTTTTCATTATGAACTTGGTTATAGAAATTAGAGAACACATAGTGTAACTCGTCCTTGTGTCTTAAGAACTTTACCCATATCGATCTGCTATAGTCATCTATGATCACTAATCCATTCTTCTTGCCCCTGATGGATATAGTTTTCACTAGTCCAAACATATCTATATGCAGAAGTTCTAATAGTCTAGAGGTAGAAACAACATTTATATTTGAAAGAGGGTTTTGCAAACTTTCCTTTTTGACATGATTCACACAGAGCATCTGAGCTGAACTTCAAGTTAGGAAGTCCTTTGACCAATTGAGTTTGTTAATCTAAGATATTATTCTCATACTAACATTCCCCAATATTCTGTGCCAGACCCATTGCTCATTGTTAACAGACATAAGACATTCAATCTTTCTGACTAACTGCTATGCAGGACTTTTAATTAAAGTTTATATCATAACCGATGTCACTTAATTGACTTATGGACAACAGATTATGCATTAATCCATCTACTAAGAGAACATTAGTTATAGAAGGAAGTGTATTGTTACCAATAGTTCTATAGGCAATTATTTTTCCTTTCTGATTGCCTCTGAAACCTACATAACCTCCAGATTTAATTTCCATATTTTGGAACATGTGCTTTCTTCCCGTCATATGTCGAGAGCATCCAGAGTTAAGGTACCAAAACTGGTGTTTCAAATTTGATGTAAAAGACATTAGCAACATAGATGATTTTATCCTTAGGTACCCATATCTTTTTGGGTCCTTGTTGGTTAGAGTTTCTAGAATTCTAATTGAATTTTTGTTTATCATAAGAGTTAACATAATAAGATTCACTAGTGTATATTATGTCATGTGTGTGTTCATATGTGGAATATGAATTTAGGGGGGTGTATTTTATGACCATGTTATCAACTTGTTTTGGTTGATATGGTTCTTCCCCTTTTGGTTTCACATATCCTATACCTTTTATGTCGTTTCTACTAACTCCATAGATCATTAAGGCCATCTTGCTTCTATCTATGTTTCTAGCTAGAAATTTTTGAAAGTTGTGATCAAATTCTTTTGTGATGTTATCAGAACTAGTTGAAACTTCTGAAATAGATTCTTTCTGAGCTTTTTGTAATTCATTTTTAGTGAAGGAATTTTCATTTTTAAGTTTAGAATTAATTTCTTTTAGCTCAGAGTTTTTTGTTTTTAGTTTCCTAGTTTCTTCAGTTTCAGATATAAGACCACATTTTAGGTTCTTGTATTTGACTCGAAGTTGCAAATATCTTTCAAGAATTTCAGATAGACTATCTTCTAATTGAGATTTAGAGAATTTTGAAAATACCTTTTGAGTCTGATTCAGATTTTGATGTATCTGTGTCTTCTGATATGTTGGCCATTAATGCTATATTGGCCCATTCATCTTCTGATTCAGTTTCTGTTTCAGAAGATTTTGAGTCATCCCGGGTTGCCATAAGACTTTTCTTCTTTTCTTTGAAGAACTTCTTTTTAGGATTTTCTTTCTGAAGTTTGGGGCAGTCGCTTTTGTAGTGACCTGGCTCTTTTCATTCATAGAAGAATACATCTTTGTTGCTAGAATTTGTGTTTCCAGAGGATGACTCAGAGTGATTTCTTGTTCTTCTGGGGTTTCTGAATTTCCTTTGTCTGTGCTTCCATAGCTGATGGACTCTTCTAAAGAGAAGAGATAATACGTCTTTTTCTAATGAGGATCCACCAGAGCTTTCTTCTTATGCTTGAAAATCTTTAGTTTCATATTATTTATTAGAATTAAGGGCAAGATACTTACCTTTATTCTGGGGCTCATCTTCTTCTAGTTCTATCTCGTGACTTCTCAGAGAGCTGATTAGTTCCTCTAGTGATATGGTGTCCAGATCTTTAGCTAACTTTTAAGTTATGACCATAGGTCTCCATTTCATGGGTAAGCTTCAAACAATTTTCTTTACGTGATCTTTTGTGGAGTACCTTTTGTCCATAACATTCAAACCAGCAACAAGAGTTTGAAACCTTGATAACATTGTCTCGATAGTTTTTTCTTCTTCCATTTTGAAGGCTTTGTACTTCTGAATAAGTGCAAGAGATTTGGTTTCTTTGACTTATGTGTTGCCTTCATGCATCACTTTTAGAGATTCAAACATGTTCTGAGCAGTTTCTCTGTTTGTGATCTTCTCATACTCAGTATATGAGATAACGCTCAAAAGGATTGTTCTGGCTTTGTGATGGTTTCTGAATTCTTTCTTTTGTTCATCTGTCATCTTCTTTCTATCGATCTTCTGACCTTTTACACCGACTAGATGAATATAGCTATCAATTATCATGTCCTAGAGATCATCATCATGAGCTAGAAATAAACTGTCGATTTTGTCTTTATAGTAATTAATGTTTTCTCCATCAAAGATTAGCGGTCTGCCGCTGATTTTGTCCTTTTCGTCATGATTGTCGTTGTTGTTGTTTTGACTTGGTTCCACCATAGTGTTTTTCTTTCTTAGGATCTTTTTCTAACACGGTTAAGTGCTAGCACCCAGAACCAGGTACTCAGATTCCAGTTGAAGGATATAAAAACACAAGAAAGGGGGGTTTAAATTGGGGCTTTCAAAAATTAAGGCTATATAACACATTGGTTATCCTGGTTTATTTTTAACTCAAAACTACTCCAGTCCACCCGCCAAGGTGATTTCGCCTCTCTCAATCGAGGTCTTAATCCACTAATCACCAATGATTACAACTCGCGAAGACAATTGTCAACGTCTTCTTGAGATCAAACCACAACTTGTTTTCTCAAGGAAATACAACTAAAAATAATACAATTTGTTTCAGTTTACTTCTAACAAGTTTTATCATAACTGTGATGTTTACACATATTTACGGCACAATTATAATTCAAGAGATAAAATAATAGAGAGTTTTGGTTTCTCTTGTTTGATATGCGTGTGTGTTTTCTGATTCTTCTTCATAGTCTTTTTTATATAGGAATTTGATCCAAGAGATCCGTTGGAGACATGTGCGATATTTCTGAAGGTTGATGATTTGATGTTAATATCCTTTCCAAAAATACAGATGTTGTTTCCAATCATATAGTTGTACTTTCTTTATCCTGTATTTGTTGTCATTAATATGATGTTGGATCTACAAATCTTTAAAGTATCTTGAGTGTTTGGTCTCAAAACTATGATAATTATGTTTGAAGCTTCTTTGTTCTTTCAGAACTTTATATATCAGAGTATAACCTGCAACTTGGTGCTTCAGAAGTTTGATTGTCAGCATTAGAACTTCTCTTTCTTGCGTGTTGTTTTAGCTTCGCTTCAGAGCTTCTTATATATTCTTCTTCTTCAGAGCTTCATATGTGATTTTTCACGTCATTAACTTTCTTGCGTTCATCAGAAATTCTCTGTAATTTCAATCAATTGATTAGAGTGCATAATTGTTCTTCACAATAATTATATATTTGTTATCATCAAAACTAATAATTGAATATAGAACCAAACTATGTTCTAACAAAAACATCTTTAATCAACATGTTTCAGCTAAGTTCATTTTACCAAACATAATTGCAACCATAAAAATAGAGAAATAACGTATACCTTGATTCAAATATGAACCAAGTGAACCTAAGGGAACATACAAAGGTAGGAATAATAATGTAAACAACAAAACAAAGATGGCTTACAAGCCTACCAAACACCCAAGGTATCACTTAACAAGCAAGCAATGATCAAACAAGCCTAAGCCCTAATACATACTTTAAGTCATCAATCAATTAGCATGAATGTGTCACACACAAAACACTAGTTTCCCCCTAAGGGTCATGTATAAGTGGTCCTACCCTAAGTCATTACAAACCAAATCAAAAGCAATCAACAATTTCACTAGCACTAAAGGCTTAGAGTGTAAAGATAACACCAATGCTTAACCTACAAAGACGATATGACTTAGGCAAGGTGGAAGCCTAAATAAGAAAGCAAGTAAAAATTCTAAACTTACCTAAACATATCCCAAATATGTATAAATAATTGCAAAATAAACATGCAAGAGAATGCTAAAGAAACTATACAAATGTCAAACTAGTTCCTAAGAACTATACCACTAAAGGTTATAGCCCTAAGGCTCACTTATGGAAACAAGACAAAGCTATATTCAAGAAAGAATCAAGTTATAAGACATGATTTAAAGTTGCAAAGAAACACATGGCATCACATGCAAACAATACTCAAACAACTAATCCATTCAAGTAATGAAGGAGAAACATGTTTTCAAACATTACATAGTAATCAAAACTTGGGAGACAAGTAAGTTTGATGTTAAACAAGTTATAGAACATCAAAAGTCAGTAGCCAAACCCATAATCATTTATCTCAAACAAAATTAACAAGAAAAATCATGATCAAAGTAAACTATGTGCCAAAATCAGGTCAAAACAATCAATTGTCCACTTATGAATCAAACATCATGATAGACTAAACATATGACTCAATTATGGACTCATCATCAAGATAAAAGACACCTAAACATGTTAACATGTTAATCAAGAAGTCAATTGGACATTGAACCAAGCATTAGGGATCATGCAAAAAGGAATCAAATCCTAATTAGGTAAACAAGTAGACAATTATTCATCTTTGTGTAACACAAAGGAAAAAATTCAAACAAAGGTCTAAAGAGACCTCAAAAATCATGACATTAACAGACAAGGAATGTCATTATGTTCACTATCATGTCATGAAAATAAACCTAAGCTATTGCACAAGTGCAAGCTTAAAAGCTAAACCATTACACAAATACGTGTCCCAAAGTAAGCATGAATCGAGGTTCCTAAAACTAATTGGAAAATGATTTAATTCTCAAAAAAAAATCAAATTGACACATAAACCATGGACAAATAGGCCTTTGATCATGGAAAAAAATTGGTTCAAAATCGCGATCAACAATCATTAAACACAAGCCTTGATAAAAAAAATATTCAATTAAAACACCTTCACAAAAAGGATTTAAAAGAAAATAAAAATAAAATTGGAAAAATAATTTAAAAATCACCTAAAAATCCATAAGGCGTGAAAGAATCAGAATCATATTTTTGTAGACTTTATTTGCCAAGAAGAGATAAAAAATTGCATCAATACTTGCAAGAGAACACATAGATATCACTTCTAAACACATTATCTAAAAATATTTAAAAGAAAATGAAAAATAATTATAAAAAATCCACAAAATTCACCATAAATTCTAGAGATACGAAAGAGTTAGGAATATATCTTTTCACATATTTTACAAGTAAGAAAAATAAATATCAACAGAAAATTGGATATGTACCATGAATTATGTAGCAAGAGCACTAGGGTGTATTAGCAATTCTCAGTATTGAACTAACTTTAGTGCAATCCGTTCCAGATGGGCTAAAAGGGAATGTGTGAATATGCATGCGTGCCAGGCCCAAACGCTAAAGTCTATTGTCCAAACAAAAAAACTCATTTACCAGCTTTTGTTATTATTTATTCAATGTTTATTTAATTTTAATCAAAGTGTGACAAAATAAATTATGTAATCTTTATCAACTGGTCATGTTGAGTTTAAGTCACAAGATGCCAAAAAAATAATCAGGACCAATCATCATTCGCCAACCCCTTTCACATCCTTTGAATAATAAAAAAATTGAAGAAAAAAAATTGCATGAAAACAAAATTTACGCAGGGCCCAATCAGACACCACCACGCCTAGGGTTCGTGTTAAACTCATGAAACATGGGGTAAAACCAGACGGTGGCTCCACCATCTTCTCCGGAAGTCACCGTGCCGGAGACGGAGAATGGTGAAGGGCTCGAGAGTATAGCAAAGACGATGAAGAATGAGAGAAGAGAATAAAGGAGAGAGTTTGTTAGGATTTCTCTAACCGATTCGTAACTGAAAATGCAACAGCCTCTAACTGAGTGATGGTGATGGTGATTTATAATGTAGCTCTAAAAATGAAGTATGCGCGTGGGATTCAGATGTTTTACGTGAACTTGTGATGAATGAATAATGGAGTGTGGCTGCCACATATTTTCTGTGATGTGATGAAGCTTTATGTCGTTTTATTCAGTACTGAGAGAGTATGATAACATAATGTGTATCAAAACTTATTCAACAAGCTTATAACTTTTACTTTGAGTAATATTCCACCATGATGCATGTACATCAACTTTTGTATGGCTTTAAAGGGAAAGGTATGTATGCATGTATATATTGTAGCTCCTCATATTGCTTTATGTGCCATAAGATGTCTTGTGTTGAATGCATTTGGACCAAAAGATGCCATGTTGCTCGTGCCCAGGTGGCTCCCTTTGAGGGCTTCTTGTTTGCAGCATATACCTCCATATAGTGAGGTTTAGGGGTCATTGTAAAGATTGAAGGACAGTTATTAACTTTTATGTTGGGAAGGATTTGAGTATATGTCTTGCCTCATATGCAAAATCACATCAAAGTCGTGCACATGGCCATTCTGAAACGCTTCAGAAACTTCTCCAAGTGTTTGATGTATTTTCCAATCAATTCTCTCACTTTGATCACCCGTAATTTTCTCAATAGTCAGTCAATAATTGCATTCTTGGTGTCATGAGGAAGGGAGAGATTGATAGAGTAACTCTGCACTTGGGCACTTGTCGAGACAATGACCAGAACACCATGTATTCCTCCCATAAAATCAGCTATTTGAGCATTCTAAAAACACTAAGTGTTGCACATTCAAGAATTAATGATCTCCCATCTTCCAAGCCCCATAACTCACAATTTAATCACTTTTAGGAGATAGGTCCTCAAGGACAAAAATGAAGTATGAAGTCTCCTCTTTCCATTGTCATAGATTTGCAAATTTCAACCATAAATGAATGAGACAGAGAGTTGCCAAGATGGCATCATGAACTCAAAAATTCTTAAAACTTAGAAAAAATTTCTAAGTCCTAGATTACTTCAAATGCAAGAAATCCCACTTTTGACCATTCTTTTTTACTTTCCCCAACAAATGATCACATTTCCTCTTATTTTGACTCATGACCTTAATTTTGACCAAAAATCTCATTTGGTCAACTTTTGACTTTTTGTTGACTTTTGCTCATGCATACTCAAATCTCTTCATATCCAATGAATCTTGATTCTCTGATAAAATGTAAATACCAATAAGCCATGTGTGGATACCTTGAGACACATATGAGATCATAGAATCACTTTAAGCTTGAAGAATCAATCACAATATATTCTTATCACAAACCCTAATTTGTATAAAAAAGATAGGAGATGAAGATTGAGGTATCAAAACCCTAATTCAATTGAGATGACCTGAAGACCTCTTGAACTCACATATCCTGTAACTTGAGATGATGTTTATGATGGAGAGATTTCATATATTCAACCCTTGCAGATCAAATTTCCTCTCTTCAGTAGTACATATTCACCTAGTTAAAAACTTTGATCCCACATTATTGAGTTAATGCAATGCAAATGATGGGTATGATAGTGAAGCATAAGCTATTTAGGTTTATAAATAAGAGGGAAATTTCGGGTGCATACATACATACATACATACATACATACATACATACATACACACACACACATATATATACATACATACACACATACATACATACATACATACATACATACATACATACATACAAACATACATACATACATATATACATACATACATACACACATACATACATACATACATACATACATACATACATACATACATACATATACATATATCATTTATTTTATTAAAATACAAAGTTTTTATTTTACATTATTTTTCATTTCAATATTCTACAAGTACAAACTTTTGACGAATTATGAATCTGATTCATCGTCATCATTGTCAATCTGGAGAAGAAGAAATGTTAGATTTTTGTTGCATACACATTGCCTTTCAAGTTCAGTAATTTTTGTATATAGTATATTCTCAATGGGTTTTGCTTGCATTAGTTTCTGATATTAAATAAAAGTGTTAAACAAATAAAATAAATTTTCTGTTACAAGATAAGAAATTATGTGAGAACACTAGCCTTGCACCAAATTTTTTTCTACTCTTGCAATCTTTCCTAGAGAATATTTCTCATATTCTTTAAGTTTAACTATTTTCAATACACGTGTTTTCATTAACAATGTTTGAGTTTCACAATATAGTATCTAAGATATATAGTTGTGGTGTTAGTTTTCTAATTGAATGTAAAGGTTTTCTTGTGGATTGATGTGTTGACAATATTTTGGGTAACGTTACTTTATAAATAGACGACAAAGATTCGTTTACAGACAAAACTAAGTTACTTTTTCCCTCGATATTTTAGTAACACTGAGGTGATAAATTACTTCTATTGTAAAAAATGGTGTATAGAAAAAAATTGAAAGTAACATGTATTCTTTGCTTTTCCAATTTTTTTATGTGTTTCAATATTCAAATAAAAGACTATATTCAAAACAATTTTTTTTACCAGCGGTCGATTTTTTTTATGTGTTTCAATATTCAAATAAAGTACTATATTCAAAACAAAATTTTCAAGATCCTGTGACATAAATTGCAAGAGATGGAAACAACAACAACAACATCATTATATGACATAGATTGCAAGAACAAAAAAATTGATTTGTTCAAGTTTAGTAAAATTAGTTTCTCCAATTCTTGTATATAAGAACAACAACACACAAACTTTAAAGATTTCTTAACTAATTAAGAAAACTTGAATATTTTTCTGTCTTGCAAATATTCCCAAAGAATGATGTTTGTGAGTTTGGAGCGGTTGCAGACGAGTTAGGTTAGGAACGATTATAAATTAGTTTTTTCTTGACCTTCTTGGAGGTATTAGAAAATTTTCTTGCTCTCCTTTCTTGACACACAAGGCCAACATTGAATGGAGATGGGATTTCTTTTGAAGGATCAATTAGAATAGTTGAGCATAAATGTCAAAGTTAAACTCATTACCTTCAAGGTTTGTTTGATCATAATCTTGTTCGATGAAGGGTAAGTTACAAACTTGTGAAAAATATTCAAGAGATAGACCGATGGGTTGCTTCTTGACTTTAGAATTAATAATATCGTCTTTGTAAGTGAGATTTTCATAAAACATTCTTACCAATTCAGAGTATATTTCTTGAGGTTTTTCAAAGAAAAAGATTCTTAGGCCGACAAAGTTGAAGGCTTCCATGAAAGAGAATACTTTAAAGAGTTCTTCATGCAAGTAGTGAGAGATGTGCAATTCTTTATCGGCATATTAACAATTGAAATTATTCTCTTGTATTTGAGTGGATAAATCTTCAGAGAAGTATTACGGTGACGATTGAGTAGATCGAGTTCTCTTTTATGCCATTTAAGGTGATGAAGGATGATTGAGAAAGCTAAAATGTTTCTAATGAAACGCACAAGAAAAGGTAGGATGAGATGAGAAAGAAGAGAAAGTTGCCTCTATTTATAGCCATTTTCTAATCGATTGGATGAGAGTGCCAATCAATTGGAGGATTTGAATTTTTTGAATTAGCCCTTGCATTTATGTATTTTGCAACTAGTCGTTATGGCGTGCTCCAACGTTAAAATTTCTAAGTTTGGAAATGATCCTTCATCATGTTTCATTATGTTTCATTTTGGGCTTTTGTGTTGCACCTTTGGTTAGTTTTATTTTCACCCCTTTCTAAAAAAAAAAGCTTAGAGACTAATTTTTTTGGTTAGTAAATATAATCTATCAAGATGAGAAAAATTAAAACCACCATTCTAAAGTATTAATTGGAGTTTTTAATCATTTCTACCTTAAAATATTATATTATCTCAAATATAAAGAGTCCTTGATAAAAACTTCCCTTAAAGGGAACATAAATCATATCATGGTGTATCCTTCTATATGTATCTTTGGATGCAAGAGTTAGAATAAACAACAAGATGGATAATTCAATCACACACATATCCATTTAACCTGCTATGAGGTTAATTGATCTCTAAGAATCATAAAATTTGAGATATTCTAAAAACTCTTTCTTTGATCATTATTGATATTCACCATAATCGTACATTCTTGTATTAGAGACTTATTTTATACTTAAAGAGTGTACCCCTTGCTTTACATAACTCCATTAATTAACGTTAAAGCTTCGGGCTACAAATCATATCTGCAAAATATTAAGGTTTCACCTTAGGTACCCAAATTTTCTTGGGTCCAAGTGCATTAGTTTTCTAAAAGGTCTAGGGTTATTACCTTTATTTTTTTCAATTTATCAAAATAGAAAGGCTCTGACTGAACAAATCTTTTGCAACACGTGCATTTATAAACTGGACGATTCTTTTTCTTGTGATCTACACTTTTACTAGGTTTTTTTAATCCTTTTTGAATATCAATCCATTCTTATTTAAGTAAGGCGTTTGACTTGATAGGGTCAAGTATAACTTTTCTTTCCCTTGGGTAAACTTACCTAGGGTTTCATGCAAATCAATTACTTCCTTTTTCAGGGAGACACGAGTCTCACAAGTTTCTCTTGAGTTTCTAATTTTAGTTGTTTCTAACATAAATGATTTATTTCTTTCTTCAAGGGATCATAAATATTCCTTAAGGTCTAAGTTTCATTTTCTAGGTTTATCATTCTCCTCAACTAACTTAGCACTAATTCTAAAAAATTGCTTGTAAGATTTTTTATTTTCCTCAAAATTATCTGTTAGAACATAGTTTGATTCTACAACCCTTAATTAGAGTTTTGATGATAACAAACACAAAGAAAAAATATGAACTCTAAATTTGTGTTGTTTTTTATATAGAAGTTCTAACTGAAACAACATCAGAAGTTAAGCCACAGAAGCTTTCAAGCTGAGCTAATCAGAATGTTCTGAAGAATGATGATCAGAATCTACGCTAAAGTAAAAGATACTCTGATTCTGAACAGAAGTCTAATACGCCAACAGATCCTCATATCTCTGAGTCATCAAAGTTCTGAAGTAAAAGCAGCATGCAAGATTCTAAAGTTCTGAAGCGTTACTTTTCAATTAAGACAATATCATATGCAACGACTTCATTCAGACAAGAATCTTCTCAGTATGGAAAGTGCATTGAGTATCCATTATCACATTTTATTTTGGATAGATTTCCACGCCTATATAAATAAGCTTAAAGGACAAATCATTTACGATTTCCACCAATTACTTCTCATACATCTCAAAACGCTGCAAATATTCATATTCTTTCATATACTCAAATTGTGTAATACATCACAGTAGTGATACAGTTTTTGTAACGAAAAACATATAGTACACAGTTAATTATTCTTTGATTATGATATTGTTCCTTGAGATAAACCAGGTTGTGGTCTTACTCAAGAAGACTTTGGCAGTTGTCAAAGTAGTTTTGTAATCTGTTTGATTAGTGGATTAAGTCCTCGTTGGAGAGAGGCGAAATCACCTTGGCGGATGGACTGGAGTAGTTTGAGATCAAGCGAACCAGGATAAAAATCTTGAGTCCATTGCATTTGATTTTTAAGTTTCAATTCAACCCCCCTTCTTGTGTTTTTTACTTCTTCAATTGGCATCAGAGCGCCTGGTTCTGAGTTCATACACTTAACTGTGTCAGTACAAGATCCAAGCTTTAAAAAAACACTATGGTGGGACCAAGCCAAAACATCAGCAATGACTATCATGATGACAAGGACAGAATCATCGGCAAACCTCCAGTCTTTGATGGAGAATATTTTGACAACTGGAAAGACAGAATTGAGAGCTTCTTTCTGGTTCATGATGCTGATCTATGGGACATGGTAATTAATGGATACACACATCAAGTGGATGAAAGTGGTTAGAGGATAGATAGAAAAATAATGTTTGACCAGCAAAAGCCTGATTTTAGAAACCATCATAAAGCCAGAACAATACTTCTCAGTGCCATCTCATACTCAGAATATGAGAAGATCTCAAACAGAAAGACAACCAAAAACATGTTTGACTCTCTGAGAGTGACACATGAAGGCAACATATAAGTTAAAGAAACTAAGGCCCTTGCGCTCATTCAGAAATACGAAGCCTTCAAGATGGAAGACAGTGAATCCATAGAAGCAATGTTCTCAAGATTCCATATTCTTGTTGTTGGGCTAAGAGTTCTTGACAAAGGGTATTCTACTGCTGATCACGTAAAGAAGATCATCAAAAGTCTACCAAAGCAATGGAGGCCAATGGTCATTGTGCTTAAGCTGGCTAAAGATCTCAACAAGATATCTCTGGAGGAACTTGTTAGCTCCCTCAGAAGCCATGAGATAGAACTAGAAGATGATGAGCCTCAGAAGCAAGGTAAGCCTTTAGCATTAAAATCTAACAAAAAACTTGATTCTAAGGTTTTGCAGGCTATGGAAGAAATATCTGATGGATCCTCATCAGAAGAAGATGAATTGTCTCTTCTCTCTAGAAGGGTAAATCAGTTGTGGAAGTAGAGCCAAAGAAAATTAAAGAATTCCAGAAGGTCAGAGAATCAGAATGAATCCTCCTCTAGATACAGAAAGTCTGAGTCCTCCTATGGACACAGAAGATCTGAAGCTTCATTTGGTCACAGGAAGTCAAACAACAAAGACATCATCTGTTATGAGTGCAATGAACAGGGGCACTACAAAAGTGATTGTCCAAGGCTTCAGAAAGAGAAGCCCAAAAATAAGTTCTTTAAGGAGAAGAAGAAAAGTCTCATGGATACATGGGATGATTCAGACACTTCTGACACAGACTCAGAATCAGATGATGAAAGAGCCAACATTGCTCTCATGGCTAATGTGACAGAAGACAACGAAGCATCTCAGTCAGACTCAGAATCAGACACATAAGAGGTATTTCCTGATTTTACTATTAATTTCACTAAATTTGAACTAGCAGAAAGCCTGAATGAGATTCTGGAAAGATATCAGCACATCGGAGTCAAATTCAAGAACCTAAAAAGGGATCTTGTCTGACTCTGAAGAAACTGTGAGTCTAAGATTAGAAAATTCTGAGCTAAAAGAAAAGATTTCAAAACTAGAAACTAATTTACAAAACTCTCAAAGAAATAATCTCAGAGGCTCCCAGTAGCGCTAATAAAATCATAAAAGAATATGACCATATCTTTCAGAAGTTTCTGGCTAAAAACATAGATAGAAGCAAGATGGCTTCAATGATCTATGGAGTTATCAGGAATGGCAGAAAAGGAATAGGATACCATGTTAAGGTATCTCCACATAAGAAAGTCATGGACCTAGTAGTAAAACGCACACCACTAAAATCACACTTCACATATGGTCACACACATGACCTGAAATACACTAGCAATGATTATTCTGCCAAACCAAAATTCAAACAGAATTTTGTTAAAACTAACAAACCAGGACCCAAAAAGATATGGGTACCTAAGGACAAAATTATATATGTAGCAGATATCTTTAGAAGCAAGGCTAAAACACCAGTCATGATACCTAGACTCTAGATGCTCTCGACACATGACGGGAAGAAAGCATATGTTCCAAAGCCTGGAACATAAACCTGGAGGCTACGTGGGATTTGGAGGCAACCAAAGAGGGAAGATCATTGGCTCTGGAACAGTAGGTAATGGTAATCTTCCTTCTATTAATAATGTGCTTTTAGTTGATGAATTGATGCATAACCTGTTATCCATAAGTCAATTAAGTGATAACGATTATGGTATAATCTTTAATCAAAATTCATGCAAAGTTGTTAGTTAGAAAGATGGAACTATCATGTTTAATGGAAAGAGGAAAAACAACATTTATAAGATAAAACTTTCTGAACTAAAAATTCAGAATGTAAAATGCCTTATTTCTGTTAACAACGAGCAATGGGTCTGGCACAGAAGATTCGTGCATGTTAGCATGAGAAGAATATCTGAGATTAACAAACTCAATCTGGTCAGAGGACTTCATAATCTGAAGTTCAGCTCAGATGCTCTATGTGAAGTATGTCAGAAAGGAAAATTTGCAAAACCTGCTTTTAAAGCTAAAAATTTTGTTTCCACCTCTAGGCCATTAGAACTTATGCACATAGACTTATTTGGACCAGTGAAAATTGTGTCTGTTAGTGGAAAGAAGTATGGGTTAGTGATCGTAGATGACTATAGCAGATGGACATGGGTAAAGTTCTTAAGACACAAGGACGAGTCACATTCTGTGTTCGTTGCTTTCTGTAACCAAGTTCAAAATGAAAAGGATCTTAGAATTGTCAAAGTCAGAAGTGATCATGGTGGAGAATTTGAAAATAAAAAATTTGAAACATTTTTTAATGAAAAAGGCATTTCACATAACTTATCTTGTCCTAGAACTCCCCAACAAAATGGAGTTGTAGAACGAAATAACAGAACATTGCAAGAAATGGCCAGAACCATGATCAATGAGACTAACATTGCTAAGATCTTCTGGGCAGAAGCAATTAACACATCGTGTTATATTCAGAATAGAATCTCTATAAGACCTATTCTGGAAAAGACTCCATATGAAATGTGGAAGAACGGAAATCCCAACATTTCTTATTTCCATCCTTTTGGATGCACATGTTTTATTCTGAATACTAAAGATCATCTGAACAAGTTTGACTCTAAAGCATGGAAGTGTATTATGTTAGGATACTCTGAATGCTCAAGAGGGTAAAAAGTATACAATACATAAACACAGATTGTTGAAGAGTCAATCAGTGTTAGATTTGATGATAAGCTTGACCCTCAAAAGTCAAAGCAAAATGAATCTTTTGCAGATATAGAAGTTGAATTCACAGGTGTTGAAGGCAACTCATCAGAAGTTCCCAAAAGAGACGCTCCAACAACTTCTGAAGGAAATGTCACAAGTGTTCCAGTACCCTTTGTTGATCAACTCCAGAAAAAGTTATCCAGAAGCAGCATAGATCACCCAGAAGATAAGATTCTTGGAAAGAAGGATGATCCAATCGGAACAAGATCAACATTTAGAAACTCTAAAGAATCCCTCATGGGATTGGTATCACTGATTGAACCAACAACAATCGATGAAGCTCTTCTGGACAATGACTGGATTCTGGCAATGCAGGAGGAGTTAAACCAGTTCACCAGAAATGACGTATGGGATCTAGTTCCTAAACTAAAAGGATTCAACGTCATTGGAACAAAGTGGGTGTTCAGAAACAAACTGAATGAGCAAGGAGAAGTCATTAGAAATAAGGCACGACTGGTGGCACAAGGTTATAGTCAGCAAGAGGGGATATACTATACAGAAACCTTTGCTCCAGTCGGCAGGTTAGAATCTATCAGACTCTTAATCTCTTTTGCTGTAAATAATGGCATCACTCTGTATCAGATGGATGTCAAAAGTGAATTCTTAAATGGTTACATTGATGAAGAGGTATATGTGCACCAACCCCTGGGTTTGAAAATTCCAAACACCCAGAATATGTTTTCAAACTAAATAAGTCACTCTATGGTCTGAAACAAGCTCCCAGAGCTTGGTATGAAAGACTAAGTAACTTTTTGTTAGAAAAGGAATTCACCAGAGGGAAAGTGGACACAACCTTGTTCTATAAGACATTTAAGAATGACAATTTAGTTTGTCAGATTTACGTAGATGATATTATTTTTGGATCTACTAAACCTTCTCTGGGAAGATAATTTTCTAAGTGCAGGCAGAGTTTGAGATAAGCTTAATGGGGTAACTTAAATTCTTTCTGGGCATTCAGATAAACCAGACTCCAGAAGGAACTTACGTTCACCAGGGAAAATATGTCAGAGAACTTCTGAAGAAATTTGACCTCTCAGAATGTAAGCCCTCAAAGACTCTAATGTATCCCACGTGCATTCTGGAAAAAAAAGAGGTAAGTAAAAAGGTAGAACAGAAGATCTACAGAGGTATGATTGGCTCTCTCCTTTATCTGACAGCTTCAAGGCCTGATATTTTATTCAGTGTTTGCTTATGTGCTAGATTCCAATCAGATCCTAGACAATCTCACTTAACAGCAGTTAAGAGAATTTTCAAGTATCTGAAAGGTACTACTAACCTGGGTTTGTTTTATAGAAAATCCAATGAATACAACTTAGTAGGATACTGTGATGTTGACTTTGCTGGAGACAGAGTAGAGCGTAAAAGCACTTCTGGAAGCTGCCAGTTTCTGGGAGACAATCTGATCTCATGGACCAGCAAGAGACAGTCCACAATAGCGTTGTCAACAGGAGAAGCTGAATACATAGCAGCTGCTGGATGTAGCACACAAATGCTCTGGATGAAAAGTCAACTTGAAGACTTCAACATATTTGAGAGTAACATCCCTATCTTCTGTGATAATACTTCTGCCATTTGTCTATCCAGAAATCCCATTTGTATTCTAGGGCTAAACATATAGAAATAAAACATCATTTTATTAGGGATTATATTCAGAAAGGAATTCTTACTTTAAAATTTATTGACACAGACCATCAATGGGCTGATGTGTTTACAAAACCCCTTTCTGAAGATAAATTCAATTTCATTCTAAAATATCTCAGCATGAAATTATGTCCAGAATAAAATGTTTTATTTGCATATTCTAACCCTCAGAATTTTATTGTTTTCTATGAACATCTGATCAACTTGTCTTCAGAAGTTAGGAGTACAGTTGCCTCAGAATCTATCTATGAAGATCTGAACTTTTCATTTCAAGGATAGATGCGTGTAGTTCACACCATCAAACATATGTCATCATCTCACAAGCTACCTTATGAGGTTGAACACGCGTTCAAATTCTGAAGGGTCCAAGGCTCTGATTGGATGCATTGAGACACTTGTCATTGATAACTGTTCAATATCTCACTAAATCCCCTAATTTCAAGTTTCATTAATTCAGTATAATCATTACTTATTTTCTCTTTCTTACTGATTACGTTTTCAAAAGTTTTTATAAAACTCAATTTACTATTTCATTCATTCACTTTTTACCACCTTTAATATTCTCTCTTGCTCTAGTTTTTCAAAAACTGTTTCTATCATTTTTCTTCAAAGAATCCGTGTGAACAATGGCATCCTCATCAAGCCTCAAGAATCTCAACAGTGCTCCTGGTTCTTTGTCAATAGAACAGTATGAGGAGCCCATTAGAACACTGCTCACTCCGGTCGACAACCTTGAAGTTCTATGTGAATTTATCATCGACTTTGAGAGCTTACAGGAAAACGCATTTGATCTGTATGAAGATGTAACTGCACAGGGATGGAACAAATATTTTGATCGTCTGTTGGGTCCAACTTTTCCCATTCTTGTTAAAGAGTTTTGGATTCATGCTACCTCATCCAACCACCAGGTCACGTCATATGTTATGGGGAAGAAGATAGTGATTACAGAAGATTTGATTGGGAAACTCATTGGATACAATGGCAGCGGAGTCAGATGCATTGATATGGCTGATAAGTGTTCTGACCTAAAATCCATTGCTAGGGTCATTTTCACTTCTAGACAGTCATCCAGCAAGATCAGAGACTTAAAAGATTATTACAGAATCTGGGCTAGAATCATTTTGGGATGTATCAATCACAGGAAGCCTACAAGCTCTCCTGATTACACCAACATTGATAAGCAATTTCTGTTATACTTCATTGCAAAGAAGACCAAAATAAATCTTCCACATTTGCTCTTCAACCATCTGAGAACAAGTGTGAAAGAGACAAGATAAGAAGAAAGAACTAAGAGGGATTGGATTCCTCTAGGAAGATTGATTTCAGATATTCTGACAGAAAACAGGTTGATAGAACATCTGAGAGAGGCTCAAGAGATCAACACTCTGGAAGCAACTGCTGGGAAACCACTGAATGCCAAAAATCTGAAGAAAGTTAAGATTATTGAAAGCATTAAGAAGGAACCAACAATTGCTTCTCGTGAGGTCATCACTTCTAAGAGAATCCCTCTGAAGGATTTTCCACTATTCTCTAAGATAGATGCTTCTCCAGAGATTGTAGTCAGATACCTTGAAGCTTGCAAGGAAGATGGGACTATTCCAGAAATCAACATCCATGACCTGCACAAGCCAGCTCCAGAGGTTTTGCTAAAGAAATCCATAAAGAGGAAGGTAGAAGGAGAACGATCCTCTCAGAGGACACCCAAAGCTGCGAAAAAGAAAGGTAACACATCTTTTGTTTCTGTTGTAGAATCAATAACTGTTCCAACATCTGAATCCATTCCCCCTCAACCAACAGAAAATCCCTCACCACAAACATTTGAGGATTTTGACATAGAGTTTGACCCATCTGTAACTCTTGGCAATTTCTTAAATGAACCTCACTCCCCCAATCCAAATCCAGAACAAAATCAACCAGGACTTGCAAGAGTTCTCTCTGATATTGAACTGTTTGATCAAGACTTTCATTCACCAATCCCAGAAAATCCAAATATTCAGTTTCAACAACCAGCAAATCCACAACCACACTCTCCTCAAGCAAAACATCAAAACCTCAACTCACCTTAACCAGAAAATGAAAACCCTCTCACTCCTCAATCTGAAAATCCAACTTCTGAAACACCTGAAGCAGAAATTCAACACGCTACCGTAAACCAATCAGAAGACTCCCTTTCAGACTGATACCACTACCCCAATTCCTGGAATAACAAAACCTCTTATGGTTCTTTTACCTCTCTCCATTCATGATATTCCAGAAATACCTTCACCATAAGACTCCACACTACCAAACACTCCTCACTCACCAATCCTGATTTCTGACTCTTCTACTCCCTCACCAATTAACTGTCCAGCTGATCATCTCAGAACTGTCATTGATCTAGAAGCGTTGGACCATCTAACTTCCACCTCAAATAAAATTGTCATTCCCAAACCCAAACCAACCTTAACCAAATCAGATGTTGGTAACAACCTGTTGATTTTTGAAACAGAAATACAGGAATGGGTTACTTCTTTGAAGCAAGAAAGTCAAGAGAATTCTAATCCTACTGCTTCTGATTCTCTATGGGATAGATTCAGAAAATGGTTCAACTCTGAATCCCAGAGGCTAAAAGAATTGAGCTATGAGATGGCTCAGCAGAACTTCAGTGATCAGCTGAAAGCCTTCAAAGATCAAGTTTTAAGTCACTGGGACAAGAAAGAAATTCTTCTTCTAGAAAATGCTCCCTGGAAAGAGCGCCAACCTTCAGAAGCCACTGAACCAGATTCTGCTAGTCACCCTCTGACTACTTCCCTAGAAAAGGAAATTGCAACAGAAGAAGTTGTTCAATCAGAAGAAGCTGCAGAGTGTTCTGAACGACATGCAACCCCTGAAGATACACCAGCTTCGTCTCTAGTCATGCAAACTCTGGAAGAGTTGAAGAAGGAGAATGCTTTAATCCACGCCAGGCCGGATAAGCAAGAAGACATAAACAAAGAGATTAGGGATATATTGGACAAACAAGAAGATACAACAAAAGAAATCAAAGACATACTGGGAAAGCAGGAAGAATCAAGCACTCAGATTAGAGCTTGCTGGAAGCGTTGTTCACACGACTTCCCCCTCCTTCTTAGATTTTCTTTAACTTATTTTCTGTATTCTTCATCTTATCCTCTTTGTTTCTGAAAAATGTCATTGCAATCTGTTTTCAATACAAATCATCTTTTTTTACTCTAATTATATTGCTTTTTGATACCTGACAAAAAGGGGGAGAACGTAAGATATTTTCAATAACCGTATACCGGGACAAAGTCTCAAACATTCTGAATATCTTAACCTCTATTTTTTTCTAAAAGCTTGAACAGGAACATATTCTGATAAAGACAGATGGAGATGCTTCAAAAGCTCTGACGAGAAGGAACTTCAGGGAAGTAACTCATCTCTATCTGAGTAATCAACTCAGGGGGAGACTCTCTTAAGCTTTTTGTTCTATGTTTTTTATTGAAAATCCTAGTGTTTGTCATCATCAAAAAGGGGGAGATTGTTAGAACATAGTTTGATTCTACAACCCTTAATTATAGTTTTGATGATAACAAACATAAAGAACAAATATGAACTCTAAATTTGTGTTGTTTTTTATACAGAAGTTTTGACTTAAACAACATCAGAAGTTAAGCCACATAAGCTTTCAAGTTGAGCTAATAAGAATGTTCTGAAGAATGATGATCATAATCTGCGCTAAAGTAAAAGATACTCTGATTCTTAACAGAAGTCTATTACGCCAAAATATCCTCATATCTCTGAGTCATCAAAGTTCTGAAGTAAAAGCAGCATGCAAGATTCTAAAGTTCTGAAGCGTTGCTTTTCAATTAAGACAGTATCATATGCAACAGCTTCATTCAGACAAGAATCTTCTCAGTATAGAAAGTGTATTGAGTGTCCATTATCACATTTTATTTTGGAAAGATTTCCACGCCTATATAAACAAGCTTAAAGGACAAATTATTTACGATTTCCACCAACTACTGCTCATACATCTAAAAACGCTGCAAATATTCATATTCTTTCATATACTCAAATTGTGTAATACATCACAGTAGTGATACAGTTTTTGTAACGAAAAACATATAGTACACAGTTAATTGTTCTTTGATTAAGATATTGTTCCTTGAGATTAAACGGGTTGTGGTCTTACTCAAGAAGACTTTGGCAGTTGTCAAAGTAGTTTTGTAATCTGTTTGATTAGTGGATTAAGTCCTCGTTGGAGAGAGGCAAAATCACCTTGGCGGGTGGACTGGAGTAGTTTGAGATCAAGCGAACCAGGATAAAAATCTTGAGTCTATTGCATTTGATTTTTAAGTTTCAATTTAACCCCCCTTTCTTGTGTTTTTCACTTCTTCATTATATTCCTCGTAGGATGGCTTTATGCAAACTCCGTCTTCTTCATTGGAAGAAGGTTCTTCTACGTTTCTCCCTAAGGTTGATGACTCTTATCCTTTTCTCATTTCAAATATTCCACATGAAGATACATCTTCTGCATATTTTCTTACACATGAGGTTCCTTCGTTTGATGTTGAATATTATGATGATCGTTCAACTATTGAGTATATTCTTTCGAAGGAAACTATTGAAGTTGTCTGATAGGAGTTTAATAAAGATGATGATACTTCAATTTTTTAGTTTTCTCTTCCATCTCTAAGTAATTGAACTAGTTCGCTTAATTTCTCTATGATTTTCCATCATCCTTGATTTTTCCTAAAATTATTGAAGGCTCCCATCTCTCAATTTAAGGATAGGATTAAAATTCAAATTCTTAACTCTTAGATATTGGCTAGAAACAATCATTCCAATATAATTCCAAATATTTCTAAAATTTGAAAAACATTTAAAAGTGGTATCTTCATCTTCTTTGCCTATTGTGTTAATCTCTTCTTGCTTGATACTTGGAGAAACTCCATATTTCATTTTAAGAGTGTCCTTAAATTTCTTGGAGGTTTTGTAATTGTGAATTTTTTACCCCAAAATTTTCCCTCTCACTTATCAAGAATTTGCTCACAAGATCTCCTTTGGCTCAAGACTGCACTAGCGTTGATCAGCTCAAGACACCTCCTTAAGCACTGATGACCAAAATTAGGGTTTGAGATTGCACAAGGATATTTGAAATTCCAATGCCCCATATGACTTTCATGGATCATTATGGACCCTCAAGATTACTCATGTCAAGTTTCAATCTTTAGATCACACTTTTGCTCAGTCAATTGAGCTGTTGACCTAAAAATCAGCTGTATTGGGGAAAAAGTCAACTATGGCTAATTTACAGTCAAACTCTATAATTTTTTATCCACATCAACATTTTAAACTCATATGTATCATTTGATCAAGTTTGGACCATAATTCCTCAAGAAATTTAAACAAATCTTCAAAAGGGCAAAATTGTCAAAATTAGGGTTTTGACTAGGAAAGGGCGATTTCTGATTTTTGACCTAGCAAATGATCAATTGGTTTAAGTAATGATCTCAAGAGTCCAATTGCATCATTTTTACCTAATGGCATGGCTCAAAACATTGCTCAAGTCCAAAAGATTGACAGATGAATTTTAAGTCAACTGATCAAAAGTCAACTGTATACTGAAAAGACAAACTTTGACTTTTTGGTCAAAATCAAATGTAAAAGATAACAACTCATCAAAGTATGTCAAAATATGAAACTTATTCATCAAGAAATAAAAAATTCAAGATTTCATTTTGGAAAGTTAAAATTTCTAAACTTAGAAATTTTTCTAAGTGTTGGAAATTTCTTATTTTTCCACAACTTTGAGCCAAATTTTCACCATGATCCAAGTTGATTCAGAAGAACTTCCAACATGAAAGTTGTAGATCTCTACGAAATCTACAACATTTCTTTACACAACTCCTTCCAAAAGTGCTTGGATCTCAAGTTATAATTTTAAGAACACATGGTCATGAAACAAAACACTTAATGAAATTTTGCCCTAATTTGGTCAGGATTTTGACCTAACTTCATGGCACTTTTTCATATAGTTCCAAGGGGAATTTTCAAAATTGATTCAAAGAGGTGTTGTAGAGAACATTACAAGATTTCCAAAATGTCTAAGAACTCCTTGAGATCATTTTTGAGTAGGTAGAATCGAAGAGATGAAGTTAGGGTTTTCACACTTGAATTACAAGTCATTTTGTGATGAACAAGATTCAAAATTCAAACTTATGCTGCATAACCTCTACTTTGCAGGCCTCAAACTTGTTAGGAATTCCATAATTAATTTCTTGCACAGCTGTTAGAGGTCTCAATTCAAGCATTCAATGCAAGGCCATGCTTTATATCCATTTTGGGAAGAAAGTGCACAATGCCATTTTGATAAAGTAACTTTTTGCATAAAACTTATTCTTGAGCCTTGCACTTGTTCTCTTCTGATCATACATGTCTTATAACTCAAGAGAAACTTGTTTAGACACTTACAATCACCCAGGCCATGCTTGTACTACACATTGAAACTTGTTTTCCCACTTTTCTTCAAAATCAAGTAACCTAGCAATTAGCTTGTAACTTGTACTTCTGACTCTCCAAAGCACTCAAACCATTTTTCTTATACATACATAAGTTATTTGCCACAAATCTCACGCATGCTTAAGCCCTGAAAACATCAAGAACACAGAATCACCAAAAACACTTCAAAACTTGTCATTTCTGAGTTTTGAATCCAATCTCCAAATTTGCTCGTGCGTTTCTTGGCCTTTCACTTTCAAAAGCTTCTAAATAACATACACAAATAATCTCAACACCTGCAACACCACTGTAACACCTCCATCATCATCCACCATTTTAAAAAATAGCACCTTGCACCTTGACTTCTCCAGAACTCCTCAGGCACTTTCAGCTCAAGCTAAGCATCACACTAGCTTCCTGGGAACTTGAGGAAGCTAATCCAATCATTGGAACTCACAAAAAGCTACTCAAACTCCAAACACGATACCCTCTTGCAAGGTAAGTTTTCTGACTTTGGAACTTTTCACACATGCATCATTAATGGTTTATTTGTGAATGAAAAAATGTAGAAATCATTGCCCTAAAGTTAACCATGTCCATAGTTTTCATTTATTTTGCTTGAGCTTAGAGAATTTTAAGATTGAAGTTTCTGAAATTTTTAGGGTTCATATTAGGGCCATTAAAATTCATGCTTATCTTTGATCTATAATTTTATTGCTTTGCATTTCTGAAATCGTGAGGAAATTTGCTACAAGTTTCCTGTTTACATTTTTCATTTTTGTTGAGAACTGAATGAGATACAGAGGTTCTGGCTGGGCGTGAGGTTGAAGATGAAGTTGGCCTCAGGAACATGTTTACCATATATATTTATGGTTTGATTTATATAAACGGATGTACAGCCACCCCAGTGGTAGAAGCGCGCGCCTGTGACTATAGGGACCTGGGTTCGAGCCCCAGTGGTACCCTTTTGGATTTTTTTCATATTTTTCATTGTATTCTGACTTTTTTTGACAAGCTCTGGGCCTCACCCCTTGGGCTTTTTTTTGTTACTTCTGACCCCCTTGCTGGCTATTTACACCCTGGCCCATTTTTATTTTCTTTTTCTTTTTTTTATTTATTTGTTTTCTTAAATATTTTATTTAATACTACAAAATCAGAAAAAATATAAAAACATTAGACTTATATTTTGATAAAGTTTATTTATTTTTTACACAAAAAATTATTTTATTTAATCATACTTTATTTATTTTACTAATTGGTTTGTAAATTTAATTAAAAACTAGGGTTTTAGTTATTTTCATTTACACAATTAAAATATATTATTTTAAAACCAAAAAAGACCAAAAATATTTTATAATACTATAAATTATTTTTAAGACAAAAATACCAAAAATATTCTTCTTATAAACTTAATTTCTTTTTTAATCAATTAATAGATTAGGGTTTTATTTAAATTCTTTTCCTAGTAAATTTAGGTTTTACTTTTTACTAATTTACTTAATTATTTTTCTTTTAATTAATTAGGTTAAAACAAAATCCCTTTTCCCTAAAAATCCAAATAAACATTCATTTTCTTTACATTTACATTCTTGTATATTTATTCATTTTGTACATTATTTATTCAATTCTTGTACAAATTCAATATGGTTGTAATAGATAATTAGGGTTATTTTCTTGCAATCCCTATTTATAATTTGTACACCCTCTCCGACAAGTATTGTAATAGCGTAGTAATTTTAAATTCCACAATTTATCGCTTTATATACAAATGCTAGTAATTAGGGTTTGTATGGAAAGACTAAAACCAATCAATTAGAAAACCCTAATAAAAGACAAACCCAAGCATGAAAAACAATACACTTGCACACAAGCACCCTTAGGGTAAAATCCACTTGGTTGCCTTACAAAATGGCCATATTACGCATGCGAGGTATCTTAGCAAAAACAAGCAAAATAAAATATCATAGTCCCTCGATGACGTTATCCATGTTGCCTTTCAAATGATCTTAGTCCCTAAAAGAGAATGCTAAGATACCTTGTAATATTACTAATCATGGTTATATGATGACCCACGCCCGTCCCGTTTACATCCAAAGATAGGGTTACTTACCAAATCAATGGTAAGATAACAATGTCAAAGGAAAGAGGAAATGAACATGAAAGACTTTTGAGTAGGTAGAATGTTCCTAGTTACTTGCTCATTTTCAAAACAAAACATCCTTGCTATTTTCAAAACAAACACCTACACTTTCAAAAACATCTTTCAAACTTGAAAACACTTTCAAAAGATCAAACACTTTGTATACATTCTTACGAACGAGAATCATTACAAAGTTTGCCTAAACAATGGCCTCTTTACAAAATACTTTCAAAAAACCACACAATGCACAATTTCAAACAAAAGCAAGTGATCTAGCAAGTAACTAAGAGCCCATGGAAAACCATGGATGAAAAGGGTGCTAATACCTTCCCTTTTCATAATCTACCCCCCGAACTCAAGAAATAATCTCAAAGGTCTTTCATGTGATTTTTCACCTTTCCTTTTGGATAAAAGAAAAGTCGGTGGAGACTCTTGCTAACCGCAACATTTGCGATAAAACGCAAAACACCCAAGTCATTTCTCCCACCGTATCACAGAACTGGCGACTCTGCTGGGAAAAATTCTAAAAGTGGGGTTACCTTAGGGTTAGATCACATTTACTTGCTTTCATTGTTTGACTTGTTTGCTTTACATTATGGTTCTTTGTTTGGGTTTGAATTCTCTACCCAGATTTAGGATACCTTTTAGGTAAGTAGCAATATATTGTGGAAACTGTGCGGGGTATACCGACATGGTCTAAGAAATAGCTATGTTAGTGCGACATATTTATGGGTACCGGTAGCCCTTAATCAAGGAGAATACAGGACCACTGAGTGATGTCATGAAGCACTAATGAACTTTTAGAACCTTTACTTGACCAACTTGTCCATTAGGACGTAGTGAGATGACCGGCTTTGGTGCAGCCCGAAGTTGGTAGATACTCGATACTACACTCATTGAGGTTTGGTTTTTTGGGATATTTCGGTCGCCATTTAAGAGGCTTATGCTGAAAGAATGACCAAGGAAACAAACCAGTGATATTGAGCTCCTTAGAACCCGGTTACTATTGCTAGGACAGGTTTGAGCCAACTAAACTTCAAGAGGCTACTTACCTATGAGACTCCATGCAAGCCTAAACCTAAGGAATTGTTTGCTTTATTTGTGTATATTTACTTATACATAACATCATGAACATCATAACATCATACTCATATTCACTAACCATTTTAAGGATCTTGGGATTTATCTTTGTTCTCTTTTATAGGACATGGAATCTATTCGCAGGAAAACCATTCAAGTCAATCTTGTAAGGATCCCTCCTCAACTTAAAGAGCTAGCATCAAGGATTCCTGAAAATTCTCCTTTCACTGAAATACATGGTCGCCTACTAAACTTGGTCACCTCCAACACTGATGAAGACGTGATGAATGTGCTCTTTCAGTCTTTGATCCTTTGCACCATTGCTTCACATTTCCCGATTATCAACTTGTGCCAACTTTGGAAGAATTCTCCCGACTCTTGAGGATTCCCATTTTCAATCAACTACCTTTCAACAGTACGGAAAGAGATCCAAAGCCAGAAGATTTTGCTCAAGTTCTACACTTGCAACCATCTGATATCACAACCAATTGGGAAACAAGGAGTGGTGTCAAGGGTTTCCTACCAAAGTTCTTGTTTGAGAAAGCCCAAAGTTGTTGGAACTCTTTAGATCTGCAAGCTTTTGAGGAAATTGTGTCTCTCCTCATCTATGGGATGGTTTTGTTTCCAAATCCTGACAAACTCATAGATGTGAACACCGTCAAAATCTTCATGTCCCGCAACCCGGTGCCTACTTTGCTAGGGGATATCCTACATTCTTTTCACACTCGCACTATGAGGAAAAGAGGTATTCTTATGTGTTGTACTCCTCTTTTGGAAAGATGGTTTATTTTGCATCTTCCCCAATCTGTATTGAAGAACGAGCAAGGTTCAAGGTGGTCACAAAGGTTGATGACACTCAAACATTCAGACATTCATTGGTGTTCCCGATCTATAGAGAATGTTACTATTGTCGACTGTTGTGGAGAATTCCCTAACGTCCCTTTACTTGGCATTAGGGGAGGTATCACCTGCAACCCCTACTTAGCCTTAAGAAAATTTGGTTATGCCCTAAGGGATGGTCCACATGAGATGCTCATTCAAGGTTTGGTATTTGACTATGAGAACGACGATCAAGGTCATCGCCAAAGATTTATCCGAGCTTGGAGGATGTTGAATAAGGTAGATAGCAAGACATTGGGGTATAAGAATTCCATCCCTCTTGAGCCTTACCTCAAATGGGTACGAGCTCGTGCTCAGAGTCTTATGATGCCTTATCCCTCCATTCTCCCGGTAATCATTGAGCCTATTGTGGAAGGAGATGTTCCATACACTATCCTGCATCCTGACATGCCCACTTTTCTTGAAGACTTACAAAGAGATTGGATACAACTCAAGGGGGAGCGAGACACTTTCAAAGCCCAATTATACGCTAGCGAGAAGAAGGTTTTGGAACTCACTAAGCAACTTCATTAGGAGCGGAGCCTGAATTCCTACATTGCACCAAAGAGGATGCGTACAACCTTTTTATCTTAGAGTTTTTGTATTGTTTTTCCCAAAGAGGCAGTGATGTAATCAAGTTTTAATTTATTAATATAACGTGTGTTTCCTTTTTGTCTAAAACAAATTTGAATCTTTAAAATCCTTGAAATCATTGCATATGCATTTACCATTCATTATAACATAAGCAGGTTTCTTGCAACAAGTCTCCTCATCTTTATAATGTTTATTTCAGTAAGATGGATCTCGAGCAGACGGTGAAGGACCTCCAAGCACAAAATGCTCAATTTCAACAGATGTTCTTAACTTTAGCCAAAGGACAAGAAGAGTTGAAGACCTTGCTGGTTGAAGAGAAAAAGAATAAAACAAAGAAAATAACCGGAGTTCTAAATATGGGAAGAAGATTCCAAGGACAAGCAAGAAGGACCCTAGACTTTGCGACGTCATCTGGTGAGAAAGACAATCAAGATGGGAAAGGCAAGGAAGCAGTTGTCCAGCCAGATTTAAAAGAGGAAGAGGAAGAAGAAGATTATTCTGAAGAACAATATCCTTCGGCTGACGACAAGTATAAGCATCTGGAAGAACGGTTAAGTGCAATGGAAATTCAAAAATTGCCTGGATTGGACTTTGAGGAATTGGGTTTAGTGTCTGAGATTGTTATTCCTCCAAAATTCAAGGCACCGGTGTTCGCAAAATATGATGGAGTTTCATGTCCCAAAATGCATCTCCGGTCCTATGTGAGAAAAATACAGCCTCACACTGCTTACAAGGATTTATGGGTACACTTCTTTCAAGACATCCTGTCCGGAACTCAACTTGATTGGTTTTATTAGCTAGAAAGAGCCAATGTTCATAATTGGGAAGATCTTGCCGCAGCCTTTTACAAACAATACCAGTACAATGCAGACCTTGTGCCCACCCGTACTCAACTCTAGAGTATGGCCATGGTTTCAAGTGAAGGATTTAAAGACTACGCACAAAAATGGAGGGACTTAGCAGGAAGAGTCCAGCCTCCCCTATCTGAAAGAGAGTTAGTTGACATGTTTTTGGGCACCCTGTCTGGTCCTTTCTTTAATCACTTGATTGGGAGTTCCTCGACAGGTTTTACTGAATTGATATTGACCGGAGAAAGGGTGGAAGCCGGGATAAAGAATGGGAAGATTCAAAAAGATGCATCCTCTACTATTGTAAGGAAACCATTCATTGGAAATAAAGAAGTTGTTGCTGTATATCCTCAGAGAAATCAAGATAGGACTGAATGCCGTCCAATGGTGGGGGCTATCATGATTCCTAAACCCACACCTACTCAACAAAGAAGCAACCAGCTAAGAATGGAAAGACCAGTTAGACAGTTCACCCGAATTAATATGACACTATCTCAAGTATTGCCGCATTTGTAAGATCCAATCTAGTGACTTTGAAAGAAGCTTCAAAGAATCCTAACACAACCTCTCCTCATTATCATCCTAATGCCCGTTGTGCATACCATTCTGAGAGTCCCAGACATGACACTAACAACTGTTAGGCTCTGAAAAACAAGGTACAAGACCTTCTTGAAGCCAAAGAGATTGAATTCGATGCGCCAGAAATTCCCAATATTATCAATGCCCCTATGCCCAAGCACGACCGTGATGTCAATGCCGTTGAGGAAGATATGCTTGTTACTTTGGTTGATGAACTTGTGACCCACTCCTGACTATCAAAAAGAATTTGTTGAATGCCGGTGTATTCCCAGGCTGTGGTGAAAGCTGTCATTTCTGTTTATCCTCACCAACCAGCTGTCATTTGTTAAAAGCAGGCGTCCAATGCCTAATAGATGACAAAGATATTTTGTTTGAGAAGACTTCTATTCCAGCTGTTTCTTATAATGATGTTTCCACCGTGACCATTTCCGCCTATTCTTCCAGGGTCTCCACCAAAACACCCGTTAAAATTAAATCAGTTCCTAAAGTAGCTCCGTTGATGATTATAATTCCTGGACCAATCCCGTATTCATCAGACAAAACCGTCCCATGGAATTATGGAGGTCATGTCTACTATCACGGTATCAAGAAAGATTGGCCAGCTGCTGAAAATTCAAGTTCTGAGAAAGTTGATTCTGATATCAGTAATATCGCAGAGATTAGCAAGATAACCCGAAGCAGAAGGGTATTCTCTCCAGAAATTACTCCTCCAAAAGCTATTTATGGACTTGTAATCATTCCTATTGTTGTTTCTCCTCCAAAGGCTATTCCCAGTCCTGCAATCATCTCTGCTAATACTCCTATTGACAAAACTACTACAGTCCCTGTTATCACCCCTACTGACAATCCTGTTGCCGAGTCAACTGAGACTCGAGGCAAAGGTATTCTGGTTGAGCCTGTCCAGACGAAGGCACAATCAGTAGCTATCCTTGAGACCTCCCAAAAAGAGATGGAGGAAATTCTAAAGATTATAAAAAGAAGCGACTATAACATAGTCGAACAACTGGAGCAAACTCCATAAAAAATTTCCATGCTGGCTTTATTGTTATATTCCGAGGCTCATGCAAAGGCTTTGGTAAAATTCCTTAAAACTGCCCATGTAGCCCAAGAAACATCTGCCGATCAGTTCCAAGACTGTGTAGCCAGCTTGACCACAGATAATGGTTTAGGTTTTTTGAATGCTGATTTAACGCCAAGATGGAGGAAGCATAACGAGGCATTGCATGTCTCAGTCGAATGCAGGGACACGACTTTGGCTCATGTCTTGGTTGACACCAGTTTGTATCTGAATGTGTTGCCTAAAAAGGCTCTTGATAGGCTTGATTGTGAAGGATTGACCTTGAAACCTAGCAACAAAGTAGTGAGAGCCTTCGACGGCTCAAAAAGGATGGTGCATGGGGAAGTGGACATCCCCATAAAAGTTCGAACCCAAACATTTGATTCAAATTTTTATGTAATGGATATTCTCCCTTCATATTCCTGCTTATTAGGCCGACCGTGGATTCACAATGCTGGTGCTGTTACCTCTACATTGCATCAAATGCTGAAATATCCAATTCAGGGGAAAATCATCACTGTTCATGGAGAAGAAGAGTATATGGTCAGTCATCTAAATTCCTTAAGATATGTGGAATTAGATGGTGAATTTATTGAAACTCCATTCCATCACTTTAAAGAAGTCCCATAAACTGTGGCAGTAACCAAGGCTGTTTCTCAAGTCCCAAAGATTACAAGGCCTCCGCTCAAGATGTCGTCTTTAAAATATGCCAAGGCAGTGATAGAAGAAGGTGGGTGCACTATTTGGGGCCAACTCCCAAATATCCCATACAAATCTGAAAATTTTGGTTTAGGTTTCACTTCAGGAGCCCAGAAAGTTGTACGTCATGCCCGTGCTGGAGGACCACCCTTGAAGATCAGCAACCACCAAGTCAACACCGTGGAGGACGACGAAGACAACTATAACCTGGAGGATTGGATTTTCCCAACTGTCAATGGAGGGTTCAGCAACTGGGAAGCTAGAGATTTTATCCCGATCACATTTATCCAACAGTAATTTGTCTTTAAATTTTGTCGGACCTGTAATATTAAACAATTCAGACTCTTAAAACCTTGTGTCTTACCCGAGGCACAGTGGTCCATTTGTAAGGATTATTATCTCATTTCCATATGACATCAATGAATCATGGAAGTTTTTGCATACAAACTTTGTGCTCATTGTTTTTCTTTTTACATTTTCATTTCTTTCAAAGATAGCTATACTCTTACACACACTCACATTCAAAATGCAGATCTACATCCATTCGAGATCCCATGGGTAACAGTTCTGCTATGGCCTTCTGTGATTCTAAAAATCTAATCTATCAAGCCGAAGATGAAGGTGAGGAAGATTGTGAAGTACCAGGGGAACTCGCCAGGTTACTACAACCAGAAGAGAGGACCATACAGCCCCACGAAGAACCAGTGGACACAATTAACCTAGGTATCGAAGAAGACAAAAGAGAAGTTAAGGTGGGTGCCAATCTGGAACCCAGTGTCAAAGAGCGTCTGATTCAGTTGTTACACGATTATGTTGAGGTCTTTGCCTAGTTGTACGAAGACATGCCAGGACTTGATGTAGATATCGTAGTACATCGTCTACCTACAAAAGAGGACCGTCCTTTGGTGAAACAAAAGGTCCATCATATGCGACCAGACATGTCAGAGAAGATCAAGGCGGAAGTCATGAAACAATTCAACACCGGATTATTGGCCGTCACTTCCTATCCACAATGGGTTGCCAATGTTTTTCCCATGCCTAAAAAGGACAGAAAGGTGCGAATGTGCATGGACTACAAAGATTTGAATAGGACAAGTCCTAAGGATTATTTCCCACTTCCCAACATTGATATTCTAGTTGACAATACGACACAACATAAGGTATTTTCCTTCATGGATGGTTTCTCAGGCTATAACCAAATCAAAATGGCCCCTGAGGACATGGAGAAAACAACCTTTGTCACACAATGACGAATATTCTGCTACAAGGTTATGCCATTCAGGTTGAAGAATGCTGGGGAAACCTATCAGCGTGCCATGGTAGCCTTATTTCACGATATGATACATCACAAAATAGAGTTCTATGTGGACGACATGATAACAAGATCTCAAATAGAAGAAGAGCATCTTGATCATTTGCAGAAATTATTTGAGAGGCTAAAAAAGTACAAGCTGAGGTTAAACCTAAATAAATGCACATTTGGGGTGAGGTCTGGTAAACTCATAGGCTTTGTTATCAGCAATAAAGGTATCGAAGTGGATTCCGCCAAGGTGAAAGTGATATAAGAGATGCATGCTCCTCGTACTGAGAAGCAAGTCAGAGGATTCTTGGGACGGTTAAACTACATTTCCAGATTCATTTCTCACCTGACAGCTACTTGTGAACCAATCTTCAAATTACTGAAGAAAGATCAAGTAGTCAAATTGAATAATGAGTGTCAAACTGCCTTCGACAAGATCAAAGAATACCTGCAAGAACCTCCGATTTTGATGCCACCAGTCGAGGGAAGACCCTTGATCATGTATCTAACCGTTTTGGAAATTTCAATGGGGTGTGTGCTGGGGTAGCATGACGACTCTGGCCAAAAAGAGCATGCTATTTATTACCTAAGAAAAAAGTTTACCGACTGTGAAATAAGATATTCACTGCTTGAGAAAACTTGTTGTGCTCTGGCATGGGCTGATCACCCGCTAAGACCGTATATGCTGACCTATAGTACCTTATTGATATCTAAAATGGATCCAATAAAATACATCTTCGAGAAACCTATCCTCTTTGGGAGAATAGAGAGATGGAAAATGATCCTGACAGAATATGGCATACAATATACTACCCAGAAAGCAATAAAGGGCAGTGTACTAGCTGATCACCTTGCTCACCAAGCTGTGGATGACTACCAGTCCATGAAGTTCGAATTCCCAGATGAAGACATCCTGATGGTAAACAACTGTGAAGAATTCAGACCATATGACGGACCTGAACAAGGATCTCGATGGACCCTAGTTTTTGATGGGGCATCCAACGCACTCGGAAATGGTATAGATGTTATAATCATATCTCCCGAAGGATGTCATACTCCCTTTACGGCAAGACTCTGCTTCAATTGTACAAATAACATGGCAGAATACGAAGCGTGTATTTTTGGTCTCAAAGCTACTATAGATTTGGGGATCAAATCCTTAAGTGTATTCTGAGATTCAACTTTGGTCATCAGCCAGATCAAAAGGGAATGGGACACCAAACACCGAAACCTTATCCTCTATAAAGAACACGTGTTGACATTGATCTCGCATTTTAAGAAGATTACCTTGGAGCATTTCCCGCGAGAAGAAAATCAACTAGCAGACGCGTTAGCCACAATGTCATCCATGTTTAAACTTAAATGGGATAACGAGGCACCCCAGATCACCATTTAACTAATGGATGAACCAGCTCACTGTCATGAGATTAGTACTAAAGAAATAGTAGACCAGCCTTGGTTTCACGAAGTCAAGAGGTATCTCGAGGATCAAGAATATCTGGAAGGAGCTTCAGTCAATGATAAGAAGTTCTTAAGGAGATTATCTGCTAAATTCTTCCTTAGTAATGGCATTCTCTACAAACGCAACCATGACTCTGTGTTACTTAGGTGTGTAGACAAGGTTGAAGCGGAAAAGATCATGGCTGAGTTACATGAAGGCACTTTTAGCACCCATTCCAGTGGACATACGATGGCAAAGAAGATCCTACGGGAAGGCTATTACTGGTCTACCATGGAAGCAGATTGCTATCAACACTCTCGAACCTGCCACAAGTGTCAGATCTATAATGACAAGGTGCACGTACCTCCGGTTCCTCTGAATGCCTTGACGGCTCCTTGGCCCTTTGCTATGTGGGGCATCGATATGATTGGGGAAATCAAACCAACAACCTCTAATAGACACCGCTTCATCTTGGTGGCCATTGACTATTTCACAAATTGGGTTGAGGTAGCCTCTTTCGCTTCCTTTACCAAGAATGTTGTAGCCCAGTTCATTAAACAAAATCTCATTTGTCGGTATGGTATCCCGGAGAGGATCATCACAGACAATGGTATGAATCTAAACAATACTATGATCACCTCCCTGTGCGAGCAATTCAAGATCCAACATCACAATTCTTCCCCTTACCGGCCAAAGATGAATGGTGCTGTCGAAGCCGCAAATAAGAACATCAAAAAGATCATACAGAAAATGACAGTCACGTACAAAGACTGGCATGAGATGCTACCATTCGCTCTCCAAGGTTATCGTACCACAAGGCGCACATCAACCGGGGTAACACCTTACTCCTTGGTATATGGCATGGAAGTTGTCTTGCCTATTGAGGTCCAGATCCCCTCTTTGAGAATTATGAAGGATGCAGGGCTGAATGAAGAAGATTGGATCCAAACTCGTCTTGATCAATTGAACTTGATTGATGAGAAAAGGCTTACTGCTGTCTGTCATGGTCAAATGTATGAAAAACGTATGATCAAGGCTTTCAACAAAAAGGACAGACGCCAAGTGTATTAAGTCGGTGATCTGGTGATCAAACGCATCATACTGTCGCAAGGTGATCCTGGGGGAAAATGGACTCCTACACATGAAGGACCGTTTGTAATCAAGAGCATATTCTCTGGTGGAGCAATGATCTTGACCACCATGGATGGCGATGACCTGCCGCATCCTGTGAATGCGGACATAGTCAAAAGATACTATGCATAAGAGACCCGCTAGGCTGACACACCTAGGAAATACAAGGGCATCATGGCGAACCAAAAAGTTTCAGGCAAAAATTAGGGATAAAACAAAAAAAATTGGTACACCCAGCGAGCTGAAAACCCGAAAGGGCGGCTTGGGAAAAAAGGGGTATCCCGGTGTACTGAAAACCCGAAAGGGCGGTCTAGGCAAAAGTTAGGGAATTAAAGCGTATGACTATGTCCCGTTGGATCACCTTACAGACAACCTGCAAACTCGACGATTCTGATCTATTTAATCAGCTTCGGACAAGGAAACAAACAGATAAGATGCTCAGAGACACGAAGGCTATAGTAGAATGGGAACCCCATGGGATTATTTCACATTGCTATCTTTTCTTTGTATCAAATTTTCATTTTTTTACGACGAAATTCTCTTACTAGAATGTTTGTCTCATTGTACAAAAATACTTACTCAAAGTCAATATAAAGATATCCCTTTGAAAGTACAAAACTATCTGTTTTTCTTTACTCTTATGTTTTGTTTACAAAAACGTCCAATGATTTATTTTGGAACATATGCATTTGAACGTAACTACTATTTACAAATGAACAAAATAGCAAGGAAATCACTAATGGCTTTAAAAGGGAAATATCTCTAGGCTATTTCCATATAAAAACCCCACAGTGTACAATTTAATCCCCAGCAGAACAAAGCTTCCAGTTATCAATCCCCGGTAGAAGTCGCCAAATTTCTCAGGATTCCCCAGCAGGATTTTACAAGAAGTATATGGCGTTTCCCTTACAACAGAGTTTATTTCTCTAAGAGGAAATTAATAAACACTTCAACTTCACAACATGAAGACTTGCACTCTATATCCTCAGCAGCAGTCGGGGATTTATTTTCCCCCAATCCAACAAGCAGTGCAGCAGATTAGCTCACATATGCATACATCGCATCCATATATCATAAACATCAATAACACGAATGCATGTATCACAATCTCATTATACCATGCAACATGACATTGCATATTAGCTAACATTTTACCCTTTTCAGGATAAGGTTAATCAACAACTACCATTAACAAAATTCAAAGATTTTTCAGATACAGTTTAGATACGCTCCAGACACATACGCCATTCTGATACTCATTCAATTTCAACTCTCAGATACAGTTCAGATACACTCTAGACACGGATGCCATCCTGATACTCATTCAAATTTAACTCTCAGATACAGTTCATATGTGCTCCAGACAGGGAGGCCATCCTGATACTCATTCAGATTCAACTTTCAGATACAATTCAGATACGCTCTTGAAACGGATGCCATCCTGATACTTATTCAAATTCAACTTTCAGATATAGTTCAGATACGCTCCAGATATGGATGCCATCCTGATACTCATTCAAATTCAATCTTCAGATACGGTTCAGATATGCTTCAGATACAGATGCCATCCTGATACTCATTCAGATTCAATCTTCAGATACAGTTCAAATACGCTCTAGACACGGATGCCATCCTTATACTCATTCAGATTCAACTCTCAGATACAGTTCAGATACGCTCCAGATACGGATGCCATCTTGATACTCATTCAGATTCAATCTTCAGATACAGTTCAGATACGCTTCAGACACAGATGCCATCCTGATACTCATTCAGATTCAACTCTCAGATACAGTTCAAATACGCTCCAGACACATACGCTATTCTGATACTCATTCAGATTCAGTTTTTAGATACATTTCAGATACGCTCTAGACACAGATGCCATCCTAATACTCATTCAGATTTAACTTTCAGATACAGTTCAGATACGCTCCAGACACGGACGCCATGCTGATATTTATTCAGTTTCAGCTTACAGATACGGTTCAGCAATCATTTCTGGATGGCATCTACAAGCCCATTTCAAACAACTTTCCATCATCCCTCCAAATGTAATCTTTAAGCCCATTCCCTATACCATCAATCATCACATCACCGAGTGCAAATTTCTAGGCACTCTAATGTCCAATCATCTTCCACCTTCGAGTCACGAATGTCAAAACTCGGCAATCTAACTCTTCAGGCTTAAGAATATTGAACAGTGGAAGTTGTTGTACCCTAAAATTTTCCCTCTCACTTATCAAGAATTTTCTCATAAGATCTCCTTTGGCTCAAGACTGCACTAGGGTTGATCAGCTCAAGACACCTCCTTAAACACTGATGACCAAAATTAGGGTTTGAGATTGCACAAGGATATTTGAACTTACAATGCCCCATATGACTTTCATGGATCATTATGTACCCTCAAGATTACTCATGTCAAGTTTCAAGCTTTGGATCACACTTTTGCTCAGTCAATTGAGCAGTTGACCTAAAAATCAGTTCTATTGGGGAAAAAGTCAACTATGGCCAATTTACAGTCAAACTCCATAATTTTTTATCCACATCAATATTTTAAACTCATATGTAACATTTGATCAAGTTTGGACCATATTTCCTCAAGAAATTTGATCAAATCTTTAAAAGAGCAAAATGGTCAAAATAAGGGTTTTGACTAGGAAAGGGCAATTTCTGATTTTTGACCTAGAAAATGATCAATTGGTTTAAGGAATGATCTCAAGAGTCAAATTGCATCATTTTTACCTAATGACATGGCTCAAAACATTGCTCAAGTCCAAAAGATTGACAGATGAATTTTCAGTCAACTGTATACTGAAAAGTCAAACTTTGACTTTTTGGTTAAAATCAAATGTCAAAGATCACAACTCATCAAAGTATGTAAAAATATGAAACTTATTCATCAACAAATCAAAAATTCAAGATTTCATTTTGGAAAGTTAAAATTTCTAAACTTAGAAATTTTTCTAAGTGTTGGAAATTTTATTTTTTCACAACTTTGAGCAAACTTTTCACCATGATGCAAGATGATTCAGAAGAAACTTCCAACATGAAAGTTGTAGATATCCATGAAATCTACAACATTTATTTACACAACTCCTTCCAAAAGTGCTTGGATCTCAAGTTATAATTTTAAGAACACATGGTCATGAAACAAAACACTTAGTGAAATTTTGCCCTAATTTGGTCAGGATTTTGACCTAACTTCATGGCACTTTTTCATATAGTTCCAAGAGGAATTTTCAAAAGTGATTCAAAGATGTGTTGTGGAGCACATTACAAGCTTTCCAAAATGTCAGGGAACTCCTTGAGATCATTTTTGAGTAGGCAGAATCAAAGATATGAAGTTAGGGTTTTCACACTTGAATTACAAGTCATTTTGTGATGAACAAGATTCAAAATTCAAACTTATGCTGCATAACCTCTACTTTGCAGGCCTCAAACTTGTTAGGAATTCCATAATTAATTTCTTGCACAAATGTTAGAGGTATCAATTCAAGTATTCAATACAAGGTCGTGATTTATATCCATTTTGGGAAGAAAGTGCACAATGCCATTTTGATAAAGTAACTTTTTGCATAAAAATTGTTCTTGAGCCTTGACCTCGTTCTCTTCTGATCATACATGTCTTATAACTTAAGAGAAACTTGTTTAGACACTTACAATCACCCAGCCCATGCTTGTACTACACATTGAAACTTATTTTCCCACTTTTCTTTAAAATCAAGTAACCTAGCAATTAGCTTGTAACTTGTACTTATGACTCTCCAAAGCACTCAAACCCTTTTGCTTATACATACACAAGTTATTTTCCACAAATCTCACGCATGCTTAAGCCCTGAAAACACCAAGAACATAGAATCACCAAAAACATTTCAAAACTTGTCATTTCTGAGTTTTGAATCCAATCTCCAAATTTGCTCGTACGTTTCTTGGTCTTTCACTTTCAAAAGCTTCTAAATAACATACACAAACAATCCCAACACCTGCAACACCACTATAACACCTCCATCATCATCCACCATTTTCAAAAACAACACCTTGCACCTTGAATTCTCCAAAACTCCTCAGGCACTTTTATCTCAAGCTAAACATTACACTAGCTTCCTGGGAACTTGAGGAAGCTAATCCAATCATTGGAACTCACTAAAAGCTACTCAAACTCCAAACATGATACCCTCTTGCAAGGTAATTTTTCTGACTTTGGAACTTTTCATACAGGCATCATTAATGGTTTATTTGTGAATGAAAAAATGTAGATATCATTGCCCTAAAGCTAACCATGTCCATAGTTTTTATTTATTTTGCTTGAGATTAGAGAATTTTAAGATTGAAGTTTCTGAAATTTTTAGGATTCAAATTAGGTCCATTAAAATTCATGCTTATCTTTGATCTATAATTTTATTTCTTTGCATTTCTGAAATTGTGAGGAAATTTTCTACAAGTTTCCTGTTTACATTTTTCATTTTTATTGAGAATTGAATGAGATACAAAGGTTCTGGCTGGGCGTGAGGTTGAAGATGAAGTTGGCCTCAGGAACATGTTTACCGTATATATTTATGGTTTGATTTATATAAATGGATGTATAGCCACCCTAGTGGTAGAAGCGCGCGCTTGTGACTATAGAGACCTGGGTTCGAGCCCCAATGGTACCCTTTTGGATTTTTTTCATATTTTTCATTGTATTCTGACTTTTTTTGACAAGCGCTGGGCCTCATCCCTTGGGCTTTTTTTTGTGTTACTTCTGACCCCCTTACTGGCTATTTACACCCTGGCCCATTTTTATTTTCTTTTTCTTATTTTTATTTATTTGTTTTCTTAAATATTTTATCTAATACTAAAAAATCAGAAAAAATATAAAAATATTAGATTTATATTTTGATAAAGCTTATTTATTTTTTACACAAAAAAATTATTTTATTTAATCATACTTTATTTATTCTACTAATTGGTTTGTAAATTTAATTAAAAACCAGGGTTTTAGTTATTTTCTTTTACACAATTAAAATATATTATTTTAAAACCAAAAAAGACCAAAAATGTTTTATAATACTATAAATTATTTTTAAGACAAAAATACCAAAAATATTCTTCTTATAAACTTAATTTATTTTTTAATCAATTAATAGATTAGGGTTTTATTTAAATTCTTTTCCTAGTAAATTAGGTTTTACTTTTTACTAATTTACTTAATTATTTTTCTTTTAATTAATTAGGTTAAAACAAAATCTTTTTTCCTTTAAAATCTAAATAAACATCCATTTTCTTTACATTTACATTCTTGTATATTTATTCATTTTGTACATTATTTATTCTATTCTTGTACAAATTCAATATGGTTGTAATAGATAATTAGGGTTATTTTCTTACAATCCTTATTTATAATTTGTACACCCCCTCCCACAAGTATTGTAATTGCGTAATAATTTTAAATTCCGCAATTTATCGTTTTATATACAAATGCTAGTAATTAGGGTTTGTATGAAAAGACTAAAACCAATCAATTAAAAACCCTAATCAAAGACAAAACCAAGCATGAAAAACAATACACTTGCACACAAGCACCCTTAGGGTAAAATCCACTTGGTTGCCTTACAAAATGGCCATATTACGCATGTGAGGTATCTTAGCAAAAACAAGCAAAATAAAAGATCATAGTCCCTCGATGACGCTATCCATGTTGCCTTTCAAATGATATTAGTCCCTAAAAGAGAATGCTAAGATACCTTGCAATATTGCTAATTATGGTTATACGATGACCCACGCCCATCCCGTTTACATCCAAAGATAGGGTTACTTACCAAATCAATGGTAAGATAACAATGTCAAAGGAAAGAGGAAATGAACATGAAAGACTTTTGAGTAGGTAGAATGTTCCTAGTTACTTGCTCATTTTCAAAACAAAACATCCTTGCTATTTTCAAAACAAACACCTACACTTTAAAAAACATCTTTCAAACTTGAAAACATTTTCAAAAGATCAAACACTTTGTATACATTCTTACAAACGAGAATCATTACAAAGTTTGCCTAAACAATGGCCTCTTTACAAAATACTTTCAAAAAACCACACAAAGCACAATTTTAAACAAAAGCAAGTGATCTAGCAAGTAACTAAGAGCCAATGGAAAACCATGGATGAAAAGGGTGTTAATACCTTCCCTTTTCATAATCTACCCCCCGAACTCAAGAAATAATCTCAAAGGTCTTTCCTGTGCTTTTTCACCTTTCCTTTTGGATAAAAGAAAAGTCGGTGGTGACTCTTGCTAACCGCAACATTTGCGATAAAATGAAAAACACCCAAGTCAGTTCTCCCACCGTATCACAGTGAACATAAAATAATTTACTATCATTTAGAGATATTAGTATAAATATTTTGGTTCTGAAATATATTTTAAACTTTCTTTTATCTTCTTCGATCGAAAGGAATCAAGTTTATCTACTACTTTTCCATTTACTTGGTAAGTATGGATAAATGAATCATTGATTATAGTTCCCCACAATTTATAATTAATAATTCGAATTAAGATTCTAAACCTAGCATTCCATAATTCAAATCAACTACTATTAAAAGGTGGGGTGTATTTAGAAAATATCCCCTTAAAAGTGTGTTAGAAGTCATCTTCCTCCTGAGACGATTAGAAAAAATTTATAATTAATTTCAAAATTTAAAAACACTTTAGAAATTTTTTTAGAGATAAGCAGCGAAAAATAAAATGCAGAAATTAAAGAGTCAAGAGATAAAGAGAAAACATCAGAAGTTATAGAGGTTCAGCCAAAAAGAAGAGGCCTAAGTTTATCCGCGAGATTTTTTTATTGAGATCATCCAATAAACCTAAGTGCTTTTAGTAGGTTGAACTCTCAAACTCCCTTATACAAGGAAAATAATGTTTGTGACAGACTTCTAACCAAACAATAAACACGAGGAGATGTAGTGAATCTTCCTTCCAAACAATGGATCAAAGCGATTAGTAATTTTTCCATATGAAACTTGGAGCAGTTATTCTTCAAGCTAATGTTTTAGAAATCGGACTAAACCGCTCGGTTCAAGTGGTTGGATCAGGAATCAGAGGTGACTCTGGTTCGATCAGCCTTATAAATCCGCATGTAGGTCAAAACTCTGGTTCAAATGTTTGTCATTGACCAATTTTAATATTTTTTAATAAAAAATTGAAAATTATTATTACGTAAGCATCAATAATTAAAACATTTTATCTTCACAAGAAAGCAACACAAATTTCTAAGTTATAACATTGTATTATGTTTTTGTTTCTTTAAGCAAACCATTATATTATGTAATTATGTCTATCATTGGTTTCATAATATTAAGCTTGTAATGGATTTTAAAATATTTACTTTAAAAATTTGTGAAAACGTGATCATGTGACTTATCCATAAAATTTAGCTTTATATTTTAATTTGTTTAATAAATGATTCGAATGTAGGTTTAACCGATTGAACCAAATGAACATTGAATGAAAAGTCTTGTCGGTTCGACATCCGGTCTGATTTTTAAAACATTGCTTCAAGCTTCAAATAAATATTTTACATGGGATCATCTTGAACATGGGTGAGCTTTTAACATCGGGTTGAACTCATGAACCTAAGAGATTTTATATCAGGTTGATCTCCAACTGTGATATGGTGGGAAAGAACTGACTGTTTTTTGGAATGCTAGTTCGCGTTTTGCGTTTATTTTCGCCAAATGTCGCGGTAAGCAAGAGTCGCCACCGAATTTTATTTTATCCAACAAGGAAAGGAAAAAAGCACAGAAAAATTCCTTTTTCGAGATGTTTCTCGGGTTCGGGGGGTAGATTATAGAAAGGGAAGGTATTAGCACCCTTTCTATCCGTGGTTATCCACGGGCTCTTAGGTACTTGCTCAAAGTGTTTTCAAAATTGCTTTTCTTTGTGTTTGTGGGTTTGCAAAGAGTTTTTTGTTTTGAAAAGGAGTGTAAGTGTGAAAATTTGTTTTGTTTTGAAAGAGCAAGTACTTAAGAACCATCTACCTACTCGAAAAAAGAATCAATCTGTGCTAATGTCCTTTAGACAATGCTATCCCACTATTGATGAGTAGGTAGCATCGTCGTTGGAGTTTAAGGGTCAATTCGATTAAGGGACGTGCGGTCACTAAAGCAATGTTAGGACGCCTTAGTGGTAACCCTAATGTCTTAGATCATTTTTCCGAGGCAACCGTTTCGAGGCAACAATGATCTTTGGACAAGAGGGCGACCTCTAAAACTTCCTATACTTAATAACCGCGTTCGAAGGCAACCAAGTGAGGTGTACCCTAAGAGTGCGCATGTGCGAGTGTGTTGTTTTTTCAGTTATTTTGTCTTTGTACATGTTATGGTGATCTATGTTGATTTTAGGTTTAAACGATCAATCTTGTCATGCATTCCCTATTATCAAACATCTAACAGTTTATAAGTTGTGGAAATTAAATTGCGGAAATTAAACTAACTATTACAAGGCGTCGGGTATTTACATCGCCAAAGACAAACCCTTGAAATTAAAATGCGGAAAATAAATAAAGCGGTAAAAATATTTAAAGTCCTATTAAACTATTACATTCCGGGAAACAGATACAATATTGAATAAAATGGAACGCGTGAGGGAAATTAAATCGGGCATAAGTTTTTTAGGGTTTTGACCCTTTAATTAAAGAAAAGATTTTTTGTTGTTTTTTTGAATTAAAAGGAAATTAAACTAAGTTCATTATTAAATTAATAAATAAATTAATGAAAATAATATTTTTGGATTTTTTGGTATTTAAAGAAATTAAAAATAATTTGATCAATGTTAATAAAACCTAATTATCTGAGTTGATTTTAATTATTGCAAAATATATTAAAAGTTATTCCTAATTAAAACTAAATTAATTAAATTAATACTTATTAACAAAATAAAATACAGAAAATTAATTTTAATAAATAAAATATTTTTTGGTTTTTAATTTTATGAGGAAAAAAGATTTAATTGGTTAGTTAAATTATGAAAAATAATTAATCAATCAATTAAATAAAATAAGGAAATAATAAAAAGAAAATAGAAAGAGTGAGGGTTTGGGCCTGATTAGGGGGTGAGAATGGCAATTTTGTGGCCCAATTTCATTAGCCCCTTGTTGACTTTGCTGATTCTCTATGGCACTTTGACTTGAGAGTATGATGCACGTCCCATCTGGACCACCAGATCTGGCCTGATCTGGCAGGTGATTGAATGAGGGAATATGGTGTACTGCAACTCCCGAAACGCGCTGGAATACCTGAAGAAAAATAATACAAAGCATATGGGGGGACCTGGGATTCGAACCCAGGTCCTATTGATCATTGGACAACGCCTCTACCACGCAACCAATGCACTTCATCTGTTATTATATTAATAAAAAATAATAATATAGAAAAAAACAAATTAATGGATCAGAAAAAAAATAAAGTGCGCCATATTTGAAACAACCACTAAGAGGGGGACACGTCTTCGTCTTCTCCGTTCAACCCTGTAAATTTACCTGCGGATTTATATCCGCAGCTAAATTCGCATGTGCATCCTAAAATATATTCTAGTCCATGGAAATTGATTTCAAGCACATGGTTGAATTCGTCTAAGCCTCCTAAACAAACCTACATCCCTCTTGAATCTTGATTTCGCCTGTAAAAGAAATACCCAAAAAACACAAACCACGAACCCTAGGTTCGGTTATGGGGCTACAGGCCAGATAATTGCAATTGGCTAATGCAGAATGCTTTTAAATTGGACGATAATCATGAATATGCAAAGATTTCGTAAGAAAAGTGCAAGAATAAGGACCTACGAATTCAACCGAAAAGCATATTTTCGAGACACTTACAAAGCTTTTGGGCGCGTATGGGGATTGGTTTTGGGTTGGTTTTTCTTCAGTGATTGTCCAGCAATGGATTAGTGTTGAGATTTTCCTTTGAATTTGCCTCTAAGAACGATTTAAGTTTCACACTTTTTGGCAATTTTTCAAGTTTGGTTCTTGATGATTCTGCAGCCTCTAGGTATTGATCTCGTGTGCTTTGGCTTGTATATGTATGCTGCATTGTATTAGGTCAACAATTTGGTCTTGAATCTTTGCACATCAATGCTTTGAGATTGGATTTGATCCTCCATTGAAAACTTGCTTAATTTGCCAAAAATCCAATCTTTTTGCACATGGAATGATTGATACGAATTTGATCATGATATTGATGATGATTAGGTCCTGAAAATAGAAAAGATTTCATGTAATCAAGTTTTGGGATTTTATTTGATTTAAATTGATTTAAAATGAAATAATTCAATAAAAAATACAATAAAATAGAAAAATTTATAAATGGACATAAGGCTGAAGCTAGGACACGTGTGGAGTGTGACAAGATCAAATCAAGTGGAAAAGAATGGGCCCATTTAACAAAATTTGAAGTTTTGGGGATAATTGACTTTTGGCAATTTTGCAAAAATGCCCAACTTCAACAATGCATAACTTCTTGTGAGTGCTTTTTATGATCTTGGGGTATGAAGATGGATTGTAGGTAATTTCATCCTCTTCAAAACGAGATTTGGATGGGTCATTTCTCATAGTATGAGAAAGTTATGCTTGGTCAAAGTTGAGTTGACTTTTCCTGCAAAACCCTAATTTAGCAACTTTTGAGTCTTGATGAATTTTGAACAATCCTTGATGAATCATGATCAACCCTTTATAAAATGATGAAATATCCTTCAAAATTAGAATGTTGACAAAAAATCTTGAAGTTTGACTGTTTATAGGTCACAGTTGACTTTTGCCCTAGCACAGTCGATTTTTGGACCCTTTGAGCAATTGACTGAGCAAACTTCCTCTGCAAGGCTTGAAACTTGACATGGATGACATTGAGAACATATTAGGACATTGGGGAGAACTTGAGGTCATTTGGATGCAAGGACCTTGATGCAACACAAAACCCTAATTTGAGGTTGACTGCCTTAGGAGATAGCTTGACTGTCCAACTCTTGAGCAATCTTGAGCCACTTGGAGATTTTTCTTGCAATGTTTTGAGAAATATGAGAGGGAAAATTTTGGGGTACAACTCCAACCTTAGCAAGATTTTAACGTCGGGTGAGCTTGAACTGAAAAAAAAGCTTTTATATAGGATAACCCCCAACCAAGATAAGATTTTATCCACGGTATAATCTCGAACCGAATGAAGACTTTTGAACGGTATGAGCCTTTGAACCGAACAGACGACTTAATAATTAAATCCCTAAAACCAAGATTTTAATAGGTCTAGATTTGAATCTAAATAAATAATCCCTAAATGGATGAAATATTTAACCAAGGTAAATATAAACTCCCTTGGTGAATTTAGAATTCTGCCTTTCTAGAATTATAAATGCCTTACTTGCAAAAGGAATTTTTGTGAAGTGCTACAACTCAATTTTAATGAGAGAAAGTAAAAGACATATTTTATAGAGAGAGAGAGGATCTGGGAATGAAAGCTCACGTTTCTAGATATGAAAATATGTGAGAATGGACTTATATTTATAGGCTAGAGTTTGACATAAAAAATGAAGAAGAAAAATTGGCCAAAATTAATGAGCCAAACGAGTGGCATATGTACTAATCAATTGGTTGGCCCAAAAATATCTGTTAGGTTTGTTTTAAAAGGAAAGAAAAGATCTATAGTTGTTACCAATCATTAAGTTTATGTCCAAAATGTTTAGGTCTCATTTTTACACTAACCCAATTAATAGGATGAAGTGCCAATTGATTGGCATGAATAAAACTTTGCCCATAACATTTATGACATCTCCCAAATCATCTGGCCCAACTTCATGACATTTATAAAAATATTTTCTTGAGAAAAATAAGTTAAAAATAGTTATTTTATTGTGTGTGTGATTAGCCATACAACTTTATGAGAAGACAATTATTCTCTTACAATTTTATTCACTCAGACATGTCAGGAAGAGCTTTCACACACTTCAAGTCTTGTTAGATGCTTCACTTTTGTAGGCGATTGCTTGGGATTTACTTTAAGATGTGGCTTGAGTTGTATTCCATTTAGATTCCATCTTCAGAGAAACATACTTATCAAATCCTATTGAGGTCATGTTTACATCTTTAACCGCTTTATGCTTGATTTTATTTGTTATCATCAATGAATAGTTGTCATCATCAAAAGCATGGTCATCTTTTATTAGAGCTTCCTTTAAAAATAAAATGCAAAACATGGTTCCCGAGTTTTGACCTCTTCATCATAGCTGGCATGTTTGTCAGCTTATTCCTTCAAATATTTTTTGACAACATCAAACTCCTTAATAAATTTATATTTTTCTAAGGGAAAATCCAACCTATTTTCCTAGGTATCTGTGATACGATGGAAGAACTGATTGTTTAATACTGGTTTTGCGTTTGTGTTCGCAAATGTTGTGGTAAGCAAAAGTCACCATTGACTTTTCTTTTATCCAACAAAGGAAAGGGTGAAAAGAACAGAAAAAGACCTTTTTGAGATTTTCTGAGTAAGGGGGGTAGATTATGGAAAGGGAAGGTTTTAGCACCCTTTCCATCCGTAGTTATCTATGGGCTCTTAGAGATTTGCTCATTTTGAAAAATCTTTGTGCTTTGTGTATTTGAAAGTTTGTTTTGAAAATGCCTTGGTATGGCAGACTTTTGTAATGTTTCTCGGGAATGTGGAGAAAGTATACAAAGTGTCTTGAAAATGTTTTTGAAAAGTAGTTTTTTGTGTAAGTGCAAAGATGTTTTGAGCAAACTTCTAACAACTATCTACTTTATACTCGAAAAGGTGTTCTTTTCCTCATATCCTTTAGACAATGCTATCCTACTATGAGTAAGTAGGTAGCCTTGTCGTTGGATGTTTGAGGGACAACCGAAGGGACGTTACGGTCACGAAGGCAACTTGGAAATAAATTTTAGTAACTGTCCTAAAGTTCTAAGATCACTTTTGACCGAGGCAACATCGAGAGGGTCATCGAGGGACTTGTGATCTTTCAAACTAGAGGGCAACCACTAACACTTCTCATATTTCGAGAATTGTGACCGCTTTCCGAAGTCAATCAAAGTGGGATACCCTAGAGGTGCATATGTGCAATTGTGTTCAATTCAGTTATTTATCTTGCATTATTAGATTTTTCTAACGTTTTAATTTCAGTCTTGCCATACATGCCTAATTACTAGCCGTTAACATGTACAGAAGAAAAAAAGTACGAAAAGTAAATCTAGACTATTACATGGCTTTAGGAAGGGGGATTTACACTGTACAATGCTTTAGGGGGGAATGAAATAAAGAAATCGATAAAAAAAACATCCTAATTAGTCTATTACATCCCGACATACAGTTACATTAATATAAAAAAATGGGAGAACAAGAATAATGCGCACAAAGTGAATATTACGTCTAAGAAAATACTAAGTAAAAATTCTTTTTGGTTGTTTTTATTTTAAGAAAATAATTAAATTTAAATTATCCTAAAGTCTATTTGAAAAATAAAATTAAATAAGTTCTTTTGGTTTTTTTGTATTAGGAAAATAAAATTAAATCTAAATTTAGTCTAAAATTCTAATTTGTTTTAAATTAAGAAAATGGTTAAAATTTAATTAATCAATTAATTAAGAAATTAATTATTTAATTAAAATGTATAAGTCTAACTTTTTGTGATTTTTGATTATTTGGATATATAAATAAATAAAAGAAAAAAATAATAATAAAACAAAAAAAACAAAGAAATGGGCCTGAGATGGTTAGAAATTGGGGGGTGTTGTTTGAAAAAAACGTTTGGCCCAGAGTTGAAGCCCAGACTTGCTTTTGGATCTGATGAGACGAGATCTTGAGGGCGCATGGTGATCTGCGCGTTGAAGCCCTTGGATTTAGATCAATCAAGATCCAGTGGTTGTGATTTGGAGGCGTATAATGAGCTCCTGGCTATGCAACACATGGAATCTACATATAATATGTTAGAAAAGATGAAAATGATGGGCCTGGGATTCGAACCCAAGTCCTCTCCTTCATATACGTGCCTCACTGCCAGCTGAGCCATTTAGCCATTCGTTTACATATATCAAACAAAAATAATATATACAAAAAATGGTCAGATGTATAAAAATTAAAAAAAAACGCGTGCGATGAGTCTGAATGGCCCAATGAGGGATGGACATCACGCTCAACTGGAGGGATGCCGGAGTCAAACTCTGGTCGTCTTCTCCAGTCACTCAAACCTGCAAAAATCAGCAAATGTGTGTTCAAATGAAAGCAAAGATCTCAACCCCACACGAAATTTCCCCCTGAATTTGATTATGGGGTCTATTCACTCTAGAATGGCTTGTATCAAGAGATATAGTGAAGAACACATATCGTTGCCTAGAAATGGCACGATCTTGTTCTAGCCTCTTTTCTCACATGTATTACATTGATCCTGCCATATATACTGCCCTGAACATGAATCAAACACTGAGAAAGGTTAATTCAATGTGAAGTCAAAAATACAGATTCAAGAAATTTACCAACAATGGGTTATTAAGTTTGATGCTTCTAGGTGTTGGATGGCTTGAATAATGGCTGGGTTGAGTTCCTGGAAGTCTCAGGAAGGTGTTTGAACCCTTTGTTTGGACAAATGATGGATGGAGTTGGAGATGCGATTTTGACAACTTTGATGGAAATTTTGGAATTTTCATGTGAATTCTTGGGACTATGTATGCATTTTTTTGGCTTGCTAATGTCTTGTTTATATAGAGAGGAATGAGGAGACAATAAAACAAAGAGAATAACAGCCATGATTATGGGGTTTTGAAACCATGAATGCAAAAATGTAACTTTGGCCAAAAACATGGAAACTTGTCCATTTTTGAATTTGAATGTTCTTGGACATGCTGGCCTTGTTGTACACGAAATATGGGGTCTCTCTATGCATCAAACCAAGCCCAAATAATAATGGCCCATATACTTTGCAATAATTTTGATTTATTTGACTTTTAATTAAATAAAATTAATATAAAATGAAAATAAAATCAAGACTATGCAAAAATGGTTTTATAAGTCCTCTATAATCTTAGGAAGATGTTTGAAATCCAAGAAAATGAGCCCTTGCCTTAAAACTTCAAATTTGCTCAATGCAACAATCTTGAAATTTCCAAAATTTTCCCAACTTAGGCAAGCCATAACTTGCTCAATCTTAATCTCATGATGATGATCTTGGACTTTTTTGAAAGCCCAAGATGTATAATTCAATACCTCTTTTGATCAATTTTGAATTTGAACATGTTATCTTGATGTAAAAGGTCTTGGCAAAAAGTGGCTTTTGTTGACTTTTTGAAAATGACATGTAACGTATGAGCTTGTATCTTTCAAATGGTGCATTTCTTGGACTTGATGGATGAGGAGAAGTTGTAGGTAATGAGATTCTCTTAAATATGAGCTTTGTTTGGGGGGAAATGGATAAAGTATGTGAAAGTTATGCCTGGTCAAAGTTCAGTTGACCTTTCCTATAGAAACCCTAATTTAGTAATTTTTGACTTTTGATGAATTAGGAGCATTTCTTGAGGAATCACGATCAACCTTTGATAAAATGATGTATATCAATTCAAAATGTTTATGTTGACCAAAAATCATGAAGTTTGACTGTATTTGGGCCACAGTTGACTTTTGACCTAATATAGTTGATTTCCAAGCATTTGAGCAATTCACTGAGCAAACTTGTAGTGCAAGGCATGAGATTTGTCATGGACAATATTGAAGTTATATTAGGACAATGGAAAACATTTGAGAACTTTTGAGCTCACACATCTTGATGAGAAGTGAAACCCTAATTAGAGGTTCATTGTTTAAGAGGAGAATTTGTCTGGTCAATTCTTGGTCAACCTTAAGCAATTGAGGATCTCTAGGAGCATGCTTTTAAGCAAAATAGGAGGGCAAATTTTGGGGTGCAACAACTGCCCCTGTTCAATCTTCTTAAACCTGAGGATTTAGATTAGCTTGTCTGCCTTTCGTGATCTGAAGGTGAAAGATGATTGAATACTAGAGTGCCCAGAAATTTGCACTCACATGAAGTAACACTGTTGGTTGATTATGTTGGGAATGTGCATATAGATTCCATTTGGAAAATATTACTGAGATTCGTCTGAGATGGGCTTAAGGATGCTATCCAAAGCAGATGTTGATTTCACATATAGTCCATTTGGGGGCTCTTGTTCCTGCTGTCTGAGGAGGAGTTCGCTGAGGAATCTGGGTTTTTGCTGTTCTCCTGCTTGAGGAAAACTCTATGGGGAATAGAGTCTAGGAACTTCAGCTGTCCAAGGCTCTATTGAGGAGTTATCTCTGGTCTGGAGAGATGAAAGTTTGTTGGGTTCTGGTTGAAAACCAGGCTTCACAGTAACTTGCTAGGGATGATGGAATTAACCGTTATTTGGAAATGTATTAGAAAGAGCATGTGTATGACTGTTTCAGGATGAGTCCATGTTATACTGCATCTGGATGCCGAGAAGGAACCTGTGTAAGATTGATTCGTCTGGTCATGTAGATACCTCTCTTGTCTGGTTTCAGGTGTTAATCTATAATCAGTTTGTTCACAGATAGTTGTCCTGTCTGGTTTCAGGTATTAATCTGGAATTTTAAAATTTGTCGGTCGTCCACAGATAGTTATCCTGGCTTGTTATAGGTATTAATCTGGAACTTAAGAAAGAAAGATAGTTTTCCTGGCTTGTTACAGGTATTAATCTTCAATCTCTTCATGTAGATAGTTCTCCTGGCTTGTTACAGGTATTAATCCATAGTCGGTCGTCCACAGATTGTTTTCCTGGCCGGTTTCAGGTATTAATCTGGAACTTATTTTGCTGGTCACATAGATAGTTTCCCCGTCTAGTTTCGAGAATTTGCTGCATTTGTTGGTAAACCTGTCTTGTTTCGAGAGTTCATACCACTTGGTCGTGCAGATAGTTTCCTCGTCTGGTTTCTGGCATTAATCTTTGAGTTACTGTAAAAGTTGATAGCATTTGTCTGTTTGCTAATTTAACCTGAAAAGGTAAAATCAGTTTCATGCGATGTCATGATGTATGAATTGCATGATGATCCCAAAATAAATGAGATTATGATATATGTATTTGTATGCACATGCCATGATGTATGAACATGTAATGTTGTTGCACAGTATCTTTGTCTGGGAAAATAAATACCTGACTGCTGCTGAAGAGCACTGGGAAGTTGAATCTCAGACTGCTGCTGGTGAGTGAAGAAAGTGATTCTTCAATTTCAACTTGGGATAACGAATGGCTATAGTTTTGTTGGAGATTCCATTTCTCTGTCGAGGATCTTCGACTTCTGTTTGAGAATGACTTTGCCGAGGGGAAGAATTTTGTTGGAAGATTTTACTGATTTGGAGAAATAAAATCCGTTGGGGGATGAACTTTCGTAGCTAAAGAAATAAACTCTACTGAGGATAAGGCTTTACAAAACTTTGTTGCGGAAGGTGAACTTCATAAACTGCTTGGGGATTTTTTTGAAATCCTGTAGGGAAATCTTGAGAAGCTTGGCGACTTCACTGGATATTTTGGAGCAGTAAATGGAGATTTTTGCTCTGCCAGGGATGAGGCTTTATAATCTGCTTGAGATTTTAAAAAACTCTTTTGGGGATCTTCGACTTCTGCTTGAGGATGTGATAGGAAGATGCCCCTATTTTTGTACCTCATAGAATGAGAAGTATACTAGAATGAAATCGTGTCTGAATGTATCTAACAGTTATGTGAGGGAGTGTCAAAATAAATCTATGTTGTGATTGTATCTAAAAGGAAAGCTGAACCTGAATGAGTATCAAAATGGAATCCATATCTGGAGCGTACCTAAACTGTATCTGAAAGCTGTATTTAATGAGTATCAGAATGGCATTCGTATCTGGAGCGTATCTGAACTATATCTGAAAGCTGTATTAAATGAGTATCATAATGGCATCCGTATCTAGAGCGTATATGAATTGTATCTGAAAGATGAATCTGAATGAGTATTAGAATGGCATCCATATCTGGAGCGTATCTGAACTGTATTTGAAAGCTGAACCTAAATGAGTATCAGAATGGCATCCGTATCTGGAGCGTATCTGAACTGTATCTGAGATCTGAATCTAAATGAGTATCAGAATGGCATCTGTATCTTGAGCGTATCTGAACTGTATCTGAAAGATGAATTGAATGAGTATCAGAATGGCATCCGTATCTGGAGCATATCTAAACTGTATCTGAAAGTTGTAATGAATGAGTATCAAAATGGTATCCGTATCTGGAGTGTATCTGAACTATATATGAAAGCTGTATTGAATGAGCATCAGAATGGTATCCGTATCTAGAGTGTATCTGAACTATATCTGAAAGCTGAATCTGAATAAGTATCAAAAAGGCATCCGTATCTAGAGCGTATCTCAACTGTATCTGAAAGCTGAATCTGAATGAGTATCAGAATGATATCCGTATCTGGAGCGTATCTGAATTGTATCTAAAAGCTGAATTGAATGAGTATTAGAATGGTATATGTATCTATAGCATATCTGAATTGTATCTGAAAGCTGAATTGAATGAGTATCAGAACGGAATCTGTATCTGGAGCATATCTGAACTGTATTTGAAAGCTGTATTGAATGAGTATCAGAATGGTATCCGTATCTGGAGCGTATCTGAACTGCATCTGAAAGATGTATTGAATGAGTATCAAAATGGTATCCGTATTTGGAGCATATCTGAAAGCTGAATCTGAAGTATCAAAATGGCATCTGTATCTGGAGCGTATCTAAACTTTACCACTCAACCAATGCACTTCATCTGTTATTAAATTATTCAAAAATAATAATATAGGAAAAAACAAATTAATGGATCAGAAAAAAAAATAAAGCGCGCCATATTTAAACCAACCACTAAGAGGGGGACACGTCTTCGTCTTCTTTGTTCAACCCTGTAAATTTACCTGCGGATTTATATCCGCAGCTAAATTCGCATGTGCATCCTAAAATCTATTCTAGTCCATGGAAATTGATTCCAAGCACATGGTTGAATTCGTCTAGGCCTCCTGAACAAACCTACATCCCCCTTGAATCTTGATTTCGCCTGTAAAAGAAATACCCAAAAAACACAAACCAAGAACCTTAGGTTCGGCTATGGGGCTACAAGTCAGATAATTGCAATTGGCTAATGCAGAATGCTTTTAAATTGGATGATAATCATGAATATGCAAAGATTTTGTAAGAAAAGTGCAAGAATAAGGACCTGCGAATTCAACCGAAAAGCATATTTTCTAGACACTTACAGAGATTTAGGGCGCGTATGGGGATTGGTTTTGGGTTGGTTTTGCTTCAGTGATTGTCCAGCAATGGATTAGTGTTGAGATTTGCCTTTGAATTTGCCTCTAAGAACGATTTCAGTTTCACACTTTTTGGCAATTTTTCAAGTTTGGTTCTTGATGATTCTGCAGCCTCTAGGTATTGATCTCGTGCTCTTTGGCTTGTATATGTATGCTGCATTGTATTAGGTCAACAATTTGGTCTTGAATCTTTGCACATCAATGCTTTGAGATTGGATTTGATCCTCCATTGAAAACTTGCTTAATTTGCCAAAAATCCAATATTTTTGCACATAGAATGATTGATACGAATTTGATCATGACATTGATGATGATTAGGTCCTGAAAATAGAAAAAGATCTCATGTAATCAAGTTTTGGGATTTTATTTGATTTAAATTGATTTAAAATGAAATAATTCAATAAAAAATCCAATAAAATAGAAAAATTGATAAATGGGCACAAGGATGAAGCTAGGACACGTGTGGAGTGTGACAAGATCAAATCAAGTGGAAAGGAATGGGCCCATTTGACAAAATTTGAAGTTTTGGGGGATAGTTGACTTTTGGCAATTTTGCAAAAATACCCAACTTCAACAATGCATAACTTCTTCAATTTTGAACTTTTGGAAGTGTTATTGGACTTTTTAGAAAGCTTGAGATGTCCTATAACCAAACCTTTTTGTCTCATCTAATTTTGATATTCCATGCTCAAGTTATAAGTTTTGGCAAAAAAGGTGTTTTTGTTGACTTTCAAAAATGACCTATAATGTCCAAATTTGTAACTTTTTGTGAGTGCTTTTTCTGATCTTGGGGTATGAAGATGGATTGTAGGAAATTGCATCATCTCCAAAATGAGCTTTGGATGGGTCATTTCTCATAAAGTATGAGAAAGTTATGCTTGGTCAAAGTTGAGTTGACTTTTCCTACAAAACCCTAATTTAGCAACTTTTGAGTCTTGATGAATTTTGAGCAATCCTTGATGAATAATGATCAACCCTTGATAAAATGATGAAATATCCTTCAAAATGAGAATGTTGACAAAAAATCTTGAAGTTTGACTGTTTATAGGTCACAATTGACTTTTGCCCTAGCACAGTCGATTTTTGGACCCTTTGAGCAATTGACTGAGCAAACTTCCTCTGCAAGGCTTGAAACTTGACATGGATGATATTGAGAACATATTAGGACATTGGGGGTAACTTGAGGTCATTTGGATGCAAGGACCTTGATGCAACACAAAACCCTAATTTGAGGTTGACTGCCTTAGGAGATAGCTTGACTGTCCAACTCTTGAGAAATCTTGAGCCACTTGGAGATTTTTCTTCCAATGTTTTGAGAAATATGAGAGGGAAAATTTTGGGGTACAACAGCTTCCCCTGTTCAATCTTCTTAAACCTGAGGATGTAGATTGGCTTTCGGGCCTTTCGTGATCCAAAGGTGGAAGATGATTGAACACTAGAGTGCCCAGAAATTTGCACTCGCATGAAGTGATATTAGCCTAGTGATGTCGGGAATGGGCTTATAGATGCCATTTGGAGACTATTGATAGGTGTTCTGAACTTCGACTGGAATAGGAATCAGGGAGATCTTATCGTCGATCTAACTGAACCAAAGAAGGTCTTGGATTAACTTTGACTGGATCGGCATCAGAAAAATCTTAGGATCGATTTAATTGGACCAGACAAAAGTCTTGGAATATCTTCAACTGGAATATGAATCAGGGAGATCTTAGGGTCGATTTGACTGAACCAGAGAAGGTCTTGGATTAACTTTGACTTAATCGACATCAGAAAAATCTTAGGATCGATTTAACTGGACCAGACAAAAGTCTTGGAATATATTCAACTGGAATACGAATCAGGGAGATCTTAGGGTCGATCTGACTGAACCAGAGAAGGTCTTGGATTAACTTTGACTGGATCGGCATCAGAAAAATCTTAGGATCGATTTAACTGGACCAGACAAAAGTCTTGGAATATCTTCAACTGGAATACGAATCAGGGAGATCTTAGGGTCGATCTGATTGAACCAGAGAAGGTCTTGAATCATCTTTGACTGGATCGACATCAGAAAAATATTAGGATCGATTTAACTGGACCAGACAAAAGTCTTGGAATATCTTCATCTGGAATACGAATCAGGGAGATCTTAGGGTCGATCTGACTGAACCAGAGAAAGTCTTGGATTAACTTTGACTGGATCGGCATCAGAAAAATCTTAGGATCGATATAACTGGACCAGACAAAAGTCTTGGAATATCTTCAACTGGAATACGAATCAGAGAGATCTTAGGGTCGATCTGACTGAACCAGAGAAGGTCTTGGATTAACTTTGACTGGATCGGCATCAAAAAAATCTTAGGATCGATTTAACTGGACCAGACAAAAGTCTTGGAATATCTTCAACTGGAATACGAATCAGGGAGATCTTAGGGTCGATCTGACTGAACTAGAGAAGGTCTTGGATTAACTTTGACTGGATCGACATCAGAAAAATCTTAGGATCGATTTAACTGGACCAAACAAAAGTCTTGGAATATCTTCAACTGGAATACGAATCAGGGAGATCTTAGGGTCGATCTGACTGAACCAGAGAAGGTCTTGGATTAACTTTGACTGGATCAACATCAAAAAAATCTTAGGATCGATTTAACTGGACCAGACAAAAGTCTTGGAATATCTTCAACTGGAATACGAATCAGGGAGATCTTAGGGTCGATCTGACTGAACTAGAGAAGGTCTTGGATTAACTTTGACTGGATCAGCATCAGAAAAATCTTAGGATCGATTTAACTGGACCAGACAAAAGTCTTGGAATATCTTCAACTGGAATACGAATCAGGGAGATCTTAGGGTCGATCTGACTGAACCAGAGAAGGTCTTGGATTAACTTTGACTGGATCAACATCAGAAAAATCTTAGGATCGATTTAACTGGACCAGACAAAAGTCTTGGAATATCTTCAACTGGAATACGAATCAGGGAGATCTTAGGGTTGATCTGACTGAACCAGAGAAGGTCTTGGATTAACTTTGACTGGATCAGCATCAGAAAAATCTTAGGATCGATTTAACTGGACCAGACAAAAGTCTTAGAATATCTTCAACTGGAATACGAATCAGGGAGATCTTAGGGTCGATCTGACTGAACCAGAGAAGGTCTTGGATTAACTTTGACTGGATCAAAATCAGAAAAATCTTAGGATCGATTTAACTGGACCAGACAAAAGTCTTGGAATATCTTCAATTGGAATACGAATCAGGGAGATCTTAGGGTCGATCTGACTGAACCAGAGAAGGTCTTGGATTAACTTTGACTGGATCGGCATCAGAAAAGTCTTAGGATCGATTTAACTAGACCAGATTAAAGTCTTGGAATATCTTCAACTGGAATATGAATCAGGGAGATCTTAGGGTCGATCTGACTGAACCAGAGAAGGTCTTGGATTAACTTTGACTGGATCAACATCAGAAAAATCTTAGGATTGATTTAACTGGACCAGACAGAAGTCTTGGAATATCTTCAACTGGAATACGAATCAGGGAGATCTTAGGGTCGATCTGACTGAACCAGAGAAGGTCTTCGACATAGCTGAGAACTTTAACTGTAGCTTTCCTGAAAGGTAAAGGTCAGTTGTATGCAATGCATGATATATATCAAGCAATGATGCTCTCAACATAAATGAGATTGTGTGGTATGATGTGTATATGCATGTATCATGATGTATGGAAATGTAATGTTTCTAGCTGGGGAAAATAAATCCCGGATAGCTGCTGGAGACAAGAGTTGAATTCTTCGCTTCCGTTGGGGATGGTGAATGAAGGTGATTGCGAGAATAAACCTGCAGGAGAAGGTAAATTTGTTGGGGAATAAATTGATGAGGAGATTACTCTGTGGGGAAGAGATACTCTGCTGAGGATTCCACTAATAAATTCCATCGGGATTAATTATCGTTGCTGGTGATACTGAATTTGTTGAGGATTGAATTGCTGTTTGTGAAAGGAAAGAACTCCGCTGGGGATGATCTTTCCGTTGCGACTTTACTGGGGATAACCTGCTAGACTTTTATGGGGATAATCCTTTGAGTTATGCTGGGAATGATCCTTTGAACTCGGATGGGGAGGTTTATTTTGTACTCCGCTAGGGATAAACTTCCAGAGTCTATTAGGATGATGCTTCAACTTTGTTGGGGAAGTTTTTTCAGACTGCGCTGGGAAAATTTTAACTCCACTGGGGGTATCTTGTATTCTGCCGGGGAACATTCTTATACTTCGCTAGGGAATATTAAGACTGCCGGGGATATCAAGCCTTTTTAGTGCTGATGGTAGATCCAATCTGCTTGGGGAGAATATTGTTGATTTGTTCATAGTTGCAAGTCTCAGCTGAGGGAGAGCTACCATTACTGTCTTACTCTGCGGGGAGTGAAGGTATCTTAGCCATATTCTTCAGCTGAATCTATCTTTGTACCTGGTGGTCAGAGCAACTGTATAGTTTGGACAATTTTTATTGCCCCTGTTTCTGATGTTACCCGTGATCGTCTTTTGTTTCGCATGTAAATATTCATGAGCAGCAATTAATGTCAAGTGCGTATATCAAAAATGAACATTGGACGTTCTTTGCAAATCAAAACAGATAAAGGAAAACAGTTTGAAATTTCTTTGAAAATGAATTGTATTGATTTTTGAAGTTCGGCCTGTAAATATGCGTTTTTGTACAAGAGGCTGACGTCCTAGTAAGAGAACACTGCCGAACAGATAGAATTTAAACAAATTGTGAAAAACAAAACAGCTATGTGAACAATCCCACTGGGTTCCAACTCTGCTATTGCCTTTATATCCCCGAGCATCTCATCACTTTGCTACTTGGTTGAAGGTAGATCAGATTGATTAGTGCCGTCCGAGCTTGATAGTTGATACCGAAGTCTGGATGCGAGGTGATCCAATGAGACATAGTGTTACGCTTAGATCCCTAATTTTTGCCTGGACCTCCCTTTCGGGTTTTCAGTCCACCGGGATACCCTTTTTTGCCCAAGCCGCCTTTTCAGGTTTTTGACTTGCCGGGTGTACAGATTTTTCCTTTTCATCCCTTATTTTTGCTCGAACCCTTTTGGTTCGCCGGGAAGCCCTTATTTTTGCCTAGGCCAGTCAACCTAGCGGGTCATTGATTATGCGTAGTATCTTTTCACTATGTCTGCATTGACGGGGTGAGGAAGGTCGTCACCATCCATGGTGGTTAGAATCATAGCTCCTCCTGAGAAAATGTTCTTAACCACAAATGGCCCTTCGTAAGTAGGGGTCCATTTTCCCCTGGGATCACCTTGAGGTAGAATAATGCGCTTGATTACCAGATCCCTAACTTGATACTCTTGTCGTCTAACTTTATTGTTAAATGCCTTGATCATCCGTTTTTGGTACGTCTGACCATGATAAATAGCAGTAAGTCTTTTTTTGTCGATTAGGTTCAGCTGATCAAGCCGGGTCTGAATCTAGTCATCTTCACTCAAACCTGCATCCTTCATGATTCGAAGAGAGGGTATCTGAACTTCAATGGGCAAGACTGCCTCCATGTCGTAAACCAAAGAATAGGGTGTTGCCCCTATTGACATCCGTGCTGAGGTACGGTACCCATGAAGAGTGAACGGTAACATCTCGTGCCAGTCTTTGTATGTCACTGTCATCTTCTGCACAATCTTCTTAATGTTCTTATTAGCCGCTTCAACAGCCCCATTCATCTTTGGCCGGTAGGGAGAAGAGTTGTGATGCTGTATCTTGAACTGCTTGCAGAGTTCAGTGATCATCTTGTTGTTGAGATTGGTACCATTGTCCGTAATGATCCTCTCTAGTACACCGTATCGACAGATCAGATTGTGTCGAATGAACCATGCTACGACGTTCTTGGTTACGGTAGCAAAGGAAGCCGCTTCAACCCACTTTGTAAAGTAATCAATTGCTACCAAGATAAAACGATGCCCATTGGACGTTGTAGGTCTGATCTCGTCGATGATATCAATGCCCCACATTGCAAAAGGCCAAGGTGTCGTCAAGACGTTTAGAGGGACTGGAGGTATGTGCACCTTATCAGCATAGACTTGACACTTGTGACATGTCCGAGAGTGCTGATAACAGTCAGCTTCCATAGTGGACTAAAAATATCCTGCCCAAAGGATCTTCTTTGCCATGGTATGTCCACTGGAATGAGTTCCGAAAGTACCTTCATGTAAATCCGCCATGATCCTCTCCGCTTCATTCTTATCCACACAACACAGTAAGGTCGAATCATGGTTACGCTTGTAAATAATGCCATTGCTGATGAAGAACTTTGCCGCGAACCTTCTCAGAAACTTCTTTTCATTAACAGATGCACCCTCGGGGTACTCCTGAGCCTCAAGATACCTTTTCACTTCATGAAACCAAGGCTTTTCTGTTACCTCTTTAGTCTCAATGTCACAATAATGTGTAGGTTCGTCCAATATTTCAATGATGATCCGGGGAGCTTCGTTGTACCAATTGACTTTGAACATAGAAGACATCATAGCCAGCGTGTCCGCCAACTGATTCTCCTCTCTAGGGAAGTGTTCAAAGGTTATCTCCTTGAAATAGGGAAGCAACATCAATACATACTCCTTGTAAGGAATAAGGTTTGGGTGTTTCATATCCCACTCGCCTTTGATCTGACTGATCACGAGAGCGGAATCTCCAAAGACACTCAAAAACTTAATCCTTAGGTCACTTGCTGCTCGAAGACCCATGATGCACGCTTCATACTCCTCCATATTGTTGGTGCAGTTGAAACATAGTCGGGCGGTGAACAGAGTATGAGAGCCTTTAGGAGATATAATCACGACGCCAATGTCGTTACCCAAAGTGTTTGAAGCTCCATCAAAGTACATAGACCACCGGGATCCTTCCTCAGGTCCTTCATCTGGTCCAGGTGTCTCACAGTCAGTTACCAACATGATATTCTCATCCGAAAATTCAAAGTTCATAGACTGGTAATCATCCACTGCCTGATGTGCTAAATGGTCTGCCAACACACTCCCCTTAATTGCCTTTTGGGTCATGTACTGGATGTCATACTCAGTCAAGATCATCTGCCATCTTGCTATTCTTCCGGACAAGGCAGGCTTTTCGAAGATATACTTGATTGGATCCATCTTTGATATCAATAGAGTAGTGTGAGTCAGCATATACTGTCTCAGCCGGCGAGCAGCCCATGCCAAAGTGTAGCAAGTTTTCTCGAGCAGTGAGTATCGGGTATCACAGTCGGTAAACTTTTTGCTAAGGTAATAAATAGCATGCTCTTTTTGGCCAGACTCGTCATGCTGCCCCAACACACACCCCATTGAGTTGTCGAGTACTGTCAAGTATAAGATCAAAGGTCTCCCTTCAACTGGTGGCATCAGAATAGGTGGCTCGTAAAGATACTCTTTGACCCTTTCGAAAGCGGCCTGGCATTCATCGTTCCAACGTACTACTTGATCTTTCTTCAGCAGCTTGAAAATTGGCTCACAAGTAGCAGTTAGGTGTGAGATGAATCGGGCAATGTAATTCAGACGTCCCAGAAAGCCTCTAACTTCTTTCTCTGTTCTGGGTGCTGGCATCTCCTGTATAGCCTTCACTTTTGCAGGGTCCACTTGAATACCTTTATCGCTTACGACGAAACCCAGCAGCTTACCAGATCTCACCCCGAAGGTGCACTTGTTCGGGTTTAACCTCAGCTTGTACAACTTCAGCCTATCAAATAGCTTCTGCAGATGGTCAAGGTGTTCCTGCTCGGTTTGGGACCTTGCAATCATATCTTCGACGTATACCTCAATGTCATGATGGATCATGTCATGAAACAAAGCAACCATGGCACGCTGATACGTTGCCCCAACATTCTTCAATCGAAAAGGCATGACCTTGTAGCAAAAGGTACCCCACTGAGTAACAAAAGTTGTCTTCTCCATGTCATCGGGAGCCATTTTAATCTGATTATAACCGGAGAAACCATCCATGAAGGAGAAGACTTTATGTTGAGCGGTGTTGTCAACCAAAACGTCGATATGAGGTAGAGGGAAGTCATCCTTGGGGCTTGCCCTATTCAGATCCCTATAGTCAACACACATTCGAACCTTACCATCCTTCTTCGGCACAGGAACCACATTGGCCACCCATTGTGGGTAAGAAGTAACTGCTAGAAAATCGGTGTCAAACTGTTTCATCACTTCAGCCTTGATTTTCTCAGACATCTCTGGGCGCATTCGGAGGACCTTCTGTTTCACTGGATGACAATCTTCCTTGGTAGGCAGGCGGTGAACCACAATATCGGTATCCAAACCAGGTATATCTTCGTAAGACCAGGAAAAGATCTCAGTGTAGTCACACAACATCTGAATCAACCGTTGCTTAACACTAGCTTCCAGATTTGCATCGATCTTGACCTCTTTCTTGTCTATCTCGGTACCCAGATTTATTGTTTTCACTGGCTCTTCATGTGGTTGTATAGCCCTCTCCTCTTGGAGTAGCAGTCTTGCAAGTTCACCAGGCACTTCGCAATCATTTTCACCTTCGTCTTCGGCTAAGTTGATCGGATTTTTTAAGTCATAACTGGAAGTAGCAGAGTCGGTACTAGTGAGATCCAGAGTGGATGTAGACTTGTATATGTGAGTGTGTGTAAAATAGTTGTTTCACAATATATAATGAAAGAAAAACAAGGAGCGCAAGATTTTAAATGCAAGAAACATCCAATGGTTTTTATTAATGATATATGAAAATGACACACATAAAGCCCTCACAAATGAAGCCACAGTGCCCCGGGTAAGACAACGGGCTATAAAGTCTAAAACATTGTCTGTTACAAATTCAAAACAAAAAGTTTCATTACTGGGTAACAAAAGAAATGGGGATGAAGTCCTTTGCTGTCCAGTTGCTTGGTCCACCGTCGGTCGTAGGATAGATCCAACTGTCAAACTCAGACTCTTCAACGTCGTCTTCAATGGCATTCACTCCCGAATTGCTGATGAACAAGGGAGGTCTTCCGATTCGTGCATTCCGAACAGCCCTTTGAGCTTCTGCAGTGAAACCCAAACCAAACTTGTTAGTCTTCTATGCAAAATCAGGGAGTCTTCCCCAATTTGCACACCCACCTTTCTCGACAACAGGCCAGACATCCTTAAAGGAAGCCATCTTCATAGGAGGATCTTCAACAACAGTCTCAGCTGATGTCAGTGTCTGGGGAACCTCTTAAAAATGCTGAAATGGGGTCTCAATGAACTCCCCATCCATATCTACATATCGGAAAGAGTTGAGGTGGCTCACCATGTACTCCTCTTCTCCTTGCACTGTCACAATCTTCCCTTTCACTGGGTACTTCAGCTTCTGGTGGAGCGTTGAGGTTACGGCCCCAGCTTTGTGGATCCATGGGCGACCCAACAAACAAGAATAAGATGGCCGAATGTCCATCACATAGAATGTAGAGTTGAAAACCTGAGAACCAACCTTAATCGGAATATCCACTTCTCCATGTACCATTCTTTTAGACCCATCAAAGGCCCTGACGACAATGTTGCTTGGTTTCAACTCCAACCCTTCACAGTCCAACCGGTCTAGAGCTTTCTTAGGCAAAACGTTCAATGAGGAACCAGTATCCACCAATACATGAGCAAGAGTAGTGCCCCTGCATTCAATGGAGACATGCAGGGCATCATTGTGATTCTTCCCTTTAGCAGTCAAATCAGCGTCAGAGAAACCCAACCCATTATCAGCAGTCAGATAGGCTACGCAATCTTTAAACTGATCAGCTGATGTTTCTTGTGGTACGTGTGCGGTCTTCAGAAATACACTCAGAGCCTTGGCATGGGCCTCTGAGCATAGCAACAGTGACAGCATAGAGATTTTGGACGGGGTTTGCCCCAGCTGCTCAACTACATTGTAGTTACTCTTTTTGATGATCTTTAGAATCTCTTCCATCTCTTGCCTAGAAACTTCAACAGTAATTGTCTTTGGTGCCTCCGTCTGGGAAGGCTCACCGGTGATCCCTTTGCCCCGAGCGTCAGAGGACTCAGAGACAGGGGTAAGAATAGGAACTTGAACAGGAATAGTAGCAGGTACACTGGTAGGTGTAATAACAACAGGTTTTCGGGAAGTTGGTGGAGAGATATCAAGTGAGAAAATTATTCCGCTGCGGGTGACTTTAGCAGGTCCAACAATATTGCTGACGTCAGTATCAGCATCCAAATCTTGTTTAACTCCGTGATAATAAACATCAGCCTCGTAGTTCCAAGGGATAGCTTTATCATAGGTGTAGGGGATAGGCCCAGGAACAATGATGATCAATGGTGCGATTCTTGGAACAGATGTAATTCTAACAGGCTTTCTCGAGGAAGCCTTGGAAGAATTGTCGAAAATGGTAATGATGGCAACTTCTTCAGTAGGAACCAAAGGAACAAGAGTCTTCTCAAACAGAATTTCTTTACTATCCATCAGGCGTTGGACACCTGATTTCAAAAGTGGGCAACCGGTTGGTAGGGCAGAACACATATGGCAACCTTCGTCACAACCCGGAAATAAACTGGCTAACAAATGGTTCTTCTTCACAATCATCAAAGGGGTAGCAATGTCGTTCACAGAAACCACAAACGAGTCTTTTTCTATATCATTCACTCCATGCTTGGGCATAGGAGCAATCACAACATTAGGTCTTTCGGGCGCCTCGAACTCAATCTCCTTAGCATCAATTAAGTCATGTATTTTGTTCTTCAAAGCCCAACAATCATCTATATTATGCCCCGGGCTATCAGAGTGAAAAGCACAGCTGGCATTAGGGTTATACTTTGGTGATGTAGTGTTGGGATTCTGCGGAGCCTCCCTTGGAGTTACTAGATTGGTCTTTAGTAACTGCGGCAGAATCTAAGACAAAGTCATGCTGAGACGGGTGAATTGCCTTCGAGGTCTCTCGGCCTTTTGTTGATTGTTGTGCTAAGGAGCACCAGCAGGTCTTGAAATAACAACCGCATTAACAACTTAGCGGTGTTCAGGTCTATTCTGGCTTTTCGAACTATAGACAGCACTTGACTCTTTCTTAAAAGGCTTTTTCTCGGTGTTTGATGAAGCACCCTTTTGTATCTTACCAGCCTCAATCCTTTCACCGGTCATAATCAGCTCTGTAAACCCAGACGAAGAGCTTCCAATCAGATGGTTGAAAAATGGACCAGATAAGGTCCCCATGAACATATCCACAAGCTCCCGGTCAGCCAAGGGTGGTTGCACTCTTCCGGCAAGGTCCCTCCACTTCTGAGCATAATCTTTGAAACCTTCGCCCATTCCCATTGACATACCCTGGAGTTGGGTACGCGTGGGAGCGAGGTCGGAATTGTATTGGTACTGCCTGTAGAAGGCAGTAGCCAAATCCTCCCAACTGCGGATACTGGCTCCGTCTAACTGGTAAAACCACTCAAGCTGAGTCCCTGAGAGACTGTCTTGAAAGAAGTGAATCCATAGGTTCTTATCAGTGGTGTACGACTGAATCTTCCTTACATATGACCGGAGGTGCAGCTTCGGAAAAGAAACTCCATCATACTTAGCAAAAGCTGGTGCTTTGAATTTGTGGGGAATCACCACCCCAGATGATAGACCCAGATCACCAAAGTCCAGACTAGGAACTTTCTTAACTTCCATTGCACTCAACCGGTCTTCCAGTTGTTTGTATTTATCCTCAGCCAAAGGATACTGGTCTTCGTCGAAGTCTGTCTCATTGTCTGAGACCACAGGGCTAGGAGCCCTCCTTTCTTCCTGACTATCTTTCCCTCCAGATGAGGTGGTCAAATCAACTTCATCTCGTAGCTTGTTTCCAAACCTGTGACCTGTGTTAAACAGGACTGTCCTCTTCTTCTTTTTCTTCTTCTCCTTCAGAATCAGGGTCTTCAGATCTTGCCGAACCTTAGCTAGATTCATGAACATCTCTTGGAATTGGGCATTCTGGGCCTGTAGGGCCTTGATTGCTTGCTCTGTTTATGGTTCAGCAGACATGATGAGTGCTGAAATAAACAACGAAGAAGATAAGAGACTTGTAATGGGTACCTGTTATGAAATGCATGGGATGAAATGCGTATGATATGATTTCAAAGACAACCGAGAGATTCAAATTTGTAAACCAGAAAGGAAACACACTTTTTGAAATTCAAATTGTTCAACAGATGCCCTTAAGGCGTTACAGAAAGGAAATACTGAAAAGGAAATAAAAACTATAAAGGAAATAATCAAAGGGCAATCAGTGCTCCCATGGTCGCTTCTTGTCGGTGCGGACATAGTCATTGAGAATCCGCTCGTTCTCCAGCTGCCTAGTTAACTTCTGGATCTTCTGCTCTTGCTCGTTAAACTTTTCTCGGTAAGCATCCCGCTCTTCTCTCAGCTGAATCAAAGATCTTTTCAGTGCCCCAATGTCAGTGGGCATATGAGGATGGAGGATGGTCGGAAGAACCCCTTCTTCATTAGCAACTTCAACAATGATAGGCAGGACGGCTTCATACGGCATACCCAGCTTTTGGGCACAAATGCGAACCCATCTGAGATATAGCTCCATTGGAAGAGAAGTCTTTGGACCCAGCTCATGTGGATCAGATCTGTGAACTCTATCCTAAGCCCTTATGAATTTGCGGCATTGCTCGTCGCTATCCCCTTAAAAATCAAAGATGACACTAGGCATTAGCAGCTCATGAGGTCCTTCTCTTCTGGATCTCCCAAACTGACGTAAGGCCAAGCACGGGTTGTAAGAAATTCCTCCATTGGTTCCTATCAGTGGAACATTAGGGTATTCCCCACAACGATCAATAATAGCCACCTCATCCATACCCTTGATAGTCCAGATGATGTCATTATGAGAGAGAGACATAACCCTATAAGCCCAGCCCATGCCTTCTTTGTTCTTCAACACTGATTTGGGGAGGTGCGAAATAAACCACCTTGCCAATAATGGAGCATAACACATCAAGGTTCCCCGCTTTCGAGCAGTACGGGCATAAAGCTGATGAAGAATGTCACCCAAGAGAGTGGGTACATGATTACGAGAGATGAAGATTTTCACCGCATTCACATCAACAAAGGAGTCAGGATTCGGAAACAATACCAAGCCATATATCAGAAGAGCCAGAATATCTTCAAATGCCTTGAAGTCTAGACTATCCCAGAAATAATTAGCCTTACCAACCAAGAACTTAGTCAGAAAACCCTTTGCTCCACTTCTAGTCTCCCAATTAGCCATTACCTCATCCTTTGTCATATGAAGGGCTGAAGCAATCTCTTCTGGCCTAAGGATCTTCTCCCAACCAGTAAACGGGGTCTGCTCCCGGATAGGGATACCGAGCAGGTCAGAGAACTCTTCTAAGGTGGGGACCAGCTGGTAATCCTGAAAAGTAAAGCAATGGTACAGGGGATCATAGAACTGGACCAAAACACTCATCATCTGCTCGTCCAATTTGGAGGTGACCAAACTGAGAAGATACCCATGTCTTCTGATGAAGGAGGTAGTATTATGCATCTTTGCAATCAATTCTTTAAGCATGGTGGGAACCTGGATAAAGTTAATCCGGATGGTGTTCCTACGCATGGGCATCATGACCTACAAAACAGAACAAAGATGAATCCCTCCTGTCTTGGAAATAGGTTAGTCCAAATGCAAGAAGCATGCAATGTTATGATGTCATGATGTCATGATAGAAAGCACGCCACAAGTATCCACAAATAACAAACATGGTAAAGGAACACAAGTCACACAGAGAGCCCTTAGATTTCAGGTTGGCAAGGAGCTTAGGTACTACCCTCTTTCAGTTCAGTTGGTTCAAACCTGTCCTAAAAATAGTAACCGGGTTCTAGAGGATCTCAATATCACTGACTACCCTCAATCGGTCATAATTCCATTTTAGCAACCTTTTCTTGCGGCCGTAATCATCGCGAGAGTTTAGTCTCAATGAGTGTAGCATACTGCTACTGTTCTATGGCCAAGTTGGTTAATTTAAAGGTTCTAAGGTCAGTTGGTGCTTAATGACCCCTTAGATGACCCATATTCTCCTCGTTCCAACACAAGGGATATCGGTACAATCTAAAGTGCCACACCAACGTAGCTATTGCTTCAACCGTATCGGTCTACGCCGTACAATTCCCTCACAGTTTATTGCTACTTACCTAAAGGGTATCCCCAGATCCGGGTTAGGATCTATAGTAACTCCGATACAAGCCCACAAATATAAAGCATACAAAGAAATCAATTGAAAACACAATGATCTAATCCTAAGGTACACCCCACTTATTAAGCTCCCCAGCAGAGTCGCCAGTTCTGTGATACGGTGGGAAAGAACTGACTGTTTTTTGGAATGCTGGTTTGCATTTTGCATTTATTTTCGCAAAATGTCGCGATAAGCAAGAGTCGCCACCGGCTTTTATTTTATCCAACAAGGAAAGGAAAAAAGCACATAAAAATTCCTTTTTCGAGATGTTTCTCGGGTTCGGGGGGTAGATTATAGAAAGGGAAGGTATTAGCACCCTTTCTATCTGTGTTTATCCACGGGCTCTTAGGTACTTGCTCAAAGTGTTTTCAAAATTGCTTTTATTTGTGTTTGTGGGTTTGCAAAGAGTTTTTTGTTTTGAAAATGAGTGTAAGTGTGAAAATTTGTTTTGTTTTGAAAGAGCAAGTACTTAAGAACCATATACTTACTCGAAAAAAGAATCAATATGTGCTAATGTCCTTTAGACAATGTTATCCCACTATTGATGAGTAGGTAGCATCGTCGTTGGAGTTTAAGGTCAATTCGATTAAGGGACGTGCGGTCACTAAAGCAATGTTAGGACGCCTTAGAGGTAACCCTAATGTCTTAGATCATTTTTCCGAGGCAACCATTTCGAGGCAACTATGATCTTTGGACAAGAGGGCGACCTATAAAACTTCCTATACTTAATGACTGCGTTCGTAGGCAACCAAGTGAGGTGTACCCTAAGAGTGCGCATGTGCGAGTGTGTTGTATTTTCAATTATTTTGTCTTTGTACATGTTATGGTGATCTATGTTGATTTTAGGTTTAAACGATTAATCTTGTCATGCATTCCCTATTATCAAACATCTAATAGTTTATAAGTTGTGGAAATTAAACTAACTATTACAAGGCGTCGGGTATTTACATCGCCAAAGACAAACCCTTGAAATTAAAATACGGAAAATAAATAAAGCGGTAAAAATATTTAAAGTCCTATTAAACTATTACATTCCGGGAAACAGATACAATATTGAATAAAATGGAACGCGTGCGGGAAATTAAATCGGGCATAAGTTTTTTAGGGTTTTGACCCTTTAATTAAAGAAAAGATTTTTTGTTGTTTTTTTTTGAATTAAAAGGAAATTAAACTAAGTTCATTATTAAATTAATAAACAAATTAATGAAAATAATATTTTTGGATTTTTTGGTATTTAAAGAAATAAAAATAATTTGATCAATGTTAATAAAACCTAATTATCTAAGTTGATTTTAATTATTGCAAAATATATTAAAAGTTATTCCTAATTAAAACTAAATTAATTAAATTAATACTTATTAACAAAATAAAATACTGAAAATTAATTTTAATAAATAAAATATTTTTTGGTTTTTAATTTTATGAGGAAAAAAGATTTAATTGGTTAGTTAAATTATGAAAAATAATTAATCAATCAATTAAATAAAATAAGGAAATAATAAAAAGAAAATAGAAAGAGTGGGGGTTTGGGCCTGATTAGGGGGTGAGAATGGCAATTTTGTGGCCCAATTTCGTTGGCCCCTTGTTGACTTTGCTGATTCCCTATGGAACTTTGACTTTAGAGTATGATGCACGTCCCATCTGGACCACCAGATCTGGCTTGGGGCCATCTGGAAGGTGATTGAATGAGGGAATATGGTGTACTGCAACTCCTGAAACGCACTGGAATACCTGAAGAAAAATAATACAAAGCATATGGGGGGACCTGGGATTCGAACCCAGGTCCTGTTGATCATTGGACAACGCCTCTACCACTCAACCAATGCACTTCATCTGTTATTATCTTAATAAAAAATAATAATATAGGAAAAAACAAATTAATGGATCAGGAAAAAAATAAAGCGCGCCATATTTGAAATAGCCACAAAGAGGGGGACACGTCTTCGTCTTCTTCGTTCAACCCTGTAAATTTACCTGCGGATTTATATCCGCAGCTAAATTCGCATGTGCATCCTAAAATCTATTCTAGCCCATGGAAATTGATTCCAAGCACATGGTTGAATTCGTCTAGGCCTCCTGAACAAACCTACATCCCTCTTGAATCTTGATTTCGCCTGTAAAAGAAATACCCAAAAAACACAAACCATGAACCCTAGGTTCGGCTATGGGGCTACAGGCCAGATGATTGCAATTGGCTAATGCATAATGCTTTTAAATTGGACGATAATCATGAATATGCAAAGATTTTGTAAGAAAAGTGCAAGAATAAGGACCTGCGAATTCAACCGAAAAGCATATTTTCTAGACACTTATAGAGATTTAGGGCGCGTATGGGGATTGGTTTTGGGTTGGTTTTGCTTCAATGATTGTCCAGCAATGGATTAGTGTTGAGATTTGCCTTTGAATTTGCCTCTAAGAACGATTTCAGTTTCACACTTTTTGGCAATTTTTCAAGTTTGGTTCTTGATGATTCTGCAGCCTCTAGGTATTGATCTCGTGTGCTTTGGCTTGTATATGTATGCTGCATTGTATTAGGTCAACAATTTGGTCTTGAATCTTTGCACATCAATGCTTTGAGATTGGATTTGATCCTCCATTGAAAACTTGCTTAATTTGCCAAAAATCCAATCTTTTTGCACATGGAATGATTGATACGAATTTGATCATGACATTGATGATGATTAGGTCCTGAAAATAGAAAAGATCTCATGTAATCAAGTTTTGGGATTTTATTTGATTTAAATTGATTTAAAATGAAATAATTCAATAAAAAATCCAATAAAATAGAAAAATTGATAAATGGACACAAGGCTGAATCTAGGACACGTGTAGAGTGTGACAAGATCAAATCAAGTGGAAAAGAATGGGCCCATTTGACAAAATTAGAAGTTTTGGGGATAGTTGACTTTTGGCAATTTTGCAAAAATGCCCAACTTCAACAATGCATAACTTCTTGTGAGTGCTTTTTCTGATCTTGGGGTATGAAGATGGATTGTATGGAATTGCATCCTATTCAAAATGAGCTTTGGATGGGTCATTTCTCATAAAGTATGAGAAAGTTATGCTTGGTCAAAGTTGAGTTGACTTTTCCTACAAAACCCTAATTTAGCAACTTTTGAGTCGATGAATTTTGAGCAATCCTTGATGAATCATGATAAACCCTTGATAAAATGATAAAATATCCTTCAAAATGAGAATGTTGACAAAAAATATTGAAGTTTGACTGTTTATAGGTCACAGCTGACTTTTGCTCTAGCATAGTCGATTTTTGGACCATTTGAGCAATTGACTGAGCAAACTTCCTCTGCAAGGCTTGAAACTTGACATGGATGATCTTGAGAAAATATTAGGACATTGGGGAGAACTTGAGGTCATTTGGATGCAAGGACCTTGAAGCAACACAAAACCCTAATTTGAGGTTGAATGCCTTAGGAGATAGCTTAACTGTCCAACTCTTGAGCAATCTTGAGCCACTTGGAGATTTTTCTTGCAATGTTTTGAGAAATATGAGAGGGAAAATTTTGGGGTAAAACACCAACCTTAACAAGATTTTAACGTCGGGTGAGCTTGAACTGAAAAAAATCTTTTATATAGGATAACCCCCAACCAAGATAAGATTTTAGCCACGGTATGATCTCGAACCGAATGAAGACTTTTGAACGGTACGAGCCTTTGAACCGAACAGACGACTTAATAATTAAATCCCTAAAACCAAGATTTTAATAGGTCTAGCTTTGAATCCAAATAAATAATCCCTAAATGGATGAAATATTTAACCAAGGGAAACATAAACTCCCTTGGTGAATTTAGAATTTTGCCTTTCTAGAATTACAAATGCCTTACTTGCAAAAGGAATTTTTGTGAAGTGCTACAACTCAAATTTAGTGAGAGAAAGTAAAAGACATATTTTAGAGAGAGAGAGAGAGAGAGAGAGAGAGAGAGAGAGAGAGAGAAAGAGAGAGAGAGAGGATCGGGGAATGAAAGCTCACGTTTCTAGATATGAAAATATGTGAGAATGGACTTATATTTATAGGCTAGAGTTTGGCATAAAAAATGAAGAAAAAAAATTGGCCAAAATTAATGAGCCAAACGAGTGGCATATGTACTAATCAATTGGTTGGCCCAAAAATAATTGTTAGGTTTGTTTTAAAAGGAAAGAAAAGATCTATAGTTGTTACCAATCATTAAGTTTATGTCCAAAATGTTTAGGTCTCATTTTTATACTAACCGAATCAATAGGATGAAGTGCCAGTCCATTGGCATGAACAAAACTTTGCCCATAACATTTATGACATCTCCCAAATCATCTGGCCCGACTTCATGACATTTATAAAAATATTTTCTTGAGAAAAATAAGTTAAAAATAGTTATTTTATTGTGTGTGTGATTAGCCATACAACTTTATGAGAAGACAATTATTCTCTTACAATTTTATTCACTCAGACATGTCAGGAAGAGCTTTCACACACTTCAAGTCTTGTTAGATGCTTCACTTTTGTAGGCGATTGCTTGGGATTTACTTTAAGATGTGGCTTGATTTGTATTCCATTTAGATTCCATCTTTAGAGAAACATACTTATCAAATCCTATTGAGGTCCTATTTACATCTTTAACCGCTTTATGCTTGATTTTATTTGTTATCATCAATGAATAGTTGTCATCATCCAAAGCATGGTCATCTTTTAACAGAGCTTCCTTGAAAAATAACATGCAAAACATGGTTCCCGAGTTTTGACCTCTTCATCATAGCTGGCATGTTTGTCAGCTTATTCCTTCAAATATTTTTTGACAACATCAAACTCCTTAATAGCTTTATATTTTTCTAAGGGAAAATCCAACCTATTTTCCTAGGTATCTGTGATACGATGGAAGAACCGACTGTTTAATACTGGTTTTGCGTTTGTGTTTGCAAATGTTGTGGTAAGCCAAAGTCACCATTGACTTTTCTTTTATTCAACAAAGGAAAGGGTGAAAAGAACAGAAAAAGACCTTTTTGAGATTTTCTGAGTAAGGGGGGTAGATTATGGAAAGGGAAGGTTTTAGCACCCTTTCCATCCGTAGTTATCTACGGGCTCTTAGAGATTTGCTCATTTTGAAAAATCTTTGTGCTTTGTGTATTTGAAAGTTTGTTTTGAAAATGCCTTGGTATGGTAGACTTTTGTAATGTTTCTCGGGAATGTGGAGAAAGTATACAAAGTGTCTTGAAAATGTTTTTGAAAATTAGTTTTTTATGTAAGTGAAAATATGTTTTGAGCAAACTTCTAACAATTATCTACTTTATACTCGAAAAGGCGTTCTTTTACTCATATCCTTTAGACAATGCTATCCTACTATGAGTAAGTAGGTATCCTTGTCGTTGGATGTTTGAGGGACAACCGAAGGGACGTTACGGTCACGAATGCAACTTGGCAAGAAATTTTAGTAACTGTCCTAAAGTTCTAAGATCACTTTTAACCGAGGCAACATCGAGAGGGTCATCGAGGGACTTGTGATCTTTCAAACTAGAGGGCAACAACTAAAACTTCTCACGTTTCGAGAATTGTGACCGCTTTCCGAAGTCAATCAAAGTGGGATACCCTAGAGGTGCATATGTGCAATTGTGTTCAATTCATTTATTTATCTTGCATTATTAGATTTTTCTAACGTTTTAATTTCAGTCTTGCCATACATGCCTAATTACTAGCCGTTAACATGTACAGGAAAAAAAAGGTACGGAAAGTAAATCTAGACTATTACATGGCTTTAGGAAGGGGGATTTACACTGTGCAATGCTTTAAGGGGGAATGAAATAAAGAAATCGATAAAAAAATGTCCTAATTAGTCTATTACATCCCGACATACAGTTACATTAATATAAAAAAATGGGAGAACAAGAATAATGCGCACAAAGTGTATATTACGTCTAAGAAAATACTAAGTAAAAATTCTTTTTGGTTGTTTTTATTTTAAGAAAATAATTAAATTGAAATTATCCTAAAGTCTATTTGGAAAATAAAATTAAATAAGTTCTTTTGGTTTTTTTTTATTAGGAAAATAAAATTAAATCTAAATTTAGTCTAAAATTCTAATTTGTTTTAAATTAAGAAAATGGTTAAAATTTAATTAATCAATTAATTAAGAAATTAATTATTTAATTAAAATGTATAAGTCTAATTTTTTGTGATTTTTGATTATTTGGCTAATTAAATAAATAAAAGAAAAAAATAATAATAAAACAAAAAAAAAACAAAGAAATGGGCCTGAGATGGTTAGAAATTGGGGGGTGTTGTTTGAAAAAAACGTTTGGCCTAGAGTTGAAGCCCATACTTGCTTTTGGATCTGATGAGACGAGACCTTGAGGGCACATGGTGATCTGCGCGTTGAAGCCCTTGGATTTAGATCAATCAGGATCCAGTGGTTGTGATTTGGAGGCATATAATGAGCTCCTGGCTATGCAACACATGGAATCTACATATAATATGTTAGAAAAGATGAAAATGATGGACCTGGGATTCGAACCTAAGTCCTCTCCTTCATATACGCGCCTCACTGCCAGCTGAGCCATTTAGCCATTCGTTTACATATATCAAACAAAAATAATATATACAAAAAATGGTCAGATGTATAAAAATTTAAAAAAACGCGTGCGATGAGTCTGAATGGCCCAATGAGGGATGAACAGCGCACTCAACTGGAGGGATTCAGGAGTCAAACTCTGGTCGTCTTCTCCAGTCACTCAAACCTGCAAAAATCAGCAAACGTGAGTTCAAATGAAAGCAAAGATCTTAACCCCACACGAAATTTCCCCCTGAATCTGATTATGGGGTCTATTCACTCTGGAATGGCTTGTATCATGAGATATAGTGAAGAACACAGATCGTGCCCTAGAAATGGCACGATCTTATTCTATCCCCTTTTCTCACATGTATTACATTGATCCTGCCATATATACTGCCCTGAACACGAAACAAACACTAAGAAAGGTTAATTCAATGTGAAATCAAAAATACAGATTCAAGAAATTTACCAACAATGGGTGATTAGGTTTGATGCTTCTAGGTGTGGGATGGCTTGAATAATGGCTGGGTTGAGTTCCTGGAAGTCTCAGGAAGGTGTTTGAACCCTTTGTTTGGACAAATGATGGTTGGAGTTGGAGATGCGATTTTGACAACTTTGATGGAAATTTTAGAATTTTCGTGTGAATTCTTGGGACTGTGTACGCATTTTTTTGGCTTGCTAATGTCTTGTTTATATAGAGAGGAATGAGGAGACAATAAAACAAAGAGAATAACAGCCATGATTATGGGGTTTTAAAACCATGAATGCAAAAATGTAACTTTGGCCAAAAACATGGAAACTTGTCCATTTTTGAATTTGAATGTTCTTGGACATGCTGGCCTTGTTGTACACGAAATATGAGGTCTCTATATGCATCAAACCAAGCCCAAATAATAATGGCCCATATACTTTGCAATAATTTTGATTTATTTGACTTTTAATTAAATAAAATTAATATAAAATGAAAATAAAATCAAGACTACGCAAAAATGGTTTTATAAGTCCTTTATAATCTTAGGAAGATGTTTGAAATCCAAGAAAATGAGCCCTTGCCTTAAAACTTCAAATTTGCTTAATGCAACAATCTTGAAATTTCCAAAATTTTCCCAACTTGGGCAAGCCATAACTTGCTCAATCTTAATCTCATGATGATGATCTTGGACTTTTTGGAAATCCCAAGATGTATAATTCAATACCTCTTTTGATCAATTTAGAATTCGAACATGTTATCTTGATGTAAAAGGTCTTGGAAAAAAGTGGCTTTTGTTGACTTTTTGAAAATGACATGTAACGTATGAGCTTATATCTTTCAAATGGTGCATTTCTTGGACTTGAGGGATGAGGATAAGTTGTAGGTAATGAGATTCTCTTACATATGAGCTTTGTTTGGGGGAAAATGGATAAAGTATGTGAAAGTTATGTCTGGTCAAAGTTCAGTTGACTTTTCCTATAGAAACCCTAATTTAGTAATTTTTGACTTTTGATGAATTAGGAGCATTTCTTGAGGAATCATGATCAACCTTTGATAAAATGATGTATATCAATTCAAAATGTTGATGTTGACCAAAAATCATGAAGTTTGACTGTATTTGGGCCACATTTGACTTTTGACCTAATATAGTTGATATCCAAGCATTTGAACAATTCACTGAGCAAACTTGTAGTGCAAGGCATGAGATTTGTCATGGACAATCTTGAAGTTATATTAGGACAATGGAAAACATTTGAGAACTTTGGAGCTCACACATCTTGATGATAAGTGAAACCCTAATTAGAGGTTCATTGTTTAAGAGGAGAATTTGTCTGGTCAATTCTTGGTCAACCTTGAGCAATTGAGGATCTCTAGGAGCATGCTTTTGAGCAAAATGGGAGGGGAAATTTTGGGGTGCAACAGCTGCCCTTGTTCAATCTTCTTAAACCTGAGGATTTAGATTAGCTTGTCTGCCTTTCGTGATCTGAAGGTGAAAGATGATTGAATACTAGAGTGTCCAGAAATTTGCACTCACATGAAGTAACACTGTTGGTTGATGATGTTGGGAATGGGCATATAGATGCCATTTGGAAAAGATTACTGAGAGTCGTCTGAGATGGGCTTAAGGATGCCACATATAGTCCATTTGGGGGCTCTTGTTCCTGCTGTCTGAGGAGGAGTTCGCTGAGGAATTTGGGTTTCTGTTGTTCTCCTGCTTGAGGAAAACTCTGTGGGGAATAGAGTCTAGGAACTTCAGCTGTCCAAGGCTCTATTGAGGAGTTATCTCTGGTCTGGAGAGATGAAAGTTTGTTGGGTTCTGGTTGAAATCCAGGCTTCACAGTAACTTGCTAGGGATAATGGAATTAACCGTTATCTGGAAATGTATTAGAAAGAGCCTGTGTATGACTGTTTCAGGATGAGTCCATGTTATACTGCATCTGGATGCCGAGAAGGAACCTGTGTAAGATTGATTCATCTGGTCATGTAGATACCTTTCTTGTCTGGTTTCAGGTGTTAATCTACAATCAGTTTGTTCACAGATAGTTGTCCTGTCTGGTTTCAGGTATTAATCTGGAATTTTAAAATTTGTCGGTGGTCCACAGATAGTTATCCTGGCTTGTTATAGGTATTAATCTGGAACTTAAGAAAGAAAGATAGTTTTCCTGGCTTGTTACAGGTATTAATCTTCAATCTCTTCATGTAGATAGTTCTCCTGGCTTGTTACAGGTATTAATCCATAGTCGGTTGTCCACAAATAGTTTTCCTGGCCGGTTTCAGGTATTAATCTGGAACTTATTTTGCTGGTCACATAGATAGTTTCCCCGTCTAGTTTAGAGAATTTGCTGCATTTGTCGGTAAACCTGTCTTGTTTCGGGAGTTCATACCACTTGGTCGTGCAGATAGTTTCCCCGTCTGGTTTCTGGAATTAATCTTTGAGTTACTATAAAAGTTAATAGCAGTTGTCTGTTTGCTAATTTAACCTGAAAAGGTAAAATCAGTTTCATGCAATGTCATGATGTATGAATTGCATGATGATCCCAAAATAAATGAGATTATGATATATGTATTTGTATGCACATGCCATGATGTATGAACATGTAATGTTGTTGCACAGTATCTTTGTCTGGGAAAATAAATACCCGACTGCTGCTGAAGAGCACTGGGAAGTTGAATCTCAGACTGCTGCTGGTGAGTGAAGAAAGTGATTCTTCAATTTCCACTTGGGATAACGAATGGCTATAGTTTCGTTGGCGATTCCATTTCTCTGTCGAGGATCTTCGACTTCTGTTTGAGAATGACTTTGCCGAGGGGAAGAATTTTGTTGGAAGATTTTACCGATTTGGAGAAATAAAATCCGTTGGGGATGAACTTTCGTAGCTAGAGAAATAAACTCTACTGAGGATAAGGCTTTACAAAACTTTGTTGTGGAAGGTGAACTTCATAAACTGCTTGGGGATTTTTTTAAAATCCTGTAGGGAAATCTTGAGAAGCTTGGCGACTTCACTGGATATTTTGGAGCAGTAAATGGAGATTTTTGCTCTGTCGGGGATGAGGCTTTATAATCTGCTTGAGATTTTAAAAAACTCTTTTGGGGATCTTCGACTTCTGCTTGAGGATGTGATAGGAAGATGCCCCTGTTTTTGTACCTCATAGAATGAGAAGTATACTAGAATGAAATCGTGTCTGAATGTATCTAACAATTGTGTGAGGGAGTGTCAAAATGAATCTATGTTGTGATTGTATCTAAACGGAAAGCTGAACCTGAATGAGTATCCAAATGGAATCCATATCTGGAGCATATCTGAACTGTATCTGAAAGCTGTATTTAATGAGTATCAGAATGGCATTCGTATCTGGAGCGTATTTGAACTATATCTGAAAGTTGTATTAAATGAGTATCATAATCGCATCCGTATCTAGAGCGTATATGAATTGTATCTGAAAGATGAATATGAATGAGTATCAGAATGACATCCATATTTGGAGCGTATCTGAACTGTATTTGAAAGCTGAATCTAAATGAGTATCAGAATGGCATCTGTATCTGGAGCGTATCTGAACTGCATCTGAGAGCTGAATCTGAATGAATATCAGAATGGCATATGTATCTTGAGCATATCTGAACTGTATCTGAAAGCTGAATTGAATGAGTATCAGAATGGCATCCGTATCTGGAGCATATCTAAACTGTATCTGAAATTTGTATTGAATAAGTATCAAAATGGTATCCGTATCTGGAGTGTATCTGAACTATATCTGAAAGCTATATTGAATGAGCATCAGAATGGTATCCGTATCTGGAGTGTATCTGAATTGTATCTGAAAGCTGAATCTGAATAAGTATCAAAAAGGCATCTGTATCTAGAGCGTATCTCAATTGTATCTGAAAGCTGAATTTGAATGAGTATCAGAATGGTATCCGTATCTGGAGCGTATCTGAATTGTATCTAAAAGCTGAATTGAATGAGTATTAGAATGGTATCTGTATCTAGAGCGTATCTGAATTGTATCTGAATGCTGAATTGAATGAGTATCAGAACAGAATCTGTATCTGGAGCGTATCTGAACTGTATCTGAAAGCTGTATTGAATGAGTATCAGAATGGTATCCGTATCTGGAGCGTATCTGAACTGCATCTGAAAGATGTATTGAATGAGTATCAAAATGGTATCCGTATTTGGAGCATATCTGAATTGTATCTGAAAGCTGAATCTGAATGAGTATCAAAATGGCATATGTATTTGAAGCGTATCTGAACTGTATCTGAAAGTTGAATCCGAATGAGTATCAGAATGGTATCCGTATCTGGAGCGTATCTGAACTATATCTGAAAGCTGAATGAGTATCAAAGTGGCATCCGTATCTGGAGCATATCTGAACTGTATCTGAAAGCTGAATCTGAATGAGTATCAGAATGGCATCCGTATCTAGAGTGTATCTAAACTGTATCTGAAAGATAAATCTGAATGAGTATCAGAATGGAATCCATATCTGGAGCGTATATGAACTGTATCTAGAAGAGACTCAACTTTATTTAGAACGTTTCCGCTTGGAATTCCTGTTTTGTTGTTTTTGAGAAGAAATCTGTCGGGGAACATGAAAAGTTTGGGAACCCAGCTAGGGAATTCTTTAAGATGCCGAAGCAGTAATTTGAGATTCTTGCTCTGTCGCGGATACAAGAACGCTTGACATCGCTTAGCTATAAGGTGAAGATATGGCATTGACCTTTTAGTAGGATGCCCCCGCCTCTGTACCTACTAGAGAAAGTATATGCGGAGGTTTTATGGATGGTTTGAGTGTCATCCTAACTCCTGGAGTCCTTGGTGAATGCAGATCAAGGTGATAAACCTTCTACTGATAGATAAGTGACGAGATAACGGGACATAGTCATACACTTTAATCCCTAAATTTTGCCTGGATTGTCCTTTCAGATTTCCAGTCCATCTGGATACCCTTTTTTTCCCAAGCCGCCCTTTCAGGTTTTCTACTTGCCGGGTGTACATATTTTTCATATGTATATCCCTAATATTTACCCGAACCATTTTCGTTCGTCGGGATGCCCTTATTTTTGCCTAGACCAGTCAACCAAGCAAGTCTTTGTTCATGCGTAGTATTTTCTAACTATGTCCACGTTCGTGAAATACGGAGAATTGTCACTGTCTTTAGTAGTAAGTGTTGTCACACTGTCAGGAGGTGTTTGCTTGATCACACGTGATTTGTTGCTGGAATTCATGTCTAATGCCCCAAGTGATTCAGATGGAGATCTGCTCCTGGCTATTTGGCATTTTAAAGAGATTCCTTGAACCTTGACTTGACTGCCCCAGATTAGCTGTACACAATGCCATGCCCCTTGATTATGAAAGGCCTATCACTGGAATGTCTTTCCATCTAAGGTGATTCTGTCCATTGAGAGGATTTTTGTTCATTGAATATTCGTCGTGCGAATTTCTCTGCTGTTGAACAAATAGTCATATGCAAACAATGGTATTTTAAGAATGAAAAGCTTATGTTTGTCTTGAAGTTTGAAAATTCATTTTTTAGTAAAACAAATAAATTTTGTAAAAGTGTGATATCAACTCAGGATTTAATAGTAAACCTTACAGGAGTCAGGATACCTTTTGTAACAATATGCTTCCGAACTAACCTATGCTTCAGCTAGGACTTTTAAGGGTTATAATGTGGCCTGGTTCACGGTTCAAGAAACGAAGGATAAAGGCTCAAATTTTATTTGTACCCAACCCATTCGTCATGATGTTCTTCAGTCCTACGCTCAGTTAATTGTGCGTTTAGATCCCAATTGAGTCTGGAATCATTGCTCTGATACTTGGTGATGGTTCAGAAATTGAACGTTTGCTTGAGAAGGCAGTCACTTTTGTACCCTTTTCTTTTTTGTTGAGGATCCGTAAGACCTCTTTTCTTTTGTTTTCGTTATCCCTACTTTTGCATGAATTGTTTGTTTTGTGATTACAGTCAACGAGATGCCCCAGTCTTCTTCATAGGTTTTGACTTAGCAGACTTTTCTTTTGAAAAATAATGACTTCCTGCTTTGAAGATTATGCGGAACCATCACCATCCCTTGGAATGTATCTTCTACACTATTTGTCGTGTATGAAGGATAAGCTTGCGACTGAATACACCTCTAAATTAACTGAGAAAACTACCCTTCCCCAAGGTTATGATTAAGGGTTTTAATTTTTGTGAAAATAAAAACTCCTACTTCTTAGGCTCAAAGGGGTCGACTAAGGATTATCTTCCTTATAAATCTATTGTTTAGGATTTGAAACAACGACTGTACATCGTCAGCGGGGTCTGTTCAAAAGCATACTGTAGAGATTGTGGTATCATTTTTTTCATCCTCCCTCTAAAGGCTTAAAGCTTTTAATAGAGAGTTGAATATCATAAAAGGAAGTAAAAACACAGTTTGAATATAGTGGATACAAATGAAATAATTCAAGACAAACATATGCAAAGCATTGATGAAATGACAAAGTTTGACATAAAGGTAAGTGTTTAAACCAAACAAAGAAATTACAATTGAAAATTCGAATGAACAAAAATTTCTCTGCCTAAAATTTATCACTTCAGATGATATGCCTTGGAGGGATGACAGAAAAATTCCGGTTGACCATCTTGTGAGAATTCCAATGCTCCTTCATCAATCAGGTCTTGAATTTTGTTCTTCAATGCCCAACAACTATTAGTGCCATGCCCAGGACTGTTGGAGTGGTACGCACACCTTGCATTTGGATTGTACCTTGGGGAGGCAGTGTTGGGATTCTTAGAGGATCCTTTAATGTAACCAGCTTGGCCTCCAATACCTGATGCAATGCTTGAGTCAAGGACATGTTGATTTTGGTGAATTGCCTCTTGGGCTTGTCTTGCTTTTGCTGATTACCCAATTGTGGTTGGCGAGGTCGTTGTTGGACCCTTGGCGTAACATCAGTCTGTAAAGGCCTACTCTCCAAGCTAACTTTTTGTCCCATCAGGGGTTGATGAATGAATTGATCCCCAGCCTCGACTGTTTTCCTCATACAGTTACATCCGTCTTGATGAAGCTTGTTGACAATGCTTCTTAGCTCTTTTTGTCCCCGAGCTAAGTTTTGGATAAGAGCCATTTGACTGATCATCTGGATTCTCATCCCTTCCATTTCAGCTTGCAATTATTCCAACTGGTCATCCTTGTGGTTGTCAGGATGTTTCTTGGTCAAGTTCCCGTTGAGAAGTGTTTTCAATTCTTCCTGCCCCTTGGCTAGACTCAAGAATATTTCTTTGAATTGAGCATCTTGAGTTTGGAGATCCTTTACTTTTTGTTCAAGAGCCATTTATTCTTGCTGAAATAAACAAGGAAGGGATAAGAAGCCTGTCCTGAAACATGTTTATGCAATGATATGTATGATATATGTATGCAATGTTTTTAAGGGCCTTATAGGATTTAAACTCTTTTAACCAAAACATAAACAAATACTTTTTATTAGTAATCTCAAATGAAATCAAATTTTACAAAGGGATAACAAATAAGAAACTTCTAAAACTTCTAAGTCTCCCAAGGACGCTTCCTTTTGGTGCTAAGGTAGGCGTTGAGATTCTGCTCTTCGTGAAGCCGCTTTGTCAGTTCCAACACCTTCTTCTCACTGGCATAGAATTGGGACTCAAAGGTATCTCGTTCTTCTTTGAGCTGTATCCAAGATTTTTACAATTCTTCGAAGTTTGTTGGCATATCAGGATGAAGAATGATATGAGACTCGACCCCTTGAACAATAGGCTCTGAAATCAATGGTAGGATAGCAGCATACGGTATCATGAGATTTTGAGCACGAGTTCGCACCCATTTGAGGTATGGCTCCAAAGGGATGGAGTTCTTGTGCCCTAGAGTCCTGCTATCAGTCTTTTTAAGCATTCCCCAAGCACAGATGAACCTCTAATCATAGCCTTGTAGATCATTTGAGTAGTCGAACACGATATCTTGAATGAGCATATCATGAGGACCATCCCCTTGGGCGTAGCCGAACTAACGTAAAGCTAAAGAGGGGTTGTAGGTGATTCCCTCTTTAATGCCAAGGAGTGGCACATTGGGGAATTCTCTACAGAGATTAATGAAAGAGATGTCTTCTTGGGAGCGAGGGTATCAATAGATGTCAGGGTGAGAAAGAGACATTAATCTATGGTTCCACCTTAAGCCTAATTCATTCTTCATTACTGACCGAGGAAGGTACAAAATAAACCACCTATAGAGTAGAGGTATACAACACATAAGATTCCCTCGCTTCTTCATGGTGCGTGTATGGAATGAGTGCAGAATATCCCCGAGCAATGTAGGCACTAGATTGTGAGCAAGGAAAATGTTGATGGCACTGACATCTACAAACTAGAGGATAACCACTAAAACTTCTCACGTTTCGAGAATTGTGACCGCTTTCCAAAGGCAATCAAAGTGGGATACCCTAGAGGTGCATATGTGCAATTGTGTTCAATTCAGTTATTTATCTTGCATTATTAGGTTTTACTAACGTTTTAATTTCAGTCTTTCCATACATGCCTAATTACTAGCCGTTAATATGTACAGGAAAAAAAGTGCGGAAAGTAAATCTATACTATTACATGGCTTTGGAGAGGGGATTTATATTGTACAATGTTTTAGGGGGGAATGAAATAAAGAAAACGATAAAAAAATGTCCTAACTAGTCTATTACATCCCGGTGTACAGTTACATTATTATAAAAAAAATGCGAGAACAAGAATAATGCGCATGAAGTGAATATTACGTCTAAGAAAATACTAAGTAAAAATTCTTTTTGGTTGTTTTTATTTTAAGAAAATAATTAAATTGAAATTATCCTAAAGTCTATTTGGAAAATAAAATTAAATAAGTTCTTTTTGGTTTTTTTTATTATGAAAAGAAAATTAAATCTAAATTTAGTCCTAAATTCTAATTTATTTTAAATTAAGAAAATGTTTAAAATTTAATTAATCAATTAATTAAGAAATTAATTATTTAATTAAAATGTCTAAGTCTAATTTTTTGTGATTTTTTGATTATTTGGCTAATTATATATATAAAAGAAAAAAACAATAATAAAACAAAAAAACAAAGAAATGGGCCTGAGATGGTTAGAAATTGGGTGGTGTTGTTTGAAAAAAAATTTTGGCCCAGAGTTGAAGCCCATACTTGCTTTTGGATCTGATGAGATGAGACCTTGAGGGCACACAGTGATCTGCGCGTTGAAGCCCTTCGTGATACGGTGGGAGAACTAACTTGAGGTTTTACGCTTGTATTCGCAAATGTTTCGGTTTAGCAAGAGTCGCCACCGACTTTTTATTTTATCCAAAGGAAAGGTCAAAAAGCACAGGAAAGACCTTTGAGATATTTTCTTGGGTTCGGGGAGTAGATTATGAAAAGGGAAGGTGTTAGCACCCTTTTCATCCATGGTTATCCATGGGCTCTTAGTTACTTGTTTAGATCACTTGATTTTGCTTTTCAATTGTTTGAAATGGTGCTTTGTGTGTGGTTTTGAAAATGTTTTGAAAAGAGGCCATCGTTGTGGCAACCTTTGTAATAATTTTTGTTTGAATATATACAAAGGTGTTTGTCTTTTGAAAAAATATTTCAATGTTTGAAAGTTTGATTTGGGAAATATTTTGGAAGTGTGTTGTGAGGTGTGTTTGAAAATAGCAAGGATGTTTTGCAAGTTTTGATCAAGTAACTAAGAGTTGTCTACCCTATTTTACTCAAAGGTATTTCCTACACATTTTTAACCCTTTTGACAATGTTGTTTTACCATTGTATTTGGTAAACAACCTTGTATTAGGATGTTAAACGGGACAGGCGCGGGTCATCGTATTGACCATGATAGCAATATTGCCAAGTATCTTTAGCAATTTTTGAGGGACTAGATCATTTTGTATAGGCAACCAAGATAGCGTCATCAAGGGACTATGATCTTTTGTTTTGTTTTGCCAAAGTACTCAACATGCATAACATGGCCAATTTTTAAAGGCAACAAGTGGATGAAACCCTAAGGGTGCAAGTGTGCATTGTGTTGTCATTTTTCATGCTTTTTGTCTTTGTATTGGTCAAGCTATTTGTTTGATTTTGGATTTTTTGCATACAAACTCTAATCTCTAATCATGGCATAATTGGAAGCATAAATGCGTAAAGGTAAATCTACCACTATTACAACATGATTATGGGAAGGGGATACAATTTTTAAATTAGGATTATTTGGCAAGAAATTAAAACCCTAATTTTACTATTACATCCAAATTGAATCAATGACATAAATGATAAATGAATAATATTTAAATAAACAAATTAAATAAATATACAAAATATTATGAATATGCAAAAATATTTATGTTTATTTTTTATGTATGTAAAAAATATTTAGTGTATATATAAACAAGAAATAAAAGATTATATATTTTTTTTATTAAGGGTAAAACCCTAATTTTCTCTTAAGAACGTAAATATATTAAATATACTATTTATATACAATAAAATAAAATAATATATATACAAAAATAAAATATATTTAGAAAAAGTATTATTTAAGTATAAATAATAATAAAAAATAAAAGTATAATTTTTAATGTTTTTTTTTTTAAGTTTTCATTAAAATAAAATAAAGGTATATATTCATTAAATTACTTTTATGTTTAGAAAAATTAAAATAAAATACAAAAATAAATGTGAGAATTTATAAAAAATATTTTTGTATTTTTTTATGTTTGAAAAATAAGAAAACAAAATCAGAAATAAAATAAAATGGAAAAATACAAAAGTATGAAGAAATGGGCCAGGGTGGTGCAATCAGTAAAAGGGGAGTGTCAAAATCAAAAAAGCCAAAGCCCAGCCCAAAGCCAGACTTCATCTTCAACCTTGGTTCAAAAACGCGCGCGCCCTGTACCAAATGCCAGATCCTGCATACGTGCTCTAATGCAAAAACTCAAAACATCAAAGTTGTAGCATTTTTCAAGACGAATCCAACCATATAAAGAACTCATTCTAACTCTCAAAGACCAGAGAGAATTTCTCTGGCCCTAAATCCTAACCTAATTTTTTCAGGAAGTTCATGGATCAAATTCTCTTAACACACTTAATTTAAATGGAAACTGAGCATATGTACAGCTTCATGGCTATGAATACTACATTTTTTATTCACAAACATAAGCATAATGATTCCTAAATAGAGAGATAGGAAGTTGATAAAAACTTGTTTCAGTTGAGATCGTGTCTGACAATGTGGAGCTTTTCAATGAGGCCTGAGTTGTTTGGGAGCTTGCTTGAACATTCTCTGACCTTCCCCAACGCCTAGCTTGCCTTGAATGTGCTTGAACAAGCCTACAGAACTCAACCTGCATAAGCTGAAATCAAAAATGGCAAACCTTGTAAATGGAGTTACAGTCAATGTTTAAGGGTTGGGATAGTTTAGATGGGTTGTGTGGAAGGTGTTTGAACAGGTTTGGGGAAAAACACACGAGCAACTTGTGAGATAGAACTCAAGATGTAGATGCTGCCCTATTTTGCCAATAGAAGGTGATTTTGTGCTATGGGAGCTTTCAGGACTCAAAGGCTCGTGTTTTAGGTTCAATACAATGTGTAAAAATTGTCTCAAAAGCTTGCACCAGTTGGTTCTATCTGATGTTCAAGTTATGTGAATTTTGACATTTTCTTGTATATGAAGCAAAAGTGGACAAGTGATGAAAGACAAGCTTGTACAAGCTATCTATCAGCTTGCACACTATGCTCTTGGCCCCTCAAGTTTGTGGATTTGATTTTCTGCATAAGATATGGCTCAATGCTCAAGGATTCAGTTTTGACATAAAGCAAAATTTAAGCAAAAATGGTAATGTGCCTTTTACCATTTTTGGATTAATCTAATGTGCAATCCTCTAGTGACTAAAAAAATTCCTTAGACCAATGGATTAGCGTTTAATTATTGAGTATGGAATGGTTTTGAGACCTGTAATCTAGTGCAAAGCAAGCTGATTAGAGTTTGCAACTTGTATCACTATGAACATGCCATGGATAAAAAATGAGTTTTTGCCAACTTCAAGCCTTCGATTCTCCCTAACCACAAATGATTTTTGGGAGTTCTTGGAATTTTTGTAAAGCTTGTAACATGCTATACAATCCATATTTGAAATTAAATTTGATATTACAAGTGGAACTATGTGAAAAATGGTCATGAAGATGGGTCAAAATCCTGCCTAAATTAGGGCAAAATTTCACTAAGTTAAAAGTTTCATGGACCCTTGTTCCAAAAATCGTAACTTGAGATTCAAGCTTATTTTGGGAAAACTTTGTGAATAAAAGTTGTAGAAATTGTGGAGGACTACATCTTTCATGTTGGAAGTTTTGTTTGAATCCAATTGCATCATGGTGAAAATGTTGGGCAAAGTTGGGGAAAAATAAGAAAATTTCATAACTTAGAAAAATTTCAACTTTAAACCCTAATTTGCAAAATTAGGTTTCTTGATGAACAAGTTTCATGTTTTGACACATCTTGATGAAAAATGACCCTTGGCACTTGATTTTGACTAAAAAGTCAAAGTTTGACTTTTCAGTGTACAATCAAATTTTGATCAGTTGACTGAAAAATTCATCTGTCAATCCAATGCATTTGAGATCTTTTGAACCTTGTGAATAGGTCAAGATGATGTCACTGAGTCCTTGAATCCATGATTGAACCCAATTTGCCATTGGCTAGGTCAAAAATCAGAAATTGCCCTTGTGCAGTCAAAACCCTAAAAATGACCATTTTGCCCTTTTGGCGATCTGGTCAAATTTCTTGAGGAGTTGTGGTCCAAACTTGATCAAATGGTTCATATGAGTGTATAATGTTGATATGGATCAAAATTCACGAGGTTTGACTGTATATTGGCCACAGTTGACTTTTTCCCCAATACAGCTGATTTCTAGGTCAACTGTCTAATTGACTGGGCAAAAATTTGATTCAAGGCTTGAAACTCGGTATGGGCAATCTTATAAGTCCAACATGAAGTATGAAAGTAAATTTGAGCATTGAAAGTCCAAAAATCCCTGTGCAAACTCAAACCCTAATTGAGGTCAACAGTGCAAGGAGATGTCTTGAGCAGAGTAAACCATAGCTTGATCTTGAATTCAGAGAGTCTTGTGATGAGAAATGTTGATAAAATGAGAGGGAAAATTTTGGGGTACAACACCCTTGGATTTAGATCAATCAGGATCAAGTGGTTGTGATTTGGAGGCGTATGGTGAACTCCTGGCTATGCAACACATGGAATCTACATATAATATGTTAGAAAAGATGAAAATGTTAGACCTGGGATTCGAACCTAGGTCCTCTCCCTCATATACGCGCCTCACTTCCAGCTGAGCCATTTAGTCATTCGTTTACATATATCAAACGAAAATAATATACACAAAAAATGGTCAGATGTATAAAAATTTTAAAAAAAAACATGGGCGATGAGTTTGAATGGCCCAATGAGGGATGGACAGCGCGCTCAACCGGAGGGACACCGGAGTCAAACTCCAGTCAACTTCTCCTTTCACTAAAACCTGCAAAAATTAGCAAACGTGAGTTCAAATGAAAGCAAATATCTCTACCCCACACGAAATTTTCCCCTGAATCTGATTATGGGGTCTATTCACTCTAGAATGGCTTGTATCAAGAGATATAGTGAAGAACACATATCGTTGCCTAGAAATGGCACGATCTTGTTCTAGCCTCTTTTCTCACATGTATTACATTGATCCTGCCATATATACTGCCCTGAACACGAATCAAACACTGAGAAAGGTTAATTCAATGCAAAATCAAAAATACGAATTCAAGAAATTTACCAACAACGGGTGATCTGATTTGATGCTTCTAGGCGTGGGATGGCTTGAATAATGGTTGGGTTGAGTTCCTGGAAGTCTCAGAAAGGTGTTTGAACCCTTTGTTTGGACAAATGATGGCTGGATTTGGAGATGCGATTTTGACAACTTTGATGGAAATTTTGGAATTTTTGTGTGAATTCTTGGGACCATGTACGCGTTTTTTTGGCTTGCTAATGTCTTGTTTATATAGAGAGGAGTGAGGAGACAAGAAAACAAAGAGAATAACAACCATGATTATGTGGTTTCAAAACCATGAATGCAAAAATGTAACTTTGGCAAAAAAACATGGAAACTTGTCCATTTTTTGAATTTGAATGTTCTTGGACATGTTGGCCTTGTTGTACACGAAATATGGGGTCTCTCCATGCATCAAACCAAGCCCAAATAATAATGGCCCATATACTTTGCAATAATTTTGATTTATTTGACTTTTAATTAAATAAAATTAATATAAAATTCAAATAAAATCAAGACTATGCAAAAAAATTTTTATGGGTCCTCTATAATCTTAGGAAGATGTTTGAAATCCAATAAAATGAGCCCTTTCCTTAAAACATCAAATTTGCTATATGCAACAATCTTGAAATTTCCCAAATTTTTCCAACTTGGGCAAGCCATAAATTGCTCAATTTTTATCTCATAATGATGATCTTAGACTTTTTGGAAAGCCCAAGATGTCTACTTCAATCCCACTTTTGATAAATTTTGCATTTGAAGATGTTATCTTGAAGTAAAAGGTCTTGGCAAAAAGTGGCTTTTGTTGACTTTCTGAAAATGACATGTAACCTATGAGCTTGTATCTTTCAGATAGTGCATTTCTTGGACTTGAGGGCTGAAGAGAAGTTGTAGGGAGATTCTATTCAATATGAGATTTGTTTGGGGGAAATGGATGAAGTATGTGAAAGTTATGCCTGGTCAAAGTTAAGTTGACTTTTCCTATAGAAACCCTAATATAGCAATTTTTGACTTTTGATGAATTTGGAGCATTTCTTGAGGAATCATGATCAACCTTTGATCAAATGATGAATATCACTTCAAAATGTTGATGTTGACCAAAAATCATGAATTTTGACTGTATTTGGGCCATAATTGACTTTTGACCTAATACAATTGATTTCTAAGCATTTGAGCAATTGACTGAGCAAACTTGTAGTGCAACGCATGAGATTTGTCATGGACAATCTTGAAGGAATATTAGGACAATGGAAAACATTTGAGACCTTTGGAGCTCACACATCATGATGAGAAGTGAAACCCTAATTAGAGGTTCATTGCATAAGAGGAGAATTTGTCTGGTCAATTCTTAGTCAACCTTGAGCAATTGAGGATCTCTAGGAGCATGCTTTTGAGTAAAATGGGAGGGAAAATTTTAGGGTGCAACAATATCCCTTTCTTTGCAGGTCCTTCTTAGATCCATAACTTCACCTCCTTCCAGTAGCTCTAAAACAAATTAGGGTGAGAACCTTATGCATATGAAAATTAGTAATTGATATCATCTCACAACTTGCAACCGCATTCAAATTAGATAGATATATGTATTCATTCTTCATGATAATATTTTGACGATCATTGCTCGACGATCATTGCTCGTCCTAGGCCCCTAGATGAAGAAGACATGTGTGAACATGGAAGAAGGGAGAGAATAATAATTCCCACCCAATACTTATATATTTGGATTAGGCTCTTCTTTATGCTTGTTTCTTCCTAGTATCAACATTACTAATAAATCACAAACATGCCTACTCAATATGTTGCAATGTCGGTTCAATAAAAGGTTTCTTTTGAAAATTTATTTTCTTCCTGACATTTCCTCTTTAATCGTCATTTCCCTCTTCTCGATTTCACCCTTCTTCTCGGGTTCACCATTTTTCTAGGATTTGTTATTCTTCTCGATATCCACCACCTACATGGTCGTCTGCACAACCTCATTAACATCAGCTTTAAGGACAATTTCTTACATCACAGGGAAGGGATGAATCTCCCCCTTTCTTAATTGCCAATATAATGTAAAGACAATCCATAATATATGCAATAAGAAACAATACATATCAATTGACAAGAGCTAACTAACTTGGAAGAGAATAAGAAAAAACATAGTTCATAGTGGAGTCACTCCTTACCAAAGAAATTTTCTTTCTTATTTAGTACCTAACTTAAGTAGCAAGCAAGTTTCAATGTAACAATTTTTATCCTTCGAAGGTTTAACACCTCTGGAGTCAACTTCCTCATTACTCTCAAGATTATTCCAAAATTTTGTAATGGTCCTTTTCAACCTTGCCTTCTCATCAGATAAATCCCCTTCTTACTAAATTTATGTTCTCATACCCTAAATAAAATAATTTAGCATCGATAACTTGATAAACGTATGCATACATAGTGCAAGTGAAATGGTAATGTTGAAAAAGAAGGGGAATACTCTGAAAAAAGAATATATTTTTCTATGGACTCAACACGACCTTGATAGAATTGTTGGAAACAATGTGATTAGAAATAACCCCTTCTTTTCTCTAACCTTGAAGGCCTCTGCTGGAATCTCAGAGACTTTCAGAAGCTACATGATTGATGGGAGAAACAATATAATATTTATTCTCAAATTATTTGAAATTTTCCTTGTATACTTCAAACGTTTTTGGACCTTTCTTCAAGGAAATCAGCCCTTGAGGGTGGTCAAAAACAACAAAAATTCGTAAAATATGAAACTAAATGGAAGAATAAAATCAACGCAAGAATGATACTCTTATGCTCACACCAGTATTAAAACACCTTTACATAGGACTAACTTATAGGATGCAGTGGAGAAGGCGCGATCCCTAGGTGAATCATAATGTCAACCTTAAAATCATTAAAAATAAAGTGTTAATCCATCATGGAAAATAAACACTCGCGTATCGTCCATCCACACATTCATATCAGCTACAAAGGCATTTGTTGTTTCCCGCAAAAGTTACTTGTCAATCCGAAGACGAACCCACATTCCGGTAGGCATACTAAATTCTAGTTTTATCGGTGTACCAGAAAAAAGTCCCCAAAATTTCAACATCTACCAAAGGATATTCAACAACATCATCAGGTAGTTCAAGCATTGGTAGTGCCTTCCTTCCCATGTCCTTTTCACTATTCACAAATAAAAAATTATCATACATTATATATTTTGATATTTCCTTCAACCATCACCTTACCTCATCCTCAAAAATATCATACTTGAATATACACCCTAAACTTCTAACGACACTTTGCGCCATATGAGCCCCCATAAGATTTATCACAAGTGTAGGGTTAGTCATCCTAATTTCACCCAAAATCAAACCCAGTACCAACATGTCTCATTTTTATCCTAATGAGGGACAAACTCTCTATCTCTTGGATTCTCACTTTATCCTAAATTCAGGAATCATTGTTACAAACCTTTATGTCACTACTAAGATCAACAATGGGAATACCTAAATTCGGGTTCCATAAAAACCATTTTCGAATTAATAGCAAAAATTAGACATGAACAAAGGGGAAGAAAGCAAGTATCTTATATGTTAAATGCATGTTTGAAGAGTTCAAAAGGAGTGTGGCTTGATTCAAGCAATACAATCCAAAACCTAAGAAATTTCAGCAACAATCAAAGGACTCGCAGGAAAAAATCTTTCTTTGATAGCGCTCTAGAACGAATTCAACTTCAACAACCATAATTCAACACAAGATCAAAGATTGTATCCAACAGTCAAGACAAAATCTCAAATATATAATTGGACTTGAGTGCACTCGAAGTATACATATGAACATCACATATGTATCCTACATGCATGAATGCATGTGTAAGCCTCCATAGATGAAACATTTTGTCTTCGCAAGAAGCATTAAATGCATATGTTCCCTATGTCAACTACCTACACTCAACACCACAACAAAATTCTCTATTTCGGTTGGATTTTCAATAGTGCCTATTCTCAAACTGATCTTATGGATTCCTACTTCAACCTTTCTCACTTTAAAGCTGATAATAAGTTCTTGGAGAAAATTGTTTCAGGTTGATCAAAGGCCAATCAAATTTGGCTATATCTAGCAAAGGGTGTTCCACTCACTCACACATAGGTGGACCCTCACTTTTGAGCACCCATAGAATTAGAGTTTCCTCCTTCATCCCTATAGTTGATCACAACTAATAGTCATTTACATTTCATGCGGGATCAATCAAGAACAGTTCTAACTATAAGCGTGACTCTAAGTTGTACCCATTTATTCTTTTCAGTCACACTAGTATCACCTCTCTTAAACACTTATTTGAGCGTTATAGTGATAATTTTTAATAAATTTGCTAGAAAGATTATTTTGAACCACTCATTTACTTTCGTTTCGGAATAGAATAGTCTGCATTATCTTTTTCTCACAAGTATATTCCACTATTTATTTTAGATTTTTAAAATTAGTCTCTAAAATTTGTTTTATTTTTTGGGCCAAACGACTCCTAAGAAGAGAAGTTAATTTTGCTTCCGAATAAACATAAAACTAATAATTAATTCTATACTATATGATCTCTACTTATCAAATATCTAAAATTTCCTTAAATTGATTTAATTGAATCCGTTGAAAATTAAAATCTTATTAATTAAAATTAAATATTTAAAATAAAATCACGATTTGCATTGGATTTAAATTTTGACATAATTTCGATTCAAATCTACCGTTTGTTCAGCCCCGCCACTAACATTGTTAAACAAAAAAATTTATTAGTTTTTACAGTAAATTGGATGGATTTTCTCGATTTATATTTATCGACTAAGACACCTTTTTCATAAAATTCAAAAACATTTATTTATTTATTTTTAAATTATCAAAAATTTAGAATAGTCTAATGAATAATTATTTTTTATTTTATTGAATAAATTTATTATTACGAAATAACATTTTTAATATCATTAGACAATTTGACATCATTATCATCCTTTAAATCAAAAACTAAAGTATTTTATGTTGTAGATTTATGCCTCCATTAAATTATATAAATGATAATAACTATACAATTTATAAATTTCTTTATAGTTGATTCTATAGTAATAAAAATAAATAAAATAAATATTGGTTGAATTCGGTTAAATTTGACTTTTGACAAATTTTAAATAATTATTACAATCCAATTGAAATAATTATATACAATTTAAATTAAACAATTAGATCAATCAGACGATTGATTTAATTTAATCTATTTATAAATAAAAGACAATAAATTAGTCGATTTCAATCGGATAATTTAAATTTACTCAGATCCTAATTACTCGTAATTATTGTTTAGGAAAGACACTTTTTCTCTTGCTTTTGGTGAGACCAAACTAAACTCATCAACTTTACCTCTGTTATCTAGACTAGAAGAACCATTAGTACAATTTGTCTCAAAAAAAGTCTAATCCTTTTATTTGTTTTCCAAATTGTAATTATTCCTCCCTTTTTACCAGAAACATTAAAATTTAAAAAAAAAAAACAAATTTTTTATTTTTTAAAATTATAAACTGATAAATAAGAGTAACATTATATATCTTGGATTCATTTCTTGCCAAATAATAAATGCTGGAATATTCATAAATCATTCCTGTCGTTGAAAAATAGATATCAAACAAAGAGTGATTAAAAACACAGTGCACAACAGCTTTTTTTCACCAAAGTCATACTCTAACTTTTTCTGTTGCTTTACCTCTTTCTCATTTTTTTATTGCTATTTATTACTTTTAAACATTTGGTATCTTATATTTTTCTATTACTTTGTTTCTCCTCATCAAAAGCAAAAAAAAAAAAAATTAATAAATTAATAAAAAGCATATTAGAGCAACACAATGAAGAGAAGAAGAAGAAAGTAATAATTTCTTTTAATATAGAACAAAACTCATAACAAAGCTTAGTACATTGATGAGTGTAAGTGATGCATGCCAGCAGCATTAAGTGCTTAATTAACCTCCTTAATCCCATTTAACCAAACCAGCAACCTCGTATGCATCTCTTACATCCCATGATACCATCATAACATAAACACAATAAAAATAATTATATAAAAAAAAGAAAAATCAGTGACAAACATAAAGAAAAATACAAGATACAAAATTAAATAAAAATTATAGGTAATTCGGACCGCTACCCTCAATTCCCCGCAATGCAATATTCACACTCTCCTCGATTCTAAAGAGTTAGAATTTTGGGAGAGTGTAATTGCAAAGCTTTTGTTGTTGTGTTGATTCTTTCATCATCAACTTTTACACTTCCACAATACACCGCCGCCGCCATATTCAACTTCATTCGCCACCACCGGAGCTGTCAAAGACACATTCTTATAGGCCATGTTAGTTATTTAGGTGGTAGGAAAAATTTGAGATTGATAAAATAAATGTAAATGGCTAAAGTATAGAAGGAACACTTGAGAGTGTAGTGAGTGAGAGTGAAGAAGGTTAGGGACAAAGGGTGGCATGATGGGTCGTATATAAAGGCGAAATTTTAGCTTTTGGTTTGTGAATATTATTTTAATTATTTAATTTGTATTTTGAATATTTGTCTACAAATTTTGAATGAGCATGTGAGTGAAGAAAATAAATTAAAGCAAGAGTTGAAATTGTTGGTGTAATATGGTTAAGGGCATGTTTGTGGGGAAGGGCAAAAACTCCACTAACTCGGTTTCCAATGCTCTTGGAATTTTCATATTGAATTTTTCATGGTTTGAAAGGGAAATATTTTAGGGTTTTGATGGGGTTGGTTTGTCATTGTATGTGAACATGGGTTTGTTTGTGGGAGTAGAAATATTTTTCACTAAGCTCAACAAAGAAGCTTTTATGGGCAACTTTTTGGATTTATTAGCATATTATTGAAAGTTGAAGGTTGGGAAAGGGTGTGTATAGTGGAGCATTAGCCTAGATTGGAGTGAATGGATATGAGGGAGGGCGATTGGCCCAAGATGCAGCTAACCCCACCAATTTGTGCATCATATTTTCCATTCATGATTGAGTAATGAGCACCAATCTCACCTAATAATTTCTTCTATGATTTATAATTCTATACATAAAAATATTTGTGAATTATAAGCATTAGTTTGCTTAAATAAACTACTTTTTAAAAAAATTTAATGGACTTAATTAGTGGGTAGAATACTATTATTAATTTAAAAATTAGTTTGAAAAATAGTTTTTAGTTTTTACTCCTTCGGTTCTTTTTTAATAGTTATTTTTTGACTTCTTATACGTACCAATAAAACTACTAGTTGTTAGTACTTTTTAGGCAATATTTTTTCTTTTATTTATAATTCTCTTATTTTAACTTATTTTTTCTCTTTATAATAAATAATTAAGAATAATTTTTACAAAATTATCATTAACACACTACTTTGAAATTTAAAAATGATAATTAAAAAAAATATATTTTCACAAAAATTGACAATTGAAAAAGAACGGACGGAGTAATAGTTTAAAAATTAGTTTGTAATTTTTGTATGTGAAAATAGGATTTTTTTTTTACAATAACCAAGTATTAAAATAATATTTCGCAAATAACCGCATTTCGAAAAAAATTACGCAAATAACCATGTTTCGGATGACTCCTCAAAGGAGGAGCCATCTCACTTGGCGCCTCCACCCCTAGATTTGCCCTAGGCGCCATCTCACTTGGCGCCTCCCTTCACTTTTAGCCAAGTGAGATGGCGCATGCTCCTTAAAAGTGAGAGGAGGCGCCATCTCACTTGGCTCCTAGGGCAAAACTAGGGCAAAATGCTGTTTTATAAATAATTCGCCCATTTCTCCGAAACTTCGCACACTTTCTCGCACTATATTTTTATTTTTTACTATGTTATTTGCGTCATGACGTCGCCCATGATTTTTAGCAGAGATGGTTACGTTATCTTCTCCGCCACGAAACCTGCGATGAAAATGAAATTCTGGCACATTCACTCCATGGAGCGTCTGAAGCGGGAGTTGATGCGATGGCTAGATGGATACATTACAGAGGGGGAAAATTCGAAGGATCCAGCGAAAACGAACAACAACCTCACATGCGACAGGAAGACCTAATGTATGGTTGGAGGAAGTCAAAACAGACAGCGATGTAATATTGATGATGCATGGGTCAGATGAAATTGTGTTAACAGTTGTAATTTCATAGACGGAATATCGTTAATTTTTCTTGTACGCGCAATATTTATTGTAGCAAAATCTGTTAGCGGAAAACCCTAATATTTACAACATAATTAAGGAAAGATTTTATGTATTACAATTTTTATGTGGTCGAGGCAGACGCCCGATTCAGACAATTTTTGCGATTGTGTCCGACCTGACGGCATAAACCACAATTTCTTTCCAACTTGTCAAGATCATCCATTTCTGTTGTGATGCGCTTACTTTTGGGACGACCCTTCTTGTTCCTTCGCATTTGGTCATTGTGCCACACTATTTCGCCGTCGTATGCAGGCCAATAATCTGGTTTTGCTACCAAAGGAAAGTTGTTGTTGTAAACGTTGAGCAACATTTCAGATTTGTAAATGTTTGACAGAAGTTGCAGCGCGTCTTGATGGGTATGAGCACAAGCGGCAATGACATGAGAGCAAGGCATACGAAATGCTTGAAACCTGCCACAATCGCACCAACGAGAAGGTAGCATGACCCTATATTCTTGTCTTGACAGGCCTTCATTGTGGTCGATTGTCTCTTTCACAATGAAGTTGTGGCTGTGTCGGTCAAACCGTATAACCATATGAGTGTTGGCTTTGGCACTTTCTACCTTAATGTATTTCATGCAGCTTTCACTCCATAGTTGTCCAGATTGCAACACCGCATTCCATATTTCACCTCTTTTGGCATATAACGCAGCCATCCTAAAATATGTAGATTTTACCAAAGCATTGATCAGGAGGTTTCGTATGCCTTTGAATACCCCATTCATTGATTCAATAAGATTCGTTGTCATGTGCCCCCATCTTTGGCCATTTTCGTATGACCTAGTCCATTTTTCCACCGAAATATTGTCGATCCACCTACCGGCTTCCGGATTTGACAAACGGATCTTGTTGCGGTAATATTTGAATGTGGGTTGTGTCAATGCATATCCCGCATTCATAACCGCTTTCCTTAATGTTTTGTCCTTGATCTCCCTCATGAAATTCTTGACGATATGCCTAACGCAATAGACATGCGTAGAAGGAGGGTCATTACAACCGTTTGCAGTATTATTGTAGGCACTTTCAATGGAGGCATGTATGTCCGAGATCAAAAAGAGATCTGGTTGAGGAGCCATGTGTGTCTGCATATTTTTCAGAAAAAAGCTTCAAGCACCACCGGTCTCCCCCTCGACAAGGGCAAAGGCAATGGGGAAAATGTTGTTGTTGCCATCTTGTGCAACTGCCATCAGTAGCGTGCCTTTGTACTTCCTATACAACCAAGTCCCATCAATTTGTATAATTGGTTTGCATGATGCAAGCCCTGTGATGCAAGGTTGAAATGCCCAAAACACTCGACTGAATATTCCGTTGTCGTTTAGTAGACTACCATCTTGGGCGTATGCTGGCACTGTTTCCAGAATGTAAACAGTACCCAGAGAATACGCCTTGAGTGCATTCAGGTAGAGAGGAAGTTCTTAGTATGACTCCTCCCAGTTTCCGTACACCTTTTCAATCGCCTTAGTCTTTGCTAACCACGCCTTACGGTAAGACGAAGTGTAGTTAAAAACCATGGTGATGTGGGAGATGATTGTTTTCACCTTCAAAGATGGGTCGTTGCTGACCAGGGGTAGGATTTCTTGACAGATGAGATCGTAGTTAAGTTTTCGGTGGTCCTGTGATTGAGTAGAACTTACACAAGTGTGGGTAGTCATGGAACCTATGACCCATCAGTCACCTCTTAATCTGTATGATGCAGTTAGCTTGAACATACAGTCAGGGTGGACACACTTGATCTTGTACCTTTCCGGGTTGACACGGTCCACCTTAAAATCAACCGAGTTAAGCATGTGGAATTTTTTATGGCTCTGATGCATTCCTCTCTGTTACGAAACTTGTCCTTCTCTTTTAAATTTTCATCCGACTGCATATACGGATTGAAAAATAAGTCAGTAGAAGGTTCATCTTCGCCCATGTTGAAGTTTGTCATGTGCAGAGGTGGTGTGTAGATTTCGTTTGTAGGAATACTAGGTATGCCATCATCGTCGGAATCATCATTCACCATTTCATCAAACTCTAACTCGTCATCTTCTTCTTCTTCATCAACTGCATCTACCTCAGCTTGTTCATTCTCCAAAGGATCAACCACTTGTGTCACCTGAGGCTCTCGCAGCATAATGTACAACTCAATAGAGTCGTACCCAGAATACACATGGCTGGAAAACATATTCTGGAGATCCTCGTCATCTTGAACTTCAACCTTATAAAAATTACTTGGTTGTTTCCAAAAAAAACTGGATTCTGATAAAATATCTGGGTCACCGGGCCTCGTCCAAGTTTGGCCTCCAATCATTTTTCGAAGTACGAGAAATTGGCTTTCCCGTTTAAGATAAATCAGATGTTGTCCGTGTCTCTAAACAAAAACCCAGCGGTGGGACAAATGTATGTCTCACCGTTGAAATGTGCTTTGAGGACATATTGTGGTGAAGAGGCCATTGCATAGGGTTGTTTGAAGGTTTGAAGGTTTGAAGATTGGAATGTTTGAATTTTATGAGTTATTCGAAGGTTGGAATGTTTGAAGTTTATTGATTGTATGAAGGTTCGAATGTTGTAAGGTTTGAAGGTTGGAATGTTTGAAGTTTATGAGTTATTCGAAGGTTTGTATGTTTGATTGTTTGAAGGTTTGAAGGTTTGATTGTAAGAACATTTGAAGGTTGGAAGATTTGACAGATTAAGTGAATCAATGTTATGATAAACGTAAGACTAAAAATTTCAATTAAGTAAGGATGTAACCCCCAAGGCTGCCAATAGTGTTACATGCATGGCATCCCAAAGGCTGTCACGTAGCCTGAGCCTAGCCTGCAACCAATGACACCTCTTATTCCCCAATTGGGATGGAGACACCTTTTATTTTTGTACTCTTTCGCCAAGTCCAATGGCGCCTCCCTTACTGTCCAATCGTGATACATGCATGCAGATATGTAACCCCCTAGGCTGCCACCTAGCCTGCGCCTACTCTGCACCTACACTGTATCTTGTAAGTCTCCACCCATCACCTCCAATAGGGTTACATGCATTCAGGCATGGCATCCCAAAGGCTGTCACGTAGCCTGAGCCTAGCCTGCAACCAATGACACCTCTTATTCGCCAATTGGGATGGCGATACCTTTCATTTTTGTACTCTTTCGCTAAGTCCAATGGCGCCTCCCTTACTGTCCAATCGTGATACATGCATGCACATATGTAACCCCCTAGTCTGCCACCTAGCCTGCGCCTACTCTGCACCTACACTGTATCTTGTAAGTCTCCTCCCATCACCTGCAATAGGGTTACATGCATTCAGGCATGGCATCCCAAAGGCTGTCACGTAGCCTGAGCCTAGCCTGCAACCAATGACACCTCTTATTCTCCAATTGGGATGGCGACACCTTTCATTTTTGTACTCTTTCTCCAAGTCCAATGGCGCCTCCCTTACTGTCCAATCGTGTTACATCCTTAGGCTGCCACCTAGCCTGCAAGAGTGACACCTTTCATTTTTGTACATGCATGCAGATATGTAACCCCCTAGGTTGCCACCTAGCCTGCAAGAGTGACACTTCTCATGCATGCATGCACCAGCAACCATTCTATGAAATTTTTTTTCCTATAAATACATACCATATCATACATCTCTCACACCCACACAAGTCTCACTCTCTGCTACGAAATCTTTCATAATCTCTTACACTTTCTAAGTCTTTCATACTCTCTTACACTTTCTAAGTCTTTCATAATCTCAAGCATTTTAAACAATGGCTCTTCTAACAATGGGCGATTCTCACAGAGGCACAAGGGAAAACATTGCCGCATTTGTAAGTTTCTATTTTGGTTATACATTTTTCATACTTCAGATAATGTTTTGTTCATCTTACTTAATCTTACACCTTTTACATTATGAACTCAGGATACCAAGAGATTCAGAATCCGTTCTCACAACTACCTGGCTCCCGACCCATTTATCGTACCATATCTGGAATACGCAGGTTTTGGACATGTCATAAAGATCTCCAACTGCACAATTGATTCGAAGTTCATTCTTACAATGTTGAAAAGGTGAAGACCAGAGACCCATACATTTCACCTACCAATAGGTGAATGTACCATCACGCTAGAGGATGTGTACATGCTACTAGGTCTCCCTGTTAACGGAAAGGCCGTGAACGGGTCGGTTCAACAACCCAACTCTCAGTGTGAAGAACTGTTGGGCAGGGATATGGTTGAAGGTGGTGGTGCGAGAGGTCAGGGAATACTACTCACTGAGCTTAAAAGTCATTATGCAAGTTTGGAATTAAATGAAAATTCCTCAGAGCAAGACAGGGTAGTAAAAGCCAGAACTTATCTTATGATACTATTTGGTACCTTTTTATTTCCCGAAAGTACGGGAAATAGTGTAAATTTTATGTATTTACATTTACTAAGAGATTTTGAAAAAACAAGAAAATATAGTTGGGGTTCTGCTGTTTTAGCCCACCTATACAGTTCCTTGTGCAAAAATGCAGTCAAGGAAAAATGTACATTTTATGGGTGCGCTTTTTTACTACAAGCTTGGGGTTGGTGGAGGATGGAGTCCTTAAACCCCGTCAACAACAACACTTTCATTTTATCGTACGCAACAAAGTAAGTCATCAAGTTATATCATTTATTACTATTTATCTCTTCACCAAATATATGCTAAGAATAATTTTTTTACATTTCCTTTAGGTATTGCGTGAGGGGTATGGATTACGGCAAGAATCCAAGATTCAATGTCGCACTATACCGCAATCTGTTGGATCACTTAGGCCCGAATGATGTACGTCGTACCTTTAAACTTTTCTTCATTTAAATTATTTATATATTACGTTTTCGTCACTAGTGCAGAAATGACTTTTTACATCGGGTGAAATTGACTTTTTACATCGGTTTTGGGTCCAATGTAAAGTCAGGCGATATAGTAAATCAGGAACTTTTTACATCGGTTCTGGGACCGATGTAAAAAGTCCCTTTTTTACATCGGTTATAATATCAGAACCGATGTAATAACCTGTTATTATGCACATTTTTTAAAAAATTGATCCAGTTTTTTATATCAGAAACAATTATTATACACATTTTTTTTAAAAATTGATCCAGTTTTTTATATCGGTTGGAAGTAATACCCGATGTAAAAAGTCCCCAGTGACGTGACTTTTTACATCGGTTATTATCTCCAACCGATGTAAAAAGTCCCTTTTTGAAAGTTTTTACATCAGTTTTTACTAATAACCGATGTAAAATGTATGAAATTTTTTTGGAATAGATTATTTATTTTATGGGTTTCCCTATACAAATATAATTTGTACCCATTTTTTCATATTTTTCCAATATCAAACAGACTATATTTATGTCGCTATATAGATTTCATAGCTTTCCAACATCAAATATATCACATTTAGGACGATGTTTTCATATTTTTCACAACAAACTTACAAATTGAACAATTGTATTGCAAACTTGTATTGTATTACAACATACAAACTTACAATTACAAATTCTTCACAAAATATAAAACAATATTCAACTATTTATAAGTCTTTTTCAAAACTTACAATTACATAATATTCACAAAATATACATATACAAAAATATTCAACTATTTCTAAGTTTCCAAACTTGAATTACCAAAATAAAATCTTCGGTAGACAACACCAAAATCATATTGCCTGACAATAAATAATAACAATTAACATCAGCAAAAAAAATCAAGAAACTCAACACATGAGCAAAAACCACATGTATTGTGCAAAAACCACAACTTATACAATTCTATAAAACTCACCAAGATAAACTTAAGTTCCATGTAACTCAAAGAAACATTTTGCCCAACGAAGTCGCAAATCATACAAATCATCTGGTGTTAATTCTGTTGGGTCATCAAATACCTATAATACATAAATATAACAATATAGAGTTATTTTTTAAAAATTCATATTAAGTCGAAAAACAAAAAGTAAAGAACAAAGTAAAGTTATTTTTAGTACCTGCATCCAATTCTCGGTTATATTAGCAGAGACAATATCCAACATATTTTTCATCACATAGTATCCACAATCATTAGAGTTATGTTGTTGCCTTGTCTACAATTGAATGACATAATTAGTGAATATTTATCATATATTTAACTATAGAATTACAATTTACATCACACTTACATTGGGATGAAGCCATGTAGCCTTTTTTCTATTTCCATTTGCCATTTGATGAATCCCAAAAGAACTAATACAGAAAGATATAAACATCACATAACTAAATATACTCGCCAATGAAAAATCACATAACTATTAGTTGTCAATGAAAGTCACATGAAAGATAAACTTACTTTGTAATAATTTTCTTCGTGTTCTGGTCAATTTCCCGATGAAGTGAACAAAATACGACAACTAAATTGTCTCTTGGACACATGACTATTAATTGTCAATGTCTCTTGTACGTGTGTGTGGAAACAGAAAAGTCGCATAAAATATATATGTTATCAAAATTAAATAATATAAAACACAATTTCATAAAAATTCTTACCCATGAATTAATGGTAGTAAGTGGCACGCTCTGTTTTCATCACGTAACTTTTCTAGCACGTAATTTTTAACATCTTCTTGAGATTTCGCTACATTATCATTATAAATACACCTAGCAGGGTCCATAAATCCATATAATTCTGAAATGGAAATCTCAAGACAAACACGATGAATATACCTGAATAATTTTAAAATTAACATTAGAATCAAAGTGATGAGAGATATAACATATTAATAGAGATTGACTTTAATAAAACAATAAAATGTACTTACGTGCACCAAATTTGAAGAATAGACACGTCAAGCCAATGACCTAAACCCACCAATAACTCTCTGATACATTTAGCTGAAACATAAAAATTAGAGACACTCGCACAATGACTTAATTGTATTGCCAAATGGTTATCATCCAATTTCAAAACCATGAGTAACAATCTCTGAACATCATCAACTTCCACGTCTTTTGTGCTCTCTTTTGTGCTTCCCTTTGCAGCTGAACAACTTCCTTTTCCGCTTCCATCGATAATTTCCAATTTTTGAATGCATTTAATATCACCTGTGCTTTGTGATAAACCCATAGACTTAAGTGTCTCCATTAATGATTGCTGAAACATCTTACGCTCTTCAACCAACTTTTCTTCAAGTTCAGCTCTAAGTTTTGTTTCCAATATTGCAAGTTGTTCATTTACGTCGATATGTTGACTTTTTCTTCCAAAGTAAGTGCTTTGTTTATGGTGTTTTCCAACACCACGAACACGACCTCCATGCTCAGATGTTCCAATGGCTAATGATAAGATATCGTTACGTCCATCTGGAACAATTGCACCTTTTTCAGCTTCTTGAACAAGAGAATCCTACAAAATGCAAAAACATCAATTAATCAATCACAAATATAATGATACTTTGTAATAATTTTTCGTTGTTTACTTACAATTTTTTCAGCAACCTCTTGTGTAGATTTTGATGTGTATTCTCCTCCTTTCTTTTGTCGTGCTCTCTTCCATAACTCATGGCGTGATGGTGGAGATGGACTATCATTATCATCTAATGTGGAATTATCTCTCGATGATGACTTTTCTTTCATAATTTTCTCCTCAAGTAAGCGATACCCTCCACGAGACAATACATGTGGGTATAAATTCTTGGCCACATTATCCTTACCCTTCTGACTTTTTTCCTATTATAAACTCAAACAAATAATTAATCACTAAATATAATAAAAATGTTATGCACACAAAAACATATAACTCCTACTAACCTTAAATTCAGGGGTATCTCGAATCTTGAGAAACTCTTTCCAGGCGTCTTATGTAATAAAGTTATACTTGACATATGGAGGAGGATCATTTTCTATGGGATGATGAATATATCTATCTGTGAGTTGTGTCTTAAAACCTCTCCATCGCTCTCCCGCATATTTAATCCATTCTTTCTTCAACATATCCTTCTTTGGATCTTTACATTCTAGAATAGTAAAATGAGCCTACAAATGTAGTATATGTCATATGTTGTTAATTAGTATATGATTATAAAATATAATAAAGTAATGTATTTAAAATACCTGAATATCAGTCCAAATAGCATCTTTTACGCCTTCATCTACTTATTTCCAATCATTTTTCACAATGCTACAATACTGTCGAGCAAGAGATGCTATATAACTCTTGAAATGTGTAGCATTTTTACCAACACCAATACATTCATAGGTTCTTACATTAAACTCGACCTTTATCTTTTCACCTGTTTGATGAACTTTGTCAATTTGTGTCATTAAAGTGGGACCTCTAACTCTTCTTTTATTGGGGTTTGAATCACCCATGTATCTGTTTACACAAAACAAAAATAATTAGAAATAATATTAAGCACAAAATAAAAACAATTAGAAATAAAATTAAGCACAAAATAAAAACAATTAGAAAATAAAGTAACGTGGAATTAACTTATACAAAAAAATCTTACTAGTCCTCCCATATCCCTTCTTCATGGTCTATGCGAATAGCATGCACATCATCCCCTTCATTTTCTTCAATGAATGTAGTCACATTTGTTGAGAAAGGATGAGTTTCAGAAATATCAAGATTCACATCATGATTTTCGTCACTATCATGGACCTTTCCTTGTAAAACCACTGACCACTTTTTATTAGAAGGATCTGTGACATAAAACACTTGTTTTACTTGAGATGCCATGATGAATGGTTCGTTCGCATAAGCTAACTTGCTAAGATCAACTAGTGTAACTCCAAATTCATCGATTCTGACACCACTGTTGATATCAATCTATTTGCATTTAAATACAGGAACTTTAAACACAACATAATTAACTTCCCAAATCTCTTCAATCACCCCAAAGTACGGTGTAGATTCCATAACCGGGTTTTTATCTTTAGCACTAGAGAAGTGCATGGACTCGGCCACAATCATTACCCCACTATTTTGCGTGGTACTACGGTCATCCTTTGACTTTGTATAAAAAGAGGTTTTATTAATATCATATCCACTCCAAGTTATTATGTTACATTTAGGCCCATAAGACAACCACTTAATTGTATTAGAAACACTATCTTCATTAGCAATTCTTTCTTTAAACCACTCAGAGAAACTCTTATTATGCTCTTTTAACAACCCTCTTTCATTCATCTTGGGGTACTTTTTCTTTACGATGCTTTTGTGAGCAGATAAGTAAGGTTGAACTTCATCTATGTTATTCAATATATACAAATACGCTTGAACAACCACATCAATACTTAAGCTCTTGACTTTTAAACCTTGTGTACCCACACCCTCATATCTTCCATCATGACGAGACTTGGGAACCCCTACAACATCCACTCCTGACAAATAGTTAGAACAAAACTCAATTGCTTCTTCTGCAATGTACCTCTCAATAATCGATGCTTCCGGACGGTGTGGGTTTTTTGTATACCCTTTTAGAATCTTCATGTATCGCTCTATTGGATACATCCACCGTAAAAAAACTGGACCACATAATCTAATCTCCCTTACTAGATGAACAATCAAGTGAACCATAATGTCAAAAAATGAAGGAGGAAAATACATCTCTAATTGGCACAAGATAACTGCAGCCTCATTTTCCAAATCGTCTAACTTTAGTGGATCAATGGTTTTACAACAAATTGCATTGAAAAATAAGCATAACCTAGTTATGGTCTTCCTTACGTTGTTAGGAAATATCCCACGAATAGCCAATGGTAGTAGTTATTGCATTAAGACATGACAGTCGTGAGATTTTAAGCCAACTAATTTAAAATCTTTAACTGATACAACCCTCTTGACATTTGATGAGTAACCATGCGACACTTTGATACTTTGTAAACACTCACAAAAACTTGTTTTCTCTTTTTTAGACAAAGTGTAGCAGGCAGGAGGCAAATATGTCTTGTTACCTATATATTATGGGGTTAACTCTTCTCGTATACCCATCAAACCCAAATCCAGACGAGCATTAATACCATCTTTTGTCTTGCCTTGAATGTTGAGAAGTGTTCCGATTACACTATCGCATACATTTTTCTCCACATGCATCACATCAATACAATGTCTTACATCAAGACTAGACCAATATGGAAGATCGAAGAAAATCAATCTCTTTTTCCATACATTTTTCACAGTAGATCGTTTTTGGTACTTTCCAAAGATAACATCAAGTCCCTGTTGTCGCTGATAAACTTCCTCTCCAGACAAGGGCTTTTGAGCAACACCATGCTCTTGTTACCCATTGAAAGCTTTCCGCAATCTACGATATGGATGATAACGTTTTAGAAATTTTCGATGCCCGAGATAAACGGTTTTCTTTCCTTTTTCAAGTTGATGGTAACAAGTGTCTTTTTCACATATAGGACACGCATTATGCCCTTTAACTTTATACCCAGACAAATTACCATATGCCGGAAAATCATTGATGGTGCAAAACAACATGGCACGCATATTGAACTGTTCGCCAGAATACGCATCAAAAACATCCACCCCTTCCTCCCACAGCACTCTTAAATCATCAATTAGTGGACTTAGATAAACGTCTATGTCATTTCCTGGTTGTTTTGGGCCCGATATCATCATCGATAACATAATATATTTACGCTTCATGCACAACCTAGGAGATAGGTAGTAAATCATCAAGAGAACAGGCCAAGAACTATGGTTAGTACTCAGATTACCGAACGGATTCATTCCATCAGTAGCAAGTCCAAGTCTAAGGTTTCTCGACTCTTTGCCAAAATTTGGAAACAAAGAATCTATTTTCTTCCATTGCAAAGAATCAGCTACATGACGAATTTGTCCATCATATTTTCTTTCTTCTGCATGCCATCTAAGATTCTTTGCGTCATCTGCATTGGTGAATAATCTCTTGAACCTTGAAATTATTGGTAGGTATCATACCACTTTCGCAGGAGGACCCTTTTTTACCACCTCATCATCAATTGACTCACCATCTTTCTTTTTGTAGCGTGAAGCCTTACACTTTGGACAATGATTATACTTTTCATACTCTTTTCTGTATAATATGCAATCGTTAGGGCATGCATGTGTCTTTTCATACTCCAAACCCATTGGACACAATATTTTCTTCGCCTCGTAATAACGACTTGGCATTACATTACCTTCTGGAAGCATTTCGGTCAACAATTCAAGCAACTCGGTAAAACTTTTGTCAGTTCACCCATTCTTTGCCTTCAGATTAAATAATTTTAACACGGCTGACAGACGTGTAATTTTTTTGCATCCCGGGTACAATGGTTTATCCTTGTCATTGCATATAGTATCATATGTATGTGCCCTCTTAAACGAATCTTGTCCAATATCACGCATCATGTCTTCTAGACGATCATCCATTTCTACACTAACATCATCTCTTTGAGACACGTTTGACTTTGCTACTACTTCACCGTGCCATATCCATTTTGTATAACTTTGACAAATCCCTACACAAATTAGATGATCCATGATTTCTTTCTTACTACGTTTTGGTTCTTTATTTGCACAACGAATACATGGACAGAGAAAAAGCGTAGGAAGACTTTTGTCAACATTACTTTCAGCAAATTGTAGAAATTCCATCACTCCATGTTCGTACTCGTCACTTAATCGATTAGCTCTCATCCAACTACGATCCATAACTATGTTCACACGGAGGAAGGTCTGACGAACGGTGTGTCCGCGGCTGCGCTACTTCACGGAGATTCCGAGATTGCAAGTTGCGCTGCTTCGCGGAGAAAGAAAAATAGAATCAAAATTCAATGGCAAGGTGATAACTCTATTAAGTTTGATAGGTTAAAGATAAACAATGTGTTTCTGAGAGGACCATTAATTCTTTTGTCATAGGTTTCTAAATTTTCCACTTCTTTTATTTGGTGAGCATAAAAATAGGAGAAAGGGATTCAAATATAATAGTATAATAATAGTAACAAGAATGGAACAAAGTATAAAACGCACGAGTAACAAAGTGTAATTTATAATAGTATAGTAATAGTAATGAGACTGTAACAACGAATTGATAAGCAAAATTTGGCAAAACATTGGTTTTAAACTAAATATCGTTGAACAACTATTTGGTAACATAATTAGAATATTAATTATTTATAAAAATTTAGATACTCCCTTCCACTATTTCTCTCTTTTCAATCTCTTCTTACAATCTAACATACTTTAAATATAAACTCAAAGAGGAATAATGCTAATCACTCATTTTCAAACAAAAATTTGCACTTATAGTTGAAACGGCGAGCGAAGAGTCGTGAAGGGCGTCAATCGGCCGGCGAGGAGTCGTGAAACGGAGATTCCGAGATTCTGAGATTGCAAGTTGTCACTATAGTTTTTCCAAGTCTTCCTTTATATTTAGCTGTTGGACTCACAATGAAAATGGAAATGGAAATTGAAATTGTTATAGCAACATGCAAAAGTAAGACAATTGCCATGGAGAGTCAGTAAGAAACAAGGCCAAACAATGTAATATCAATTGCCATGGATGCATGATACCACAGGTTATAACTGCCAGGATAGTAACCCACGTAAGAGAATACATCAATGACTCTTATACATTTTAAGAGTCTAAACTATGAACTTTGGTCTAGTACCTAACAACATTGGCCAGATCGCTTATAAAAAAATTTATAGCCAGATCTACTAAACAGGAGCATTATAATATTACCAAATTCATTCAAGCAAAACTTCTCTAACCACAAAAATTAGTTCATAACATCTAATATATTAATATCGTAAAAGAGAATATAACGAGTTCTATTTGAGAAGGGAAAAAACAAACTAGTTGCGTATCAAACCAACACAATAATGAGATAATCTATTTTGTTTGAATAAGTCATGCCAGAAACAAAATGAAAACAGACATATACCAATACCAACTAGTAAACATCCAGAAGATGAAGAAATACATACATTATACAGTGTAAGTATTCAATGCAATACAAACACTAACATATTATACTATCAAAGAAGCCTCATTTTATAGCTGCAGTAAACAAACCACGTTATATAACGGAAAACTCAGTAACAGTTGAAAACAAACCACGTTATAGCTGCAGTAAACAAACCAATGCATCAAACAGTTGAAAGGATAACGGAAAACTCACTTACAGTTGAAACCCACGATGAATCGGCGGCGAGGAATCAGTTGAAACAGCGAGGCGACGGTGAGCCGTTGAAACGGCGGTGAATCGGGCGGAAACGGTGAGCCTTTGACGGTGTTGGGTGTTGGAGGCGGTAGGCGTCGCGGAAACGGTGGTGGCGGCGACGGTGTTGGCAGCGGTAGGCGTCGTGGAAAAATGGGTCGGAGAATGGGTCGTCTAATGGAAAAACGGTGTAGGCGTCTGTAGATGTACAGTGTTCGCGAATAAAAGTAAATTGTTTTTATACTTTTTTACCTCGGTGGAGCTTCCAACCGATACAAGGGGTTGGGCTATTACATCGGTGGAAAGTCCCACCGACTTATTATTTTGCTTTTTTTTTTACACGCGTTTGGCTATTACATCGGTGGACTTTCCAACCGATATAAGGGGTTGGGCTATTACATCGGTGGAAAGTCCCACCGATTTAATATTTTGCTTTTTTTTTACACGCGTTTTTATGATTTTTTAATACATTTTAAAAATTAATTCAAGCTATGGCTATTACATCGGTGGGAAGTCCCAACCGATGTAATATCTTCCTTTTTTTTACACGCGTTTTTATGATTTTTTTAATATATTTTAAATATTAATTCAATCATTTTTTACATCGATGGAAAGACCAACCGATGTAATATCTTGCTTTTTTTTTACACGCGTTTTTTATGATTTTTTAATATATTTTATATATTAACTCAAGCTATCATTTTTTACATCAGTTTTTATTTAAACCGATGTAATATATTGCTTATATTTTTTTACCATTTTTGTCACCTTGTTTCTTATTTACAAAAATGCCACCGTATTTTTTTTCTGGAAATCTTTTACATCGGTGGATGAGATTGCCCGATGTAATAGGTGACGAAAAAGTTTTTTTCCCTTATTTTTTATATCATTGCAAATAAATACCTGATGTAAAAAGTTTGTTAACTATATTTTTTACATCACCTATTTTGATATCCGATGTAAAAACTTTTTCTCAAATGTCTTTTTTTTAGTAGTGCGTTAACATGATTTAAATTTTATCGCAGTTCGTCTGGAGACCATATTTGGGTTTGGGCCATGATCCAAACCCGGAGGATGCAGCAATTTAGACCGCAAAGACTGCAATTATTCGGTTCAACGTTGTGGAGATGCACCACAGCGACCGTGTGAAGATGCAGTTTGGAATGCATCAAGAGATACCAAGTGATCCAACTTGTTTGTCCCCATGGCATCTCAAAAGGGTCGACGCCCAGTGGGGTCTTACCAACTGGAAAGACTTCGCTCCAGAATGGTGTAAGATGTGGCAGAGGCGTCACCGCTATGTCTTGCAATTCTCGGTTTTCCTTAATCATGGTAATATGCGACACACAGATCAATATTTATCTTGGTACAGGTCGGTTAGTAACCCTGAAATGCACATGTCTCATCCAAGGTACTTGGTTGACCCACGCACACAATGGGAACAACCCTCATTTCCCCAACAACAAACCCAAAACCCATCAACCTCCCACCAACCCCCCAGAAGAAACCGAACCACAAACACCCAACCACAGTCCCCACCACAACACAATTACACTCAAATGCCCCACAACCAACCATAATCACCACCTCACTACCAATACCCCCATATGCCTCACACCCAACCACAATACCAATCATAATACCAACACACTCGCATACCCCACACACAATTTCAATCTTCTGTATATCCCAATATGGGCCCCTCAACATCCAGCCTTAGCCCTGATCTGGGAATGTCGGAAGATTACGAACAAACTGACCCAGCCTACCGTCAACCACAATATCACCAAACCACCCAACATCCTCAATACCAAACACCCCAAGATGCATTTCCTTTCTACCCACCTTACTCAGACGATCAATGCTACAGACCCATCATGGAACCCCACCCACCGCCAACACGACCAAACTTTGAGGGTATGGGTAACTGACTGTACCAAAGCGGATCTTCTAGATATGGAGATCTGACTGATTTTATGGATCCGGAACGCATTGACTTCGCTGGGCCATCGACCCTGCCGCAGCAGGAAACGCGACGACACCCAGCACGGGAAAGGCGAGGATGAGGATGCGGAACCGGGGGTTATTACCGGGTTCTGGGGGATCACTGATTTATCTGTTTTTTTTTCTGTTTTTTTTATCTGTTTTTTTTTATCTGTTTTTTTTATCTGTTTTTTTTATCGGGTTTTTTTATCTATTTTTTTAATGTAATACATTTGGATGTAATTATTTTTTTTTAATAAAAAGTCCATTTTGTTGATCCTGTATCCAATACGCAATGTACCAGACAAAAAAAAATCAAATTTTGCCCTAGAAATACACATAGGCGCCATCTCACTTGGCTTAGGGCATGCCCTAAGCACATAGGCGCCAAGTGAGATCGCACATCCCTTTAAAAAATGGGTGTAGGCGCCAAGTGAGATGGCTCCTCCTTTGGGGAGTCATCTGAAACATGGTTATTTGCGTAATTTTTTCCGAAACGCGGTTATTTGCGATTTTTTTTAATACTTGGTTATTCAAAAAAAAATTCTGAAAATAGTACATGAATTAGTTTGTTTGAATACACTATTATAAATCTAATGGAGTTAATTAATTGATCAAATAATTCTAATATAAATAATTATAAATATTTTTGTTTACAACATTCTCTCTGATGTATGTAGTCAATTTATTATTTAGCTTCTCTTTAATAAAATGTCGGTGTATTTTAATGTGTTTGTCTAATCATCTTGAACTCTATTATGAGAAATATTGTTCAATTTGTTACCACAAAACAATTTTATAAGGTGTTTGTATTGTATATTCAAGTCTTCAATCACAAGCTTTATCCATAGTTTTCAAATTTCTGGTGTCATAGTTCTAAATTATGCACATGCACTTGAAATAAGGCACCATTGCTTATTTCTTACCTTTTAAGTGACTTTTCACACTTTCATAGCTTTAAGTCTTCAAGTCCATTGTTTGATTCAACAATGTCTATCAGTTTCAACTGAAACTTGATATTTTTGACTGATGAGGCTTGTGTTGACTTATTTGGATGCCATCATCAAGGCTACTAGATAGTTACAATTAACTTCCCCTTTGACAGTTGTCAACAAGAACTTCTTAACTTGTCAACACCAAACATCGTTTGATTTATATTGTGTCATATTTTAAATAATTTGATAATTGTTATCATCAAAACCAAATTATATTTATACTTGCACACCATATAAGTTCATAGGTTCTTCATGCCAAACATTGTTGATAATTTATCTTTGAGCAATTGGCTCACACTAAAAACATCTCATGTAACAATTATATCATCAACATAAATAAAAAGTACATTTTTTTCTTCTTGTCAATGTTTGAAGAGCAAATTGTGTTCTATTTATCTTTACGATTGTGAGTCTCCTAAACTACTCTTGAAGGGAGCCCATATAAGGCCTTAATCGACACTATCTATTATCTCTAACTTATTGAATCCTGCAGGGATATGCACGACGGCGGGTGTTGAAATATTCGAAGGACCGATAATCGCATGGATAGCCCGAGCCTCCTTCTTCATTTGCTGAATTACTTTCTCACACTTTATAGATTCTACACAAAAATTGACAAATCGTCAAAAAAAGCTGTAGAGAAAAATGACAAGCGAAGAAAGATAGAAATACTTGGAGTTTACCAAAAATGACCTTCCTCTCCTCCTCGGTGTAAGCTTCCATCAACAAGCGAGTTTCAATGAGTTTCTTTGAACATTTCTTCAACGTCTTGTCTTGAAAAATGACGCATCTAACGCTACCCAACTCTTTGAAGAAAGTGAATAACTATTTCTTCAAGTAAAGCTCCTCATGGGACATATCTCCCTCCTTATAGACATATGACTCGTTGCCCGTTAAAAAGTGGCTTTGTCTCTAGAACTTACAAAATCAAGTTGTATGCCGGTATTCCTGTTCAGTCTCAATGGAACGAATATTTGCATGAGCCTCTTCTTTGAGAGAAGTAACTAAAAAGAATCGGTCTTTGAAATGTTTCATTCCATCATAATAAGATTCAGAGTAGAAGGTAACTTGCATCAATGTAATTAAACGTTGACCTCGCGGATAATTCGTTGTGCTATATTGAACCTTGAAAAGGTGGAAGAAGAGTGACAATGATGACTTTCCTCCTTGACACTCACATAAGTATTGGAAGACTATGATGAAAACTCAACTCACAAGATTCAATTGAGAATGAGCAATCAGCAGATGGTTCAGAATCTCAACTTCAAAATTATTGAAAGAAAATCTTAGACCAGAAATTGAAAATGTGCCCATCACTATAATCCTCTTGGAACCTAACACGAGAAATATTGTTGTGCCTTAGAATTACAGCATCGAGGCTACTACCAAACAAGGGGAAAAGAGCCAGAGGTAGGTGGAAGAAATTGGAGTAACGTCTCATTCTGGAAGATGTTATACTCTAGAAGATTTGAAATTAAGAAGTAAGAAAAGAAAGGATAAAATGGAAGATATTTAGCCTATCATGAAGCACTCGTAAAAAGGGATGACAATCCGCCATATTCACTGCATATTCTTTGGGATCAATAAAACCTAGTCAAATTAAGGACACACTTCAAGGAAAATTGTATCTATATTATCTTTGCGACATAAAATAGAAGTGGTCGCCAAAATTTTAGGATTTACGCACACATATGAAATATCTTTCTTCTCTAGTAGGTACCACAACCATTATTGAAGAAGATAGTGTACTACAAAGGATACAAATGACAAAGAACAAAAGGTAATGGTCAAGGAAGTATTATATCCATTCCTAAAGCGTGTACGATATCTTACAAAGAGGAAGGAAGTAAGCACTACTAACGATCCTAACTTTCCCACAAAGATACTTTACAAGGAAAATATGTTATTTCTGGGGTGTAAAAATTTTACACCATTTTCAGTTGTGTTGGGATTTTTTAATTTGAAGGTAGAAAGTGGGTGGACGGATAAAATTTTAAATAAATTGCTTTAATTGTTGAAAGATATACTTCCAGAAGATAACATGTTGTTGAACTGTAATTATAAGGCAAAGAAGATATTATGTCCAATGGGTTTTAACTATGTCAAAATACATGCATATCATAATGATTGTATATTATACAGGAAATATAATGAAAAATTGAGTGAGTGTCTTAGGTGTGGAGAGTTGCGCTACAAGTTGAAGGATAATAGTGTTGCTAATGATGATGGTGTGAGAAAACGTGATAGTAAAATTTTCCATGTAGATCATTCTTTGCAATGGGAGAAAATTGATTCGTTGTTTCTGGATTTTGGCCACGAGCCAAGAAACCTTAGTCTTGGACTTACCACCGATGGATTGAAATTGTTTGGTATATGAGTACTAATCATATGTTTTGGCTTGTTCTTCTTATAATTTATAACCTATCTCTATGGTTGTGCATGAAGCTCAAATATATGATGTCTGTGATGATTTCGGGTCCAAAGCAACAAAGAAATAATATATATATATATATATATATATATATATATATATATATATATATATATATATATATATATATATATATATATATATATATATATATATATATATATATATATATATATATATATATATATATATATATATATATATATATATATATATATATATATATATATATATATCTGTGTGTGTGTGTGTGTGTGTGTGTGTGTGTGTTTATCTAAGCCTATTGATTGAAGATTTAAAAGTTTTGCAGAAGGAAGGTGTTGATGTTGATGATATATATTCAGGTGAAAATTTTAAGATCTGTGTCACGATAAGGGACATAAATTGTGTCCTATATGAGAAGCCAATACATGCTTCCACTAACTAAATAGTGGAAAAAAGAAAGTTTACCTTGGGCTTGAAAATTTTATGATGGGTACAACGTTAAGGGACATAAATTGTGTCCTATATGAGAAGCCGATACATGTTTCCACTAACTAAAGAATAGAAAGAAGACAGTTTACCCTGGGCTTCAAAATTTTAAGATGGGTACAACATTAAGGGACGTAAATTGTATGCTATATGAGAAGCCGATACATGCTTCCACTAACTAAATAATGGAAAAAAGAAATTTTACCTTGGGCTTCAAAATTTTTTAAGACCCAATCATCCATATCGTAGATTACGGAAGGCCTTTATGGTGAGCAGGATTTTGGACATCGTTTTAAAGCCCTTAATTGGCGAGGAAGTTTATTGATATACTGCAATTATACGCTTGTATTGAGTAGTATAAAAAATTATCACATCCACATATACCAATGTTCCAAGTACCGTATTATATTATCCCGATGTGTATATAAGGTTTTGCGTCAAACTAGTTCGTTTGTGCGAAAAAGGAAAATAAATAAATTTTTCTCAATATTAAAAATAAGAGGCTAAAACAATGATTTCTGTCTAGTGAATTTTATGATACAAAACGTGACATTAATCTTAAAGAGACCTATACTTTTGTAGAAAATACCAAAATTTGGATTATTGCCCAGTTTCCTCGGCTCGTTACCAAATTTTAAACCCACAACCTCCTACTTTCACAACCTGAAATTGTGAATTTAAAGATCCCATTAAAAATAAAATTAGTCTCTTGATTAATTTAAAGATGCTTTCACTATCTCATGATAAAAAAATTGAATTCCAAGGTAGGATATCGTTATACCTTTTGGCGCATAAATGGTATCTCGGAGCTCCTACTTTTGCAGCGATTTTTCTTCTCTTCTTTTAAAAAATATATATATATTGCAAAACAAAAACTTATCCATATTCTTGATCAATTTTGAATTTCTTTTGCAAATATCTGAACATATCGTTTGAATTCCTATGTCGGGTACCATTTTCTCCCTTTCAGCGCGTAAATGTATCTCGATGTTTCAACTTTCGTAGCAAACATCTTTTTAAAAAAAATTACAAAACAATTGCATCATTCTCATTATAATTTACATTTACACAATTTGCACGAGGTTTGTCATTATGGTGGTCCTCTTGTTCCAGACTTTAAATAGTTTACTCATACATGATGAATAAATAAACAAAACATGCATACAATGAATTCATTATGAAATTTGTAGAGAATTGAACCTATAAATAAATGTAATTGCTTCTGAAATTAAACATGCTCTAAAGGTAGACTTTGATCCAAGAATAAAGCAATAGCAAAATGTAAATTAAAGTAGATGAAATTGGTGAAAATATAACTTGCACTAACATGTAAAAACAAAATTCTAGAGTAAATACAGTGAAAATAAAAATTGGATCCCTTTCAATCAATTAAAATTTAGATTATATATGTTTTAAAGCTCTAACATAATAGTTGGAAGGTCCAAAAACCATGTAGAAATTAAGAAATTGTGTCAGAAAGTACTTGAAAACTGCCAGATTGTAGTCTTGCCTAGATCCCATGACGGGCGTCATGGCTCATGGCGGGTTGCCCGTCATGGTTTCTGCTTTTGAAAATGGCATTTTCTGGCTCTATGATGGTCTTCCCATCGTGTGGTCACGACAGGTGTCATTCTGGATGATGGGTCACCTATCATGCCTATGGAAATTCATTTTTCTCGTGCATTTTGTTCCTCTTTCGTCATAGTCGACTCCAACCGCTTAGTACTTGTAACACAATTGTTAGAATATGCCTTAAACCTTTGTTGATGAAGATAAAGAAAACATGTTTTGAGATTTCCAAAAATCAGAAAGCCAAAAAGTAATTTGGTTCGAGCGATTTACGGTATCGAGTTTGGTCGGTTTAGTTCATTGATCCATTCATTAATATTAGAATACTTTATATTAATTTGGAGATCATATAAATTAATATAAAAGTATATTATAAGATATTTATAATATTCTAAAATATATCATAAGATATATATTTATAATATTATAAAAGATATTATAAGATATATATTTATAATAGTCTAAGAGATATTATAAGATATTTATAATATTTGAGAGACATTATAAGATTATAATAATATCTTTTATTCTAACAATTAAAGAGATATGTTTTGGGATTTGTTGGATTTTGGCTATTATAAATATGTATCTATTCTGTTATTATAGTGTGATAATCTTAGAGCTTACAACAACAAGGGAGAGAAAGGGTTTAAGGTATAACATAGGGTTTTGGCTATTCTCAAGGGAAACCTTAGAAATTAAAGGGTTTTCTGGAAACCTTTCGAGTTATCTAAGCAAATTGGGGAATTGTGAAACACTTGTTTACACCTTGGGTTTGGGTTATTCATATATTGAAGGTTGAAGAGGTTGGGAAACACTTGGATAGAAAATATGGTTAATTTTTGGGCGCCTTCAGGGTTGTTCTTGGAAACCTGAAGGAAAAGGATGTTTTCTTGTAACCCATCTGTAATCTCTTGTAATAACTTTCTGAGTATAGAGATTTGGAGAGTTGCTCTCTCCCCCAGAGTAGATTGTTTGATCGAACTGGGTAAACAAACTTTCTTTTTTTCTTGCCTTATTCTGTTATATTATCTCTGTACAAATTATTGTTGTTGTAGACCATTTATTTTGGTTGCTACTATTCTTTGCCTCACAAATTGATATTGAACTTTGTTGTAATTCACAATAAGTGGTGCAGTGAGCGTGGAGAAAAGGGGTATTATTTATAAGTGAGCACCGTGGTTAGATGGGAGATCAAGAAATTTTCCGATAACAACGACTTCGGGTTATGGAAAATTAAGATGCAAGCAATTTTAATTCAAGATAAGTGTATCAATGCTTTGAATAGTGAAGCATTAATGCCTACATGGCTTACACAGGAACAAAAGATTGAGATGATGGATAAGGTCAGAAGTGTCATTATCTTGTGCCTCAGAAATAAAGTTCTAAGAGAAGTCGCTAGGAAGAAAATTGTGATTGCTATATGGACAAAACTTAAGTTATTGTATATCACGAAGTCTTTGGCTCACATGTTATTTCTGAAACAACAACTCTTTTCATGTTGAATGGTGGAGAACAAATCCATAGTTGAGCAGCTTATAGAATTTCACAAGATTATTGATGATCTTGAGAATATTAAAGTGAAGATTGAAGATGAGATAAAGCTTTTCTCTTGTTAAGTTCATTGCCCAGATCCTTTGAACACTTTAAGGATGCCCTTCTTTATGGTAAGGAAGGTAATATTACTTTGGATAAAGTCTAGACATCGGTGAAATCCAAAGAATTTTTAAAGTTGAAAGATTTGAAAATTGAAGATAATGGTGAAGGAATAAATGTGTCAAGAGGAGGATTTGAGCGTAAATGGGTGTCCAAATCAAAGATGTCTGACAAGTCAAAGATAAAATGTTCTAATTATCATAAAATTGGTCACTTTAAAAGGGATTCTCCTGAGAGAAAGGTTAGTGAAAATTTTGTTCAAGCTACAATTTCCTTGGGTGAGGAAAGTTATGAGTATGTCAGTGTAATAGTAGTGTCGAGTTTGGAAACTGACGATAATTGGGTTATTGACTCAAGTTGCTTTTATCACATGTGTCCAAGAATATACTTTGAAACTTTGAAGATTATGCGAGGTGGAGTAGTTCGCCTTGGTGATAATAAGGCTTGCAAGGTTCATGGTATTGGTACAATCAGACTTAAAATGTTTGATGATCGTGGACTTCTTATTCACAATGTGAGGTATGTTCCAGAACTCAAGCGAAATTTGTTATCTATAAGTATGTTTGATTATCTAGGCTATTGTACTATAGTTGAACATAGAGTGTTGAAGATTTAGCGTGATGAATTGATTATTGTTAAAGGGTCTAAAATATGTGGTCTATCTAATTTAGAAGGTTCAAATGTTGTTATTCATTCATCATTAACTAGTGGAGGCTTTCATGACAAGGAATAACTATGGGATTTGGGTTTAAGGTGTTATGAATTCCTTGAGAAAGTTTTAGAGGAGTATAATAAATTTTGTAGAAATCAAGGGATAAAAATGCATGTTACCATTGAGTTGTTAGAGTTTTTAGAGAAAAGCTGAGGTTAAAATGACTTACTTGGTTAGTAGAGAATTTCTTCAAAGGAAGAATAATGAAAACCAAGGGAAAAACCTGGTAAAAACTATAATGGAAAAAACTCAATTTGAGGTGGAGTTTCCTACTATGGATGGTAGCGGTAGTGAAGGAACGATTATAGAGATCTATGTTTATCATTTGACTCATGATAAGGTTGTGAGGGCAATGTTTCTTATATATTTGTTTTAATGATGTCAAAATCGTCATTGCTTGTTCTTGATCTGGGTTGGTTCTATGAACAAACTTTCTAGTGGAATGGTTAGAATGAAGATCTCTAGAAACATTCATTTTTGGGAGTTTTCACTGTTTGCATCGACTCAAGTTAGAGTTAGGTCGACTCATAAATTGAAGAAGATCAATTCATTAAGCTCAGGTTTACTCGCGTCTACCCTTCTGGTCGACTCACACTGGAAAGAAAAATTTACACTTTTTGCATCGACTCAAGCTAAAGTTAGGTCGACTCATGAATTGAATAAGATCAATCCATAATGCTCGGGTATGCTCGCGTCGACCCTTTAGGTCAACTCACACTGGGGGAAAATTATTTATGTGTGCATCGACTTATGTCCTGTTGCGATCGATGCATTGCTTCCACAAAGGTCTTCCTACAATACTCAGGTGTGCTCGCATCGAGTGGGTCTTCTGCATGATTCGATCGCTCGCTTCTTTCACTCTATTTTCTGCTACATTTTTTGTCTTGAATTTTTGGTAACATATATATTTATTGGTTAGCATTCACCATTATGGGTTAACAACAAAAATTGAAAGATATACACCAAGTTCCCATCATCTTCATCCTCTCCTTGCATTCATCATCAATTACACATAAAAAAATTTGTTGAATAAAGTGCAGAGTTATGGTGATAACGTTCAAATTGAAGATTGATTTCAAATTTGGGTTGAGAATTGAGTGGTTTTTTCTTGAATAAAACCGTTATAGTTTTGTCCTCCAAGATTTTGTTTAGTGCGGGGGTTTTGCACAAGTCTTTGCTTCATTGAATTTAGTCGAGTGAAAGGGTTGATAAACGATGGGTTTGCTCAATCAAGTATCAGTAACTGGAGGATTGTTAAGAAAGATTTGGGGTCAAACGTCTTGCAATCAAAATCAGCCGAGTGGAAGATTTGTAGAAAGAGGAGTTCATGCAATCAAGTAGCAGTAACCAGAGGTTTGTTGGAAGAGTTTGCAATACTTGGTTTGGCTTGAACCAATGGGAGAAAAGGGAATAGTTTCATCATCAACAATTGGTTTGTATGTAGTTAAGACTATTTATTCTCTTGTAACACTTTGCAACTTAATATCATATATCTCAATTATAAATTTTAGAATTGGGTGCAGACGTACCCTACACGAGGATGACAAGGGGAACTGCCTTAACAAATTGTGTGTTGTTTCTCTTTCCCTATCCTTTTATTTTCGTTTGTTATAATTTGTGTGATATTGATTGCTCAATTCATTTTTCCGTGATTTTAGTGATTTAAACTTAGTTTACAATAATCATAGAAATCACTTTGATTGTTATCAAGGAAAATTCATCACTACAATTAAGTAAAATTGAACTTCTTGTGTTTTTGCACACCAAGTGTTTGATAAATTGACTAACACACAAATTAGTGATTTTGTAAAATTTTATCTTAAACAAATCATTGGAAGTAGTATGTACTTATTGATATTGTTTAATTGATTGATTAGTAAGTAGTAGTATTGATTCATTTCTCATCATAAGATGTCCATACGGTTTCGCATATCCGATCTTTTCAATAACGGATCGTTTAGACAATTTTGATTCGGGAAGCTTTCACATCATTTCAAAACAAATTTTAAAAGCGCAATTTTAAATAAAGAATCTATTCAAACCCCCTTCTAGATCTGTCTCATTATCTAACAAGTGGTATCAAGAGTGTCGGTTAATCTAGTGCTTCACATATAACTTTTTAGAAAATGGAGAATGATCCAAAAAGGGCTTACAATGGAGTGCCTATTTTTATCAGTGAAAATTATATTTATTGTAAAGATTATATATGTGTTTATATCAATTCGGTTGATAGAAAAAAAATGAAAAGTCATTGAGAATGGTCCTATAGCAATAACCGTGACCAATGAGACTGGTGTCATCATACCTAAACCAGAAGCACTATGGGAAGATAATGATGAGAAAAATTATAGCTATGATTGGAAAGCTAAAAATATGCTCATATCATCTTTAGGTGTTGATGAGTATTTTAGAGTCCCCCATTGTGCTACTTCTAAGGCAATGTGGGACGCATTACAAGTTTCCCATGAGGGAACTAATGATGTTAAATTATCTAGAATCAATACCTTAACTCAAGAGTTCAATCTCCTTCACACGAAGCATGGTGAAACCATTGCGGACATGAAAACGAGATTCAATCATATAATCAATCACTTACATAAACTTGGTCATACCACTTCCAATGTTGTTGCTATTGACAAAATTTTGAGATGTCTTAACAGGGAATGGAAACCTAAGGTCACGACGATTAAGGAAGCATAATGATCTAATGACACTTGATGTTATAATATTGTTTGGTAAGCTTTAAGAACATGAGCAAGAGCTCATAAATATCAACAAACACAAAAGTAAGGAAAAGAAAGAAAAATCAAGGGACATGGAAAAGAAGTTTATCGCGTTAAAGGCTTCAAGCTCTAAGTCATCCACCAATGATTCGTGTGGAAGTGATTCAAGTGATGATCATAGAAGTTCTAATGAGGATATGGGGTTATTTGTGAGATAGTATCATAGGTATCTTCGAAAGAATGAAGTCCAACATTCGGATAAAAACCTCATCAACTATAGACATCAATCTAAACCCTGAAAGAAAGATAAAAGTAAAAAATCTAATTCAAGAAGATCATGTTACAATTGTGGAAAACCCCGGTCACTACAAACCAGATTGCCCATTGATTAAGAAAGAAAAAGGAGAAGACAAATATCAAAAGATATCAAATAAAGCTAGGAGAGCATATATTATATGGGAGAGCGATAGTGAAGCTTCAAGCAAAAGCGACTCTAGTGATGAAGAAGAAACGACCAACCTTTGTCTTATGGCTCATCAAAAGAAGAAAAAGAATGTAAGTCATTCTAAATATGATCATGTTGATGGAATGTCTTACATTGAATTGCAAAAAGCCTTTAATACTCTACATAATGAGGCTAAGGAAGCTTTTAAACGATTGGCCTCAAATAAGAAAAAAAATTCATACCTTGAGAAAAAAGTTTCTGATTTAGAAAAGGAATTGGAAACTCTTAAGCAATCTATGATAGAAGCTATCAAAGGAAAAAGTGAAAATGACAAAGGTTTTTGGTTTACATGGACTGGATGTGAAACTTGTCATATTTGGTAAAGAGAGGTTATAAATCTTAAAGCTAAATTAGAAAAGGCTTTACAACCTAAAATTACTTATGCTATTGATCAATCAAATTTTAGAAGTAGCATGAATAATCCTTATAAAAATACAGTTATGAGATAAGGGATCAATCTAGCAAAAGTAATTCTCCCCAAACCCTGACTTGTCTATATTGTTGCAAGAAGGGTTATACCATTGGTAAATGCCGCTTTAGGAGATTTTTTGTTCCTCAAGGAATTTTCAAATGGTTGCCCAAATTCAACCCTAGTACCACTCACACACAAGGACCCAATAAAAATTGGGTACCTATTTCCCTTGTTTAAATTTGTAGGTGGAATGTCTTGAGATTACGGAGAGAAGATGGTTTCTCGATAGTGGATGCTCATGGTGTATGACGGGTGACATCTCTTTATTTTTTGACTTTATGGCTAATAAGATAGGATTTGTAAACTATGGTGACAATAATAAGGGAGCTATACTTCGGCAAATCTAGTGTAGGTAATCCCTCCTCTACTACTATATCTGATGTCCTTTTAGTTGAAGGTCTTAAAAACAATTTTATTAGCATTAGCCAATTGTGCGACAAAGGATACAAAGTCTCTTTTTCAAAAGATTGTTGCATAATTAAAAATGATGATAAGAAAGATGAAGTGTTTAAGGGCTTAAGGGTAAATAATGTATACATGCTTGACTTGAATGAAGTGTCATTGACTGCTACTAAATGCCTAGTCTCAATGAGTGAAGACTCTTGGCTTTGGCATGAGAGTTTAGCACATGTCAACTTTGACTTGCTAAATAAAGTATTTTCAAAAGATTTAGTAGTCGGTCGACCCAAAATAAAATTTTCTAAATATCACTTATGTGATGCGTGTCAAATGAGGAAGCAAACAAGGATCTCGTTTAAATCTAAAAACATTATTTCTACATAGAGACTCCTTGAACTTATTTATATGAACCTTTTTGGACCATCTAGAATAAAAAGTCTAGGTGGAAACTACTATGGTTTTGTTATTATAGACGACTACTCTAAGTTTTGTTGGACTATTTTCTTAGCTAGTAAAAGTGACATTTTTTCGCATTTGAAATTTTTTCCAAGATCTCTCAAAACAAATTGAACACTGGCATTGTTACTATCTGAAGCGATCACAAAGGTGAATTTGAAAACCATCTCTTTGAAGAATTTTGTGAAAAATATGGTATTGATCATAATTTTTCCTCCCCACAAACTCCATAACAAATGGAGTGGTGGAACGTAAAAACCGTGTTTTAGAAGAACTCAGAAGAACTATGATCAATGAACACGGTCTTCCTAAATATTTTTGGGCCGATGCCATAAATACGACATGTTATGTTTTAAATAGGATTCTAATACGTCATATTCTTAACAAAACTCCCTATGAACTTTTAAAAGGTAGGAAGCCAAATATTTCACACTTCCATGTTTTCATACGTAAGCGTTTTGTGTTAAATAATGGTAAAGAGAATCTTTGTAAGTTTGACTTAAAAGATGATGAAGGTATCTTTATCGATTACTCTCAATCAATAAAAGCATATAGAGTATACAATAAAAGGTTACATATTGTTGAAGAATCCGTGCATGCTTCCTTTGATGAATCTTATCTGAAATCGGTCAGAAAAGGTGTTGTTTCTGATGCTGCAGGTGTATCTTCGGAAAGCATACTAAAAGATCCTAAAGAAAGTGACTCAAAACATATAATAGTTTATGAGAAGCTGGATCAAGTAGTCAAAGAAAGAGAGGAAGATCGTCCAAGTAATGAAAGTGATCTTCCTTTGGAATGGAAAACCTCTAAGGATCATCCCATCGACAACATTCTAGGAGATATCTCAAAGGGAGTTACCACACAGTCTAAGATAAGTAACTTTTGTTATCATTTTGCTTTCGTATCTCAAATTGAGCCTAAAAACTCCAAAGACACCTTACTCGATGAACATTGATTTTTAGCTATGCAAGAGGAACTAAATCAGTTTAAGAGAAATGAGGTTTGGGACCTTGTCCCTCCTCCGCGAGACCATCGAGTAATTGGTACTAAATGGGTGTTTAGGAACAAATTATATGAAAATGGAATAATAACTCGCAACAAGGATCGTCTTGTTGCTCAAGGGTATAACCAAGAGGAAGGCATCGATTATGAGGAAACTTATGCTCCAGTTTCCTGACTCGAGGCTATACGCCTTTTGCTTGCCTATGCATGTTCACAAAATTTTAAGTTATTTCAAATGGATGTTAAGAGTGATTTTCTCAATGGCTATATTAATGAAGAGGTATATGTATCTCAATCTCCCAGTTTTTAAAATTTTGAGTTTCCTAACTATGTTTACAAACTTAAGCATGCTTTGTATGGTCTTAAACAAGCCCATATGGCTTGGTACGAGCGTCTTAGAAAATTCTTACTAGATCAAGGATTCTCAAGAGAAAAGGTTGGTACAACTCTTTTTATTAAGCGTCAAGGGAAACACTCTATTTTAGTTCAAGTTTATGTAGATGACATTATATTTGGATCTCCTAACATCTTTGGTCAAGGAATTCTCTAAGCTAATGCATGGAGAATTTGAAATGAACATGATGGGGGAATTAAACTACTTCCTCAGTCTTCAAATCAAGCAACTTAATGAAGGAACTTTTGTAATCCAGATGAAGTATATTAATGATCTACTCAAGCGCTTTGATATGGAAAACTCTAAAGTAATCGACATTTCAATTCCTATGGCGGTGATTTTGGACTGAGATGAAAATGGTAAGCCCATCGATATAAAAGGTATAGAGGTATGATTGGTTCCCTTCTCTATCTTACTGAATCCCATCCGGATATTATGTTTAGTGTTTGCATGTGTGCTAGGTTTTAATCGTAAAGCGCATACTTAGATACCTTTGTGGTACGTCAAAGTACGAACTTTGGTACTCCAAGGGTATTGATTATTCTTTGGTTGGCTATTCCGACTCCGAATTTTCCGGTTTCAAATCGGATAGGAAAAGCACTAGTGGGACTTGTCATTTCTTTTCAAACTCCTTAGTAAGTTGGCATAGCAAATAGCAAGTTTCTGTTACTTTGTAAATTGACGAGGCGGAATACGTTGCAGCCGATAATTGTTGTGCCCAGATTTTTTGGCTCAAACAACAATTTCTCGACTTCAATGTTAAACTTGAACATATTCCTATTTTTTGTGACAATAAAAGTGCCATTAATCTAACCAATAATTCTATTTTGCATTCACACACAAAACATATTGAAATTAGACATCATTTCCTTAGGGATCATGTAGAAAAGGGTGACGTTGTATTCGAGCACGTTGATAGAAAAAATCAACTTGCCGATATCTTTATAAACCACTCACGATGAAAACTTTCTTCCACATCCATAGGGAACTTGGTATTCTTAATATCTCGGATAGGTTGCAACTTGACTAAGTTGCATGATCTTTATTTTATGTTTGCATATTCCTTCATAATCTACTATGTCTAATGCAAGCGTTAATGATGGAATTCGTCTTCAATCGTCCATGGAGGTAATATCGTTCTAATCTATTTGACCACTCTTGATCATATGTAAATGTTAAAATTGCTTTACAATATGTAATTTTCATCCTTGACATAATTGATGAATATGTAGGCTTTCTATTTACTATATGAATGGAATGACATAACCTGAAAATTTTGAAAATTAGAATTTGGACTGCACAAGTCGACTCATGAGCTGCAGCGGTCGGCTCATACTGAAGTATTTATTATTCTTGAATTTTTTCTCTGAATGCTTCGGTGCATGACCTATTTAGGTCGATGCATCGCTGATGTACTCAGCCTCCTTTTATGCGTTTTAATCCATTTTGTATGGTCATTTTCTCTTTTATATCTATCTCCTTTACTCTCATACTCTCAAACCGCAAAAATCATTTCCCCTCTCAAACCCTAAAAACCCATTTATCAACATCCATCAAGAGATTTTGCTATGGCTTCATCAAGAACAACTAAGAAAAGAACTTTTAGAGGTAGCTCTTCTCAAGGTCAATCTGACATTTCGGTAACTTCTCTATCTCTTCTCTCTGATGATCTTGTAGAAACTTATGAGGAAAAGTTTGGTAAGAGGAAAATTGTTAAACAATTTGTGCTTTATATGAAAATTGTGGGTCATATGCATATTTCGGAAGTTATTGAACTGCTTAGGTTTCATAAATTTCATCTATTTCTAGAATATGATACTCATTATAATGAATAGTTGGTTAGGTTGTTCTATGCTAGTGTTCAAGGAAAGTTTGAGGACTTTGAATTTACATATAAGATAAATAACAAGACCTTGAAGGTTGATTCTAACGTCTGGAAATATTTATGTGGTATGTGGGCACAAGAGTATGATGCAATTAAGATTTATGGCACTGAGTATGCTCTTGATTATGAGTTTAAGACTGCTTTGAATTCCATGCTCAAAAATTTGTTTAGTGATAAGGTGGTTGTTAGCAATTTGTTTCCTAGGTCTGTAACCACTGGAGCTCTAACTTCTCTAGACAAAATACTCTTTTGGATAGCGTGTCACATTATTCAACCCAAAAAGGGAGGTCATTCTCGGGTGGATAGACATGAAGTTCAACTAGTATATATGCTCAAGCGCAAGATTAGGGTTCATTGGCCTTATTATTTTGCAAGTAGGATTTTTGATTTGCAGAAATTGGGTAGAGGCACTGTGTTATGCTATCCCTCATTTATTCAAAGGGTTATAAACCGGGAAAAGTTTAATGTTCTTGGAATTCCATATGTTTCCATGTCTACTAATCAAGAATTCACTAAAAAGACTCTTACTCTGATGGGTCATCAGTGGGATCCTAAAATACAGAAGTATAGGTATATTGTAAGAAGTACCTCGGTAAAGCTTCTAGATAGTGATGATAAAGAAGATGAGCAAGAAGAAGAGGATATGGAAGCTATGGAGGAGGACACCCAAGTGCCTCAAGGCAATAATTTTGATGTGTTGGCTCTATTGGAAAGAATGCAAATTCAACAAAAAGAGAATGCTTCTATTCAAAATGAAAGACTAACAAACGTCTACAATCTTGTTCGGATTCAAGGTGAAACTTTTGCTGCCTACACCACTACTCAAGCTCAAAGGTACTCCACTCTACATGGCATAATGCAAACACATGTTGATAACTTTACTTCCTTCACTTCTACCTATATGCAACACTTTCCCATCAACTAACCACCGGAGGAACCACAAAACCAAGGAGATGAGAACCTAGTGAATTAACTTGCTTTGGTGCTTTTTAGTTCATTTTGCGACTTTCATTATTTAAATGTCTTGCTTATATTATTGGTTACTTTATTTTCTTAAGAACTTACTTTGTATTTTTTATATATTGTTAAACTCATTTGGTGTGTAATGAACTTAAATGTGATTGCTTAATTATGTCCACTATTATATGTTTTGTACTAGCTTCATTTTATGTGAATGGTTCTTAGTGTATGTTAGTTGCAAAGTATATGATGATCATATAACTATATATGTTTCTATTACACCTTACCTTGTGCTTTTCTCTTTTTGATGTTGTTAAAGGGGGAGAAGAATATGCATAAGCAGATTATGTTGCAGATTATGTTGATCATGTGGTTGTAGGAAAGACACATTTTTAGGGGGAGGATATGTGATGAATTGAGCAAAATATTTTCTAAGGTTTTTCCATCATAAAAAAGGGAGAGTATGTGAGGGCAAGGTTCCTTCTATATTTATTTTAATGATGTAAAAACCTCCATTGCTTTCTCTTGATCTAGGTTGGTTCTTTGAACAAACTTGCTAGTGTAATGGTTGGAATGAAGATCTTTAGAAACATTCATTTTTGGGAGTTTTCACTGTTTCTATCGACTCAAGTTAGAGTTAGGTCGACTCATAAATTGAAGAAGATCAATTCATCAAGCTCGGTTCGGATTGCGTCGACCCTTCTGGTCGACTCATGCTGGGAAGAAATTTTTTTCACTATTTGCATTGACTCAAGCTAAAGTTAGGTTGACTCATGAATTGAAGAAGATCAATCCATCATGTTCGCGTCGACTCGCGTCGACCCTTTAGGTTAGGTCAACTCACACTGGGAGAAAAAATATTTATGTGTGCATCGACTCATGTCATGTTGCGGTCGATGCATTGCTTCCTCAAAGGTCTTCCTACAATGCCTGGGTGTGCTTGCATCGAGTGGGTTTTCTGCATGAGTAGACTGCTTACTTCTTTCACTCTATTTTTTGCTACATTTTTTGTCTTGAATTTTTGGTAACACACACACACACACACACACACACACACACACACACACACACACACACACACACACACACACACATATATATATATATATATATATATATATATATATATATATATATATATATATATATGTGTGTTAGAATTCATCATTATGGGTTAACAAGAAAAAGAGAAAGATATACACCAAGTTCTCATAATCTTCATCCTCTCCTTGCATTAATCAACAATTACACATAACATTTTTTCTTGATTAAAGTGCAAAGCTATGGTGATAAAGTTCGAATTAAAGATTGATTTCAAATTTGGGTTGAGAATTGAGTGGGTTTTTTCTTGAATAAAACCGTTAGGGTTTTGTCCTCCCAGATTCCATTTGGTGCGGGGTTTTTTGCACAAGTCTTTGCTTCATTGAATTTAGCTGAGTGAAAGGATTGAGAAACAGTGGGGTTGCTCAATAAAAAAGCAGTAATCGAAGGATTGTGAGGAAAGATTTGGGGTCAAACGTCTTGCGATCGAAATTATCCGAGTGAAAGATTTGGAGAACAAGGAGTTCATGCAATCAAGTAGCGGTAACCGGAGGTTTGTTCGAAGAGTTTGGCATACTTTGTTTGGCTTGAACCAAGGGGAGAGAAGGGAATAGTTTCATCATCAACAATTGGTTTGTATGTAGTGAAGACTATTGCTTCTCTTGTAATACTTTGCAACTTAATATCATATATTTCAATTCTAAATTTTAGAAATGGGGGCTGACGTACCCTACGCGAGGACGACAAGGGGAACTTCCTTAACAAATCGTATTTCGTTTCTCTTTCCCTATCATTTTATTTTCGTTTGTTATAATGTGAGTGATATTGATTGTTCAATTCATTTTACCGTGATTATAGTGATTCAAACTTAGTTTACAATAATCATCGCAATCACTTTGATTGTTATCAAGAAAAATTCATCACTACAATTAAGTAAAATTGAACTTGTTATGTTTTTGTACACCAAGTGTTTAATAAATTGACTAACACACAAATTAATGATTTTGTCAAGTTTTATCTTTAACAATTCATTGGAAGTAGTTGTCATATCCCAAATTTTCCCTACTAATAATAATGGTCAATTCATGATAATTAATCATATTTTATGCATATTCATATTTTGTCATTTCTAAATTTTTTGAGAGAGGGTGTATATTCATTTATTTTTATAAAAAAAAGGTCTGGGTTTAAAAGGGGTGTGGGTTTCACAAAATCTGAATTAATTTGGGATGACCCATTAAGCTGAATTGGAGGCCCATTAAGCGTATTGAGGTTGACCAAATTCAACAACAAACTATTATTATTCTTATTATATTATTATAATTATAATTTATAACTTATTATTATTAACCATTTCTTTTATTATTATTATTATTATTATTATTATTCTTATTATTATTATTATTATTATTATTATTATTATTATTATTATTATTCTTATTATTATTATTATTATTATTATTATTATTATTACAATAATTGTTATTATTCCAATATTATTATTAATATTATAATTGAGTTTTTATTGAGTTTGTTAACTTGTTGACCGAGTCAACTCTAGGGTTTTTAACCCAGCTTCCCTAGCGGCACAACCTCCTTCTTCCCTGAACGACCCAAGCCCAGAACAACCAAAGTCAATAATTTTCGGACCAAATCTTCCTAGACAAATCAAATCTGATAAACATATTTGTTTTTATTGACTAGAAATGAATTACAGATACAATTTGGACTAAATACATCACAGAATCACGAAACCAAATTCTAAATTTACAACACATATGAAATTTGTCTCAATCAAATCCTTAACCAAATCAATCACGAATCTGCAATACCCAAAATTTTCCCTACTGATTTCTAATCTTTTATACCTTATTAATTTTCAAAATTATCATTTGCTTTATAATGTATTCATATGTTCGTGGGGTTTAAGTTTACAAAAAGGGTGGGTGGGGGGGGGGGGGGTTCACCTTATTAATAACTAATGAGCCTTTCTAAATCAGAAAAGGCCCATGTAAAATTTTAAAGCCGATTAAGGTTTCACTTACTAAATGAAGGGTGCATCTTAGATTAGGGGCTTAACATCTAATTTTCTAAGCCCGTTGCATTTGTGAGTAAGGTTTGGTTTGGTTTCCGGTCCAGTTTAAAACTTGAAGGGTTTACATTATCAAGAACTAATGGGCCTTTCTAAATCAGAAAGACCCATGTAGAATTAAGGGCCCATTCGGGTTCTTTTGCAAGAAGGGTGTATTTGCTCGGTTGGAATGCTTGGAATAAATAGAATGGGGGTATGTTGTGTACATGAGGGGTTTATTGACCGGCCCACTAAAGTGTTAAGGCTTGTTTTAAATAAAAAGGGTGTATGTTTTAAATCAAGTTGGCCCATTTCAGGGTTTTAGAAATTGTTTTGTCTTTAGATAATTATTATATTATTATTACTAAAACCATTGCTATTTTGTTATAAACTTAATTAAGATTTTTATTATTTTATTAATTGAAAAAACATTGACTGATAAGTCAGATTGGAAACAAAAAAAGGCCTTCTAATAGCCTGGTCCATCCCTTCAGCATTTCAAGCCCAAGTCCAAAGCTGAAACAAATATTGTTCAGATTAAGACAAGAAAAACACATGTTTAGGACTAAAAACAATTACTATTCAGATCCAAATAAAATAAAATAAAATCTTTACATTGAATTATCCAAAAAAAATTTTATAACATAATCAAATCAATACAAAATTGAATCAAATTTTAACTAAAACAAACTTAATACAAAATCAAACTAAATCATAATAGAAACAAAAACTTGTTATACAATTACAAACAAATCCATGAATCCATATTTATTCTATCAATCTCAAGCAGTAACGACAATCTCATAAAAAACCTTCCTAAATCATCTAAATCTAAACACTATAAAAAACCTAAGACTCTAAGATAGAAAAGGAGAAAGAAAATTTGACAGAGGGGAAGAACAGAGAAGAAGGAAACTCAATCGCCACCGTAAACTCTTGCATCGCCGCTCCGTGTAAGCTTAGGGTTTCAATATATGAAACCCTAGCGCTTCTCCGTCGCGCCGCCGCTACTTTCTTCGTCACCACCATCTAATGTCTGCAAATAAATATTTATTTATTGCATTAAAATTATTTTTTATCATGCATTAGTAAGATATTTTTATAATTAACACATCCAAAAATATTTAACCAACACTAAACTATTTTTCATAATAAATTAAATTTAAATCAATTTTCGAAAAGGACTATGAGAATACTTTAATCGATTGCACACTTCGTATAACAAACTCTGCTACTCACACACTCAGACTAAGTACAAGGGGAATTCAAACATCTTCGTAATCCATAATATAACACCAACTCACTATGGACTACAAATTGAGACTCTGATTCCTCATAAGAGGATACGTAGGCATACGACATAAAAATTGTGGCGAGTTACCCTAATAAAAATTAAAACCATGTTTCTCAAAGATCGCGCTTCTAAATCTTAGTATCCTTGTGAAAAAGGTATATGAGGGGTGCCTAACACCTTCCCTTCGTCTAAGAACGAGTCTAACGAATTATAATCTCTGACCATGTTAGGGTTATCCTTTATATTCCCTTCTTAAAGATAAAAATTAAGGGCGGCGACTCTCAATTAAAAATCGGTTACAATAGCTGGCGACTCTGCTGGGGACTCAACCCTAGGGTTAGAAGCTTTTTCTTGGTTTTAGGGTTTTTAGGGTTTTTCTTGTTTTTGGGTTTTTATACTTTCTTATTAAATTATTTATTTATTTTTGCTTATTATATTATTTATTATATTTATTAATCTGTGGTGGGATTTTTTTTTCAAAAAATTATTTTCAAAAAACCTTAGAAAGAAGTTTCGTATATTCACCAAGGGGATACATTAGCCCTATGAGTTTATGTGATGACTTCGCCTAGAGTCAGTGGAATTTTGCGAAAGGAATATGTCTCAAGATACATCCTCTTGGGAAGTAGGACTTTGGAATGAAACTTATAACTCTTTGTACAACCCTTAAACCAAAATCTCATGATGAGACCTTTCATAACCTAGAGACGAAAGTTTCAGTCTACAAAGAGGTTTCACTTAAGGGAGGCCCTTGTGCCTTTCCCTCTAATGTTATTGATAATACCCTTAAGGAAACCACCTTATGGGGAGGGTATAATATTTGTAGGCCAAAACTTGGATCCTACCTTCTAAGGGTACCATTCATAAAATCCTGTCACTAAGCCCTACATTTATGCATTCACACATTTTGGAATTTCATATATTCATTACCCTCTATTTCTTTTTGTTTGTCTTACTCACAGGGTCAAAAGAAGAAAAGAATAATTAAATTTTTTTGGTGAAGTGTCCTAAAAATGAATACCAAAGGGAAACAACTTGTGTGTATCAATGCCATCAAGCCAGATATGACAAAAATTGAGGCTATAAAAGAGAAACTGTCTGAAAGATATTTGAAGATATTCACTCGTTGCTATGGGGATACCCTTAACTTGACAAAAGTAGATGTACAATTGGATGTTGTTTATGCCCTAATTCAGTTCTATGACCCTCCATTGAGGTGCTTCATCTTTCAAGACTTTCATCTAGCACCAACTCTGGAAGAATTTGATAGACTTTTGAACTTTTCTAAAGAAAAAACTTATGTGGGTATCCGGCAGACTATTGACGTTAAAATCTTGGCATAAGGTTTAGGGATTCCTTATCCCGAATTGTCACTTAATTACAAAAAAGAAGGTGACGTACGAGGGATTAAGAGATGTTACTTGGAGACTAGGGCTTTTGATTTTGCCAATAACAAAGATTGGGAGTCTCACATTGATTGTTTAGGACTACTTGTGTTTGGTGTAATCTTATTTTTGTGGACTTTGGACTATATTGACCCTATGGCCATTAGCGTATTTTGGGGCACACAATTTTTCAATACAGATCCAACTCCCGCTTTACTTGCTGACATTTATTATGCACTTCATACATGCTACGAAAAGGGAAGGGGTACTCTAAATTGTTGCATCCCACTCTTATATTCTTGGTTTATGACTCACCTATACAAAGAAGATTACATGATTCTGAATCTGACAAGGTATGAGTGGCCTCAAAAATTAAGGTCTCTTACTGCTAATTTTGTGTTATGCTATGCGAGGAAGCTGGACATTGGAGATATCATCTATAGCTGCAGAGACTTTCCTAATGTTCCATTGATCGGATCACGAGGTTACATCAATTACAACCCTACCTTGGCCCTACGACAACTAGGGTATCCTTTGGAAGACAAATCGTCAGATGAACAACTCCAACAATTGATCATTCATGATATGGGCAAAAACGACCAAGAGTTGCTCAATAAGATCATCTAGGCTTGGAATAGGGTTAATAAAAGAAAGGCTGAAAGAAAGAATGTTGTGGCAAAGTAATGTCACACTCGATGGATTTTGGACAAGGTACAAGTTATTAAGTTACAATTTAACATAAATCCTAAGTACAAGCCAGAGGTACCAGATTCTTCGCCTATGTCCTTAGAAGAAATAGACGATTTGAAGAATGCCTTGAATCAAGCTCAATGGGAGAAGGAAGAATTGGAGCTTAACCTCCATAACTTAACTAAAGAGAAAAGACAACTGCAACTCATACTTGAATCAAAAGACCAATAGATTCAGAGAGACCAGGAGGCATTTGAGAAGGAGAGTATTAAGCGGAAGCGTTCGACTGAAGAGTTGGTAAATGCTACTTTCAATTTGGATTCCCACAACCAAAGGTTGGAGGATGCTTCTAGTGAAATTGGGAGATTAAATAGGTGGTATGAAAAGGAAATGCAAGACAAGAAGGTGATGGAAGAAGATTTGAGGGCTCAAATGCAAAGTTTCGCACAAGCTTCTTTAGATCAAGAAGAACAAATGAAGTATCTCACCACCAGACTCTGAGATAGCCAAGAATCGAAGGTGGGGGAACACCTCAAAAGGATGATGGCAGAAAGGCTTCTCACCAAAAAGACTGAAGAATACGAGCAAGTATACCTTGAGTTAGAAGGCCTCCAAAAAGATTTTCTAATACAACGAAAACTCTACACGGAGATGAGGGGTGAAAAGTTGTATTGGGAAGAGCAGTATGTGAAGATCGCCAAAGTAGGGCAGGATAATCACAAGATAATTCCTGATGTCTATAAAGACAAGCATGCGAGACTCGCCTTCTTAACCAACAATCTCATTGAAGACATCCCTAGGAGTTTGAGAGACACATAAAATGTGATGGTTCCTCTCCCAAAAGACGTCGAAGATTTCCTCAAGCTTTGCAAGACAATGGTCGATGGTTTCAGAGCAGACATCCGCGGACGCACTTAGAAGACATTTGTTTCTCCTTTGTTTATTCCTTTCAGCGAGTTTAATGTTTTAAAGTTGGAGTATTTTTCAATATATGAATTGTATTCTTTTTTTCAAGATAATTACTATTTTAATAAAGGCGTTTTATTTCTGTATCTCGTTTGCGTATTTATTTTTTAAGATACTCACTAATAAAAAGAAAAACCTGAAAAATAAAGATGTATATCCAGGTGAATAAGAAATTCAAAAATGAAACTCTTAGCATATTCATACACATTCATGCATTCACAAAACATTCACATCTCATAAACTCATAAACAAAAACTCATCATTTTTTTCAAAAACCTTCTCAAGTTAAACCATTGGTAGAATAAAAGCACGGCCTCTCTGACCACCATATTAGACAAGAGCCCATTAACTAACAGTGATGGAATAAATTGAAGAGAACCAAACAGCGTTCAAAGAGGATTTGGAGCAAGTCAAGGGCAACATTGACTCGATGAAAGGAGATATGAGTCAAGTTCTTATAGCCTTGAATAACATCATTGAAAGGCAGGAGCAAATCCCTAGGGTAGCCTTTGAATAATTAGCCCAGACCATTGGTGCATCGAGCGGTCACCAACCGAGGAGAGAACTGGAGTTTGGACCCCAAAAGTTCGCCATGGCTCAACAAGAAACAAGACAAGTTGATGCTAAAGGTTTTGTCCCACCACCACCAAAGGTAGGGACATCTCATACCTTGCAGATTCCGATTAACAATGTAGATAACTACTTAGACTTGCAGTATGGTGACCACGAATTGGAAGACATAAATAAAGCACCTCAAAGAATAACCCATACTCATGCTACTGAAAATCGCTTGGCATTCAACCAGTACACAGCTCTTGAGGAAAGGGAAAAAATTATGGAGGGTTACGATGTTTTCGATGTAGATGCTCTCGAAATGGGTCTAGTTCCTGATGTGGTGATCCCACCGAAATTAAAAGCACTTGACTTTGGAAAATACAAAGGTCTCACATATCCAAGGAACCATCTGCGCATGTATTGCAGGAAGATGCATGCCTATGCTCAAGACTAGAAGTTGATGATTCATTGTTTCCAAGACAGTTTTTAAGTGGGGCATCCCTAGATTGGTACATGCAGTTGGAACGGGTTCATGTCCATACATAGGGAGATCTTGCTAATGCTTTCCTGAAATAGTATAAATATAACTTGGACATAGAACCTACCCGCATGCAACACCAGAACTTATCTTAGAAAAAGGAGTAGTTTTTCAAAGAATATGCCCAGAGGTGGAGAGAAATGGCAGCCCGTGTATAACCACCACTTATAAAGAAAGAATTAGTAGATATGTTCATGGGAACTTTGCAAGGGTTGTATTATGAAAAGATGGTAGGAAGCGTCTTCTCTGGTTTTTCGGATTTGGTAACTATTGGAGAAAGGATTGAAGCTAGAATAAAATGTGGAAAGATACACGGGGCATCATCTAGTACCCCTTACAATTCAAAAAGACATGCTCCTAACTTCTCGAAAAAGAAGGAAGGAGAAATTAATGATGTAGCATCGCATCCAAGGGTACAACAACCATTAATAATTCCACGAGAGCAGCAACAGAACAGGTTTGAAAGGCCACTGAGAAAATTTGATCCACTCCCCGTGTCACCTAGTAAATTATTACAACACTTAGTCAAGGAATAGTTGGTTGAGTTAAAACCTCTAGCTCTTCCAATCGGGGCACCCCCACCAAGATATGATGCCAATTCTAGACGCGTGTATCATGGAAATTCTCTCGGGCATACTATAGAAAAATGTTGGGCCTTCAAACATAAAGTTCAAGATCTGTTGGATTCTCGGGATATCACTTTTGATAAACCAAATATCAAGTAAAATTTGGATTATATCCTAAAGAAGAATATGTATCCGTGATCGAGAAAAGTACAAAGAAGCCATTAGTAATTCCTTGCCAAGGGTCGAACCTTAATAAAAAGACTCTTGTGATTCCATGGGGAGAATTGACAGAAACACCAGTGATAACACCAAGACAAACTCTAAGAATACCAGTAGTTCCAAAGACTACGATGATGATTAGGGGGCCATCTCATACCCGTTACAAAAGTTACAAAGTAGTACCATAGAGTTATGACTCGACTGTATACGTCAATGTCTTAAAACAAGAATGTGAACCATCGTTAAGTCAAAGACCTGCAATCTCAAATATAGCAGGAACAAGGGGCATGACCCGCTGTGGTCAAATCTTTGGCTTCGAACTGCAAAAGACGAATGACGCTGTGGTGAAAAATAAAGATGATACGTTAATAAAAGACAAAGGAAAAGTAGTGGTCATAGAAAGTCAGGAACAAGAGCCTCCGAGCAAGAACTTTACTGATCAAGAGGCAGAATAATTTATGAAGATAATCAAAAGGAGTGATTATATGGTGGTAGATTAGCTTCACCAAACCCCAACCAAAATTTTTATACTCTTGTTGCTCATTAATTAAGAAGCACATCAAGACTCTCTAATGAAGGTTCTGAGTTCTGCCCATGTCGCATAGGAGATTACTATAAACTAATTTGATAATATTGTAGCAAATTTGACCTCTGGATCATATCTGGGTTTTAATGACAGTGAGTTACCTCCACAAGGCCGAGCTCACAACAAAGCATTGCACATATCCATAGAGATAGGTACTACAAGCATGTACAGGGTACTCACTGATACTTGTTATACCCTCAATGTATTACCAAAATCTAGTTTGATGAAGCTAACGCTAGAAGGTGTTGTGATAAGACCAAGTTCTACGATAGTTAAAGCGTTTGACGGTTCTCAAAGTTCAGTATTTGGAGAAGTGAACCTTCTTGTCAATATCGGCCCACATATGTTCTATATCACTTTTCAAGTCATGGATATAGAACCAGCATATACATGTTTACTTAGACGACCTTGGATTCATGCAGCAGGGGCAGTCACTTCAACTTTACATCAGAAACTGAAGTTTTAGAAGGAAGGTTGGTCATAATCGATGGTGAAACGAATATCTTTGTAAGTCACATAGAATCTTACAGGTATATTAGTGTTGACGAAGACTATATAGCAACACCATTTCAAGTATTAGAGGTTGCCTCAATGGTAACCTTACCGATGGAAAAAATCAAGAAACCTACCGTGACTTCGTGGAAAGATTTGCAAATAGCGATGGAAAGTGGTGCCTCAAAGGGTTGGGGAAAGTTCCCTAACATATCTGAGAAGAAGAATTGCTTTGGTTCGGGTTACAAACTATCAAAGGCTGCTCTGAAAGGAAAAGCACAATTCCTCCAATCTAGGAGACCTTCGTCAACAAAGGAGTGGAGCATGGCGGACAAGTGGCAATGATCTCTAACAAGGACAACTAGAAAAGGGCATCTGATTTCATCCATGAATGCGACCTAGGCGAAGAACTCAAGAATTGGACAATTGTGGAGATTCCCAAGATCTTTTTTATTTATAAAGTAATTTTTCTTGTTTTTGAAAGAACCTATGTCAAGCCCGAGGCATAGGGGTTTCTTGTAAGGGTCCCCCCTAATTTGTTTCAGACAGTATTCATGATTAATAAAAGTTATATTTCACATTCAATTAAGATCCATGTCTTTCTCTTGCATTTATCTCTTAGATTTAAAAAATGGAAATACTTTTCTTCATATGCATTTTCCAAATTCACATACTAAAAACTGCACCAAAACATGATAAATGTGAAAATCCATGCCCAAAATCACCGATAATGTTTTTTGCTGCTATCCAATATAATTTTGATGCACCCATCAACCAAGCTGAAGAGGAAGATGATGAAGATCTTTAACTTTCTAAAGAATTGGTGAGGGAGATAAAGTAAAAGGCTGACAATATACAACCATACTAAAAATCCATTGAGACCATTAACCTTGGAACAAAAGAAGATCTAAAAGAGATCAAGCTATGGGAAACATTGGAGAAATGCGTTAAAGAAAGGTTGATCAAGTTGTTACATGAGTATGTGGATATATTCTCCTGGTCTTACAGAGATATGCCAGGATTGGATACAGATATTGTGGTGCACAAGTTACCTCTTAAGGAAGGTTGATCTCCAGTTAGGAAAAAACTCAGAAGAACTCGGCTAGACATGTCCAACAAAATCTGAGAAGAGGTCTTTAAACAGTTTGACACAGAGTTCTTAGCGGTGTTATACTATCCACCTTGGATATATAATATCATGCCACTAACCAAGAAGGATGGAAAAGTACACATGTGTGTGGATTATCGGGATCTGAACAAAGCATGTCCCAAAGACGATTTCCCGCTACCTCACATAGATGTTTTGGTGGACAATACAACTCAAGCTTTGATATTCTCGTTCATGAAAGGTTTCTCGGGTTATAATACAATCAAAATGGCACCTGAAGATATGGAAAATACTACTTTCATGACACCTTGGGGCACTTTCTATTATAAAGTAATGACACTCGGTCTGAAGAACGCAGGGGAAACTTATCAATGAGCTATGGTCACACTATTCCATGATATGATTCACAAAGAGGTTGAGGTGTAGGTAGATGATATGATTGACAAATCCCATACAGAGGAGGATCACATCATACATTTACAAAAGCTATTCGAGCGTATGTGAAAGTTCAAACTAAGGTTGAATCTGAACAAGTGTACATTTGGTGTCAGGTCAGGAAAGTTACTGGGTTTTATTGTAAGTCAGCGGGGCATTGAGGTAGACCCCGACAAGGTAAACGCCATACAAGAAATTCCAGCTCCGAGGATAGAGAAAGAGGTTCATGGTTTCTTAGGGCGATTGAATTACATTTCAAGGTTCATATCGCACCTAACTGCTACGTACGAGCCTGTTTTCAAATTACTGCGAAAGGATCAAGTAGTTGTATGGAATGATGTTTTCCAGACAACTTTTGAGACTATAAAGAAATATTTACAAGAGCCACCAATATTGATGCCACCAGTGCTCGGAATACCACTCATCATGTATCTAACAGGGCTTGAAGGGTCAATGGGATGTGTGTTGGAACAACATGACAAAACAGGTAGAAAAGAGCATGTAATCTACTACCTCAACAAGAAATTTACTGACTGCTAAACCAGGTACTCACTTCTCGAGAAAACTTGTTATACATTGGCTTGGGCTACTAAAAGATTGAGGTGACACATGTTAACTCACACCACATGATTAATAGCAAGAATGGATCCTTTAAAGTATGTGTTTGAAAAACCAGCTCTTATAGGAAGGATTGCTTGATGGCAGATGCTACTATCAGAGTACGACATCCAATACATTACTCAAAAGGCCATAAAGGGTAGTGTACTAGCGGACCATCTAGCTCACCAGCCATTACCAGAATATCAACCAATGAAGTTCGACTTTCCAAACGAAGATGTCATGGTTATAGGTGACTACGAAATACCAGGGCCCGACGAAGGACCTGAACCAGGAGCACGTTGAACACTCATGTTCGATGGAGCTTCAAATGCACTAGGGCATGACATTGGGGCCGTTTTGACTTCTCCGGAAAATTATCACATGCCATATACTGCAAGGTTATGTTTTGACTACACCAACAATATCACTGAGTATGAAGCTTGTATCCTGGGTCTAGAAACTACCATCGATCCAAGAATCAAACATCTCAAAGTATTTGGAGACTCTGCACTAGTCATATACCAAGCCAATAGTGAATGAGACACTAAACATCCTAAATTGATTCCATATCGGGATCATGTTTTAAAGCTAGATACATAATTCATTGAGATCACCTTCATTCATATCCCACGAGAAGAGAATTAGATGGCAGACACCTTGGCAACTCTATAAAACATGTTCAAAGTAACTTGGACAAACCACGAACTGTGCATTATAATCAGAAATTTTGAAGAGCCTACACATTACCTTGGTATTGAAGAGGGACCGAATAACAAGTCTTGGTTCTATGACATCAAGAGATACCTTGAAAAACAAGAACATCCAGAAAATGCCTCTATCATTGACAAACAAACTATATGGAAGCTAGCCAGAAAACTCTTTCTGAGTGGTGATGTGTTATAAAAAAGAAACTATGATATGGTGTTACTCAGGTGCATCATGAAACATGAAGCAGATACGCTTATGAGAGAAATCCATGAAGGTACTTTTGGAACTCATATAAATGGGCATGCCATGGCTAGAAAAATCTCGCGAGTGGGTTATTATTGGTTAACGATGGAAGTCGACTGCTACCATTATACAAATACATGTCACAAATGCCTAATTTACGCCAACATAATGAATGTACCACGAACTCCTTTGAATGTCATGTGTTGTCCTTGGCTGTTTTTGATATGGGGAATTGATATGATAAGCATGATCAAATCGAAAGCATCTAACAAACATTGGTTCATACTGGTTTCCATTGATTACTTCACCAAATGGGTAGAAGCGACATCCTACGTGAATGCAACAAGTTAAGTGGTTACTCGATTCATCAAACAAAATCTCATATGCAGATATGGGGTTCCAAGAAGGATCATTACGGACAATGGGTCCAATATGAACACCAAAATGATGAAGAAATTATGCGATAATTTCAAGATCAAGCATCTTAATTCCTCACCATATCGACCCAAGATGAATGGGGTTGTTGAAGCTGCCAATAAAAACATTAAGAAAATCATTTAGAAAATGGTGAAAACATACAAATATTGGCATGAAATGCTCCCCTTTGCTATACATCACTATCGTACTTCCATACGTACATCAATAGGTGCAACACTTTTCTCTCTGGTATATGGCATGGAGGCAGTACTCCCAATTTAAATAGAAATCACATCACTTCGAGTACTAATGGAAACAAAGCTTGAATAAGCAGAGTGGGTGCAGACGTGACTTGATCAGCTTAACCTCATTGAAGAAAAATGCTTGATAGCTTTGTGCCACAGCCAGTTATATCAGAAGCAGATGAAGAAAGCATTCAACAAGAAAGTCCACCCTCGAGTGTTCAAAGAAGGGGATTTGGTACTCAAGAAGATTTTTCTACCTCTCCTCGATTCACGTGGTAAATGAACACCCAACTATGAAGGTCCATATATGGTAAAAACAGCATTCTCCGGTGGTGATCTTATCCTCACAACAATGGATGGGGAAGAACTACCACATCTGACAAATTCAGACGCAGTCAAAAAATACTATGTATAAAAGGCTCATTAAGTTAGAACCCTAAATAGGCGACTTAGGCAAAAAGGAGTGTCCCGATGGATTGAAAACTCTAAAGGGCGATCCAGGAAAAAATTAGGGACATACAAAAAAATTATTCTGGTGGATTTAAAACCCGAGAGGGAGATCTAGGAAAAAATTAGGGATCTTATTAAAAAAAATAAAGAACAAAAAGGCTGAGATCTAAGAACCATGACTGCAAACCACAAAGGAAGAGATGGATCCAAAACATTTAACTCAGAAGAAAAGGAGATTGGAGTTGTCCAAAGGACATTGGGGAAAATAGCAGTAGCAATTATCACTTTCATTTCCATTTTCAGTTTTAAAATTCTCTATAATTACCTATTTCAAGGAATTGCATCTTGTACTCTCGCCTATTCAAAGACATATTTAATCAATAAAACATTGACCTTTTCAAATCTTTCAATTGCGTTTTTTCTTTTTTGGACTTGGTTGTAAAATACTACGATTATTTTTTTGAATACTATGTTGAAATCATTTTGGGGATTTGACAAATAAAAACATTTGATGAAACATCAAAAATCATTTTGGTTAGAAAAACATCAAAAGAGAATCCACGCCTACATCCATACCCACATCTATGTCTACACATGCGTCCATGTCAACATCCACACTTATGTCTTCGATACAAATATCAAAATCTTGCTGACACTTATTCATCTTATTCAAATCAATTTAACGAAACCACAACAACACAATGTCGGGGAGTTGTAACAAAAAACCATTGGTTTAAAAGGAAAGAATATAAAAAAACATTTTTTACATTTTTGGGCATATACACACATTCATTACATATGTAAACATTTGGGGCATACGTGAAATACTAAATGCATATACACTCTGGGTTCCATATCAATTTAGGACATTATGCATATACATCATACATGGAATTTTCCAAACACACTTTGAGTAAGACAAAGATCTTTGAACCTTTGTCAGATCATCAAAAATAAGCAATTACCTTGGTTGAGAACAGACACAACCGATAAAAATCTGATCTTATCTTTGATCTAATTATCTAAGATTTGATCATCAAAAACACTTTTTAAATCATCTACCTCCTAGGTTGTGGTAGGTGTGCGAATTACCAGATTCATATTATTCTTTCCCTAGGTTGCAATGAATATGTGAATTCATCTTTAATCTGTTTTCCCCCTAGGTTGTGGTAAACGCACAAACTTTTCAAATATATATCCCCTAAATTGCGATAGATATGCAAATTTTTAGGGTTATACTATTCATCTCCTAGGTTGTGATGAATAACATAAGCCTATCCCTGTTGTCTTTTATCCCCTAGGGTGTGATAAATACAAAGGTTCATCCTCGTATTGTTTACTCCCTAGGTTGTAGTAAACATTACGAAATCTACGATATAACTCATTGTGTCAGTCTTCATACGGTGATGTATTATCAAGCTTTTTCAATCATCTACCCCCTAGGTTGTGGTAGGTGTGTGAATTACCGAATTCATATTATTCATTCCCTTGGTTGTAATGAATACAAGAATTCATCTTTGTGCCATTTTCCCCCTAGGTTGTGGTAAATGCACAAACTTTTCAAATATTTATCCTCTAGGTTGTGATAGATATGCGATTTTCAGGGTTATACTATTCATCCCCTAGGTTGTGATGAATAACATAAGCCCATCCATGTTGTCTTTTATCCCATAGGGTGTGATAAATACACAGGTTTATCCTCGTACTTTTTACTCTCTAGGTTATAGTAAACTTGACAAAATTTATGATATAACGTGTCAGTCTCCATGCAGCAATGTGTTATCAAGCTTTTTCAATCATCTACCCCCTAGGTTGTGGTAGGTGTGCAAATTACCGAATTCATATTATTCATTCCCTAGGTTGCAATGAATACATGAATTCATCTTTGTGCCATTCGCCCCTAGGTTGTGGTAAACACAAACTCTTCAAATATCTATCCCCTAGGTTGCAATTGATATGCGAATTTTCAGGGTTATACTATTCATCCCCTAGGTTGAGATGAATAAACTTAATCCCACCCTTGTTGTCGTTTATCCCCTAGGTTGTGGTAAATACACAGGTTCATCATCGTACTATTTACTCCCTAGCTTGTAGTAAAAATGATGGAATCTGCGATATAACTCATTGCGTCAGTCTCCATGCCGCGATGTGTTATTAAGCTTCTTCAAATATCCATCCCCTAGGTCACGATAAATATATGAATTTTCAGGGTTATACTATTCATCTCCTAGGTTGTGATGAATAACGTATGGCCACCCCTTTTGTCTTTTATCCTCTAGGTTGTAATAAATACACAAGTTTATCCTCGTACTGTTTACTCCCTAGGTCGTAGTAAACAAAATGAAATCTGCATAATCCATTGCATCAACCTCCATACAACAATGTATTATCAAACTTTGTTTTATTCATCCCCTAGGTTGCGATGAATGGACACAATCAAATCAAATCAAAACTTACTATATTAGTCTCCAAGCATTAGTAAGTCAGCTTTTCAAACTTGTATTAGTTTACCTCCTAGGTTATGGTAAATATCCAAAAATCTACGATCTCTTCTAGATACTGACAAGTTATCCACGTCGTCATATCTAGGTTAAATCAAAATTTTGGTCCAAACGCTGATAAGATGATACATCATCATCTATGCCTACTTTTCATACCCATGGGAATGTTGTACATCGTGTCCTTTTAATCTTTCAGACAAGTTTAGGGGTCTTCCATTATATAATAAACTTTCAATTAAAGCGTGCGATACCTGTGTATTCTCGTACTATTCAATCGAAAGGAAATTAAATAGGGGCAGTTGTCATGCCCCAAATTTACCCTACTGATTTCTAATCTTTTATCCCTTATTAATTTCCAGAATTATCATTTGCTTTATAATGTATTCATATGTTCACGTGGTTTAAGTTTATAAAAGGGGGGGGGGAGTTCACCTTATTAAGAACTAATGAGCCTTTCTAAATCAGAAAAGGCCCATGTAAAATTTTAAAATCAATTAAGGTTTCACTTACTAAATGAAGGGTGCATCTTAGGTTAGGGGCTTAACATCCAATTTGCTAAGCCCGTTGCGTTCGTGAGTAAGGTTCTGTTTCATTTCCGGACCAGTTTAAAACTTGAAGAGTTTGCATTATGGCCTTTCTAAATCAGAAAGGCCCATGTAGAATTAGGGCCCATTCGGGTTCTTTTGCCAAAGGGTGTATTTTCCCGGTTGGAATGCTTGGAATAAATAGAAAAGGTGTATGTTTTAAATCAAGTTGGCCCATTTCAGGGTTTTAGAAATTATTTTGTCTTTAGATAATTCTTATATTATTATTAAAACGATTGTTATTTTATTATAAACTTAATTAAGATTTTGATTGTTTTATTAATTGAAAAAATGTTGGCTGATAAGTCAGATTGGAAATAAAAAAGGCCTTTTAATTGCCCGGTCCAACCCTTCACCATTTCAAGGCCCAAGTCCAAAGCTGAAACAAATACTGTTCAGATCAAGAGAAGAAAAACGCATGTTTAGGACTAAAAACAATTACTATTCAGATCCAAATCAAATCAAATCTTTACATTGAATCATCAAAAAAAAATTTACAACATAATCAAATCAATACAAAATTGAATCAAATCTTAACTAAAACAAACTTAATACAAAATCAAACTAAATCATAAAAGAATCAAAAACTTGTTATACAATTAAAAACAAATCCATAAATCCCTATTTCTGCTATCAATCTCAAGTAGTAACAATAATCTCATAAATAACCATCCTAAATCATATAAATCTAAACACTATAAAAACCTAAGATTCTAAGATAGAAAAGGAGGAAGAAAATTGGACAGAGGGGAAGAACAGAGAAGAAGGAGACTCAACATCCGCTATAAACTCTTGCATCACCGCTCCAGTAAGCTTAGGGTTTCAACATCTGAAACCCTAGCGTTTCTCCATCGCGCCGCCGCTGCTTTCTTCGTCACTACCATCCAGTGCCTGCTAAACAGAAAAGGAAAAGAAGAAATTAGAGCAAATTAGACCCAAATCCGAAGAAGCACAGAGATCTACGGCGAAGAAGGTAAGCTTCAATTATTTAACTTAAAGGTTGCATGATTATTTTGTGATATAGGGTTTTCTAGGATGAAAATCATGGGATTTGGGGTATGATTGTCGCCGATTAAGGTTTGAGAGGAGAAGTGACGATTAAGGTTGTTGTATGGTTGTTGTGGTGAAAAAAGAGACGAGAAATAGATCAGAGAGAGAGAGAGAGAGAGAGAGAGAGAGAGAGAGAGAGAGAGAGAGAGAGACGCAAATGACAAAATGTTTTGTAAAACATAAAATATAGTGTTTTCATAGTCATGTGCATCGCGTGTTACCATTCTCCCTCCATCATGACCGTGTGATCCCTATAATGCGTTTGAGAAACGCGCGCCTATCGTATCACCAATTATCCATCCACACGAAGTCTAAACGGACTTCTAAATACCTTTGGTCCTAAGCCCGTGATACTCACCTCCCCTCTATTTTGTTTTTCTAACTGCATAAAGAACTAACACCCCCTCAGTCTAATGGGCCAAGTCCAATATCTGGACTTGGGCCCTTACTCCATACACCCCCAGGTTTTGCTATGTAATTCAAATTCAAACCCCCTTGCATTTGGGCCTGAAATCAACATCTGAATTCAGGACCCTACTACCTATACCCCCTGTTTTGCTAGCCTAACATAATTTACACCCACATGCATTTTTTAATTTAATTTCTTTTATTATTTTATTATAATTTTATTTCATATTTTAATATATTTATACATTTTAATATTATTTTATTATTATAAACTCAAATATTTATTTTCCAACTCATCCAAACAAATATTTATTTATTGCATTAAAATTATTTTTTATCATGCATTAATACGATATTTTTATAATTAATACAATAAAAAATATTTAACCAACACTAAACTCTTTTCCATAACAAATTAAATTTAAATCAATTTTTGAAAAGGATTACGAGAATATTTTAATCGACTGCGTACTTCGTCTAACAAAATCCGCTATTCACACACCCAGACTAAGTACAAGGGGAATTTAAACATCTTCGTAATCCATAAAAAACACCAACCCACTACGAACTACGGATTGGGACTCTGATTCCTCATAAGAGGATAAATAGGCATACGACATAAAATTTTTGGAGAGTTCCCCTAATAAAAATTAAAACCCTATTTCTCAAAGATCACGCTTCTAAACCCTAGTATCCTTGTGAACAAGGTAGATGCGGGGTTCCTAACATCTTCCCTTTGTCTAAGAATGAGCCCAACGACTTAGAATCTCTGACCACGTTAAGATAATCCTTTATATTCCCTTCTTAAAGATAAAAATTAAGGGTGACGACTCTCAATTAAAAATCAGTTACAACAAAGTCAATCTCTACAAAAGTAACAAAAATCTAACAATTTCCCCTAATTCGTTCTAACTTAAAAACCTATTAATTATTAATTCAAAACCTAGAAGAGGGACCGAAAAATCACCAGAAGAAAAGAGGGAGATATAATAGAATCAAAGAGAAGAAGAAGAAGCTGAGATCTGGGTTTCGAAGTCTGAAACCCTAGATCTGTGTTGCTGCACCACTGTCGCCTTCGAACCTTCAATATTCATCCGTTGTGTTCATCATCCCCAAACATCTTCGTGTACCTATGAAGAAAGGAGAAAAAGGGGACCCGAAAGAGACGAAAGGGAAATTGATTTACGAAAAGTTTCACTACAAGGAAGGTAAGCCTCAGACTTAGTTCTAAATTTAGAAATTATTATCCTTGTTGAAATTCTTAGAGGTTGGGGGTTTAATATGGATTTCTGAGGGTTAGGGTTCTTAGGGTTCCTCAATGATAGGGTTACGGTTCATCTAGAACCCTAGGGTTCGTGGGGTTTGTATGAATATAGGGTTGGGGTTCTTAGGGTTTGTCTTAGGGTTCTAAGATCTTGGTTTGGGATGAAGATTTTGGTTGAATATTAACCAGAATTCTGGGTTTCACGGTGGTTTTAGAGTGATTTGCAGCAGCCGTCACGACCAAGGCAATTTCTTGGTGGGCTGTTGTTTAGAGAGAGGTCAGAGCCTCTCTCTCTAGAATTTTGTATGGTGAAGAGAGAAATCATAGAGAGAGAAACAAGAACCGAAAAATGTGGAAAATGGAGCAAATTTGAATATATAATACTCTAAGTGATCCCATGCATAACCTTACTATACTCCCTAGTCAAACTGCTCATCTACACCATACGTTCCTTGTACTCTTGATCAACGCTCCTGAGTTAATCTCAAGGGGTCACACGAATACCATCTGGAAATGATCTCCTCGCTAGCCTACCATAAAACTATGCACACACATACGCAGGAGTTAACATATCAAACAAAAATTATATGGGCCTGGCCCATTTCTAATCATACCCTTCCTAGTTACTCCATCAATATAGTTCACAACCCCCCCCCCCCCCCCCCTGTAAATTAGATCAAACAAACTATTTGGGCTCAAGCTTTTATTTACTGCACCCCTTAGTTTTGCTACTTAGGTCAAATGTTCATCCCCACGCAACTGAGCCTAAATTCAATATTTAGATTTAGGGCCATGTTATTTACACCCACAGCCTTGTACTAACCAACTAATCTTGCACCCACATGCGTTTTTAATTAAAGTTAATTTATTTTTATAACTTTATTTTATTTATTCATTTATTTATTTAGTTATTTATCTTCTTTTATTTTGCATAATTAATATTTTTTTAGTTCATTTAATTTAATAAATCTAAAATTATTTATTTTTTAATTCAAAGTCTTTCTTAATACTAACTCATTCAAATAATTTAATTGCATTAAAACTATTTTTCTCATGCATTAATTTTTTTTCTCACATTGCATAATATATTTGAAAATATCTAACAAATCAAGGTACTAACAATTTTCTACTAACTTAATAAACTCAAGATATTATTTTCAAAAAGGATTATGGAGATATTTCTCATTAATTGTGAAATTCGTCTAACAACGCCGCAATTTACAAACCCAATTTGGTTCAAGGAGAATTCGAGATATTTCCATAATCCATAAAAAAACACCAACCAACAACTACGAACTATGAATTGAGACTCTGATTCCTCACAAGAGGATACGTAGGCATAAAACTTAAAATCGTGGAGAGTTCCCCTAATTAAAATTAAAACCCTATTTCTTGAATTGTAAATTTAAACCCTAGTATCCTTGTGAACAAGGTAGACGAGGGGTGTCTAACACCTTCCCTTCGTTTAAAACGAGTCAACAACTTAGAATCTCCTATCAAATTAGGGTTATCCGTTATGTTCCCTTCCCTAAGATAAAATTTAATAATGGAGACTCTTATTTTAAAACCAGTTAAAATAGTAGTATGTACTCATTGATATTGTTTAAATGATTGATTAGTTAGTAATAATATTGATTCATTTCTCATCATAAGATATCCATACGGTTTCGCATATCCGATCTTTTCAATAATGAATCGTTTAGACGATTTTGATTCGAGAAGCTTTTGCATCATTTCAAAACAAATTTTAAAAGCCTAATTTTAAATAAAGGATCTATTCAACCCCCCTTCTAGATCTGTCTTATTGTTTAACAAAGGTAAGGAGGTTTATTGTAGCATCTCAAAGGGAAGATTATGCTAGTCTTGGATATTATATTTTTAATGTGGTTGAAGGACTGCAAAATAAAAGAAGAAAAGTCGTTAGGGAGGCATTTGAAAACAGGTGGAGTCAAGGGTGGTTGAAAAATCATACTTGTAGGCTTGTTAAATTACCTAGGAAGAAAAAGGTAATTGGAAACAAGTTGATGCCACTGGCGAGATCAAGATTCAATGGTTGTTTGAATTTGATCAAGGTTATTGATTAAGAGTTTCAACCTGGTAGAGAGCATCAATGTTGTTGATGGTTAAATTGGTATCAACATGGTTTAAATTCAAGGTAGAGATTGTTGGAATATGCCTTAAAACGTATGTTGATGAAGAGAAAGAAAACATGTTTCGAGATTGCCAAAAATCAGAAAGCCGAAAAGTAATATGGTCTGAGTGATTTACACGCATCAGGTTCGGTCGGTTCGGTTCATTCATCCATTCATTAATGGTAGAATATTTTATATTAATTTGGAGATCATATAAATTAATATCAAAAGATATTATAAGATATTTATAATATTCTAAAAGATATTATAAGATATATATTTATAATATTATAAAAGATATTATAAGATATATATTTATAATATTATAAAAGATATTATAAGATATATATTTGTAATAGTCTAAGGGATATTATAAGATATTTATAATATCTGAGAGATATTATAAGATTATAATAATATCTTTTATTCTAACAATTAAGGAGATATGTTTTGGAATTTGTTGGATTTTGCCTATTATAAATATGTATCTCTTATGTTATTATAGTGTGACAACCTTAGAGCTTACAGCAACAAGGGAGAGCAAGGGTTTCAAGGTATAGCATAGGGTTTTAGGTATTCTCAAGGGAAACCATAGAAAGGCAAGGTTTTTTTTAGAAACCTTTAGAGTTATCTAAGGGAATTGTGGAATTGTGAAACACTTGTTTACACACTGGGTTTGGATTATTCATATATTGAAGGTTGAAGAGGTTGAGAAATATTTGGGTAGAAAATAAGGTTAATTTTTTGGTGCCTTCATGGTTGTTCTAGAGAACTTTAAGGAAAATATTATTTTCTTGTAACTCATTTGTAATATCTTGTAACAACTTCTGAGTATAGTGAACTGGAGAGCTGCTCTCTCCCCCAGAGTAGATCATTTGATTGAATTGGGTAAACAAATCTTCGTTTTTTCCCACCTTATTCTGTTATTTCATCTGTGTACGAATTATTATTGCTGTAGATCATTTATTTTGGTTGCTACTCACAAATTGATACTGAATTTTGTCATAATTCATAAAAATATTTACAACAACAATAAAATGACCAAATTTTTGCATTAAAGTGTATATCACAAGCTACAAAAATATGGAAATCAAACTAAATAAATATGATAAAATATGTGTGATCATTTATAAACGACAACAACACATTAATGTTGTCTTAGAAAAGAACAAAAAAGGGCCCGTGGAAAAAAATATATGGAAAAAGAGGTCAGTGTTCTTTGATTTTTCATATTCGTCTTGTCTTGATGTAAGACATTGTTTGATAGTTTGATAGTTTGATTGAAACACTTCTTAACATTCGTGGTAAGACAAAAGTTGGTAAGAATGCTCGTCTAGATATGGTGGAGATGGGTATAAGGCAAGAGTTATCCTCGAAATAAATTGGTAAAAGAACAAATTATTCCAACATGTCACACTCTATGTAGAAAATAAAAAGATGTTTTTGTGAGTGTTTGAAATGTATCAAAGTTCCTAAAGGATACTCTTCAAATGTTAAGAAACTTCTATAAATGAAATATCTCAAATTAATTGGATTAGCATCTCATGATTGTCATGTCCTGATGCAATAACTTCTACTAGTATATATTCGTGGCATTTTACCAAAATAAATAAATAAAGGAAACTATCACTAGATTGTGCTTATTCTTCAATGTTATTTGTAATAAAATCATTGGTCCAAGATATTTAGATGAGTTGGAACATGGGGTTGCAATTATCTTGTGTATGTTAGAGATTTATTTCCCGTCATCATTTTTTCACATTATGATTCACTTAATTGTTAATCTAGTCAGGGAGATTAGATTTTGTGGCCCTATTTATTTAAAGTGGATGTATCTAATAGAGAGATACATATATATATCTTTATATATTTTATGAAGAATCATCACTTTATGGACACTTCGATCGTCGAAAGGTGTATCATACAAAAACCTATTAAGTTTTGTTCAAACTATTTGTCACAAGTGTTAGAACATAGTTTGGTTCTACATCCAGTTATTAGTTTTGATGATAACAAATACATAATTATTGTGAAGAACAATTATCAACTCTAATCATTTAATTGAATTTACAGAGAAGTTCTGATGAAAGCAAGAAAGTTAACGACGTGAAAAATCACATATGAAGCTCTAAAGAAGAAGAACATATAAGAAGCTCTGAAGTGAAGCTAAAACAACACGCAAGAAAGAGAAGTTCTAATGCTGACAATCAAAATTCTTAAGCACCAAGCTGCAAGCTGTACTATGATAAGTGAAGTTCTGAAAGAACAAAGGAAGTCTCAATGCACTCATCTATTATGAAGTTCTAAGACTCAACACTTAAGTTCAAGATACTCTGATGAATTATAAATCTAACATCACATTAAATGATAATCATTACAAGATCAAGATTGTAACAGCTGAAACATTATGGCTGGAAACAAGAGCTTTATTTTTGGAAAGGATATTAACATCAAATCATAAACCTTCCAGAAATATCCCACATGTCTCCAACAAATCTCTTGGATCAAATTCCTATATAAAGAAGACTATGAAGAAGAACCAAAGAACACACTCACACACATATCAAACAAGAGCAACCAAAATTCTTTATTATTTTTATTGCTTGAATTATAATTGTGCTACAAATTTTTGTAAACATCACAGTTATGATCAAGCTTGTTAGAAGCAAACTCAAACACATTGTATAATTATTTTAGTTGTATTTCCTTGATAAACCAAGTTGTAGTTTGATCTCAAGAAGACGTTGAAAATTGTCTTTGTAAATTGTAACCAATTGTGATTAGTGGATTAAGACCTCTATTGAGAGAGGACAAAATCACCTTGGTGGGTGGGTTTTAGTAGTTTTGAGTTTAAAACGAACTAGGATAATTGCCAACGTGTTTTATAGCCTTATTTTTTGAAAACCCCAATTCAAACCCTCTTTCTTGTGTTTTTCTATTCTTCAATTGGCATCAGAGCGTCTGGTTCTAGGTGCTAACACTTAATTGTGTCAGAATAAGATCCTAAGAAAGAAAAACACTATTATGGAACCAAGTCAAAACAACAACAATGACAACCATGATGAGAAGGACAGAATCAACGACAGACCGTCAATCTTTGATGGAGAAAACTTTTATTACTAGAAAGACAGATCCAAGAGTTTCTTTCTAGCTCATGACGCTGATCTCTGGGACATGGTAACTGATGGTTATATTCATCCAGTCGATGCAAAAGGTCAAAATATCAATAGAAAGAAAATGACAGATGAACATAAGAAAGAGTTCTGAAACCATGACAAAGCCAGAATAATCCTTTTGAGCATTATCTCATATACTGAGTATGAGAAGATCACCAATAGAGAAACTGCTCAGGACATGTTTGAATCTCTAAAAATGATGCATGAAGGAAACACACAAGTCAAAGAGACCAAATCTCTTACACTTATTCAGAAGTACGAAGCCTTCAAAATGGAAGAAGAAGAAACTATCGAGAAAATGTTCTCAAGGTTTCAAATTCTGGTTGCTGGTTTGAAAGTTCTGGACAAAGGGTACTCCACAACAGATCATGTAAAGAAAATTGTCAGAAGCTTACCCAAGAAATAGAGACCTATGGTCACAGCTTTAACGTTAGCCAAAAATCTGAACACCATATCACTAGAGGAACTAATCAGCTCTCTGAGAAGTCACGAGATAGAACTAGAAGAAGATGAGCCCCAGAAGAAAGATAAATATCTTGCCCTTAAATCTAATAAAAAATATGAAACTAAAGCTTTTCAAGCAGAAGAAGAAAGCTCTGGTGGATCCTTATCAGAAAAGAAGACAAATTATTTCTTCTCTCTAGAAGATTCCATCAGCTATATAGGCACATACAAAGGGAATTCAGAAACCCTAGAAGATCAGGTAATCAGTTTGAATCATCCTCTAAATACAGAAAGTCAAGCAACAAAGACGTCATCTTTTACAAATGCAAATAGCCAGGTCACTACAAATGCGACTGCCCCAAACTTCAGAAAGAAAAGCCAAAAAAGAAGTTTGTCAAAGAAAAGAAGAAAAGTCTTATGGAAACATGGGATGACTCAGAGTCTTCTGATGCAAAATCCTAATCAGAAGATGAACGAGCTAATATAACATTAATGTCCAACATATCAGAAGACACAGATACATCATAATCTGAATCAGACTCACAAGAGGTATTTTCAAAATTCTCTAGATCTTAATTAGAAGATAGTCTGTCTAAAATTCTTGAAAGATATCAACAACTTCGAATCAAATACAAGAACCTGAAACACGGTATTGTATCAGAAACTGAAGAAACTAGGAAACTAAATACAAAAAACTCTGAGCTAAAAAGCTCAGAAATAATATGTTTCAGAAGTTTCAAAAAGTTCTGATAACATCATAAAACATTATGATCACAACTTTCAAAAATTTCTAGTAAGAAATATAGATATAAGCAAGATGGCCTCAATGATCTATGGAGTTAGAAAAAAACAACAGAAAAGGCATAGGATATGTGAAACCAAAAAGGGAGAAACCATATCAACCGAAACAAGTTGATGACATGGTCATAAAATACACACCCTTAAATTCACATTTCACATATGGACACACACATGACATAAAATACACTAGTGAATCTTATTCTGTGAACTCTTATGATAAACCAAAATTCAATTTGAATTCTGGAAACTCTAACCAACAAGAACCCAAAAAAATGGGTACCTAAAGATAAAATCATCTATGTTTCAAATGTCTTTAATAGTAAAGTTGAAACACCAGTCTTGGTACATGGACTCTGGATGCTCTCGACACATGATGGGAAGAAAACATATGTTCCAAAGTCTAGAACTTAAATCTGGAGGTTATGTAGGTTGAAATTCTGGCAACAGATACTTAATGTCACAGTGAATGTTATGACACCGTATCTGACAAATTGTACACAAACCAAACAGTAATTTAAAATACAGTAAAGAACATAATCAATTGTTAACCCAGTTTAGTGTATAACAACACCTACATCTAGGAGCTACCAAGCCAGGGAGGAAATTCAATATAAGAGGTATTAATTTAGGAATAAACCAACCAGTTTATCTCCTTCACTTAAGACCTACCCAATGCAACTTCAATCTAAGTCCTACTTAAACCTGAGTTCCTACTCACTCCCCCTCAATCACAATAGTGATACTAATCTACTGATTAATAAGATTATGAAGACATTCTTCAATACACAAGCTTGATTTTGCTTCAAAGCTTTAATCAAGAGACACAACACTCGTGCTTCAAAGCTTTGAGTGATAAACAACCCTTACAACCAAATCCTACTCCAAGTCACTTATCAAGTGATAATTGCTTGGCTCACAGTAATTACTAAAACTATCACAACTACAAAATGCCTTATTGATCTTCTATACAAGCGCTGCACACCATTAGGATTTGTGAGAAATATATATGCAGTCTATTCTTCATTTTGGGCTTCCATAAAAATAGCTAGGGTTAACCAAAGTTAACCTAAAGACTTGGTCTTGGGCTTTCATCATAACAGATTAGGGTTAAGCAAGGTTAACCTAATATCCACGTGAGCATTTGATCTAATCAATATACTTCAACTCAGAATAGCACACCAGATTCCTGAAAATTCTCAACAATAATAAATCTGCACAACAACTTGATCAATACAAGATGTCTTAATATTGGTTATGACATCATGTATCCTGCTAACTGATTTTGGTAGAATTCAGTACATATGATCATAGCTTAATCATCATGATATTCACTCAGACTGAGTTGTTCCTGTAGAACATTTCTTCTGCAGAATTTGTCTTTATCCCAGAATGTTATGACATAAGTCATGACATTCGCAAATCTAGTTTTACCAAAAATTAATGCCAACAAGCAAACACTTACAAACTCCCCCTTTGGCAAATTTTTGTCTAAAACCCCTAAACAATCAGAGATTAGAATGCAGAAGCAACATTGAGCATAATTTTTAATAACAGCTAATCTAACTCCCAATATCCAATTCTACCAAAATTACCACAATTACTTCTCCCCCTTTTTAGCCATAAAGAGGTCAAAGGATCTAGTACTTCAAGTTATACAGTCATCAAAAGGAAATCCAAAATACACAGAAACAGAGAGAAGGTATCAAATAGCAGCAGCAAGTTCCAGCATCAATCTTACAACTCAGCAAGCAAAGACCTTCAGGTACTGTCATCCCCTGAGGAAGCACTATTTTCAGCAGCATCTTCTGGTGAACTTCTTGCAGAACCATCAGCATCCTCTTCCCTCATTTGTTCTTCATTCTCCTCCTGTTCCATACTAGTAATCAGCTCTTCAAGAGTCATTTTTCTTGCATCAAGCTCTCTGCAGGTTTCTTTTAGAACAACTATAACATCAACTTTCTTGGAATGAGCTTTGACATTTGATGTCTCAGCAGATGTCATAACAATGTCAGGGACATGTGTTCCCTGAAACAACTTATAGTGAAAACCAAGAGCATGGGCTCTTTTGCACACAGAGTCCTTTTCAACCAGAATATCAGGATACTGATCAATGATTATACCACACAGGAGAGAGGGAAAAGCAATAGGGCCTTTAATAGCACAACTCTCAGCATGTTTCATTGTTTGATCAAAGATGTAGTTGCCATAATCAAAGTTTGTTCTGGTTCCAACAGTATAGATAAATCTTCCCAAACCAGTGGAGATGGTGGATTTGTGGTTGGTGGAAACCCAGTTAGCTGCACCAATTTTATGCAGTATGGCAAACTTCATACTCAGCTTGCTTACAGTTAGCTTCCTTCTCAAGGGCCAGTGCTTGACTTGCTTGGCAGTGATGGTTTGACAAACCTGGTTGTCAGTAACTTCAAGCTCAGGCTGTGCATCATCAGGCCTCCCTAGGTATTTGTTTATCACAATGGGAGAGAAATTTACCTTCCTTCCTCTCAGATAAACACTCTTAAAATCAGCTGAATTTCCATCAGCACATCCACCAGACAAATTTACTATGAATTCTTTGACAAGAAACTCATAGCAGTTGGAAAACTTGATTAAGATATCTCTTTCAAACCTTGTATTAAGCAAAATTAATTGCTACATATCTTCATATTGGCAAATACCCAACTTGCTCCTTAAATTCTCAAATTGACTAGCATCAAGTGCCTTGGTAAAAATATCAGCCAGTTGTAGTTCAGTGGTAACATGTTCCAGCTTAATCACCTTCTCCTCCACAAGATCTCTGATGAAGTGATGTCTAATGTCAATATGCTTAGTCCTGCTGTGCTGTATAGGATTCTTGGATATGTTAATAGTGCTCAAATTGTCACAGTGCAATGTCATGACATCTTGTGTGACATTATACTCAGTCAGCATCTGTTTCATCCAGATCATTTGAGAATAGCTGCTACCAGCTGCTATGTATTCAGCTTCAGCAGTAGATAGAGACACACATTTTTGTTTCTTGATGAACCAAGAAACAAGATTATTTCCCAAAAAGAAGCATCCTCTAGAGGTGCTCTTTCTATCATCAGCACTACCAGCCTAATCAGCATCACAATAACCAGACAGAATTGGTTCACATCTATGAGAGTACAACATGCCATAATTGTAAGTTCCACTCACATACTTCAGAATTCTTTTCACCTGGTTGATGTGACTTACTTTGGGTTCAGCCTGGTATCTTGCACATACTCCAACTGCAAAGGCAATGTCAGGTCTGCTGGCTATTAAGTATAGCAGACTTCCTATCATGCTTATGTACAGGCTTTGATCCACATTTTCCCCACTTGTGTCTTTGGAAAACTTTAAATGAGTGGGTGCAGGAGTCCTTTTATGACTGGCATTCTCCATCCCAAACTTCTTGACAATATTCTTTGCATACTTGCTTTGAGACAGAAAAATTGAGTCTTCCATCTGTGTGACTTGTAGTCCAAGAAAGTAGGTCAATTCTCCCATGAGGCTCATTTCAAATTCAACTTGCATCTGGTTAGCAAAATGTTTAACCATTTTATCTGACATTCCTCCAAACACTATGTCATCAACATAAATTTGAGCTACCATTATCTTTCCTCCTTCATCCTTGACAAAAAGAGTTTTATCCAAACCTCCTTTCCTGTATCCTTTGTTAGTGAGGAACTTTGTCAACCTTTCATACCAAGCTCTAGGAGCTTGTTTCAGACCATATAATGCTTTCCTCAATTTGTAGACATGATCAGGACAATTTATATCCACAAATCCTTTAGGCTGTTCCACATACACTTCCTCATTTAAGTACCCATTTAGGAAGGCACTCTTCACATCCATCTGAAACAGCTTGAACTTAAGGAGACAAGCAACTCCCAAGAGAAGTCTGATTGATTCCAGTCTGGCTACAGGAGCAAAAGTCTCATCAAAATCAACCCCTTCAAGTTGAGTGTATCCTTGAGCAACAAGCCTTGCCTTATTCCCGGTGACAACTCCTTCAACATCTAACTTGTTCTTGTAGATCCACTTTGTGCCAATGATGTTTGTTCCTTCTGGTCTAGCAACTAACTCCCATACTTCATGTTGCTTGAACTTGTTCAATTCATCTTGCATTGCTCCAATCCAGTATTCATCAGTTAAAGCCTCTTTAACATTTTTTCGTTCAATCTTAGACACAAAACAAGACTTTGGGATGATTTCTCTAGATCTTGTAGTGACTCCACTATTAGGATCTCCTATGATGAGCTCCTTAGGATGATCTTTCTGAATTCTTATGGAAGGATATTTGTTAGCTTCCTTTGATTCAGACTCTAATGGTGTAGGATTAGGCACATCATCCTTTTTAGACACTTGTGTTGAAGTCTCAAAGAATGTCTCAACATCACATGGGACATTTGTTTCCTCATGGTGATCATAAACTATGACATTTATAGACTCCATCATAACTTTGGTCCTGGAATTGAACACCCTATATTCTCTGCTGTTGGTAGAGTATCCTAGGAATATTCCTTCATCACTTTTAGGATCCATCTTTCTCCTTTGTTCACGATCTGTCAGAATATAGCATTTGATCCCAAAGACATGGAAGTACTTCACTGTAGGCTTTCTTACTTTCCATAGTTCATAAAGGGTGGATGATGTTCCCTTTCTCAAGGTGACCATGTTGTGGACATAACAGACTGTATTCATAGCTTCAGCCCAAAAGTGAATAGGAAGCTTCTTGGCATGTATCATTGCTCTAGCAAATTCCTGTATAGTCGTGTTTTTCCTTTCCACAACTCCATTTTGTTGAGGAGTTATAGGTGAAGAGAACTCATGATTGATTCCTTCTGAGGAACAAAACTCATCAAACTTACTATTTTCAAATTCCTTACCATGATCACTTCTGATTCTGACAATGCGTCCTTCTTTTTCTCTTTGAATTCTTTTGCACAATTCCTTAAATACATCAAATACATCAGACTTTTCCCTAATGAAGTTTATCCAGGTGAATCTGAAAAAATCATCCACAACAACATAGGTATATCTCTTTCCACAAAGACTTTCCACCTGCATGGGACCCATCAGATCCATATGTAGAAGTTCTAGCACCTTAGAGGTGGTCAGATGTCTTGTCTTTGGATGTGACATTCTAGTTTGCTTTCCAACCTGACATTCACCACAGACTCTCCCTTTATCAATCTGAAGCCTTGGAATCCCTCTGAAAGCCTCCATGGATATGATCTTTTTCATCCCTCTAAGATGTAAATGACCAAGTTTTTGGTGCCACAGTTTCACTTCCTTTTCTTCTTTGGCTATAGAGCACACAGAAGAGTAGTTAGTGTTCTCAGACTCCCATAAGTAACAGTTGTCTTTTGATCTGACTCCTCTCATTACAACTTCTTGTTTTTCATTAGTTACAAGACATTCAGACTTGGTGAAGTTGACCTTGAATCCTAGATCACATAATTGACTGATACTTATGAGATTAGCAGTCAAACCATTTACCAGTAACACTTCATTTAGGTTTGGAATTCCAGGGCAGTCCAAGTTTCCAACTCCTTTAATTTCTCCTCTAGCACCATCTCCAAAAGTGACATAACTAGTAGTATGAGGTTTGACATCATTCAGCAGATTCTTGATTCCAGTCATGTGTTTAGAGCATCCACTGTCAAAGTACCAGTCTTCCTTGGCAGAAACTCTAAGGGAGGTGTGAGCTATCAGGGTTGCAGTCTTTTTCTTCCACTTTTGAGTATATGGTGCCTTGTTAGTCTTAGGTTTGACATATGGGGTCTGATTAGGATATCCATATAATCTGAAGCAGAATGGCTTTATGTGACCAAACCTCCCACAATAATGACATCTTCATCTTTGATACTTTTTCTTCATATTTCTCTGTTCTTGATGTTGAGTCCTATGTTGTGACATCTGCTTTGACATTTATTTATTAGGCCTGGTCTTCTTCTTGTCAACAACAGATTTCTTTGCAGCCACAAATCCTAGACCAGACATGTTTCCTGCATTTTGTCCAGCCTGAAGGATTTCTTCTAACTTGTCGGTTCCAGTTGTTAACATCTTGACATACTTAGTCATCTGATCAAGTTTGGAGTTCAACATTAGAACTTCACCTTTGAGATGGCTTATAGTAGCAGTGTCTGCCTTCTTCTCAGCCTCCAACTTCACTATGAGCTTTTTCTGTTTCTCACATAGCTTCTTGTAGGAGTCGGCAAGTTCTTCAAATGTCACTTCCTCATCACTAGAATCATTATCAGAGTTACAAACACCAGATAGTGCAGTAACTAGTTTAGCAGATTCTTCTTCAGAGTCACTTTCTGAGTCACCATCAGACCAAGTAACAGACATTCCTTTCTTTTGTTTCTTTAGAAAGGTAGGACATTCAGCTCGAATGTGCCCATATCCTTCACATCCATGGCATTGGATTCCTCTGCTTTGATTTCCCTTTTCTTCAGACTTAGTTCTTCTGCTGGAGTCATAGGATCTGCTAATGTCAGAGGAAATGTTCTTGACATTTGACCTTGACTTTGGGTCCATTCTCTTGATGAGTTTGTTGAACTTCCTTCCAAGCATAGCTATAGCTTCTGATATATTCTCTTCATCACTCTCCTTGCTTTCATCTTCAGTATTGGATACAAGGGCTATGCTCTTGTTTTTCTTGTCAACATTGTCACTGATTCCCATCTCAAATGTCTGAAGTGACCCAATGAGTTCATCAACCTTCAAGTTGCATATATCCTGAGCTTCCTCTATAGAAGTCACTTTCATTGCAAACCTTTTAGGCAAGGATCTGAGAATCTTTCTCACCAGCTTTTCTTCTGACATCTTTTCTCCCAATGCTCCTGAGGTGTTGGCAATTTCCAAGATGTTCATGTGAAACTCATGAATGGGTCATCTTCCTTCATCCTTAGATTCTCAAATTTGGTAGTGAGCATCTGAAGTCTTGACATTTTTACTTTGGATGTACCCTCATGGGTGGTTTTGAGAGTGTCCCAAACATCCTTGGCCAGTTCACATTGATGTACTAGTCTGAATATGTTTCTATCAATTCCATTGAACAGGGCATTCAATGCTTTAGAGTTACCCAGGGCTAACTCTTCTTCTTCTTTGCTCCATTCTTCCTCAGGTTTCAGACTAGTCGTCCCATCTTTCCCAGTTATGGTGGGATGGTTCCATCCTTTGTCAGCAGCTCTCCAAGCTTTATTGTCCAGTGACTTCAAGAAGTCAATCATACGAGGTTTCCAGTAGTCATAGTTTGATCCATCCAGAATAGGTGGTCTGTTCCCAAATCCTCCTTCCTTGTCCATAGCGCCAGAAAATAATATCCCTAGATCTCACCCAGAAAGACAGGCAGGGTGCCTGCTCTGATGCCAATTGAAATTCTGGCAACAGATACTTAATGTCACAGTGAATGTTATGACACCGTATCTGACAAATTGTACACAAACCAAACAGTAATTTAAAAGACAGTAAAGAACACAATCAATTGTTAACCCAGTTCAGTGTATAACAACACCTACATCTAGGGGCTACCAAGCCAGGGAGGAAATTCACTATAAGAGGTATTAATTTAGGAATAAACCAACCAGTTTATCTCCTTCACTTAAGAACTACCCAATGCAACTTCAATCTAAGTCCTACTTAAACCTGAGTTCCTACTCACTCCCCCTCAATCACAACAGTGATACTAATCTACTGATTAATAAGATTATGAAGACATTCTTCAATACACACGCTTGATTTTGCTTCAAAGCTTTAATCAAGAGACACAACACTCGTGATTCAAAGCTTTGAGTGATAAACAACCCTTACAACCAAATCCTACTCCAAGTCACTTATCAAGTGATAATTGCTTGGCTCACACTAATTACTAAAACTATCACAACTACACAATGCCTTATTGATCTTCTATACAAGCGCTGCACACCATTAGGATTTGTGAGAAATATATATGCAGTCTATTCTTCATTTTGGGCTTCCATAAAAATAGCCAGGGTTAACCAAAGTTAACCTAAAGACTTGGTCTTGGGCTTTCATCATAACAGATTAGGGTTAAGCAAGGTTAACCTAATATCCACGTGAGCATGTGATCTAGTCAATATACTTCAACTCAGAATAGCACACCAGATTCCTGAAAATTCTCAACAACAATAAATCTGCACAACAACTTGATCAGTACAGGATGTCTTAATATTGGTTATGACACTGGTTATGACATCATGTATCCTGCTCACTGATTTTGGTAGAATTCAGTACATATGATCATAGCTTAATCATCATGATATTCACTCATACTGAGTTGTTCCTGTAGAACATTTCTTCTGCAAAATTTGTCTTTATCCCAGAATGTTATGACATCAGTCATGACACTCGCAAATCTGGTTTTACCAAAAATTAATGCCAACAAGCAAACACTTACATATGTTTCAGAGGCAATCTGAAAGGAAAAATAATTGGTTCTGGAACTATTGGCAACCGTACACTTCCTTTTATAACTAATGTTCTCTTAGTAGATGGATTAATGCATAATCTATTGTCCATAAGTCAAATAAGTGACAATGGTTATGATATAATCTTTAATCAAAAGTCCTACAAAGCAGTTAGTCAGAAATATGGAACTATCATTTTTAATGATAAGAGAAAGAACAACATTTATAAGATTAAACTTTTTGAATAAAAGAGTCAGAATGTAAATTGTCTATTAATGATGAGCAATGGGTCTAACACAAGATTGGGGCATGTTAGTATGATAAGAATATCTCAGATTAACAAACTCAATCTGGTCCGAGGACTTCCTAAATTGAAGTTCAGCTTAGATGCTCTGTGTGAAACATGTAAAAAAGGAAAGTTTGCAAAATCCTCTTTAAATTCTAAAAATGTTGTTTCTACCTCTAGACCATTAGAACTTATGCATATAGATCTGTTTGGACCAGTGAAAATTGCATCCATCAGTGGCAAGAAGTATGGATTAGTGATCATAAATGACTGTAGTAGATGGACATGGGTAAAGTTATTAAGATACAAGGACGAGTCACACTATGTGTTTTCTACTTTCTGTAACCAAGTTCATAATGAAAAAGAGTTTAGAATTGTAAAAGTCAGAAGTGGTCATGGTGGTGAATTCAAAAATAAAAGTTTTGAAAAGTTTTTTTTTTATGAAAATGGCATTTCTCATGACTTCCCTTGTCCTAGAACTCCCCAACAAAATGGAGTTGTAGAACGAATGAATAGAAATTTATAAGAAATGGCCATAACCATGATCAATGAGACTAACATTTCTAAACACTTCTGAGCAGAGGCAGTTAACACAACATGCTAAATTCAGAATATAATCTCCATAAGACCTATTCCAGAAAAGACTTCATATGAACAGTGGAAGAACATAAAGCCCGACATTTCTTACTTCCATCCATTTGGATGTATCTGTTATATGTTGAACACCAAAGAACATCTGAACAAGTTTGATTCTAAGGCACAAAAGTATTTTATGTTAGGATACTCTAAACGCTCAAAAGGTTATAGAGTATATAACATAGAAACACGACTTGTGGAAGAATTCATTAGTGTCAGATTTGATAATAAGCATGGCCCTCAAAAGTCAAAGAAGGTTGAAAATTTTGTAGATATAGGAGTTCAAATTACAAGTATTGAAGACAGATCTTCTGAAGACAAAAGCTTAGAAGCTCAGTCCAATATACAAAAGGCATCAACACCAGCACTACATAAACTTTTGAAGAACCCATCTAGAAAAGACAGTCCAGAAACAGATAATCACATCTTGAAGATATGATTTTGGGAAAGAAGGATGATCCAATTAGAACAAGATCTACGCTCAGAAATACTTAAGAGACTCTCATGGGTTTGGTATCTCTGATCGAACCAACCTCCATAGACGAAGCACTTCAAGAAAATGATTGGATACTTACAATGCAGGAAGAACTACATCAATTTACCAGAAATGATGTATAAGATCTAGTTCCGAAACCAAAAGACTTCAATATCATTGGAACTAAATGGGTCTTCAGAAATAAGTTAAGTGAACAAGGAGAATTCGTCAGAAACAAGGCACAAATGGTTGCACAAGGTTATAGTCAACAATAAGGGGTATACTATACAAATACTTATGCTCCAGTCGCAAGAATTTGCTAAGTCTATGCAGACATAATTTGAAATGAGTCTAATGGGAGAACTCAAGTTCTTTCTGGGAATTCAAATTAATCAAACTCCAGAAGGAACCTTTATACATCAAAGCAAATATGTTAAAGAACTTGTGAAGAAATTTTATATGTCAAAAAGTAAGCCATCCAAAACTCCAATGCATCCTACATGTATTCTGGAAAAGGATGAGGTAAGTAAGAAAGTAGAACATAAGCTTTACAGAGGTATGATTGGTTCTCTCTTTAATATAACAGCTTCAAGACCTTATATTATCTATAGTGTTTTCCTATGTGCTAGATTCCAATCAGATCCTAGAGAATCTCACTTAACAGCAGTTAAGCAAATTTCCAAGTATCTGAAAGGTTACTACTAATCTTGGTCCGTGTTATAGAAAATCTAGAGAATACAAATTAGTAGAATACTGTGATGGGGACTTTACTAGAGATAGAATAGAAAGAAAAAGTAATTCTAGAAGTTGTCAGTTTCTGGGAGACAACTTAATATCCTGGTCCAACAAAAGACAATCCATCATTGCACTATTAATTGTTGAGGTTAAATATATAGTTGCAGCTGGATACAGTACTCTGATGCTCTAGATGAAAAGCCAGCTTTAAGATTATCATATATACGAGAGTAACATTCCTATCCTCTATGATAATACTTCTGCTATTTGTCTTTCTAAAAATCCCATTTTACACTCTAGGGATAAACATATAGAAATTAAACACCATTTCATTAAGGACTATACTCAGAAGATGATTTTTTTCTTAAAATTTATAGACACAGGCCATCAATGGGCTGGCATTTTTACAAAACCCCTTGATGAAGATAGATTTAATTTTATTCTGAAACATCTCAGTATGGAATTATGTCTAGAATGAAAATATAATTTATGTATATTTAACACTAAGAATGTTTTGATTTTTTTTGTGAACATCTGAGCAATAGTTCTTCAAAATTAGAGAAGGAAAATTGACTCAGAAACTATCTAGAATATCTGAACGTATAACCAAAAAGTTTCATTTCAAGATAGAATCATGCAGTTCACCACATAAACAGCTGTGAATCTTAAATGTTAAGTCATCATCAGAGAAGGAACACATATTCACAATCTGATTGATCAATGGTTGATTTGATGCATTTAGGCGCGAGTCATCGATAACTGTTTCAAATATCTTCACGGTATCTCCTTCGTTAGAAATCATTTATTACTTTTAATAATTATGTTTATTTTTTAATTGCAATTAATTTCATTTTTATTTTCTTTTCATTGGCTATTTATACACCTCTCTCTCAATCTCTTTTCACCACAACTCTCACACACTATTTGTTTTCTCCGAACTTGTTTTTCTCCTCTTTTCTTCTAAAACCATAAGATTTGTGAACAGTGGATTCCTCTTCTCATCCACAACAATCTTCTAAAGATCATGCTTCTCAAACCATCATCCATGTTTCATCCTCCGTTCCTATTGAAGAAAACTACATTGAACAAAAAAGGACTCTTCTCACTCCTGACGATAATCTTGAAGTTCTCTGTGAACTTATGGTTGATTTCAAAAGTGTGCAAGAAAATGTGTTTGATCTTATTCCTAGTGTAGAGTTTCAAGGATGGACTAGATTCTTTGATAGGTTAATTGGTCCATTCTTTCCAAAACTTGTCAAAGAATTAGGGATTCATGCAAAAGTATCAAATCTGTAAGTTAGCTCGTCTGTAATAGGGAAGAAAATAGTCATCACTGAGAATCTCATCGCAACACTCACTGGGCATGATGGAACTGGAGTAAAGTTCATTGACATGGCAAAAAAAGGATCTGATCTGAACAAAGTTTCTCAGGAGATTTTTACTTCTGGACAGCCCTCCAACAAAATCAAAGATCTGAAAGGCTATCTCCGAATCTGAGCTAGAATCATTTTGGGGTGTATCAACCACAAGAAACCAACAAGTTCTCCAGATTACATAAAAATTGATCAACAATATCTACTGTATTTAATTGCAACCAAGGTAAAAATCAACCTCCTTCACCTTTTGTTTAATCATCTGAAGACCATTGTCAAAGAAACACGAGAAGAAGAAAAATCCAAAAGAGACTGGATTCCTCTAGGAAGGCTATACTCAAATATTATGATAGAAAACAAGCTGATAGAACATCTGAGTGAAGCTCATCAAGTTAGTGAGTTGGAAACCTGCGTTGGAAAAACCCTCAATGCCAAAAACCTCAAGAAGATGAAGATCATTGATATAATCAAGAAGGACCCAACATGCTTAGTGAAGGAAGTCATCTCCATAAGAAGAATTCCTCTGGATGACTTTCCTCTCTTTTCTCAGATGGATTCATCTCCTGAGATAGTTCTCAGATATCTGGAGGCCTCCAAAAGTGTTGGAACAACTCCATAGGTAAATATTCAAGATCTTTGGAACAACCTCTTGAAGTTACTCCCAGAATGTAAAAGAAAATAAAAGTTGTTGGTGAATGAACTTCTCGCAAAGCTCCTAAAGCTACTAAAAAGAAAGGTATCTCTTCTCTCATTTCTGTTATTTAATCAGTACTTTTAACAACATCTGAATCCTCTTCTCTAAAACCTTCTAAACATAATTTACAACAAACCCTTGATGATTTTAACTCTGTAATCAATCAAAACCACTACAACTAATCAAAATATGATCAATTCACCTTCTACCAATATTGATCAAACTCAACCAGAACTCACACAAGTTCTATCTGATATTGATCAATATAATCCAATCTTTGATACTCCCCAACCAGAAAAATCCAAATACTGCTTTTGAATAATTTCCTGAAATCGTCCAAATACCAGGCATAACCTACCCTCTCAACTTTACCCAACCACCACATATCATCACCATCTCTATCACGGAACTTTGTTATTCCAGATATTCCCTCTCCATATGAATCAACACCATCAAACTCTCTTATCATCATTTCCGACTCTCCAATTTCCATAGATCTAACAGAAGATCACTTATGAACTATAATTGATCAACAAGCCTGGAATAATCTTATCAATTTCTCTCAGAAAATAGTCGTTCCAAAACCAAAACCAACCAAACCAAATGTTGGTAATTTGTTGCAGATTTTTGAGATAGAAATGCTAGAATGGGTTAAATCTCTGAAGCAGACTTGCATCAACAATGTCAACCCAATGACATCTGACTTCCTCTGGACTCAGTTCAGAAAATGGTTCACTTATGAATCCATTAAGCTAAAGGAACTCAGCTATGAGCATGCTCAACATAACTTATGTGATCATCTTCAAGTCTTCAAGGATTAAGTTCTGAGCCTCTGGGAAAGGAAACCTCTTCGAAAATTGGACGACACTCCCTGGGAATTCTCACACAAACCAGAAACTTGAGAACCATCTCCTAAACCTCAATCTATGGTCATCTTCAAAGACAAAGGAAAATCTGTTGAAGAATCTTCTGTGAGAGTAACTGCTGAAGAAATGGTTCCTTCTGAAGAAATGACTCAATCCTCTCCCGTGCTGAGAACTCTAGATGAGTTGAAGAAAGAGAATGCAACTGTTAGGGACATGTTGGATAAACAAGATGAAACAAACAAAGAAATCAAAGGAAAGTTGGACAAGCAAGAAGAATCTAACAAATAGATAAAAGGTCTTCTGGAAGCATTGTTCACACGTCTTCCTCCTGCACATCCTTAGTTCTAGTCTTTTGTTTCTTTTGTTTTTTTCTCATTTATTGTTGCTTAACTTTTATTTGTTTTTTTTCTCATTGTATTTTCCTCTGCTTTTAAATGCATAACTTTTTACCCTGATTACATGTTTTTATTTCTTTTGATTTATGACAAAAAGGAGGAGAAAGTGAGATATTTTGATATAAACAGTTCTCGACTAAGTCTCAAACATTTCAAATAAAGTAACGTCTGTTTCAATGTTTCTGAAAGAAAACAGGGAAAGTATCACTCTAAATTGGTGGTATGTCTTATACCTGCCTTCAACATAGGCTTATCAGATCTTCCATCATATGCTCTGACCAAACATCTTCAGTGAAGTATGTGAGGGAAAAAGTGAAAGAACTAAGTTTCAATGATTTTCAAAAACCTATTTGTGCAAATATGTCTTGCTTCAAACAGGTGCAAGTGAGAAACATCAAAAATAATCATTTATCTCAAAATAGACTGCACGAGCCAGCTCATGGATCCTTAGGTCAGCTCATGAGAAGAAGTTTTTGACTTGGAAACGTCCGAGAAGGCGCACGCCTCCTCTATGCGTCGATGCATGGTTCTGGGAGAACATGAGTCGACGCATCAGGGAATAAGTCGGCGCATGACTGAAGGAATTTCAACCTCTCTCGCTCGGGAAGGCGCGCGCCTTCTCTATGCATCGACGCATAGTTCTGGGAAAAAATGATTTGGCGCATCAAAACAATCACTCGACACATAACTGAAGGAACTTCAATTTCTCTCTCGCTCGGGAAGGCGCACGCCTTTTGTATGCCCTGCATGAGTCGACGCATCGCTAAATTGTCTTATTTTTATGCTATGTTATTACACTATGGGAATGACTTATAAATATAGTTTTGGCCTCTGTTTTAAACAAAAAAAAAAAGAAAAAGTGAAAAATATACACAAGAGTTCTCTTCATCTTCAACCTCTCATCAATTATCAGCATCTACACACAATCATTTTTGTTGATCAAGTTCTTGGGATTGTGTTGATAACGTTCGAATTGAAAGTGCAATTTTAGATTTGGGTAGAGATCTTTGTGGGTTTTTTCTTGAATAAAACCAATTGGGTTTTGTCCTCTAAAATTGTGGGTTTTTATCACAAATCTTTGCTTCATTGAATTCAGCCGAGCTAAGGGATTGGAAAACCATGGAGTGTTCAATCGGGTAGCCGTAACCGGAGGATTGTGAAGAAGGATTTGGGACCAAATTTTCTTGAGTACAAAATCATTCAAGGTAGAAGGAGTTTTTGTTCAAAATTTGGCATACTTGATTCATCTGGAATCAAGGGAAGAGGAGTACAACATATAAGATTCATCAAGTGACTTTGAATTGTGGTGATTGTATCTTCTCTTACAAACTTTACAAAATTAATTTCATATCCTAATTCTAGATTCTAGAATTGGGGGCAGAGTAGCCCACGTGAGGACGACATGGTGAAGTGCCTTAACAAATACCGTGTCCATTTTAGTTTTCTGCATTTGATTTCTATTTTCTTAAATTTGTAAGTTATCAACTTTCTCATTCATACAAAATAATTGTAGTGATAAACTAAAATTTAAAACTCACATAGCATTCATTCGAATTGCTATAATCACTACAATTTGAGTATAACCAAACCTTGTGTAGTACGTACACCAAGTGTTTGGTGAATTTACAACTCGCAAATTTGCTTTATCTTCTCCGCAACTAATTGGTAATAACTTACACCTTGTTAAACTTGCTAAAGCGATTCATCATATTCATTTTTAATTGTGATATTATTCTCATCATTTTCATCAAGTTGATACGCATATCCGATCTTTCCAATACGTAAAGTTTAGACGATCAGATTCAGGGTTGTCGCTCTCTGATAAAAACAATTTTACAAAACATGCAAAATTTTAAAGGGATCTATTCAATCCCCCTTCTAGATCTGTCGCATCATCTAACAAAGTATCTATTCTTTTTAATTCTATTTGAGTATTCAACTGAGTATTCAACTAAGGGGTAGACTCTGAAATTTTTATCTTTTGAAAATTATAAATTGTTCATCAAAATATGTAAGTTTTGTCATCATAAAAAATGGGGAGATTATTAGAACATAGTTTGGTTCTACATCCAATTATTAGTTTTGATGATAAAAAATACATAATTATTGTGAAGAACAATTATGCACTCTAATCATTTGATTGAATTTACAGAGAAGTTCTGATGAAAGTAAGAAAGTTAACAACGTGAAAAATCACATATGAAGCTCTGAAGAAGAAGAACATATAAGAAGCCCTGAAGCGAAGCTAAAACAACACGCAAGAAAGAGAAGTTCTGATGCTGACAGTCAAACTTCTAAAGCACCAAGATGCAAGCTATACTCTGATAAGTAAAGTTCTGAAAAAACAAAGAGAGTCTCAACACACTCATCTATTCTGAAGTTCTAAGACCCATCACTTAAGTTCAAGATACTCTGATGAATTATAAATCCAACATCACATTAAATGATAATCATTACAAGATCAAGATTGTAACGAATGAAACATTGTGGCTGGAAACAAGATCTTTATTTTTGGAAAGGATATTAACATTAAATCATCAGCTTTCCAGAAATATTGCACATGTCTCCAACGGATCTCTTGGATCAAATTTCTATATAAAGAAGACTATGAAGAAGAATCAAAGAACACACTCACACGCATATCAAACAAAAGCAACCAAAATTTTCTATTTTTTTTATCTCTTGAATTATAATTATGCTGGTAATTTGAGTAAGCATCTCAGTTGTGATAAAGCTTGTTAGAAGCAAGCTCAAACATATTATATAATTATTTTAGTTGTATTTCCTTGAGAAACCAAGTTGTGGTTTGATCTCAAGAAGACACTGACAGTTGTCTTCATGAATTATAATTATTTGTTATTAGTGAATTAAGACCTCGATTAAGAGATGTGAAATCACCTTGGCGGATGGACTGAAGTAATTTTGAGTTTAAAACGAACCAGGATAACCAACGTGTTTTATAGTCTTATTTTTTGAATACCCCAATTCAAACCGTCTTTCTTGTGTTTTTCTATAGTTCAACAAACAGACTCAAAAAGAATTCTCAAGTATCATTATGATGGAAGATATGAAGGTAAAAGTACTATGGGATTAAAAGTAAAACAATAGCTAGAAATGTAGTTCTTTAAGAATATATATATATATATATATATATATATATATATATATATATATATATATATATATATATATATTGAATAATATTGATGAAGTCCACATGCCGATGAATTATGATTCACAAGGATTGACCTTCGCAAAATAGCTTATGTGAATGAACCATTCATCATGGCATCCTAAGAAAAATAAGTTTTTCATGTCACTGACCCTTCTAACAATAGATGGTCAATAATTTTACAAGAAAAACATATTTATGATAATTATGAAAATCAAGATTTAACTTTCGATATTTCTGAGACCACTTCTTTCGCAACACACGTGCTTATTGCGTATGAAGCAAGCGATTTAGAAGACGTGCATGCTTTTCATTATGATCATCAAAAAAGAATATAAGAAAATAACTTGTAAGTATTTTATATATAACATAGTAATATATATTTATTGAGATTGAATGATTAATGTTGTTGTTATTGAAGGTTTAATGTTATTATTATATATGTTATCCTAATTATTTTTATATGTCCTTCAAATTATAGATATTTAATGACCGAATATCATTCACATAATTAAACTTTAGGACGTCCCTTCAAGAATTTATCCTTTGAGTTTTTGCTTTAGTTGATTAATCATCTGTAGCTTTTTAGCTTTTATGTTATGTTTCAAAATATTTATTTTGTTCTGTTTCAAAATAATTTAGGCTCATTTATGTTTCAAAAAACTACATGCTAGAATGAAAATTTTGAAAAAAAACTTACTAAACAAGGGATTTGCCTTTAATTGTAGATGAAAATTGTGGTAAAAAGTCTCAATCTACTTCCTCGATAAGAAAATCTAACTGAGAGAATATGCGAGGCGCGCTTGAAAAAAATGATCAAACTCATGACTATTTTTAAATTTCCCCTTATTAGCAAAATTAAAATATTAGGCACTTTCCATAACACGATTCTTTTATCTCACTTCCGAAACAAGAGAAAATCCATTTACCAACCGAAATTATATCACTTATTAGTGGTGGTAATATATATATATATATATATATATATATATATATATATATATATATATATATATATATATATATATATATATATATATATATATATATATATATATATATATATATATATATATATATATATATATATATATATATATATATATAAATGTCTGTTTCAAACTCCATGTTATATTTTATAGGTTGTGATTCACAACTCACATGCATTATGAATATACAATCAATCAACTTCTTAGTCTACCTAGCCAATGTCCATTACTTGATGAGTTGATGTCTAGTGTGGACTCCACAAGAAACGTCAACATTTTTTAGCTAACATGTCACACTGGCATGTGCATTTGAAATTTTAGGAGTAGTTTGCACTAAATGGAGAAGGCAGAGAGAAAATTACACACACAAATTCTTCTCTTAGTTCATGTAATCTTCTTGGTCTTTCTTTAAGATTTTATTCCTTTGCTTAATTATGCATATAGTAGTTAATTATCTTTAGTACTGCTAGTCAATTAATGTAGAATCAAATTGTTAAATTAAATTACCACTATTTACACTATAAGAAAAATTGAAATTTGTCAGAGAATTTAGTCAGGGGTTAAATTCCTAAACAAAAATATAAGGTTGTTTGGAGTAAAGTCCCTCGTAACGTGCAGTTTATATAAAAAAAATACAAAATAAATTGTGTAGGGTTATCCCTTGCAAAATTAAAAGAGGAAAATTTTGAATTTAAAATATTGCATTGCGAGGGATACACTTGTGGGAAAAGAAAATAGCACGCAAACTGTAGCAATTTGCGACAGACCACCCCAAGCTAAATGTTAACGTGACAATAGCGAGGGGCTACCCCACGCCAGCTAGACAACTTTAGTCTAGTCATGACAATGTGCAGACTGCACGTGCAGGGGACATTTTCCAATACATAAAATAGCGACGGGCTACCCCACGCGTATTCTGACCGTTTTTTTCCGTGGAACTCCTCCTCGCTAAATTTCATACCCATTGCACCGCTTCATTTATATATTCATTGTTTTAATTTTAAGCGTTTGATATTGCTTCTTCTTCTCATCCCTCAATTACAGTTTCAATTTCATCTTCTCATCTCTCTATTCTTTCCTCCAAATAAAACCTAAAGTTTCAATCACAACCTTCACACAAATAAATTTCAGGTAAATATGTTAAATTATTTTGTTATGTGTTTAATTTATTTTCAATGTTAGTGTGTAATATAATTTTTGTTTTTCATGTACTAATTGACATATTCAAAGGGAGCTAAATTTTAGAGAAAACTTCAAACTATAACAACAATTTGTTCATCAAATTCAGGTACACATTAAAAAAAAATTGTTTTTTTTTATTTTATATATAATATGTTGATAGAGTAGATATATTTTGTGTATATATTTGTTTTGTGATATTTGGTTTATAAACTGAAAATAATTTTTTTAAATTATTTATATATAGAATAATTGAAAAAATATATTATTTTTTGATATTTAGTTTATATATTATTTTTTTTAAATAACTGAAAAAAATAGTATATATATATATATATATATATATATATATATATATATATATATATATATATATATATATATATATATATATATATATATATATATATATATATATATATATATATATATATATATATATATATATTAAAGAAAACAAAATTTATAATAAATATGTTTAAAAAATAGTATTTATAATAAATATGTATGTATAAAAATAGTATGTATAATAAGTATTTATAAAAATAGTATATAAAAAACAATATGTATAATTTTCAATATATATATTATATTTTTGGAATATGGGTATGATTTTTTTGAAACATGTATAATTTTCAAAATAAAATAATTTTTAAAATAGTATATATAAAATATGTATAATTTTATTTAAATATTTATACATAGTTTCTAAAAATATATATTTTTTATACGAATAGTATATTTTTTTGAAATATTAAATACTTATGTATAAAACAGTAAATATAATTTTTTTGAAATATGTATAATTTTCAAAAAAATATAGTTTCTAAAAATTATATATTTTTATATAAATAGTATATTTATTAGTTAAATAAATACTTTACATATTTTTAAATGAAAAGAAGATAGTTTATGTTTAGGATTAAAAAATTATTGAAAATTTATTATCAAATAAATATAAAATTTATATGTTCAAGAGTAAGAACAAGTAAATATATTTTAATAATAAGTATAGTTTGTTTAGGACCAAAAATAATTAAATATATTTTGAAAATAAATATATAGTTAATATATGTTTAGGACTAAGAAATATATGTTTAGGACTAAGAAATATATGTCTATAAGGGTGTAAAAAGTTTGTGGTTTGACTGTCACCGTAGATTCTTACCTGCAAACCATGAATTTAGAAGAAATAAGAATGTTTTTAGAAAAGGAAAAAAGTAACAGATCTACCTCTCCCACGATTGTTATCGACTGAAGTATAGAATAGTGTTTGTGACCTATCAAAATTCACAGATAATGGTGAAGCACGCAAGATTCAAGGATATGGGAATTCTCACAATTGGACAAAAAGAAATATTTTTTGGGACCTCCTGTTGTACTCCAATTTTTGCCCTTAATATTCCTCTATCATCTCATACCATCACAATACAACAAGATCACACACTAGGGATTTGGCTCTTCTCCTTATCTTTAGCTTTGCTCATGGGGAATCACTAAACACCTTGACTTGTACTTTTATTATCATCTATGTTTTGTATTGATTAACCTTTTAACTAATAAATATAATAAATGTTTGCCCTAATTGATGATGTTATAGGTGAAAGCACAATGCATTCCATCAATTTGATCTACAGGCTCATGAGTCTATTTCCATGTCTTCTTTAACAAAGCTTCATTGAGATTCAAGCTTCATCATTGAAGATAGTTTGAGGTAATATCATGACAAAGTCTATTATGAATCATCATGCCTCAAGTTGTCAAAGATAGTTCAAAGATACCAGGGTTGATTGAAGAAGTTTGACCTAATTGGACAAGTTTTTGATTTCTTGGTCACAAGTGCATATTTCCCTCAATTCTTAATATATGGAAGTGGTTATGATTGTTATGGCTCCTCATTATCATCGTCAACAACTTATTTACATGACAAAAGTCTTTGTGCAAGAAGGCTTGTCAAAATTGAAAAGGATTTCCAAGGCATTTTGTTGCTCTATGGGGCTAGGGTTTTGAACTTCTAAGCAATATATCTTGCTCATCTTTTGATATTTTTGAGTGATTCTAAAAGCATGCTTCTCTTAAAAGGGTTATCAACAAATTACTTCAAAAGTTTCAAGAAAATTTTGTGTGGAAGATGCCTAATAATGAAGAAAGATTACAAGTCCTCTAGATAAACCATCAAATTCCCTTAAGTGATTTCAAAAGATCATAACTTGGTCAATTTTTATCTCCTTGAGCCTATTCTTTTTCCACAATGATCTTTAAGATGTGAACTTCAACTCTTCTTTTATGTGCAGAGTTTGAAAATGGATGGAATATGCCGTAAGGATGCAAAATATTATAGGTCATTTTATGAATTTTTGTCAACTTCAACAAGTCATAACTTTCTCATTTTTTGGAGATTTTAAATGGTTAAAAGTCTCAAAATGTCATTCAAGAGATCTATTCCATGCCATCTTTTTTGGTCAAGAGAAAATTTCAAATGGAAGGCCATGTTTGGATGTAAGACATTATAAGTCATTTTTTGAAGAAAAACTTAGAATTTTTCTAAGTACAAAAGTCAACCTCTTTTTCTCAACTTTGACTCATCATAATTTTCAGCTCAAGCATCCATTTGATTCCATTCTTTGCACATTATAAATCTTGTGATCTCATATTTCTAAAGCTTCTAGGATCATGTCCTAAGACTCCTTGAATTGAGAATACCGTTGATTCAAAAATGGTACCTTGAAACTGAATTTTCACTTCAAGTCAAAATTTGAAGTTCATGTTGTGGCTTCTAAACATCAAATTAGCACGCGTTTTTCTAAACATGTTTAACCGACTTGCCAAAGTGGATTAGAACCTTGAAACACAAGTATTTGATGAGTTTTGATGCTAAATAGGTCACACCTTACTCGTGTATCAGGTTCACACGAATTCCCTTCAAATCTAATCATTTTACACACTTGAGCATTCAATCAGCTTCCCTATAAATAGAGGATCATACCTCATTCATTTTCTCAAGCTTAGAGAGCCAGAATCACCCTGCCACACTTCTTCTTGAACCCAATTTTCTGCAACTTCGAATTTTCTTTTACAACTTTCCTCAATCTATTTTCTTTGTCAATTCACCATCCTTGAACCTCATTGAAGCTAACAGAAGAAGAACCAAGCTCTAATACTTCCTAAATCGTGCTAGCAAAATCAATTTTTAGAGCTCTGCATTTGAACTTTAATAGGTAGATTCCTTCACCAATTCTCTCAAACTTTGATACTATTATGAAGCTCTCATCATTCTGATTCTAGTCGCAACATTTATTTTCAACTGGAAGTGTGTTTTGACCATGAAATTTCAAATCCATTTTCAAATCTTTCCTTCCAAAACGACTGAGTTACACCTTATATAAATTTTTCGCTAGGGTACCATTGGAATCGTCTTTAAGAGACGAAGCGAATGGTACCAGTCTCGAGCTCTAATTTTACCGTTTCATGGACCTGCATATCTCGTGACTGGAGGTTTAAGAGGACCAACGTGTCATCTTTCAACCAATGATAGTGTGCCACGCTTTTTTTTTCAAATCTGATTTAATTAATGATTATGTGCTTTATTCACTAAAGACCATGATATGCACAACGCGTCTGATCCATTGGATTAGCTTACTAACGCGTTTTGACTCTCATACATTGGTCCATATTTTTTTGACTTTATTTTATTTTCTGATTTTTATATTTTATTTGTTTTAAACTTCAAAAATTCATAACAAATCCATTTTAACTTCAAAAAATCTGAAAAATTATGAAAAATACTTTTGATTTTTCTCTTTTTGATTATTATTATTTTAACGATTTTATTTTATATTTTGATTTTTTTTAATAAATTTTCACTTTATTTGAATTATTTTAAATGTTTAAAAAATACTTTTCTCAATTTTTAAATTCTGAAAAAAAATATGGAAGGATCCAATGATCTCTTGACAAATCTTGGTGACCTCATTTTATTTTTATTTCTGAATTTACTATTTTTCACAATTTTTTGTTTATTTTGCCTATTTGTTTTAATTTTAAAAATAGTTTTTGACTTAAAAAAATTACCAAAATTTTTATATAAATATTTGAGCTCATTTATGATTTTTCCATGGTCTTATTTGATTTTTCTTGGATGTTTTAAATATAGTTGCTATTTTCTACTTTTATTTCCATTTTTAAACCATTTAAAAAAATATTTTTCTTTATTTTTTTTAAAATATATTTTATCTTGTATATATTCTGGCTGATCTTGGACTATGAGATTTTGATCATGAGCTTTATTAACATCATTGGATCCATGGTGTTGAGTTTAACTCCATAAAAAATGGATGAATGATTTTAATAATAGCTTGATTAAATTTTTGGTTCAAATATGGTTTAATTCTTACCCCATCCCTCTTCATCTTATCCCCTTCTTATTGTACTAAATGTTATTGGAGAATGATTTACATATCAATTCTCAAAACAAATAGTACATAGATTGCTATTGACCAACCTCAAAATAGGTGCGACTTCTATATAAGTCCACTTACGATTGCTTAACATAGCGCTAAAGTTTGTCCCGATTCGAGAAATGATCATTCGTGACCCAAAACCATGTTTGTAAGCCCAAGTATGTTAATTTGAATCCTTTGATCCAATAACCTTGAGATTCATTGTTATGAGGCTTTGGTCTTATCAATCCTCTAATGAATCTTCATAAGCTTTGGTCAAAGTGAATCACTTAAACATCGTTGATCATTTATTGTTGCCTTGAGAATTTTAAATGGATGATATACTTGACAAAAAGCAAATGCAACTTGTTGTTGAGAGGCTTTGATTTTATCAATATTCTAATGAGTTTCAAATGTAAGTTTCAAGATGGTCATTCAACTAACCTCTAATTCCTAACAATTGACTTTATTTTGTGCCTTTACTTTATGCGCTTTACTTTAAGCACATTTATTTTAGCATTTACATTTCATGTTATTTTCATCTTTTCTCGTTTGAGCATTTACTTTTATGTCATTTTTATTTTGCTCACTTGAGTTTTTCATTTCGTTTTGGTGATACTTAATAATTAACTTGAACCATAAAAAACTTTAATGTTACTTGGATACTTGGTTACTATCTTTGGCATTATGGAGTAATGATCTTCTTGGACTTAAGATTAGAAGCCTTGATCTACCTTGAGACCTTGTGACCTCAACTGTTATTTTGTCTGGAGTTATTGGGGTTTATCCCAAGATATTGGGTTGTTTGTTTGTTTTGTGTGTGGGTTATTATGATTACATGCTTTATCTGTGATCGGGAGTTCATCTGTATACATCTGTTACTCTGCCCAATTTTTATAAAGACTTAATGCAATTGAAGCCTGGTTTTCTTAAGAGGTTTATTATCTTTGCTTGTGTGGTTTCAAATCTAAAGGATGAGAACTCTACATTGACTCATTGTGTCAAGTGTTGGCTTCTTCTTGGTTACACAATTCTTTTCCCTAGCTTTTACCTTTTTCTTTAGGATAGTCTCTTCATCTCCTCCCATCTTCTTTAATTTCAAAAATATTATCCCTCCTTTTGAAAACTCTTATTGTTTTAAAACATGAACCGCTTTCGCAATAAACTTGGACTTAGGTCCATGCATTTTCAAAACAATTTCTTAATCAAACTTTAATCAACTTAATAATACCTTGACATTTTTATGAGATGACTAAAAGTCAATCAATCTCATTCAAACTATTTTTCCACTTCGGCTTTTCATTTTAAATTTTTCCCAAAATATTAAACTCTTGTCAATCCTTATACTTCTACGATATATAGTGAAGTGAGATGTTTTCCACTTGGGTGTTGAGTGAGGCTCTTTTTGATTTTAAAATCCAAGCCGTATCCTCCACTTTGAGATGACGCAAATTCTCCTTTCTCATAATCATGGGTAGTAAGTATGTTTTACACTCGGATAAGACGATGATGTCTCGTCTCTTATAATTAACCAACACACTTGTGTTTTAAAATTTTCTAAAGGTGAACTACGTGTACCCTGATCCCCTATTGCACGGAAGATGGTATGTAGGCACTAAAGGTTCTCAACCGAGGCGGGTGAAAAAATCATAAAAAAATATACTTCTTTTCTCGTCCCCACAATCTATTTTTTTGTACAACATTTTATAGCAAAAATACACAAATTTACAAAGAGGTTCTTGGGGAGTACCATAGATGTTTAGGGTGCTAATAACTTCCCTTTGCATGACCACCCCCCGAACTTAGATTCTCTCCCCCTCTTTTTGGGTTATTCTCTCCTTTCCCTTTCCTTTGGAAACAATAAAGCGCGGTGGCGATATTTTTATTTGATCTGTGTGAGTTACGTCAATCCAATGGCTTAGTCTCAATATTTCTACCGCTACAAAAAAAAGGCGACTCCACTGGGAAAAGATCGACCTATTGCTGGTCCATCCGTAAGTGGGTTGAGCCTATCTTTGTTTATCTATGTATGTGCTATTACTTTTTGTATATTCTGTGTTGTATATATGTTTGTCTAAATTTTCCTGGTTTTCAGGGTGCTTGGTGATTTCTCATAAGTCCTATACCCGGACCTGGGAAAACTTAAGATAGGATGGACGGTATAGTCATGTTAACTTTGAGGAAGTAATCCCAAAAAAGGAGACATGAGATCCCCCACTCAGTGGAGGCCCCTTTGACTGTAGCGTTGTTTACTGATTAATCGGGAAGACATGCTGCTTTCAATTTAGGAGCCTGCTGAAACTGAGGACCGTAGAATATTTAACCCATCTTGGCATTTTAGGTGTAGTGCGGAAGCTATGACAAATTAATTCAGAAATGGTTATCACACGATACTACACTTGGACGAGTTTTTGTTGAGAATATTGATAATTACCGAGTCAATTGGGAAGTTGGTAATATCTGAAAGAAGGATGTATACTTTGGGAACCTCTTAGAACCTTGTTCGGCAGGTGATAAACTTTTAGACCATACCTTGTGGGTAGTACCTTCGACCTCATACTCGTGACGTTGAGCCTATGAACCCTATGTTTGTGATCTTGTGTGTGATTATTGCATCATGCATTCATACACCCATGAGCGTCTTTTAAAACATCCTATTTGAAGGAACTTAAAGTTGGCTCTTTGTGAATATCTCAAGTACTTTTTAACTATGGATTCTGAAAAAAGAAAGACTAAGAAGTACAATTTCAAAGATCCCAAGATAGATGAGTTGATGAGTCTGATTCCCGAGATCGAGAGTTCTATAAATATTCAGAGGAAGTAAGGATCCATCATTTCTCTTACGAAGCTCAGGATGAAGGAGGGTATTCTCTCGACTTTAGTCCAGTTCTATGATCCGATGTATCAATGCTTTACTTTCCCTGATTATCAGTTGAGGCCTACATTAGAAGAGTATTCTTATCTGCTAGATTTACCTATTACCTATTGTGTTCCTTTTACTGGTTTGGAGGGGGAGCCAAAATCCCATGAGATTGCTACTTTGATCCATTTGGGGAAGTATGAGGTTGAAGCGCACATGAATACCAAAGGAGGGATTAGAGGATTACCCGCTCAGTTCTTGTTGGAGAAAGCTCACTATTTTGTTAGAATGAAGAGTATGGTTGCTTTTGACTCCATCTTTGCTCTACTTACTTGCGGGTTGTTCTTATTTCCCAATATCGACAAATTCATGGATATCAACGCCATCGGGATCTTTATGATTGGGAATCCAGTCCCTACATTATTGGATGAGGCCTATTACTCTATTCATCTTCGAGATTCTTATCTTGGAGGGATGATCATTTGCTGCACGCCTTTGTTGTATCAGTGATTTATTCTCACTTACCTCGGTCTGATGCTTTATGGGATGCCAGGAAGGAGCCTCGTTGGGCTCCGAAGATTATGGCCCTCACTCATTCAGATATTTTTTGGAATCATCAAGCATACCATGATGTAGATATTATCGACAGTTATGGTAGTTTTCCCAATGTACCTCTTCTTGGTATAAAGGGAGGAATTAACTACAACCCTGTTCTTGCATGACGACAACTTGGATATCCGATGTGGGATTAGCCAAATAGTATTCATTTGAGTGGTTTCTTCCTTAAAGAGGGAGAAGTTCATAAGGTAGCTAAAGAGGAGATTGCAAAAGCTTGGCATCATATTCACAGGAAGGACTTGGTACCTAGAGGGGTTGTTTCTTTGGAGCCTTATCTTCAGTGGGTACAAGCAAGAGCCACTCAGTTGAAGATTTCGTATTCTCGTGAAGCACCCATGCCTGATATGTTTGTGAAGACCACTTCTCCCCTATTAGATGATGTGGAAGAGCTTGGAGGAATAAGTGTCAAACTTTGGAGGTGTTCTACCGAGTAGACCTGAAGGAGAAGGATGATCTGATCGAGATTCTTGAGAGTCGTGCTGTAGATACAGTGGAGAGGCAAGAGGATTTATTTTCCTCTAGAGCTCAACCAAGACCTAGTTGCTCACTTCCTGACTCTATTGATTGGAAAGAGGTCGTTGATAGGTATGCAAAAGAGAACAAGCGGTTGAAGGCTCAGATTGCAAGACTCACAGGGAAGCGTCAGCGTGTGGAGTAATCTTCACCAGCTTTGCTTTTTTTAGGATATTAGATTTCATCTCCATCTTGTACTTGGGATTATTAGAACTTGTACTAAGAAGTTGTAATCCGTTTTGAAGTTATTATAATGAGATTTTCAGTGTTTCAAATGTGTTAATATTTACAAATTGTCGATAAATCTTTGAGTTCCTTGAAATACTAATCATGTGCATTTCATATCATGCATCATATTGAACATACTTCTTACATTTCTATTCATATCCAGGTATCTTACTGAGCTTCTTTACTTCCTTCAGCAAGCTGTCTCATCAGTACAAATCTCGGGCTAATTTCAGAAGGGATATGGATAATCTAGAACAAGAGAATTGCAAGCTGCGCAAAGAAGTTACTGCTCTGAAGGCTGGTATGGCCAATCTCACTGCTTTGATGGAATCATTGGTTGCTGCTCAGAATCAGCCACCACTTGCTCAACCTCAATAGATAACGGTTACTGCCGAAGCTCTAACAATTCCTATTTCTATTAATCCAGTTACTGTTGTTCAAAACCGTATGCCTCAGGCTTATCCATAGGGAATGCCAGAGAACTTCATTCCAAAATGTTATAATCAAGATGCTCAAGTTTCTCCACTTGCTCAGGCTGCTGCTACTGCACCTCCTATGGTGCATATTACTCCTGCTGCTAGAAATGAGATTCACTATGCTACACCTCATTCGATGAATGTTGTACCATTTGCTAATGATGAAGTTTATTTCCTTATTCATCCACCAAGTGAAAGTTTGGGTTTCTATGACCGAATGGACGATTTTCAGGATCAATTTGATAAGATGCAGAAAGAGTTGAAGGCCCTTAGAGGAAAAGAACTGTTTGGGCAGAATGTGAATGATCTGTGTTTGGTTCAAAATGTGAAAATACCTGCGAAATTCAAAGTACAGAATTCGAGAAGTACAAGGGTAATACTTGCCCTTGTGCTTACCTAGTGATGTATGTGAGGAGAATGTCTACTCATACCGATGATCAACGCCTGTTGATTCACTTCTTTCAAGACAGTTTGACTGGTGCAACGTTGAAATGGTACATGAGCCTGGATAATGCCTATATTCATGATTTCAACAACTTGGGTGAAGCATTTATTAGACAGTACAAATACAATATGGACATGGAGCTTGACCGTGATCAACTCAGGGCCATGGTCCAGAAGGACAAGGAGTCATTTAAGGAATATGCATAGAGATGGCGTGAAGCAGCCGCCCGGGTGATCCCTCCAATGGAAGAAAAAGAGATGACGAAGATTTTTATGAAGACTTTAGGTGAATTCTATTATGAAATAATGGTGGCGAGTGCGCCAAGTGATTTTACCGAGATGGTGGGAATAGGCGTTCGTTTGGAAGAAGCTATAAGAGAAGGTCACTTGACAAGAAGTGAAAATTCCAATAGTGTGAAAAAGCCATCATGCGGGTTTGCTAAAAAGAAAGAGGGGGAGACAAATCTTGTTATTCAAGAGAGAAGGCTTAATCCTCCTAAAAGAAATCATCAGCGCCACCAACAGGTTGCTTCGGTAACTCTAGTTGTCAACACGGCTCCGACCATAGTGGCTTATTAAAGACCAGCCCCTCAAGGAAATCAAGGGAAAAATCAGAGGAGAGAGGCTTTTGAATCTATCCCCATGAGTTATGCAGAATTACTCCCAGCATTGATTCAGAAAAAGTTGATCCAGACCAGGCCACCCCCCGCTATACCATCACCTTTTCCTTGGTATTATAAGGCAGATCATACGTGTGCTTTTCATCAGGGAGCACTAGAGCACAATATGGAAAACTGTTATCCCCTGAAATCAGAGGTACAAAAGATGGTGAGATCTGGCCTTTTGTCTTTTAAAGATGTCGACCCTAATGTAAAAGATGATCCTTTGCCAAAACATGGAGGATCAATTGTTGTCAACATGGTTGCTGGTTGTCCAGGGACTTCCGAATTTCTGATATCAACTTGGTCAGAGGAGACTTGGTAAAGATGCATGAAAAAATTTGCGAGTTTAGTTATTATATGCATGACCATGCTGGTTATGGTATTTGCAGTACTGATATACAAGGGTGTGATAAGATAAAGGCTGATTTGCAGGAAATGATGGATGAAGGCCTCATCCATATAATCAGGCCTTGGGTAGAGTATGAGGAAGAAGTGAACATGGTCTTTGGGTGTCCTGGAAGAGTTCTGGATCTTTAATGTGGACCATATGAATGATGACTTGGTGCAGTTGCACTCTACCTTCTGCCATATGGATGGTTAGGTAGAACACCATTAAGGATCTTGCCGGGTTTGCTGCAGGGATTCTCGAGGTTGTTACATTGTAAGAAGAGGTATTCAGTTATTATTGGATAATGATATTATCAAGGTGTTAGGCCAAAGAGATGATTACCATGAGGTTAATGTGATTGAATATTTCTTGGCTGAGACTGAGTCAAATGGTGATTATGCTTCTGCAGATAATTTCTTTTCCTCAGACGAAGATATGTTCTCCAGTTATGATTCTGCGATGACCAAATATTCTGAAGAAGGGGTGAACGTAATTGTGCCTTGTTTCAATGATTCCTCCCCTTTCGAGATTGAATATTGTAGCAAGCCAATTGTTGCTCCAGTAGTGATTTGCTTGTCGAGTCATGTTTCTTACAAATCCGACAAAGTCGTACCATACAAGTACAGTGCTACAATCTTAGAGGATGGTGTGGAAGTTCCCATCCAACTTTTGTCTAATGTAGAGAATATTACTGAGGCCAGTAGAGTGACCTGCAGTGGTCGTGTGTTCGCGCCTGTTATTCAAGGGAATGTCAGTGCTGATATGAAGGTTGTTGAAAGTGTTGAAACTAGGAAACCAGTAGGGGAGTACAATGGTGCTACTCTAGAGAAGGAGGTGGATGATATATTGAAGATTATCAAAATGAGTGACTACAAAATTGTAGATCAATTATTGCAAACTCCTTTAAAGATATCAATTTTGGCCTTATTGATGAATTATTCTGCTCATAGAGAATCTCTAATGAGAGTGTTGGATCATGCCTTCATGGAAAGTGATATGTTGTTAGACCAATTCAGCAATGTGGTAGGTAATATTAAATCTTGTAATAACCTAAGCTTCTGTAATGACGAATTTCCTGACAAAGGAAGAAATCAGAGTCTGGCTCTCTACATATCCATGAACTGTAAGAATGATTCATTGTCAAATGTGCTAATTGATAATGGATCCGCCTTAAATGTTATACGAAGGAGCACACTGATGAAGCCGAAGTATCAAGGAGCTACCATGCGCCCAAGTGAAATTATTGTAAAGGCTTTTGATGGATCAAGGAAGTCTGTTATTGGGGAAGTAGATCTGCCTATTCACATAGGCCCACACTTGTTCCAGATTACTTTCCAAGTCATAGATATTGTGCCTACATACAGCTGCTTACTAGGACGATCATGGATACATGAGGTGCGGGTTGTCACCTCAACTCTACACCAAAAGCTGAAGTTCGTGTGTGAAGGAAAGATGGTTATCATAAATGGAAAGCAAGCATTGTTAATATCTCATTTATCCTCTTTCAGTGTTGTGGAAGCAGATGAGGCTGTTGTTGGAACTCAGTTCCAAGCCTTGTCCGTTGATAACGTAAGAGAGAATGATAATTCTATGGCTTCATTCAAAGATGCTCAGTGGGTTGTGCATAATGAACCTAGTAAAGTATGGGGGCAGAGTGTTGACCCGCCAGTGAACAAGAACAGGACTAGTTTGGGATTTTTTGCGAAGAATGGTAAAGGTGAGAACTTGAAGCCGAAGACAACTTTAGGCAAGTATCAGGATATTTTCCACAACGGAGGGTACCTTCATCCAACTATTTCTGGGAACAATGCCATTGTGGAGGATGAAGAAGTGCATGAGATTCCGAATTATGTGACACCTGGATTCAGAGTCCAAAACTGGGTCACTATTGATGTTCCCTCCTGCATCCATGTGTTGTACCCAAAAAATTTCCCTCTCATTTTACCAACATTTCTCATCACAAGACTCTTAAAACTCAAGATCAAGTTAGGGTTTGCTCGGCTCAAGACACCTCCTTGCACTGTTGACCTGAATTAGGGTTTGAGTTTGCACAGGGATGTTTTGACCTACAATGCCCAAAGTGACTTTCATACTTCATGTTGGACTCATAAGTTTGTCCATACTAAGTTTCAAGCCTTAAATAAAATTTGTGCCCAGTCAATTGGACAGTTGACCTAGAAGTCAGTTGTATTGGAGAAAAAGTCAACTGTGGCCAATTAACAGTCAAACCTCATGAATTTTTACCCACATCAACATTATGAACTCATATGAACCATTTGATCAAGTTTGGATCACAAATCCACAAGAAATTTGATCAGATCACCAAAAGGGCAAAATGGTAATTTTTAGGGTTTTGACTGTACAAAGGCAATTTTTGACTGTTTGACCTAATCAATGGAAAATCAAGCTCAAGCATGGACTCAAGGACTCAATGACATTGTCTTGACCCATTCAACAAGTTCAAAAGATCTCAAATGCATAGGATTGACAGATGAATTTTTCAGTCAACTGATCAAAATTTGACTGTATATTGAAAAGTCAAACTTTGACTTTTTGGTCAAAATCAAGTACCAAGGGTCATTTTTCATCAATACATGTAAAATTATGAAACTTGTTCATCAAGAAACCCAAAATTGCAAATTAGGGTTTAAAATGGAAAAAATTTCATAACTTAGAAATTTTCTAAGTTATAAAATTTTCTTATTTTTTCCTAACTTTGCCCCATATTTTCACCAAGATACAAATGGATTCAAACAAAACTTATAAAATGAAAGTTGTAGTCCATCACAAATTCTAAAACTTTGATTCACAAAGTTTTCTCAAAATAATCTTGGATATCAAGTTATGATTTTGGGAACAAGGGTACCTAAAACTTTTAACTTAGAAAAATTTTGCCCTAGTTTAGGCAGGATTTTGACCCATATTCTTGGCCATTTTTCACATAGTTACACTTGGAGTTTCAAGTTGCATTTCAAATATGGATTATAGTACATGTTTCAATCTTTCCAAATTGTCCAAGAACTCCTCAAACACCTTTGTGGTTAGGGAGAATCGAATGCTTGAAGTTGGCAAAAACTCATGTTGCAACCATAGCCAATACATGTTCATACCACTTGCCAAATCTGACCAAGCTAGCTTGGTACACAATTACAGGCCTCTAAACCAGTTTGTACTCCATAATTTAATGCAAATCCATTGAGCTAATGCATTGTCTTGGTCATTAGGGTATTATACACAAATTTAATCCTTAAATGGTAAAAGGCATATTTCCATTTTTGCAAAAGATTGCTTTATGTCAAACCAATAATCCTTGAGCATAGAGCCAAATCTCTTGCAGCAAAAAAAATCCACTAATTATAAGGGCCAAGAGGTTGGTATGCAGGGTGATAAGATGGCATGTACAAGCCTGTAACCTCACTTCCACTTTCTTGCTTCAAAGAGAAGAAACTTGTAAAACACAAGGCATCTCACATATCTGATAAAACTAATTCAAGCAAACACTTCAAACAAGTTTCATATACCCTAGCAAGCCAGAAACACGAGCCTTTGACCACTAAAACCTCCTTGTGCACAAAATACCCATTTTCTTGCAAAATATGGCCAGTTCTGCATATTGCAAGCCACATTCAAATTCCCTCGTGCGTTTTGTCCAAAACTACTTCAAACACATTCCAATCAACCTACCTGAGCTATCCAGATCATTCACAAGTTGATGTAACTCCATTAACACACATTGCCTTTTTTGTTTGGAAGCCTTGCAGGTTGAGTTCTGTAGCACGATTCCGACCACTTCAAAACAAACTAAGCATTGGGAAAGCTTCAGTGGACATCAGGCAAGCTCAAAAGAACCTCAAGCACCATTGGAAGTTGCTGCATTTTCCAGCTCGAAATCAACTGAAACAGGTATTTCATGAACTTATATATCTCTCTATTTAGGAATAGTTAGACTTAGGTTTGTGAATGAAAGATGTTGTATTCATAGCCCTGAAACCATACATGTGCTTAGTTTTCATTTATATTAATCGTGCTAGGAGAATTTCATCCATGAACTTTCTGAAAAAACTAGGTTAGAAATTAGGGCCAGAGAAATTCTCTCTGGTCTTTGAGAGTTAGCTTAAGTTTTTTATATGGTTAGATTCCTTGTTTGATGCTCTACAAGTTTCATGTTTTGAGTTTTGTCAAAAAAGCACTGAATCAGGAGATACAAGTTTGTGTGGAAAATGCGCGTTTTTTGTGTTTGAACAGAGGAAGAAGATGAGGTCATTGGGCTGGGTTGGCTCATTCTGCTTCTAACACCCTCTTTTCCTGTTTCACACCCCCTGGCCCATTTCTTTGTATATTTGTTATTTTTGCATTTTAATTTTATTTGACTTTATTATTTTATTCCCAAATATAAAAAATGCCTAAAAAATATTTTCATAAATTTTTATATTTAGTTGGTATTTATTTTAATTATTTCTAACATTAATACATTAAATACTTTATATTTATTTTGTTTAAACTTAAAAATAATACAAATAATACTTTTATTTTCATTTATTATTTTTATACACATTTGAAAATATTTTCTTGAAATGTATACATTTTTGTAAATAATTTATTTTATTTTTATACACACTTAATATATTTAATACATATATATACATATATACTATATTTTATTAAATAATTAGAACAAAAAACACAAAAATAATGCATTTTTATTTTTATTAATATTTTATACTAAAAATACCTTTTTTCAATATACTTTTATTTTTTGTACAAATTGATACATTATTGTATATAAATAATAAATAATACTATTTATTTAAGAAATTAGGGTTTTTGCCCTAAAAACAAAAATTATTAAAATTGACTTTTTATTTATTTACATTTCACATTAAAAATACTTTTTACATACATAAAAACTTTTTTTTTTTGCATAATACATTTTATTTAATATTTATTTATTGTATTTATTTAAATATTGTACATTTAATTGTTATGCCTTACACATTCAATTTGGTTGTAATAATTTAGAATTTAATTTCTTGTCTAAATAATCCCCTATTCAAAATTGTACCCCCCTCCCTATATCATGTTGTAATAGTGTAGAATTTAAATTCTCGCACCTTTAAATGCTTTCAATTATGCCATGATTAGACTTTGTATGCAAAAATCAAAATCAACAAATAGCTTGACCTAATCAAAGACAAAAATGCATGTAAAACAAACACAATGCACACTTGCACCCCTAGGGTTTCAATCCACTTGTTGCCTTCAAAAATGGGCCATGGTATGCATGTCAAGTACTTTGGCAAAACAAAACAAAACAAAAGACCATAAGTCCCTCGATGACGCTATCTGAGTTGCCTAAACAAAATGATCAAGTCCCTCAAGAAAATTGCCAAATACTTGACATAATTGCTATCATGGTCTATACGATGACCCGCGCCTGCCCCGTTTAACATCCTAACACAAGGTTGTTCACCAAATACAATGGTGAAACAACACTGTTAAAAGGGTTAAAAACATAAGAAAGATCTTTGAGTAAAATAGGGTAGACAACTCTTAGTTACTTGATCAAAGCTTGCAAAAAAACATCCTTGCTATCTTCAAAACACACCTCACAACACAATTTCAAAACCCTACTTTTAAACATTGAAAACTTTTCAAAAGACAAAAAACACCTTTGTATACATTCAAACAAGAATCATTATAAAGGTTGCCACAACGATGGCCTCTTTTCAAAACATCTTTCAAAACCACACACAAAGCACCATTTCAAACAATTGAAGAGCATCATTTCAAACAATTGAAAAGCAAAGCAAGTGATTTAAGCAAGTGACTAAGAGCCCGTGGATAACCATGTATAGAAAGGATGCTAATACCTTCCCTTTCTATAATCTACTCCCTGAACCCAAGAAAACATCTCAAAGGTCTTTCCTGTGCTTTTTGACCTTTCCTTAGGATAAAATAAAAAGTCGGTGGCGACTCTTGCTAAACCGAAACATTTGCGAACACAAACGCAAAATCCCAAGTCAGTTCTCCCACCGTATCACAGAACTGGTGACTCTGCTGGGGATAACTTTAAAAGTGGAGTAACCTTAGGGCTTAGATCATCCTTTGCATGATTATATTGTTTGCTTTGCTTGCTTTACATTTGGTTCTCTTGTTTGGGCTTGAAATCCTCTACCCGAATTTGGGAAACATTCATAAGTAAATAGCAATACGTTGTGGAAACTGTGTGGGGTATACCGACATGGTTGAAGCAATAGCTATATTAGTGCGACATATTTGTGAGTACCGGTAGCCTTTGAGTCAATCAAAGAGAATACGGGGCCGCTGAGTGATGTCATAAGGAACTAATGAACTCTTAGAACCTTACTTGACCATCTTGGCCTTATTAGGGGTAGTGAGATGACCGACTTTGGTGCAGTCCTAAGTTGGTAGATACTCGATACTACACTCATTGAGGGTTGTTTTCTTGGAATATTTGGGTCGCTAGTTAAGTGGCTAAACCAAAACAATGAACATAGAAAACAATCCAGTGATATTGAGCTCCTTAGAACCCGGTTACTATTTATAGGACAGGTTTGAGCCAACTAAACTCAAGAGGGTACTTACCTATGAAACCTCATGCAAGCCTGAAACTAGGGTTTTGTGTGACTTGCTTGTACATGTGCTTGTGCATACATCATGAACATCATAAAGCATCATATGCATCCACTAACCATTTCAAGGGTTTGGATCTTCATCTTTGTTCTTGTTTTGTAGGTCATGGAATCTCTTCGTAGGAAAACAATTCAAGTCAACCTTGTGAGAATCCCTCCTCAACTCAAGGAGCTTACATCCAGGATTCCAGAGAATTCTCTCTTCTGTGAAAGACATGGTAGGCTTCTCAACTTGTTCAACTCCAACATTGAAGAAGACATGGTGAAAGTTCTCTTCCAGTTCTTTGACCCCCTACACCACTATTTCACATTCCCTGATTACCAACTAGTACCTGCTTTGGAGGAATTTTCTCAACTCCTGAGAATTCCTATTCTTCATCAACTACCCTACAATGGTACGGAAAAAGAACCAAAGCCTGAAGATGTTGCTCAAGCATTACACTTGCAACCATCTGATATCAAAGGACATTGGGAAACCAGAAGTGGTGTCAAGGGTTTCTTGGAAAAGTTTCTGTTTGAGAAGGCACAAGACTGTTGGAATTCTCTAGATCTACAAGCTTTTGAGGAGATTGTAGCACTTCTCATCTATGGGTTGGTCTTGTTCCCAAACCCTGATCAACTTATAGATGTGAATGCTGTCAAGATTTTCATATCCCAGAATCCTGTGCCTACATTGCTTGGGGACATCCTACACTCATTTTACACACGAACAATAAGGAAAAGAGGTGTTCTCATGTGCTGTACTCCTCTCCTAGCAAGGTGGTTTATTTCTCACCTTCCACAAACAGTTTTGAAGAATGAGCAAGGTTTAAGGTGGTCACAACGATTGATGACCCTCACACATTCTGATGTACATTGGTGTTCTCGGTCCAGAGAAAATGTCATCATCATTGATCATTGTGGGGAATTCCCTAATGTCCCACTACTTGGAATTAGGGGAGGCATTACCTAAAACCCCTGTTTAGCTCTAAGACAATTTGGATATGCTCGGAGGGATGGCCCTCATGACATGCTGATTCCTGACCTAGTTTTTGACTTCGACAACTGTGATCGGTGGATCTGGAACTGACTGTTTAACGCTGGTTCGCGAAATGTCGCGGAAGCAAGAGTCGCCACCGTCTTTTATTTTCTCCAACATGGAAAGGACAAAAGCACAGATAAATTCCATATTGAGATTAGTTCTCGGTTCGGGAGGTAAATTTATAGAAAGGGAAGGTGTTAGCACCCTTTCTATCCATGGTTATCCATGGGCTCTTAGATACTTGCTCATTGTGTTTTCAAAAGTGTTTGTTTGCTTTTCAAGGTGAGTGGGTTTGAAAAAGTTTCTTTGAAAATTTCAGTTCGACTCTTGTATCAGTCCTCAAGAGTGTTTGAAAAATTGCTTTTGAAAGCTTTTTGAAAGGTGTCGGTGTGAAAAGAGGTTTTTTTTTTGATTTGTTTTGAAATTAGAGCAAGTATCTACGAGTCATCTACCTACCCTAAGGAATTCGTCTGTGTAGATGTCCTTAAGGTAGTGCCATCCCACCATTGAGAGGTAGGTAGCACCACCGTTGGAGGTGTTCGGGTCAATTCGAGGGTTCGGGACATTGTGGTCACCAGAGCAATAGGAAGACACCTTAGAAGCTACCCTCATGCCATGTTCATGGACATGAGGACTTACTAAAACGTCCTCTACTCGACGACCACTTTTCGAGGGGCAAGGCAACAGTGAGACGTACCCTAGGGGTGGTGTGTGAATTGTGTGTCGTTTTCAGTTATATTTGTCTTGTTCATGCATTGGTGATCTACGCTTTGTTTTTATTTTTTTGGCATTTAGTCTTTCATGCAAGTTATTAACAGTTAAAAGATGCGAGAAGATAAAAGTCCTACGCTATTACAAAGGCGCGGGTCTACATCGCCAAATTAATCCAAGACCCGATTTTGAATAGAATAAAAATGCGGAAAGATAAATATCCTAATTAATCTATTACAAGGTTTTGGGATAAGTACATGAAATTTATAAAAAAAGAAATAAAATAAGCGCGCGAAACGAAATTATAATCGAAAGCGAGGGCGTTGGACCCTTTTAAAGAAATTAAATTGAAATTATGACATTAATTAAATTAAATAAGGAAAAAGACTTATTTTTTGATATTTTTTGTACTTTATGAAATTAAGAAAATTAATGGAATTAAAAAGTTAATTAAAACCCTAGTTCTAAATTGTTTTTAATTTATTAAAAAAAATATTTTAGTTTGACCTAATTTACATTAATTATTTACATGGCATATTTATTTACAAAAAATAATTAACAATTAAATATGGTGAAAAAGAAAAAAAGAATAAAAGTACAAAACCCTAATTTCTACATTTTTTAGTTTATTAAGAAAGCATTAAAATTAAACCTAAAATTAAAACTAAATTAATTATTACATTTATTTACAAAATAATGTTAATTAATATTATCAAAGCATATTTTTTATTGTTTTATGATTTTCTGTTTTTTTTTTATATTTTATGAAAATTAATTTTGATGAATTAACTAAAATAAATAAAACAAATAAATAGAAAAAAATGAAAAGAAAAAAAAAATAATATGCAAACCAATGGGGGGTGTTGACCCCAATTTTGGAGGTATGATCAGCAATCAGGCCCAATGAATTCAAGCCCTTGGTTGACTTTTCAAGGACGCGTGTGGATCTGCTGACCAAGGTGCATGGTGGAGATCCTGTGTTGGCCCTTGGATTCATCTCCTGAGACATGTGGCGTGCCCAGAGATAGAGTTGTATGGTGGTCCCTGAAAGGTACGCTGCACAGAAATATGGAAAGTAAAATAATATTGAGAAGGGAGGGGACCTGGGAATCAAACCCAGGTCCCAGTACCTATTGTCCACGTTGCCCACCAACTGAACTAGCGCGTTTGCCTTTATGTTTATTGGACAACAATCATGATATGTGAACAGACGATGCTATGCTGGACAGAAACAAAACGCGCCAACGTTTGAACCCACCAACCATATTCGTCCACGCATCATCTTCTCCACTTGTTCTTTATTTTGCCTGAAAAAACAAACTAGATGGCGGGGGTTTTAAACACCCACTAAATGACACATACAAAAATAGCGAATAGAACCCTGTTGATCATAAATTGAGCGCGACATGTGGAATTAATTCGTGTGAAGCTTCTGATTCTAATGGCATAGGTCTTGTTGTCTGATTTTTCCAGAAGAGGAAAGCCCTAAATTCACACCTCTGAAAACCTAGAAAACATCAATGGCATTTTTCTATACAAGCAATATTAATCCAATTAAATGGCACCATTAGTTTTGTTGAGTTCATATTAGTACAAAACGATCATTAGAATGTATGAATATGGCATATAAATCAAAACACGAAAATGCAAAATATCAAGAACAGGACGGCTTCGTTCTACCGATTCTTGAGGTGAGAGGCTATGGTTTTGATTCAGAAAGCCTCCTTGATACGTCAGGAAGGTAATGTAATTGTTCTCTTGCCTTGAAACGCCCTCTAGATGTGTTTTCAGTTTTGAACTTTTTGACAAAAAATGCAAAGTGTGTATTTGATCTGAGGCGCAGCTTCCAGGTCCTTGTGCTTAGGTTTAGGTTTGTGTTTATATGAGGAACGAATTAGGGTGAAATCCAAGCCAAGAAACCTTTGCATTCATGAATCCAATATTTGATTTTCAATGAATCTTTTTTCAATCTTTTTCATGCCCTTTTGATACCAATCATGGCCAAATCTTTCCATATTAGTGATGCACGAAATCTTGGAGTTATGATAGACCTATTAGCTGCATAAAAAGATTTAAAATGCATGCTTGAGTATTTTTGTCATATTTTATTTAATTAAATGAATTAATGGTGATAAAAATTCAAATAAATAATAAACAATGATGAAATAACTCCCCTTTGGGTCAATGGGTCGTGCACAACTTTTGGATAATGATTCTTGGAAGAAATTGAGGCCCATTAGCAATTTTGAGGCATTTGAAGCAAAGTTGACTTTTCAAAATTCCCAGAAATTTCCCAACTTCTACAAGGCATATCTTGCTCAATTTTTAAGCTTTGATCATGTTCTTGGACATTTTAGAAAGGTCTTGAAGTCCTCTGACCAATGCCTTTAGTCCCATGTCATTTTGATTTACCAATCTCAAGTTATGGTCTTTGACTTAAAGTACCTTTTTGTTGACTTTTGAAAATGACCTATAATGTTGAGATTGATAACTTTTTGTGAGAGCATTTCTTGGACTTGAAGTGTGAAGATGAGTTGTATAAAATGTCATTCTCTTCAAAATTAGCTTTGGATGGAATTTTTCTGATAAACCATGTGGAAGTTATGCCTTGGTCAAGTTATAGTTGACTTTTTCAACTGTCCAAATATGGAAACTTTTGCATCTTGAGACTTTTTGAGCCATACCTTGAAAATCATGATCAAGAATTGATCAAATGATGTTTGTGGCTTCAAAATAAGATGTTGACCAAAAATTTGAACTTTTGACTGTCAAATGACCATTTTACCCCTATAGTTGACTGTTGAGCAATTAGGGTTTTTGACTGTGCAATTTTGTGCTGTGAGTCTTGAAACTTGGCATGAGGATGCTTGACCATGTTTGTAGGCATGTGGGACTTGATTGGACCCTTGGAAACTTCAATTTCTTTGCTAGAATCAAAACCCTAGTTTTTGACTGTTAGGAGGCCATTGAACTGTGCAACCTTTGGGAGATTTTGAAGCATGCTCTTTGCAAATCTTGAAGAATATGGGAGGGCAAATTTTGGGGTACAACAGTTGCCCCTGTTCAATCTTCTTAAACCTGAGGATGTAGATTGGCTGGCGTGCCTTTCGTAATCCGAAGGTGGAAGATGATTGAACACTAGAGTGCCCAGAAATTTGCGCTCACATAGTAGTGTGATGGTGGGAATGGGCTTATAGATGCCATTTGGAGATTGATGGATAGGATGATGGGCTTATAGATGCCATGTTGAGAGGTGATGGAAGGTGGATGGGCTTATAGATTCCATCTGGATGTCGATCGCATAAGAGATTCCTTAGCGAGAACTTGCGTACCTGAAAAAGAAAGATGATTACCTGACCTGTTACAGGAGCTGGTCTTCAAACTCTTTGTATAGATGCGCCCTGACTGGTTACAGGAATTGAATCTGGAGCTTCAAACGGCGATGGACGAATCAGGGATGGTTACTACCTCAACGGGATGGTGAGAGAACCTTGGACGATTACTACCTCAACAGGAACGCTGAGAGAACCTGGGGCGATTACTACCTCCACAGTAACGGGGAGAGAATCTTGGGCGACTTCAACTTCAACAGTAACGCTGAGAGAATCTTGGGCGACTTCAACCTCAACAGTAACGCTGAGAGAATCATAGGCGACTTCAACCTCAACAGTAACGCTGAGAGAATCTTGGGCGACTTCAACCTCAACAGTAACGCTGAGAGAATCATAGGCGACTTCAACCTCAACAGTAACGCTGAGAGAATCATAGGCAACTTCAACCTCAACAGTAACGCTGAGAGAATCTTGGGCGACTTCAACCTCAACAGTAACGCTCAGAGAATCTTGGGCGACTTCAACCTCAACAGTAACGCTGAGAGAATCTTGGGCGACTTCAACCTCAACAGTAACGCTCAGAGAATCATAGGTGACTTCAACCTCAACAGTAACGATGAGAGAATCTTGGGCGACTTCAACCTCAACAGTAACGCTGAGAGAATCATAAGAGACTTCAACCTCAACAGTAACGCTGAGAGAATCTTGGGCGACTTCAACCTCAACAGTAACGCTGAGATAATCTTGGGCGACTTCAACCTCAACAGTAACGCTGAGAGAATCTTGGGCGACTTCAACCTCAACAGGAACGATGAGAGAATCTTGGGCGACTTCAACCTCAACAGTAACGCTGAGAGAATCATAGGCGACTTCAACCTCAACAGGAACGATGAGAGAATCTTGGGCGACTTCAACCTCAACAGTAACGATGAGAGAATCTTGGGCGACTTCAACCTCAACAGTAACGCTGAGAGAATCATAGGCGACTTCAACCTCAACAGTAACGCTGAGAGAATCTTGGGCGACTTCAACCTCAACAGTAACGCTGAGAGAATCATAGGCGACTTCAACCTCAATAGTAACGCTGAGAGAATCATAGGCGACTTCAACCTTAACAGTAACGATGAGAGAATCTTGGGCGACTTCAACCTCAACAGTAACGCTGAGAGAATCATAGGCGACTTCAACCTCAACAGTAACGATGAGAGAATCTTGGGCGACTTCAACCTCAACAGTAACGATGAGAGAATCTTGGGCGACTTCAACCTCAACAGTAATTCTGAGAGAATCATAGGCGACTTTAACCTCAACAGTAACAATGAGAGAATCTTGGATGTCTTCTACTGGGATAAGAATCAGGGAGATCTTAGGGTCGATCTGACTAAACCGGAGAAGGCCTTTGACTGGATAAGAATCAGGAAAATCTTAGGGTCGATTTAACTGAACCGGACAAGGTCTTGGAATCTTCAACTGGATAAGAATCAGGGAGATCTTAGGGTCGACCTGACTGAACCAGAGAAGGCCTTGGACATGGCTGAGAACTTAACTGGATCTTTCCTGAAAGGTAAAGGTCAGTCATATGCAATGCATGATATGGATCAAGCAATGATGTTCTCAACATAAATGAAATTGTAAGATATGATGCGTTCATGCATGTATCATGATGTATGTGATGTTTTTAAATGTATGTTTTTCGTCCTAGGAAAGTAAGTCCTTGACGGATGCCGGGAAGTCATATCCTGGGCTGATGTTGGAGAATAGTGCTTTGTTGTCTCCGCTGGGGATGATAGTTGCAAGAATACCGGTAGGAGAAGATAACTCCGTTGGGGGATAAACTTGGCGAATGGATTACTCTGCGGGGAGAAAAAGTACTCTAGCGATCTTGCTGGGGAAACATACTTTGTGGGGGAGAGAGGTACTTTGCTGGAATGTTGATGGTAGCTTCGTTGGGGATACCATTAATATGTTGGAAGTTTTAATGGACTCCGCTGGGGATAAGAAGACTTCGTCGAGGACGATCTTTCCGTGGCTTTTGGCTGAGGATAACCCAGTTATATCCTGATAGGGAAATAACCTTTGAATACATCCGGGGGACGCGTTCGTGCTCTGTAGGGGGGTAAGCTTCCAAGCTACTGGGGATAAGCTTCCTGCTGGGAGATGATTCAAACTTTCCTGGGGAAATCTTGATTGGACTCTCCTGGGGAAATTCTGAGATATATTGGGGAAGTGGCTCCGCTGAATATTTGGTATACCGCCGGGGAACAATCTTAGATCAAGACTGCTGGGGATGTTTGTTAAGAATATTCGTATATTGGGTTGGGGAATGTTGAGATCTGCCGGGAATACCCAACTTCCTGGAGGCTGATAGCTTTGCTTGGGGAGAATGCATTGACTTGCTGGCTCACTCTCTGGGGAATTAAGGTATATTGGTTATGTTCTTCGGCTGAACTTACCTTGGTACCTTGATGGACATAACCATTAGACCGTTTGGACGACTCATTACTGCCCCTGTTTCTGAGGTGGGAGAGGAAGACCTGTAAGGAGCTGATAGTTGTTGATGGACAAACCTTCTTCTGGTAGGCAGGTGACAAGATGACAGGACATAGTCGTACGCTTTGATCCCTAACTTTTGCCTGGACCGCCCTTTCGGGTTTTCAGTCGACCGGGATACCCATTTTTGCCCAAGCCGCCTTTTCAGGTTTTCGACTTGCCGGGTGTATAGGTTTTTCATTTCATCCCTTATTTTTGCCCGAACCCTTTTGGTTCGCCGGGAAGCCCTTATTTTTGCCTAGGTGCGTCAACCTAGCGGGTCTTTGATTTTGCGTAGTATTTTTTCGACTATATACACGCTCTCAGAATGTAGGGAGTTTCCCCTGTTAGAAGTGTTTTGTCATGCCATCAGAAGGTATTTGATCAGGCAAGATTCGTTGTTGGAACGCCCCAAGTGATTCAGGCGGAGATTTGCCCCAGGCTGTTTGGCCTTTTGAGAGGTTCTTCGAATCTTGACTTAATTGCCCCAGATGATGGACAATAATCATGTCTGCCCCTTGATTGGAAGTGCTTTTGTTCACTAGGTATTCATCGTGCGAATTTCCCTGCTGTTCAAACAAATAGTCATATGCAAACAATGTTATATCAAAAATGCAAAGCTTATGTCTGTTTCGAAGTTTTTGGAAATGCATTCTTTTTCATAAAACAAGTGAATGTTTGTAAAATGTGATGTCAACTCAATATTTTATAGCAAGCCTTAAGGAGTCAGGATACCTTTGTAACAGTATGCTTTAGAACTAACCAATGCTTCAGCTAGGACTTTTGAGGGTTATAACGTGGCCTGGTTCACGGTTTAAGAAACAAAGGATAAAGGCTCAAATTATTTGTACCCACCCACTCTTCGTGATATTCTTCAAACCTAAACTCAGTTGATCATACGTCATACCTTGTTCGAGTCTTTGTCCTGATATACCAGTGATGGTCCAGATATTGATGATTTATTCTGAATAGGCAGTCATTTTTTTGTGTTGAGGGTTTGTATGACCTCTTTCTTTTTGATTTTGCTATCCCTATTTTTTGCCTGAACTGTTTCTTTTGTGATTACAGTCAACGGGATTCCCCAGTTTTGTAAGTCTCCTTCATAGGTTTTGACTTATTGGGCTTTTATTTTGATAGATAATGACCGCCTGTCTTTATGATTATCCGGAGCCATCACTGTCTTTTGCTTTGTAAGGACTTCTTTGGTGCTATTCGTTGTGCACTCTGGATCAACTGAGAAGACTACCCTGCCCCAGGTTATGATAAAGGGTTTTAATTTTCGAAAAGAAAAACTCCTACTTCTTTGGCTCGAAGGGGTTGACGAGGGATTATCTTCCTTATAACTCCGGTGTTTAGGATTTGAAACAATGCCTGTACCTCATCAGCAGGGTCCGTTCAAAAGCATACTGTAAAGATCGTGGTATCGTTTTCGTCATCCTCCCTCAAGAGGCTTAGAATTATTAATCGAGCGTTGATCATCAGAAAAAATATGAAAATAATTTGCATATAGTGAATACGAATATATTGCTTCAAAACAGACATATGTGATGCATTAATGAAATAACAACGTTTAACATGAGTAAATGTTTGAACAAAAGAAAGTTACAACTTGAAAATCCCAATGAACAAAAGTCTTTTCATCTCAGGGCTTGTTACTTCAAATGGTGAGCCTTGGAGGGATGGTAGAAAAACTCAGCCTGACCATCTTGTGTGAACTCCAATGCTCCTTCATCAATCAGGTCCTGGATCTTGTTCTTCAGAGCCCAACACTCATTTGTATCATGTCCTGGACTGGCAGAGTGGTAGGCACACCTTTTATTGGGATGATAGGTAGGAGATACTGTGTTGGGGTTCTGGGGATGAGCCCTTAATGTGATCAGATTCAATCTCAACAGGCGTTGTAAAGCTTGAAACAACGACATGTTGAGCTGGGTGAATTGCCTCCTGGGCTTGTCTGGCTGAAGCTGGTGAGGTTGATGCTGAATTTGTGACACTGGAGCCATTTGAGGAGCTCTCCCCTTATCTCTTTGTCTCAAAGATGGTTGAATGATGACTGGCTCTTTACCCTTAGACGTTTTCCCCAGTTGGTTACCCTGAAGCAGTTGGTTGATGAGAACTCCGAGCTCTTCTTGTCTTTGAGCTAAACCTTGAATGGCAGTCACCTGCCCCAGCATCTGGGCTTTCATTGCATCCATCTCAGCTTGCAGGTGTTTCAGCCGTTCATCCTCAGCACTGTTCCTGACCAAAGTCCCCATGAGAAGTGCTCTTAACTCCTCCTTCCCCTTGGATAGATTCAGGAGGATTTCCTCGAACCGAGTCTCTTGAGTATGAAGGTCCTGGTTGTCTTGTTGGCAAGCCATTGCTGAAATAAACAGCGGAGAAGGTAAGTGTCCTGTAACAAGGGTATCTGTAATGCAATGATATGTATGTATGCATGCGATGTTTCCAAGGATCTCGCGGGGTAAACAAGAGATTGGTAGAATCTGGTAATTGGTGGCTTGATTGAAGGCACTTCATATTGTTGAGAGTCCTTCTTCAAGAGTCAAGGCTCACCATATCTAGTGGGTCATAGCCCCGACTCAATTCATCAACTTTGTTTTGATTTCCAAACAAACCTGGCTAGGGGAACCTTCTTCAAGAGTCAAAGCTCACCATATCAAGTGGGTCATAGCCCTTGACTCAAGTTATCATGTTTTGGCTGGAGGAAAATAAATCCCCTTTGCCCCTTGCTGGACAGTTTGATTCATCATGACCTGCATCACAAACCCTTGGGATCCTTGAAATGGATTAGTCCTTATGCAGGATGTATGCAATGGTATGATGGTATGTTATGCATGGGGTAATGTAAGTAACCCTGTTATGAGTCCCAATTGAGGACTGTAAATAAGACTTGCAAGAAATTCAGTAAACCCTGTTATGAGTCCCAATTAAGGACTATAAACAAAACCTACAAGAAACTTAGTACACCCTGTTATGAGTCCCAATTAAGGACTATAAACAAAACCTGCAGGGAACTCAAGTGTCAGATAACAAGCATGCAAACAGTCAAGTTGGAAGGCACACAAGTCACACAAGAGAAACCCTTAGAGTTTAGGCCAGCATGAGGTCTAGGTATTACCCTCTTGAAGTTGGTGGGCTCAACCTGTCCTATTAGAAGTAACCGGGTTCTAAGGGTCCCAATATCACTGGATTTCTTTCATTGTTCATCGTTTCGATTTAGCCACTGAACTGGCAACCGAAATATTCCAGGAAAGCAACCCTCAATTGAGTGTAGTATCGAGTATCAACCAACCTCGGACTGCACCAAAGTCAGTTATCTCACTACCCTAAAGAGGCCAAGATAGTTCAATTAAGGTTCCTAAGGTCAGTTGATGCTTCACGACACCACATGGAGGCCCCGTACTCTCCTTGACTGAACTCAAGGGTTACCGGTACACTCCAATGTGCCACATCAACGTAGAAGACTGTTTCAACCATGTCGGTATACTCCGCACAGTTCCCTCACAACCTTGTTGCTACTTTCTAAGAAGGTATCCCCAGATCCGGGTTAGGATCTATAGAACTCCCAAGACAATCCCATAATTTAAAGCAAACAATTCAAAGCAATTGAAAACACAGTGATCTTAGTCCTAAGGTACACCTCACTTTAAAGATATCCCCAGCAGAGTCGCCAGTTTTGTGATCGGTGGATCTGGAACTGACTGTTTAACGCTGGTTTGCGAAATGTCGCGGAAGCAAGAGTCGCCACCGTCTTTTATTTTCTCCAACATGGAAAGGACAAAAGCACAGAAAAATTCCTTATTGAGATTAGTTCTCGGTTCGGGAGGTAAATTTATAGAAAGGGAAGGTGTTAGCACCCTTTCTATCCATGGTTATCCATGGGCTCTTAGATACTTGCTCATTGTGTTTTCAAAAGTGTTTGTTTGCTTTTCAAGGTGAGTGGGTTTGAAAAAGTTTCTTTGAAAATTTCAGTTCGACTCTTGTATCAGTCCTCAAGAGTGTTTGAAAAATTTCTTTTGAAAGCTTTTTGAAAGGTGTCGGTGTGAAAAGAAGTTTTTTTTTTGATTTGTTTTGAAATTAGAGCAAGTATCTACGAGTCATCTACCTACCCTAAGGAATTCGTCTGTGTAGATGTCCTTAAGGTAGTGCCATCCCACCATTGAGAGGTAGGTAACACCACCGTTAGAGGTGTTCGGGTCAATTCGAGGGTTCGGGACATTGTGGTCACCAGAGCAATAGGAAGACACCTTAGAAGCTACCCTCATGCCATGTTCATGGACATGAGGACTTACTAAAACGTCCTCTACTCGACGACCACTTTTCGAGAGGCAAGGCAACAGTGAGACGTACCCTAGGGGTGGTGTGTGAATTGTGTGTCATTTTCAGTTATATTTGTCTTGTTCATGCATTGGTGATCTACGCTTTGTTTTTATTTTTTTGGCATTCAGTCTTTCATGCAAGTTATTAACAGTTAAAAGATGCGAGAAGATAAAAGTCCTACGCTATTACAAAGGCGCGGGTCTACATCGCCAAATTAATCCAAGACCCGATTTTGAATAGAATAAAAATGCGGAAAGATAAATATCCTAATTAATCTATTACAAGGCTTTGGGATAAGTACATGAAATTTATAAAAAAAGAAATAAAATAAGCGCGCGAAATGAAATTATAATCGAAAGCGAGGGCGTTGGACCCTTTTAAAGAAATTAAATTGAAATTATGACATTAATTAAATTAAATAAGGAAAAAGACTTATTTTTTGATATTTTTTGTACTTTATGAAATTAAGAAAATTAATGGAATTAAAAAGTTAATTAAAACCCTAGTTCTAAATTGTTTTTAATTTATTAAAAAAAATATTTTAGTTTGACCTAATTTACATTAATTATTTACATGGCATATTTATTTACAAAAAATAATTAACAATTAAATATGGTGAAAAAGAAAAAAAGAATAAAAGTACAAAACCCTAATTTCTACATTTTTTTAGTTTATTAAGAAAGCATTAAAATTAAACCTAAAATTAAAACTAAATTAATTATTACATTTATTTACAAAATAATGTTAATTAATATTATCAAAGCATATTTTTTTATTTTTTTATGATTTTCTGTTTTTTTTATATTTTATGAAAATTAATTTTGATGAATTAACTAAAATAAATAAAACAAATAAATAGAAAAAAATGAAAAGAAAAAAAAAATAATATGCAAACCAATGGGGGGTGTTGACCCCAATTTTGGAGGTATGATCAGCAATCAGGCCCAATGAATTCAAGCCCTTGGTTGACTTTTCAAGGACGCGTGTGGATCTGCTGACCAAGGTGCATGGTGGAGATCCTGTGTTGGCCCTTGGATTCATCTCCTGAGACATGTGGCGTGCCCAGAGATAGAGTTGTATGGTGGTCCTTGAAAGGTACGCTGCACAGAAATATGGAAAGTAAAATAATATTGAGAAGGGAGGGGACCTGGGAATCGAACCCAGGTCCCAGTACCTATTGTCCACGTTGCCCACCAACTAAACTAGCGCGTTTGCCTTTATGTTTATTGGACAACAATCATGATATGTGAACAGACGATGCTATGCTGGACAGAAACAAAACGCGCCAACGTTTGAACCCACCAACCACATTCGTCCACGCATCATCTTCTCCACTTGTTCTTTATTTTGCCTGAAAAAACAAACTAGATAGCAGGGGTTTTAAACCCCCACTAAATGACACATACAAAAATAGCGAATAGAACCCTGTTGATCATAAATTGAGCGCGACATGTGGAATTAATTCGTGTGAAGCTTCTGATTCTAATGGCATAGGTCTTGTTGTCTGATTTTTCCAGAAGAGGAAAGCCCCAAATTCACACCTCTGAAAACCTAGAAAACATCAATGGCATTTTTCTATACAAGCAATATTAATCCAATTAAATGGCACCATTAGTTTTGTTGAGTTCATATTAGTACAAAACGATCATTAGAATGTATGAATATGGCATATAAATCAAAACACGAAAATGCAAAATATCAAGAACATGACGGCTTCGTTCTACCGATTCTTGAGGTGAGAGGCTATGGTTTTGATTCAGAAAGCCTCCTTGATACGTCAGGAAGGTAATGGAATTGTTCTCTTGCCTTGAAACGCCCTCTAGATGTGTTTTCAATTTTGAACTTTTTGACAAAAAATGAAAAGTGTGTATTTGATCTGAGGCGCAGCTTCCATGTCCTTGTGCTTAGGTTTAGGTTTGTGTTTATATGAGGAACGAATTAGGGTGAAATCCAAGCCAAGAAACCTTTGCATTCATGAATCCAATATTTGATTTTCAATGAATCTTTTTTCAATCTTTTTCATGCCCTTTTGATACCAATCATGGCCAAATCTTTCCATATTAGTGATGCACGAAATCTTGGAGTTATGATAGACCTATTAGCTGCATAAAAAGATTTAAAATGCATGCTTGAGTATTTTTGTCATATTTTATTTAATTAAATCATTTAATGGTGATAAAAATTCAAATAAATAATAAAAAATGATGAAATAACTCCCCTTTGGGTCAATGGGTCGTGCACAACTTTTGGATAATGATTCTTGGAAGAAATTGAGGCCCATTAGAAATTTTGAGGCATTTGAAGCAAAGTTGACTTTTCAAAATTCCCAGAAATTTCCCAACTTCTACAAGGCATATCTTGCTCAATTTTTAAGCTTTGATCATGTTCTTGGACATTTTGGAAAGGTCTTGAAGTCCTCTGACCAATTCCTTTGGTCCCATGTCATTTTGATTTACCAATCTCATGTTATGGTCTTTGACTTAAAGTGCCTTTTTGTTGACTTTTGAAAATGACCTATAATGTTGAGATTGATAACTTTTTGTGAGAGCATTTCTTGGACTTGAAGTGTGAAGATGAGTTGTAGAAAATTTCATTCTCTTCAAAATGAGCTTTGGATGGAATTTTTCTAATAAACCATGTGGAAGTTATGCCTTGGTCAAGTTACAGTTGACTTTTTCAACTGTCCAAATATGGAAACTTTTGCATCTTGAGACTTTTTGAGCCATACCTTGAAAATCATGATCAAGAATTGATCAAATGATGTTTGTGGCTTCAAAATAAGATGTTGACCAAAAATTTGAACTTTTGACTGTCAAATGACCATTTTACCCCTACAGTTGACTGTTGAGCAATTATGGTTTTTGACTGTGCAATTTTGTGCTGTGAGTCTTGAAACTTGGCATGAGGATGCTTGACCATGTTTGTAGGCATGTGGGACTTGATTGGACCCTTGGAAACTTCAATTTCTTTGCTAGAATCAAAACCCTAGTTTTTGACTGTTAGGAGGCCATTGAACTGTGCAACCTTTGGGAGATTTTGAAGCATGCTCTTTGCAAATCTTGAAGAATATGGGAGGGCAAATTTTGGGGTACAACAACAACGATGCGCAAGGACTTCGACAAAGGTTCATCAGAGCTTGGAAGATGCCCAACAAAGTGGATAGTAAGACACTGGGGCACAAAAATTCCATCCCCCTTGAGCCTTACCTCAAGTGGGTACGAGCCCGCGCCCATAATCTTATGATGCCATACCCTCACATTCTCCCCTTGATCAAAGAGCCTGTTATGGAAGGAGAGGTTCCATACACCCTCCTACATCCTGACATGCCAACATCATGAGAAGAAATGCAAAAGATTTGGATCCAACTCAAGGAAGAACATAATACTTTTGAAGCCAGCTTCTATGCCAGTGAGAAGAAGGTTTTGGAGCTTACCCGCCGACTTCATGAGGAGGTAACTCTCAACACTTACATCGCACCAAAGAGGATGCGCAATGTCTTTTTACATTAAGAATTTTGTAATACTTTTCCCATGGGGCACTTATGTACTAACAATTTCTTCTTAATATGACGTGTGTTCCTTTTTGTTTGCAACAAATTTGAATTTCTGAATCCTTGAATGCATTACATGAATAACATACCATTCATCATATGCATAAACAGGTATTTACACCAGGTTTCCTTATCTTTCTGCTATTTATTTCAACAAGATGGATTTGGAGCAGACGGTTAAGGATCTGCAAGCACAAAATTCTCAATTCCAGCAACTCCTCATGACCTTAGCAAAGGGTCAAGAGGACCTCAAAGCACTGTTAGAGAAGAATAAAGAGAAAAATAAGAAAAGGCCCGGAGTAGCAACTTTTGGAAGAAGGTTTGAAAGCAATGCTAGGAAAGTTCTCGAGTTCCCCTCAACGTCTGATGAAGGGGCTGGTAAAGGAAAAGGACCTGCGGGACCTTCTGAATCTAAAGTTGAAGAGGAGGAAGAGGAAGAAGATGATGACTACTCCGAACAACAATATCCCCCGGCGGATGATAAATATAAGAATCTTGAGGATAGATTGGCAGCCATGGAGTTGCAAAGGGTACCTGGTTTAGATTTTGAAGAACTAGGGTTGGTCGCTGGGATCATTATTCCTCCCAAGTTCAAAGTACCAACATTTGCTAAGTATGATGGTCTGTCCTGCCCAAAGATGCATCTGAGATCGTATGTCAGAAAGATCCAACCCCACTCATCTGATAAAGACCTTTGGGTACACTTTTTCCAAGACAGCTTGTCAGACACACAGTTGGACTGGTTCTATCAACTCGAGAGATTAGAGGTTCACAACTGGGAAGACTTAGCTGCTGCCTTTTACCGTCAATACCAATACAATGCTGATTTGGTGCCCACTCGTACTCAACTACAAAGTATGGGTATGGCTTCCAATGAAGGGTTTAAAGAGTATGCCCAAAAGTGGCGTGATCTGGATGGAAGGGTGCAGCCACCATTATCGAATAGGGAGTTAGTTGACATGTTTCTGGGGACCCTATCTGGACATTTCTTCAATCATTTAATCGGGAGTTCTTCCGCAGGATTCACCGAACTAATTTTGACCGGCGAAAGGGTCGAGGCCGATATTAAAAGTGGTAAGATTCAGAAAGATACCTCGGCGTCTACTGCTGTTAAGAAAGCCTTCCCAGCTATGAAGGAAGCCTCTGCTGTTTACTCTCAGAAAAGTCAGGGAAGAACTGAGCGCCGGCCAACTGTAGGGGCTGTGATGATTTAAAACTCTTCAAATGATCAACCTCGCGGAAATCAGTCAAGAACTAATCAACAACGGGTAGAAAGGCCACAACGGCAGTTCACCCGAATCAACATGACGCCAGCTCAAGTACTCCCTCACTTATTGAAGCTGAATCTTACCAGTTTGAAGGAAGCGCCAAAGAACCCTAATATCTCCTCTCCATACTACCACTCCAATGCCAAGTGTGCCTACCACTCTGACAGTGTTGGGCATGATACGAATAATTGTTGGGCGCTTAAGAACAAAATCCAAGACCTGATTGACGCCAAGGAAGTAGAATTTGATGCTCCTGAGAAGCCCAATGTGATTTCTGCTCCGATGCCCAAGCACGGTCATAATGTTCATGCCGTTATGGAAGACCTTCATGTTACTGATGTTGCTGATATTTTGACTCCGTTACTAGTGATTAAAGAGAATTTGATGAGAGATGGGATATTCCCAGGCTGCGGAAAGGACTGTTACTTTTGTTTGAACATACGAGCTGACTGCCCAATGTTAAAATCAGGTGTCCAACGCCTGATGGATACCCAAGAGATACTCTTCCAAAAAAACCCTGTTGATACCTTCACTCCTGTTATTCCTGCTACTTTTTCCACTTCAACCAACGATATTGCAATCATAACCATTTCCGACAATCCTCCCAAGGCTTGCAAAAGGCCTGTCAGGATTACGCCTGACCCTAAATTTGTACCATTAAAAATCACCATGCCGGGACCTTCCCCGTATCAATCTAGCAAAACGATACCATGGAACTATGGAGGAGAAATCTTCTATCATGGTATCAAACAGATTGAAGCAGACCAAGAGAATTCTGAAGAAGAGACCCCTGATATAGGGAACATCACGGGAACAAGCAAGATAACCCGCAGCGGATGGATTTTTTCTCCGGAGATTGCTCCCCCTCGAGCAGTTTTCGGACCCTTAAAAGCTTCTGCATCTGTTAGGCCATCTGTGCGAGACCCGATAATTGAAGAATTGGATACTCCTAAAGTAAGACCATCTGTTGATACTACCGACAAGGGTAAGGGGATACTAGAAGTGCCTGTCAGGACGAAGGCTCATGCTGTGGTGATCCCCGAAACCACCCAGAAAGAAATGGATAAAATCTTGAAAATAATCAGAAAGAGTGACTACGACGTCGTGGAACAGCTAGGGCAGACCCCTTCTAAAATTTCAATGTTGGCTCTTCTACTCTGCTCTGAGGCCCATGCTAAGGCCCTGATAAAAATTTTAAAGGCGGCACATGTATCCCAAGAGACTTCGGCTGACCAGTTTCAGGAGTGTGTGGCCAGTCTTACTGCTGATAATGGCCTTGGCTTTTCCGATGCTGACTTGACTCCCAAAGGAAGGAAACACAATGACGCGCTACATGTCTCAGTTGAATGCAGGGGAACCACCCTCGCCCATGTCTTAGTTGATACTGGTTCTTCCTTGAATGTGCTGCCGAAGAAAGCGTTGGACCGTTTGGACTGCGAAGGATTGACCCTCAAACCTAGTAACATCGTTGTTAGGGCCTTTGATGGGTCCAAAAGAATGGTTCATGGAGAGGTTGACATTCCTATCAAAGTAGGCACATAAGTTTTCAACTCCACCTTTTATGTGATGGACATCCGTCCGTCATATTCGTGTTTGTTAGGAAGACCGTGGATCCATTATGCTGGGGAAGTTACCTCCTCTTTGCACCAAATGCTGAAATATCCTGTTAAGGGTAAGATTATAACAGTGCACGGTGAGGAAGAGTACATGATAAGTCATCTCAATTCCTTCCTCTATGTGGAATTGGATGGCGATTTCATTGAAACGCCTTTCTAACATTTTGAGGAAGTTTCTCCTGAGGTAGCAATTGCGAAGACAATGGTTGAGGTGCCTTTCGTTCCCAAACATGTATCTAGGATGGCATCTCTCAAGGACGTAGTGGCTGTGGTTAAAGAAGGGAAGAGTACAGTATGGGGGCAATTGCTTGATTTTCCCCATAAAACAGACAAGTTTGGGTTAGGGTCTACTGCTACAGGACAAAAGGCTATGCGTCGCTCCAAGGATGGGGGACCACCCGTCAAGATCACCCGCCATGGAATCAATGATGTATAAGATGAAGATGAAGAGAGCCACTTTGAAGATTGGATCTTTCCAACCGTCGAAGGGGGTTTAAGAAACTGGGAAGCAAAGGATTTAATTCCCATCACCTTTATCAACCAGTAATTTTATCTTTGAACAATTTCCCATTTTTTTGGTCTGTAATAACTAAACAATTCGTACACTATTTTCACCTCATGCCTTGCCCGGGGCATGTAGTTCCATTTGTAAGGGCTTGATTTTCTTCATTATCATATGCCATGTTTTAATGAATCATTGGACGTTTTTCATCTATAAACTGTTGTGTTCATTTTCTTTACTTTTGCATTTTTGTTTGTTTAAGGATGGCTATCCCTTACACACACCCACACTTACAAATGCAGGTACCCATCCACTCCGGATTCCATGGGTGACTATTCTGCTTTAGCCTTCGATAACTTTGAAGATTTGGTCAATCATGCTGAGTACGAAGTTGACGAAGACTGTGAAGTGCCGGGAGAGTTAGCCAGACTTTTGCAACAAGAAGAGAGGGCTATTCTGCCTCATGAAGAGTTGCTAGAAACTATCAACTTGGGGACAGAGGAAGACAAGAAAGAAGTAAAAGTGGGTGCCAACCTGGAACCAAGTGTCAAAGAGCTCTTAGTACATTTGTTGAACGAATATGTTGAAATCTTCGCCTAGTCTTATGAAGACATGCCAGGATTGGACACAGATATCGTGGTTCACCGTCTCCCTACAAGAGAAGACTGTCCACCAATCAAGCAAAAGGTCCGCTGAATGAGGCCCGACATGTCTGAGAAGATCAAGGCTGAGGTAATGAAGCAATTCAACGCTGGCTTTCTGGCTGTTACTTCCTATCCACAATGGGTTGCTAACATTGTGCCTGTGCCTAAGAAGGACGGCAAAGTCAGAATGTGTGTGGACTATCAAGATTTAAACAGGGCTAGCCCTAAAGACGATTTTCCATTGCCACATATCGATATCTTGGTTGACAACACAACTCAGCACAAGGTATTTTCCTTTATGGACGGATTCTCGGGATACAACCAGATCAAAATGGCCCCCGAGGACATGGAGAAAACTACTTTTGTCACGCAATGGGGTACCTTCTACTACAAAGTGATGTCGTTCGGACTGAAGAACGCAGGGGCAACCTATCAACGCGCCATGGTAGCTTTGTTTCATGATATGATACATCATGAGATCGAAGTTTACGTATACGACATGATAGCTCGATCACAGACAGAAGAAGAACACCTTGAGCATTTGCAAAAGCTGTTTGTCAGGTTGAAGGAGTATAAGCTTAGACTGAACCCAAGCAAGTTCACTTTTGGAGTTAGGTCTGGTAAACTTTTGGGATTTATCGTTAGCAACAAAGGCATTGAGGTTGATCCTGCTAAAGTAAAATCTATACAAGAAATGCCTTCCCCCTGCACTGAAAAGGAGGTTAGAGGTTTCTTGGGACGCTTAAACTATATTGCGAGGTTCATCTCTCACCTAACATCTACCTGTGAGCCAATATTCAAGTTGTTGAAGAAAGATCAGGTGGTTGAATGGAACAATGATTGTCAAATTGCTTTTGATAAGATCAAGGAGTACTTACTGGAACTTCCTATCTTGATGCCACCCATCGAAGGAAGGTCGTTAATCATGTATCTGACTGTGTTGGATAAATCAATGGGGTGCGTACTGGGCCAACATGACGAGTCTGGCCGAAAAGAGCATGCCATTTATTACCTTAGAAAAAAGTTTACCGACTGTGAAACTCGCTACTCACTGCTCGAGAAAACTTGATGCGCTTTGGTATGGGCTGCTCGCCGGCTAAGGCAGTATATGTTGACTCATACCACTTTGTTGATTTCCAAAATGGATCTGATCAAGTATATCTTCGAGAAGCCTGCTTTATCTGGAAGAATCGCTAGATGGCAGATGATTCTGACTGAGTATGATATCCAGTATACTACCCAAAAATCTATAAAGGGGAGTGTACTAGCTGACCATTTGGCTCATCAAGCCGTCGAAGATTACCAATCAATGAGATTCGACTTCCCTGACGAGGACATCATGACATTGGACAATATTGAAGGTAACAGACCGTATGACGGACCTGAACAAGGATCCCAATGGACCCTATACTTTGATGGTGCCTCCAATGCACTTGGCAACAGTATCGGTGCGGTACTCATTTCTCCGGAAGGTTTCCATACACCCTTCACTGCCCGACTTTGCTTCAGCTGTACCAACAACATGGCTGAATATGAAGGTTGCATCTTTGGTCTAAAGGCTGCTATAGACTTGGGAATCAAATCTTTGGTCGTATTTGGGGACTCGGCTTTGGTCATCAGTCAAGTCAAAGGAGAGTGGGACACCAAACATCCTAATCTTATCCCATACAAAGAACATGTCTTAACATTGTTACCTCATTTCGAGAAGATTACCTTCGAGCATTTCCCGCGAGAAGAAAATCAGTTAGCGGATTCTCTGGCTACAATGTCTTCCATGTTTAAACTCAACTGGGATAATGAGGCTCCCCAAATTACCATCGAGCGAATGGACGAACCTGCGCACTGTCATGAGATTAATACCGAAGAAGTAGTCGAACAACCCAGGTTTCACGAAATCAAAAGGTATCTCCAGACTAGAGAATACCCTGAAGGAGCTTCCATCAATGACAAAAAGTTCTTAAGGAGATTTACCGCCAAGTTCTTCCTAAGCAATGGCATCCTTTATAAACGCAGCCATGATTGTGTTTTACTTCGTTGTATGGACAAAGCTGAAGCAGAGTTGATTATGACCTAAATACATGGTGGCACATTTGGCACCCACTTGAGCGGACATACGATGGCTAAGAAGATTCTAATGGCAGGCTACTACTGGTCTACCATGGAAGCTGATTGTCATCAACATTCCCGTACTTGCCACAAATGCCAAGTCTACGCTGACAAGGTACATATTCCTCCTGTTCCTCTCAACGTTCTGACAGCTCCTTGGCCATTCGCAATGTGGGGCATTGACATGATTGGAGAGATCAAGCCTATGGCATCCAATGGACATCGCTTCATCCTGGTGGCTATTGACTACTTTACCAAGTGGGTCAAGGCAGCTTCCTATACCTCAGTTACAAAAAATATGGTTGCCCGCTTCATCAAGCAGAACCTCATATGCCGGTATGGTATCCCCGACAGGATCATCACAGACAACAGTACAAATTTGAACAACACCATGATCACCGCTCTATGCGAACAGTTCAAGATTTATCATCACAATTCATCTCCCTATCGGCCGAAGATGAACGGTGTTGTTGAAGCCGCGAACAAAAATATCGAGAAGATCATTTAAAAGATGACGGTCACCTACAAGGACTGGCATGAGATGTTACCGTTTGCTCTGCATGGATATCGTACCACGGCGCGTACTTCAACAGGGGAAACCCCCTTTTCTCTGGTATATGGCATGGAAGTTGTTCTACCCATGGAAGTTCATATTCCTTCTTTGAGGATTATGAAGGACGGCGGTTTGAGTGAAGACGATTGGATTCAGACCCGGCTTGATCAACTTAACTTGATCAACGAGAAGCGACTTACTGCTGTTTGTCATGGTCAGACGTATCAAAAACGAATGATCAAGGCTTTCAATAAGAAAGTCAGACGCCAAGTATATCAAGTCGGAGATCTTGTAATCTAGCGGATCATCTTACCGCAAAGTGATCCCAGGGGCAAGTGGACTCCTACTTACGAAGGACCATTTATGATCAAGAGCATCTTTTCTGGTGGGGCAATGATTCTGACCACCATGGACGGCGACGACTTTCCGCACCCTACGAACACAGACATAGTCAAAAGATACTATGCATAAAACGACCCGACAAGTTGAAAACCCGAAAGGGCGACTTGAGAAAAAATGGGCATCCCGGTGAATCAAAAACCCGAAAGGGCGGTTCAGGCAAAAATTAGGGATAAAACAAAAAAAATTAGTACACCTGGAAAGTTGAAAACTCGAAAGGGCGACTTGGGCAAAAAAGGGTTTCCCGGTGGATCGTAAACCCGAAAGGGCGGTCCAGGCAAAAGTTAGGGAATTAAAGCGTATGACTATGTCTCGTCGGATCACTTTAAGGATAATCTCTTCACCAACAAAGCTTCAAGCTTCTGATCAATCCAATCATCTGCGGACGAAGCAACGAATAGATAGATACTTAGAGTTGTGAAGGCTATAGCAGAATGGGAACCCCATGGAATTGTTACACATGACCATCTTTCTTTTTGTATAAATTTTTTCTCAATTTTTATGGCAACATTCTCTTACCAGGATGTCTGTCTCCTTTGTACAAATATACTCACAAAAGTCAATACAAATATACTTCAAAGTGCAGAAATTTGCTTGCCTTTCTTTTCTTTTTACACTTATGTTTTATTTGAAAACGTCCAATGTTTTGTTGAATAGGCATATGCATTTGAATATAATCACTGCTTACAAATAAAACGAAATTGAGAAAGGATAATTACTGATAGGTTGAAGGTGTAGGAAGATATCTTTGTGCCATTCCAGAAGAAATCCCCTGCCATATGACATTCAGATCCTCAACAGGGCTAAAAACTTGGAATATACATCCCTAGCGGAGTTAAGCTTCAAAATCCCCAGTGGAGCCAGTGCATTCTGGACTTGATTCCCCAGCTGAGTTAAGTTTCAAAGTTCCCATCAGAGTTCAAACTCCTGATCCCCAGCGGAGCCCGAAAACCCTGAAAACCTATCCCCAACGGAGCCAGAATATTCTAAACCTTCTTCCCCAGAGAAGTCAAATTTCCAATTATCAACCCCCGGTGGGAACTGTTCAACTTCCCCCAATTTCCCCACAAATTTATCTCCCAGCAGATCGAAGATTCTCAGTCTCATTTCTCCAAGCAAAAGCCTCTCAGGTTTTAATTCCCCAGTAGAGATTTTCAAAATTTTCCCTAGTTCCCAGGAAAATCATGAAGGATCCTCATTCCCCGCAGAAGTTGTCAGAACCCTTGTTAATCCCCATAAGTCCCAGGATTTTCAATCCCCAGCATTGGTCCCAGGATCTTTAATCCCCGAGCAGTCAGTATGGATTTCTCATCTGCAACAATCAAAGATTTTTGAATCCTCAGCATCGGTCAGGAATTTACTTCCTCTGGCAGCAGTCAAAGATCTCTTTATCTCCAATTATCAAGGATTTATTTTCCTCAGCAAGACAGCTACTCAGCCTACATGCATAACCATTACATTCATATATCATAAACATTGATGAAACACAGTTCATTGCATCATACATATCATGCAACATAACTTTGTGTTTTAGCTAACATTTTGCCCTTTTCAGGATAAGATTAAAAGGCTATTGTTAACAATTATTCAGATACAGTATGGATACACCCCAGACACGGCGGTCATTCTATTACTCATTCAAAATTTCAAGCCAGATACGGTATGGATACACCCCAAACACGACAGTCATTCTATTACTCATTCAAAATTTCAAGCCAGATACGGTACAAATACACCCCAGACACGGCGGTCATTCTACTACTCATTCAGACTTCAGCAATCTGATACAGACTAGATACGCTCTAGACACGGCGACCATTCTATCTCTCATTCAGATTCAACTATCAACTCCAAGTTTAGATACGCTCCAAACACGAATGCCATTCTGGACCTTACACCAGCAGTTTGATTCTCCCCAGTGCAGTCGCCACGGAAATCATTCTGTCACTTATTCAGATCCCAGTTACAGTCTCAAATACACTCCAGACACGAAAGTCATTCTGCTACTCATACAAATCTCAACTTCAGATACAATACAGATACACTCCAGACACGGCAGTCATTCTAATATTCATTAAAAATTAAAATACAGTTACAGCTCGGATACTCCCCAGACACGAACGTCATTCCTTTGCTCATACAGACTCAGTCTCCAGATATAGTTCAAATGCATTCCAGACGCGGATACCATTTTGATGTTCATTCTACTAATTTTCAATAAACAAGTCTTGGATGGAATCTTTAAGCCCATCTCCAGCAAGATTCCACCATCTCCAAATGGCATCTTTAAGCCCATTTCCTCAGCAATATTTTGACGAGTGCAAATTTACGGGCACTCTAGTGTCCAATCCTCTTTACCTTCGAGTCACGAAAGGCAGACTTGCCAATCTAACTCTTCAGGTTCAAGAAGATTGAACAGGGGAAACTGTTGTACCCCAAAATTTTCCCTCTCATTTTACCAACATTTCTCATCACAAGACTCTTAAAACTCAAGATCAAGCTAGGGTTTGCTCTGCTCAAGACACCTCCTTGCACTCTTGACCTGAATTAGGGTTTGAGTTTGCACAGGGATGTTTTGACCTACAATTCCCAAAGTGACTTTCATACTTCATGTTGGACTCATAAGTTTGTCCATACCAAGTTTCAAGCCTTGAATCAAATTTTTGCCCAGTCAATTGGACAATTGACCTAGAAGTCAGCTGTATTAGGGAAAAAGTCAACTGTGGCCAATTGACAGTCAAACCTCATGAATTTTGACCCACATCAACATTATGAACTCATATGAACCATTTGATCAAGTTTGGATCACAAATCCACAAGAAATTTGATCAGATCACCAAAATGGCAAAATGGTCATTTTTAGGGTTTTGACTGTACAAAGGCAATTTTTGACTGTTTGACCTAACCAAAGGCAAATCAAGCTCAAGCATGAACTCAAGGACTCAATGACATTGTCTTGACCCATTCAACAAGTTCAAAATATCTCAAATGCATAGGATTGACAGATGAATTTTTCAGTCAACTGATCAAAATTTGACTGTATACTGAAAACTCAAACTTTGACTTTTTGGTCAAAATCAAGTACCAAGGGTCATTTTTCATCAAGACATGTAAAATTATGAAACTTGTTCATCAAGAAACCCAAAATTGCAAATTAGGGTTTAAAATGGAAAATTTTCATAACTTAGAAATTTTCTAAGTTATAAAATTTTCTTATTTTTTCCTAACTTTGCCCCACATTTTCACCAAGATGAAAATGGATTCAAACAAAACTTATAACATGAAAGTTATAGTCCATCACAAAGTCTACAACTTTGATTCAAAAAGTTTTCTCAAAAGAAGCTTGGATCTCAAGTTATGATTTTGGGAACAAGGGTACCTAAAACTTTTAACTTGGAAAATGTTTTCCCTAGTTTAGGCAAGATTTTGACCCATCTTCTTGGCCATTTTAACATAGTTCCACTTGGAGTTTCAAGTTGCATTTCAAAGATAGATTATATTACATGTTGTAAGCTTTCCAAATTGTCCAAGAACTCCTCAAACACCTTTGTGGTTAGGGAGAATCGAATGCTTGAAGTTGGCAAAAACTCATGTTGCAACCATAGCCAATACATGTTCATACCACTTGCCAAATCTGACCAAGCTAGCTTGGTACACAATTACAGGCCTCTAAACCAGTTTGTACTCCATAATTTAATGCAAATCCATTGAGATAATGCATTGTCTTGGTCATTAGGGTATTATACACAAGTTTAATCCCTAAATGGTAAAAGGCATATTTCCATTTTTGCAAAAGATTGCTTTATGTCAAACCAGTAATCCTTTAGAATAGAGCCAAATCTCTTGCAGCAAAACAAATCCACTAATTATAGGGGCCAAGAGGTTGGTATGCAGGGTGATAAGATGGCATGTACAAGCCTGTAACCTCACTTCCACTTTCTTGCTTCAAAGAGAAGAAACTTGTAAAACACAAGGCATCTCACATATCTGATAAAACTAACTCAAGCAAACACTTCAAACAAGTTTCATATACCCTAGAAAGCCAGAAACACGAGCCCTTGACCACTAAAACCTCCTTGTGCACAAAATCCCCATTTTCTTGCAAAACAGGGCCAGTTCTGCATATTGCAAGCCACATTCAAATTCCCGCGTGCGTTTTGTCCAAAACTACTTCAAACACATTCCAATCAACCTACATGAGCTATCCAGATCATTCACAAGTTGCTGTAACTCCATTAACACACATTGCCATTTTTGTTTGGAAGCTTTGCAGGTTGAGTTCTGTAGCACGATTCAGACCACTTCAAAACAAACTAAGCATTGGGAAAGTGTAGTTGTTTAGTTGTTGGCATGCATTTTTGGTAAAACCAGGTGTGTGAATGTCATGAATGATGTCATAACATTCTAGTTTATTAGGTACTGATTCATTAGGTACCTTTGCAGAAAAATATTGTCATACAGGTGCTGCTGTTTATAAGTGTGTATCTGAGCAATTTGCAAAAAGATCACATTTACCTGGTTGATAAAGTCCTGTGACCTAGTCTTATGGTCAAACGGAATTAACCCTAGCTTTTTGTGGAAACCCTAATTGAAGATGCAACTGTTATATATTCAACAGAGCTGCTATTTTGGAATCAATCCCTTTTTTGACAGAAGATCATTTAGAAGCTGTATAGTTTTAACTATTGTAATCCAAGCAAGTATCATTGTGATAAGTGACTTGGAATAGGTTTTAATTGTAAGGGTTGTGTACCACTCAAAGCTTTGAAGCAAGAGTGTTTTTGTGTCTCTTGACTAAAGCTTTGAAGCAAAGTCAAGTTAGATTTGTGTATCACTCAAAGCTGTGAAGCAAGAGTGTTTGTGTTGCTTGATTAAAAAGCTGTGAAGCATAATCAAGTGTATGTTTTGAAGAGTGTCTTCATCAATTCATTAGTCAAATTGTTTTAAGTATCACTGTTGTGATTGAGGGGGAGTGAGTAGGAACTCAGATTTAAGTTGTACTTAGATTGAAGTTGCATTGGGTAGGTCTTAAGTGAAGGAGATAAACTGGTTGGTTTATTCCTGAATTAATATCTCTTATAGTGGATTTCCTCCCTGGCTTGGTAGCCCCCAGAGTAGGTGTTGTTGCACACTGAACTGGGTAAACAATTGACTGTGTTCTTTACTGTTTTTGTATTTACTGTCTTATAGAAAGGCAGATACGGTGTCATAACATCGAACGTGACATAGAGTATCTGCAGCCAGAATTTCAATTGGCATCAGAGCAGGCACCCTGCCTGTATTACTGTATGAGATCTAGGGATATCACTTTCTGGCACTATGGACAAAGAAGGAGTTTTTGGAAATAGACCACCCATTCTGGATGGAACTAATTATGACTACTGGAAACCTCGTATGATTGCCTTCTTAAAATCTCTGGACAAAAAGGCTTGGAGAGCTGCTGACAAAGGATGGATCCATCCCACCATAACTGAGAAAGATGGGACAATCAGTCTGAAGCCTGAGGAAGATTGGAGTAAAGAAGAAGATGAGTTAGCCCTGGGAAATTCCAAAGCTTTAAATGCCTTGTTCAATGGAATTGATAGAAACATTTTCAGACTAGTACATCAATATGAACTGGCCAAGGAAGTTTGGGACACTCTCAAAACTACCCATGAGGGCACTTCCAAAGTAAAAATGTCAAGGCTTCAGATGTTGACTACCAAGTTTGAGAATCTAAAAATGATGGAAGATGAAACCATTCATGAGTTTCACATGAACATCTTGGAGATTGCCAACACCTCAGGAGCACTGGGAGAAAAGATGTCAGAAGAAAAATTGGTGAGAAAGATTCTCAGATCCTTGCCTAAAAGATTTGCAATGAAGGTAACTGCCATAGAAGAAGCCCAGGACATCAGCAAGTTGAAAGTGGATGAACTTATTGGGTCTCTTCAGACTTTTGAGATGGGGATCACTGAAAATGGTGACAAGAAGAACAAGAGCATAGCACTTGTATCCAACACTGATGTTGAAAACAAGGAGGATGAAGAAGAAAATATTTCAGAAGCTATAGCCATGCTTGGAAGATTGTTCAACAAACTCATCAAAAGAATAGATCCAAAGTCAAGGTCTAATGTTCATAACATTCCCTCTGACATTGACAGTTCCAGCAGAAGACCAAGGTTAGAAGAGAAGGGAAATCAAGGCAGAGGAATTCAATGCCATGGTTGTGAAGGATATGGGCATATTTGAGCTGAATGTCCTACCTTTCTTAAGAAACAAAAGAAAGGAATGACTGTTACTTGGTCTAACTGTGATTCAGAAAGTAATTCTGAAGAAGAATCTGCCAAACTAGTTACTGCTCTAACTGGTGTTTGTACCTCTGAAAGTGACACTAGTGATGAAGAAGTGACATTTGAAGAACTGGCTGATACTTACAAGAAATTGTGTATCAGAAGTGCTGAAGTCTGTGTGCAGAATGAGAAACAATCAAAACTCATCATAAAGCTGGAGGCTGAAAAAAGGGCAAACCTTGAAACTATAAGTCATCTAGAAGGGGAAGTTCAATTGCTGAACTCACAACTGAATCAAATGACCAAATCTGTCAAGATGCTGACTAATGGAACAGACAAATTGGAAGAGATCCTTCAGGTTGGACAAAATGTGGGAAATAAATCTGGACTAGGATTTATGGAAGCAAAGAAATATGGTACAGATAAGAAGATCAGGCCTGATAAGCAAATGTCAAAACAGATGTCTCAACTCAACTCTCAACATCAGGAACAGAGACATATGAAGAAAAGGTACCAAAGATGGAAATGTCATCATTGTGGGAGATATGGCCACATAAAGCCTTTCTGCTTCAGATTGCATGGATACCCTAATCAGAACTCAGGTGTCAAACCTAAGTCAAAAAAGGTACCACATGCTCCTAAATGGAAGAAAAAGGCTACTGCCCTGATAGCCCACACTTCCCTGAGGGTCTCTGCAAAGGAAGACTGGTACTTTGACAGTGGGTGTTCCAGACACATGACTGGAATCAAGAACCTCCTCAATAATGTTAAACCTCACACCACCAGTTTTGTGACCTTTGGAGATGGTGCTAAAGGTGAAATCAAAGGAGTTGGTAATTTGGACTGCCCTGGAGTTCCAAGTCTGAATGAAGTATTGCTGGTAAAAGGGCTGACTGCTAATCTCATTAGTATCAGTCAATTGTGTGATCTAGGATTCAAGGTCAATTTCTCAAAATCTGAATGTCTTGTAATTAATGAAAAACAAGAAATTGTAATGAAAGGAGTCAGATCTAAAGACAACTGTTACTTGTGGGAGCCTGAGAACACTAATTTCTCCTCTATGTGTTCCACTGCAAAAGAAGAAAAAGAGGTGAAACTGTGGCACCAAAAACTTGGCCATCTTCATCTAAGAGGTATGAAAAGGATTATCTCCATGGAGGCAGTCAGAGGGATTCCAAGACTGCAAATTGATGAAGGAAGAGTTTGTGGTGAATGTCAGGTTGGTAAGCAGACTAGGATGTCACATCCAAAGTCAAGACATTTGAGCACCTCTAAGGTTCTAGAACTTCTTCATATGGATCTGATGGGACCAATGCAAGTGGAGAGTCTTGGTGGAAAAAGATATGCCTATGTGGTTGTGGATGATTTTTCCAGATTCACCTGGATTAACTTCATTAGGGAAAAATCTGATGTATTTGAAGTTTTTAAAGAATTGTGCAAAAGAATTCAAAGAGAAAAGGAAGGGTGTATTGTCAGAATCAGAAGTGATCATGGCAAGGAATTTGAAAACAACAAGTTTGATGATTTCTGTTCCTCAGAAGGAATTAGTCATGAATTTTCTTCTCCTATAACTCCTCAGCAAAATGGAGTTGTGGAAAGAAAAAACAGGACCATACAGGAATCTGCCAGAGCAATGATACATGCCAAAAGACTTCCTATGTATTTTTGGGCTGAAGCTATGAATACAGCCTGCTATGTCCATAACAGGGTCACCTTGAGAAAGGGAACCTCATCCACCATATATGAACTCTGGAAAGGAAGAAAACCAACTGTGAAGTACTTCCATGTGTTTGGCAGCAAATGCTATATTCTGGCAGATCGTGAACAAAGAAGAAAACTGGACCCTAAAAGTGATGAAGGCATATTTCTAGGATACTCATCAAACAGCAGAGCTTATAGAGTATTCAATTCCAGGACCAAAGCCATGATGGAATCAATAAATGTTATAATTGATGATTATCATGAAGAAATAGATGTCCCTTGTAATGTTGAGACATTCTTTGAGACTTCAACCCAACAGAATGATCTACCCAACACCACCACAACAGAATCTGAATCAAAGGAAGCTAGCAAGATCCCTTCCATCAGAATTCAGAAGGATCATCCAAAAGAGCTCATCATAGGAGATCTCAACAGTGGAGTCATTACAAGATCTAGAGAAATCATCTCAAACTCTTGTTTTGTGTCCAAAATGGAACCAAGAAATGTCAAAGAAGCTTTAACTGATGAATACTGGATTGGAGCAATGCAAGATGAACTGAACCAATTCAAGCAACATGAAGTTTGGGAACTGGTTCCTAGACCTGAAGGAACTAACATCATTGGCACAAAATGGACTTTCAAGAACAAATCAGATGCTGAAGGAGTTGTCACAAGGAATAAGGCAAGACTTGTTGCTCAAGGATACACTCAGGTTGAAGGGGTTGATTTTGATGAAACCTTTGCACCTGTAGCCAGGCTGGAATCAATTAGACTCCTATTGTCAATTGCTTGTCTTCTGAAGTTCAAGTTATTTCAGATGGATGTGAAAAGTGCCTTTCTAAATGGGTACTTGAATGAGGAAGCTTATGTGGAACAGCCTAAAGGCTTTGTGGATCCAAATCACCCTGATCATGTCTACAAATTGAAAAAAGCTCTATATGGCCTGAAACAAGCTCCTAGAGCATGGTATGACAGGTTAACAAAGTATCTCTCAGACAAAGGATACAGAAAAGGAGGCTTTGACAAAACACTCTTTGTCAAAACTGAAGGAGGGAAGTTGATGGTTGCCCAAATATATGTTGATGACATAGTGTTTGGAGGAATGTCAGAACCTATGGTTAAACATTTTGCTGACCAGATGCAGGCTGAATTCGAAATGAGTCTCATGGGAGAACTAACTTATTTTCTTGGACTGCAAGTCTCACAGATGGAGGACTCAATCTTCTTATCTCAAAGCAAGTATGCTAAGAACATTGTAAAGAAGTTTGGTATGGAGAATGCCAGTCACAAAAGGACTCCTGCTCCTACTCATTTAAAGCTTTCCAAAGATTCAAGTGGTGTTAAGGTGGATCAAAGTCTGTACAGAAGCATGATAGAAAGCTTGTTGTACTTAGTAGCCATCAGACCTGATATTGCTTTTGCAGTTGGAGTTTGTGCAAGATACCAAGCTGATCCCAAAGTCAGTCATATCAATCAAGTGAAGAGAATTTTGAAGTATGTGGGTGGAACTTACAACTATGGGTTGCTATATTCTCATGGCTGTGAACCAACTCTGACTGGTTACTGTGATGCTGATTGGGCTGGTAGTGCTGATGATAGAAAAAGCACCTCTGGAGGATGTTTCTTCTTGGGAAATAATCTGGTTTCCTGGTTCAGCAAGAAACAGAATTGTGTGTCTCTCTCTACTGCTGAAGCTGAATACATTGCAGCTGGTAGTAGCTGTTCTCAAATGATCTGGATGAAACAGATGCTTACTGAGTATAATGTCACACAAGATGTTATGACATTGTACTGTGACAATCTGAGTACAATCAACATTTCCAAGAATCCCATTAAGCATAGTAGGACCAAACATATTGACATAAGACATCACTTTATCAGAGACCTTGTAGAAGAGAAGACAATCAAATTGGAACATGTTGCCACTGAGCTACAGCTGGCTGGCATTTTTACCAAGGCTCTTGATGCAAATCAATTTGAAAACTTGAGGGGTAAGTTGGGTATTTGCCAACATGAGGAATTGTAGCAATTAATTTTGCTTAAAACAAGGGTTAAAGGAGTTATGCTTGTTCTGATTGGGTTAAACTTATATTTTCCCATTTCCTTCAATTCTTTTAAGAAGTTGAATAGACACTCCTTTTCTTCCTTCCCCTCTCGTCTCCGCATCAAAACCCAGTCTCTCAATCAGAATTTTCTCTTCAGTTGCTGTTGGTCCTCTAAGACTGTCAAAATGTCTCAAACACCATCATCATCCAATACGACTATTTCAACCTCTTCCTCTGATCAAGATTCTAGGGCAATCTCATCTTGTCTGGATTCTGAAGTCTTGGAGATCTCTTCTCTTAGAAAAGTGGAAACTAACCCCACCAAGGTCAAAGAGCTGAGAACAAGACATGCAGGAAGGTCCCAAGCTACTGCCTCTGGTAATCCATCTCATCCTTCTTCTTCAGTTCCCCCTGAAATTGCAAATAGGGAAGGGTCAACCTATGTTCGTCAAGCAATAGCTAAAATTGTTTCAAGAATTCTGAACGAGAACCACTTAGTTCCTGGCATTTATGTTCCTTTAAATCAAGAAAGTTCAAATGCTGAAACAAATCCAGATGTCTCTAAGGATGTTGAGACATCAGACAAAGAGAAGAATGCTGACATTGCTCACAAGAAAAGGAAGAAGCCCGAATCCTCTGAGTCTGATGACAGTGCTTAAAGTTGGTGGAATTGCTGATTAGTGGAGTTGATGCTGGTCCCTGGTGGAGTTTGCAAAGTGTGTTCAGTTTTTGTCTTGTTGTGTTACTTTTTCTGGATGACTGTATAATCTTTTAAGAACTTATATCTTTGGCCCATTTGTGGCTAAAGAGGGGGAGATATATTTTGGTAGACTTTATTAGACATTCTATTTTTTTGCAGTCATATTTATTCTGCTACTATCTATCTCTGATTGCTTAGGGTCTTTAGCCAAAAATCTGCCAAAGGGGGAGTTTATAGTTGTTTAGTTGTTGGCATGAATTTTTGGTAAAACCAGGTGTGTGAATGTCATGACTGATGTCATAACATTCTAGTTTATTAGGTACTGATTCATTAGGTACCTTTGCAGAAAAATATTGTCATACAGGTGCTGCTGTTTATAAGTGTGTATCTGAGCAATTTGCAAAAAGATCACATTTACCTAAATCAGTAGACAGGATTTCAGATGTCATAACAAATGTTAAGACATCCTGTTCTGAACTAACAGTTATGCAGTTTGGGTAATTCTGAGTTTTTTCAGGATTATGACTCAGTCTTTCCATAACAGAAAATGTCGTGGACTTGGGGTTAACCTAGCTCAACCCTAACCTGGTTGATAAAGTCATGTGACCTAGTCTTAAGGTCAAACGGAATTAACCCTAGCTTTTTGTGGAAACCCTAACTGAAGATGCAGCTGCTATATATTCAACAGAGCTGCTATTTTGGAATCAATCCCTTTTTTGACAGAAGATCATTTAGAAGCTGTATAGTTTTAACTATTGTAATCCAAGCAAGTATCATTGTGATAAGTGACTTGGAATAGGTTTTAATTGTAAGGGTTGTGTACCACTCAAAGCTTTGAAGCAAGAGTGTTTTTGTGTCTCTTGACTAAAGCTTTGAAGCAAAGTCAAGTTAGATTTGTGTATCACTCAAAGCTGTGAAGCAAGAGTGTTTGTGTTGCTTGATTAAAAAGCTGTGAAGCATAATCAAGTGTATGTTTTGAAGAGTGTCTTCATCAATTCATTAGTCAAATTATTTTAAGTATCACTGCTGTGATTGAGGGGGGGGGGGGGGTGAGTAGGAACTCAGGTTTAAGTTGTACTTAGATTGAAGTTGCATTGGGTAGGTCTTAAGTGAAGGAGATAATCTGGTTGGTTTATTCCTGAATTAATATCTCTTATAGTGGATTTCCTCCCTGGCTTGGTAGCCCCCAGAGTAGGTGTTGTTGCACACTGAACTGGGTAAACAATTGACTGTGTTCTTTACTGTTTTTGTATTTACTGTCTTATAGAAAGTCAGATACGGTGTCATAACATCGAACGTGACATAGAGTATCTGCAGCCAGAATTTCAGAAAGCTTCATTGGACATCAGGCAAGCTCAAAAGAACCTCAAGCACCATTGGAAGTTGCTGCATTGTCCAGCTCGAAGTCAACTGAAACAGGTGTTTCATGAACTTTTATCTCTCTATTTAGGAATAGTTAGACTTAGGTTTGTGAATGAAAGATGTTGTATTCATAGCCCTGAAACCATACATGTGCTTAGTTTTCATTTATATTAATCGTGCTAGGAGAATTTCATCCATGAACTTTCTGAAAAAACTAGGTTAGAAATTAGGGCCAGAGAAATTCTCTCTGGTCTTTAAGAGTTAGCTTAAGTTTTTTATATGGTTAGATTCGTTATTTGATGCTCTACAAGTTTCATGTTTTGAGTTTTATCAAAAAAGCACTGAATCAGGAGATACAAGTCTGTGTGGAAAATGCGCGTTTTTTGTGTTTGAACAGAGGAAGAAGATGAAGTCATTGGGCTGGGCTGGCTCATTCTGCTTCTAACACCCTCTTTTCCAGTTTCACACCCCCTGGCCCATTTCTTTGTATATTTGTTATTTTTGCATTTTAATTTTATTTCTGACTTTATTATTTTATTCCCAAATATAAAAAATGCCTAAAAAATATTTTCATAAATTTTTATATTTATTTGGTATTTATTTTAATTATTTCTAACATTAATACATTAAATACTTTATATTTATTTTGTTTAAACTTAAAAATAATACAAATAATACTTTTATTTTCATTTATTATTTTTATACACATTTGAAAATATTTTCTTGAAATGTATACATTTTTGTAAATAATTTATTTTATTTTTATACACACTTAATATATTTAATACATATATATACATATATACTATATTTTATTAAATAATTAGAACAAAAAACACAAAAATAATGCATTTTTATTTTTATTAATATTTTATACTAAAAATACCTTTTTTCAATATACTTTTATTTTTTGTACAAATTGATACATTATTGTATATAAATAATAAATAATACTATTTATTTAAGAAATTAGGGTTTTTGCCCTAAAAACAAAAATAATTAAAACTGACTTTTTATTTATTTACATTTCACATTAAAAATACTTTTTACATACATAAAACTTTTTTTTTGCATAATATATTTTATTTAATATTTATTTATTGTATTTATTTAAATATTGTACATTTAGTTGTTATGCCTTACACATTCAATTTGGTTGTAATAATTTAGAATTTAATTTCTTGTCTAAATAATCCCCTATTCAAAATTGTACCCCCCTCCCTATATCATGTTGTAATAGTGTAGAATTTAAATTCTCGCACCTTTAAATGCTTTCAATTATGCCATGATTAGACTTTGTATGCAAAAATCAAAATCAACAAATAGCTTGACCTAATCAAAGACAAAAATGCATGTAAAACAAACACAATGCACACTTGCACCCCTAGGGTTTCAATCCACTTGTTGCCTTCAAAAATGGGCCATGGTATGCATGTCAAGTACTTTGGCAAAACAAAACAAAACAAAAGACCATAAGTCCCTCGATGACGCTATCTGAGTTGCCTAAACAAAATGATCAAGTCCCTCAAGAAAATTGCCAAATACTTGACACAATTGCTATCATGGTCTATACGATGACCCGCGCCTGCCCCGTTTAACATCCTAACACAAGGTTGTTCACCAAATACAATGGTGAAACAACACTGTTAAAAGGGTTAAAAACATAAGAAGGATCTTTGAGTAAAATAGGGTAGACAACTCTTAGTTACATCATCAAAGCTTGCAAAAAAACATCCTTACTATCTTCAAAACACACCTCACAACACAATTTCAAAACCCTACTTTTAAACATTGAAAACTTTTCAAAAGACAAAAAACACCTTTGTATACATTTAAACAAGAATCATTACAAAGGTTGCCACAACGATGGCCTCTTTTCAAAACATCTTTCAAAACCACACACAAAGCCCCATTTCAAACAATTGAAGAGCACCATTTCAAACAACTGAAGCAAAGCAAGTGATCTAAGCAAGTAACTAAGAGCCCATGGATAACCATGGATAGAAAGGGTGCTAATACCTTCCCTTTCTATAATCTACTCCCCGAACCCAAGAAAACATCTCAAAGGTCTTTCCTGTGCTTTTTGACCTTTCCTTAGGAAAAATAAAAAGTCGGTGGCGACTCTTGCTAAACCGAAACATTTGCGAACACAAACGCAAAATCCCAAGTCAGTTCTCCCACCGTATCACACCATGTCTCATAATAATTTGTTTTATTAATCTTTGCAAAAAGCTTTCACTCTGCCCAAGGTGAAAGTTAAAATTGTACGGGCTTATTTGTTTGCTTTGCTCATTAAAACCATAAATAAAAGTTGCCTTTGATACTCAGATTGTGTTTTTATTTTCTTTTTTTCCATGGAAAAATGGTAATCAGAAAAAAAAACCTTTTGGAATAAATAATAACTGAAAATAAATATGCATGATCACTTGATATATGTGTCAGTTTCTAAAAGAAATCATAAATCATATGTGCAGATTAATTAAAAAACCTGTTGAATACAATGACCCTGCACCCTCTCCCAACTTTGAATATCCTGTGTATGGGGCCGAAGAAGAAGAATATGATGAGATTCCAGAAGAGGTTTTACGGTTTCTCGAGTGCGAGGAAAGTGCCATTCATCCGTATAAAGAGCCGTTGGAGATAATCAATTTGGGTTCAGAGGAAGAGCCAAAGGAAGTCAAGATTGGAGCATTGTTGCATCCCGGCGTGAAGAGCAGATTGACTGAATTGTTGTAAGAGTATGTGGACATCTTTGCTTGTTCATATCAAGATATGCCTGGTTTGAATACTGATATTGTGGAGCATCATTTGCCGCTTAAGCCAGAGTGCCCGCCAGTTAAGCAGAAATTATGAAGAACTCACCCTGATATGGAAGTAAAGATTAAAGAAGAAGTTTTACAGAAGATTAATGCCGGTTTTCTTGTGACATCAGTGTATCCTCAGTGTATTTCCAATGTTGTCCCTGTACTAAATAAATACGGAAAAGTTCGCATGTGCGTTGATTACAGAGATCTAAATAAAGCTAGTCCAAAAGATGATATTTCATTGCCACATATTGATATGTTGGTTGATAGTACCACAAAATTCAAGTATTCTCGTTCATGGATGAATTTTCCGGATATAATTAAATTAGAATGGCTCTTGAGGACATGAAAAAAACAACGTTTATCACACCCTAGGGAACATTTTGTTATAGAGTGATGCCCTTCGGGTTGAAGAATACTGGTGCAACGTACCAGAGGGCTATGACAACCATATTCCATGATTTGATGCACAACGAAATTGAGGTATATGTTCATGATATGATTTCCAAATCACAGACCGAAGAAGGGCATGTAGAAGATTTATTGAAGTTTTTTCAATGTTTGAGGAAGTATCATCTCCGCTTGAATCCAAATAAATGCACCTTCGGTGTGCGATCAGGGAAATTGCTAGGTTTCATTGTCAACCAAAAAGGAATTGAAGTTAACCCTGATAAAGTCAAAGAAATTCAAGAAATGCCTGCACCAAGAATTGAAAAGAAAGTTAGAGGCTTTCTTGGACGTCTGAATTACATTTCCAGATTCAGTTCCCATATGATTGCAACGTGTGTACCGATCTTTAAGTTGTTAAAGAAAGATCAAGGTTGTTTATGGACAGATGATTGCCAAATGGCATTTGAAAGTATTAAAGAGTATCTGCTTGAACCTCCTATCTTGCTCCCGCCTGTTGAAGGAAGACCGTTGATCATGTATCTGACAGTGTTAGATAGTTCTATGGGTTGTATTTTGGGACAACAAGATGAAACAGGAAAAAAAGAATATGCCATTTATTATCTCATTAAGAAGTTTCTTGACTGTGAGTCACGGTATTCTATGTTGGAAAACACATGTTGTGCTCTGGTCTAGGCGGAAAATTAATTGCAGAAATATATGTTGAATCATACTACTTGGTTGATTTCCAAAATGGATCCAATTAAGTATATTTTCGAAAAGCCTTCTCTTACTGGGAGAATTGCCTATTGGCAGATGTTATTTCTGAATATGATATTGAATACCACACTCAGAAGGCTATAAAAAGCAGTGTGCTGGCGGATTATCTTTCTCACCAACCGATAGATGATTACCAATCTGTTAAGTATGATTTCCCTGATGAGGATGTTATGTTTCTGAAAACAAAAGATTGTGATGATCCTTTGTCTGGGGAAGGTCCTGATCATGAATCCCAGTGGGGTATGGTATTTGATGGAGCCGTGAATGCTTATGGGAAAGGAATCGATGCTGTGATTATTACTTCTCATGGATCACACATTCCTATTACTACAAGGTTGGCCTTTGATTTTACTAATAATATGGCAGAGTATGAGGCTTGTATCATGGGTCTCGAGGAGGCCATTAATCTCATAATCAAAGTTCTAGATGTGTATGGCGACTCGGCTTTGGTAGTAAATCAGATTAAAGGGGAATGGGATACTCGTCACCCTGGCTTGATCCCTTACAAAGACTATGCTAGAAGATTATTACCCTTCTTTAACAAATTTGAATTCCATCATATTCCTAGAGATGAAAATCAGATGGCGGATGTTTTGGCAACTCTGGCTTCTATGTATCAAGTGAATACTTGGAATGATGTGCCTCGTATCACAGTGTGACGTTTGGATAGACCGACTCATGTGTTTGCAGAAGAGGGAGTAGCAGATGAAAAACCTTGCTATTATGATATCAAGCATTTTCTCCAAACTTAGGAATATCCGGCTAGTGCATAAAATAAAGATAGAAAGACATTGAGGAAGTTGGCAGGTAGCTTCTTCCTTAATAAGGATGTGTTATACAAAATAAATTATGACATGGTCTTGCTCAGATGCGTGGATAAACACGAATCAGACATGTTGATGCATGAAATTCATGAAGGTTCCTTTGGTACCCATTCCAATGGACATTCGATGGCAAAGAATATACTTAAGGAAGGTTATTATTGGCTGAAAATGGAATATGGCTGTTACAAATTTGCAAAGAAGTGCCATAAGTGCCAGATTTATGCTGACCAGTTTCATGTTCCTCTGACACTTCTCAATGTTATTTCTTCCCCATGGACTTTCTCTATGTGGGGGTATTGACATGATTGGAATGATTGAACCAAAGGAGTCGAATGGACATTGTTTCGTCTTAGTGGCAATTGACTAATTTACCAAATGGGTGGAAGAAGCTTTATATGCTAATGTCACTAATCATGTGGTAGTGCGCTTTATCAAGAATAATCTCATATGTCGGTATGGTGTGCAAGTAGGATTATCACCGACAACGGCTCAAATATGAATAATAAAATGATGACAGAACTTTGTGAAGAATTCAAAATTGTCCATCATAATTCATCTCCCTACAGACCAAAGATGAATGGGGTTGTTGAATCTACTAATAAGAACATCAAGAAGATCATTCAGAAAATGGTTGTTACTTACAAAGATTGGTATGATATGCTCCCTTTTTCTTAGCATGGGGATCAAACATCTGTCCGCACTTCAATCGGGGACACCCCATTCTCTCTTATGTATGGCATGGAAGAAATACTCCCCATTGAGGTTGAGATTCCCTCTTTACGCGTGATAATGGAAACTAAGTTGTCAGAGGCTGAATGGGTCCAAAGCAGGCTTGATCAGTTGAATTTGATTGAAGAGAAAAGAATGACGGACTTATGCCATGGTCAGTTATACCAGAAGAGAATGAAGAAATATTTTGATAAAAAGGTTAAACCTCGTGAATTCAGAGAAGGCGGCCTCGTGCTCAGGAAGATCTTGTCTTTTAACGCTGATTCTAGAGGCAAGTGAACTCCCAATTTTGAAGGCCCATATGTTGTCAAGAAAGCCTTCTTTGGAAGTGCATTGATTCTTGAAACAATGGATGGCGAGGAGTTCCCACTTCCTTTGAATGTTGATGTAGTCAAGAAATACTTCGCCTAGATAGATAAAAGAATAGCTTGCTAAGACGAAAACCCGAAAGGGAGGCTTAGGAAAAAAGGAGCATCTCGGTAGGCTGAAAACCTGAAAGGGTGGTCTAGGAAAAAATTAGAGACATAAATAGAACAAATTTTCCCGGTAGGTTGAAAACTCGCAAGGGAAATCTAGGCAAAAGGTAGGTATTTCCTAGCAAGTAACTTCATCAGACAAGACTTGATCATTGAAGCAACAATCTTCTTAGATCCTCACCACTCTTCAAGCAAAGTCGTTGTGCAGGAATTCAAAGTTGTTAGGGAGAATAATGGTCATTCTATTTCAATGTATCTTTTCCAATATTTATTACCATTTTCCAAACTTTGTAATTATCTAAGGAGTCTCGCCATTCGCGGACTACCATCATATTAATAAAGTTTGAGCCTTTATCCAATTATTTGCAATTCTAATTTTATTCAGCTTACAAAGACTTCATTTATTATTGATAGTAATTTTCAAAGCAAACAGATTAAATAACAAAATTGTTTTTTGAAAAGAATTTACAAATTACTTCTTGCTTTAGATTTTGTGACTCAAGGAAAACAAAAATAGTGACCCCAAGGATGGACGAACTCTGAAATTTTGGAAGTGTGTGTTCCCCATGAAGGCTCTCCCAGGTCACTCTTTGTGAAATGAGTATGACTTTCTTGTGCTTTTCAGGTAGTTGAAGGTGATACCAATTGATGTACGGTGCAGTGTTGGGTTTATGAGCCCATTTTCCCCAATCAAGTCTTGGTTCATTTTGATTCCAGGTTGGCATGATCCAAAGTCTCTATCCCAGATTTCCCAGTAAGGTCTTCACTCACCTGACGAAATCTTATTCCCTATTTGTATGCTAAGATGAAATCATTTGTAAAACACTGTCCTTTGTAGTGCTAGCATTGTTGTTGTTTATTTGTTTCCCAGGAAACCATGCAAGGGCAATGTCTTTTCTAAGAAGTGTTGAAACAGTTGTCAATATTTTGGGTTTTCTCCCGCCAAGTGTCGGGTTTGATTTGAAATCCCCATAATTTTGATTTCTTGCTGTGTTGTTTAACTCCTTTAAATCCCCAAGTGAAGCTGAGATAACGTGTCTCTCTGAAATTTGTTATCCCCTTGAGGTTTCATAATTTCTCCCCAGAGAAGTTGGTGTAATCCTCACTCTCAATATTGAAGGATGTATTTTGGGTTCCTCTCAACGATGTGGTGTTTCCCTCCCCAGTGAAATCAACATTGCAATCTCCAATAGAAGTGTAGACCTTGAAACAGTTATTTTTACCCATTAAAGTCTGTGTGATATTCCCCAGTGAAGCCTGGGGGAGGATGTTATATCCCTGTATCTATACTGATTTATTGTTATGATGTGATTATTTTCATATTATGTTCCTTCCTAGTAAAGTTATACCGCGAAATAGGAACCTATTTCCTTAGTTGTCGCTTACTTTCTTGTGAATTTTCATCTTGGAGTTGATTTAGCCGAGTATTGACTGTACCCAAGTTGGTTTCATCTAGTTATCCCCTGTGTTATATTTCTGTTTTGTCAGCATATACATGATAACATTCATACATTCATGCATATAACATGCATTGGCTGAATTTAGTAAATCATTGCTCATTTTCATATTTTTGTTGACATATTACCTTGTTTTGCAGAGTTGTGTTATCCTCTCTCCAATAGAGTGTCAACCTTAAGCAGAAAGTGTATATCCTTTCAATTTCCCCACTGAGTTATCCCTCGTGGAAGAATTTTGCTTTAATTATCATTTCATCTCTTTGACTGGATATAACATGTTTCCCTCTTGAGTTTATTTCTCATTAGGTGTTATTTGGGTTGACTGATTCATTCCGGTTTATTTCTGATTTGAATCTATGATCCCCAGCGATATTATTACTTTTGATTTCGGCAGGCTTTGGGCCCTAGTTTGAGAATGTGCATTTATTTTGCACGTCAAGATTTTATATCCTCAAAAAGAACGTATTGGCATTTCCATAGGAAGTCCTATTACTTTCCCCAGGCAACCATATTTCTTTCCCCATGGAGCCATATTTCTTTCCTCCAGAAATCATTATTGCAATTCCTTCTCATAACAGCAAGTGGAAGGTCTCTTTATTTGAGGAACCTGTACTTCCCTAATAAGTCTGACAATTCCCAGAGAAGATTCAAATTTGTTACTCCAATGAATGGTAGCCTTGTCATTATAGAAGGTAGTTTATTGTTGATATTTGTTACTCCAATGAATGGTAGCCTTGTCATTATGGAAGGTAGTTCTCTGTTGAGATTTGTTACTCCAATGAATGGTAGCCTTGTCATTATGGAAGGTAGTTTATTGTTGAGATTTGTTACTCCAATGAATGGTAGCCTTGTCATTATGGAAGGTAGTTCGTTGTTGAGATTTGTTACTCTAATGAATGGTAGCCTTGTCATTATGGAAGGTAGTTCGTTGTTGAGATCTTTTTCCGATGAATGGTAGCCTTGTCATTATGGAAGGTAGTTCATCATTGAGATTTTATTACTCTAAAGAAGCTCATTTATTTCCAATCATGAGTACTAGAAGCTTACCCTAATATTGGTATTTACCAGTATTATCTTACTATTTCTTTCCCCGGTGGATCAACGTTACTTTTTTTGCTATCTCCTCAATGAGTGGATAATTCACAGTCATCTGTCGATCAATGTTATCCTTCAGCTTCTCTCCTCAATCTTTGAGTTGATGATGCCTTATTTCCTCTTTTGGCCTTTAACCTAATAGAGTCGGGTCTCTTGTTCACCAGTGATTTATTTTCCTGTCGGGTTATTCTTTTGATCCCTTTTTTATTTTCTACATCCCAGTGGGGTCTTATGTATTTCTTTTTGATTTGTTCATTTGCATTCATAATCATAAGCATTGCATCTTAGGGCCAAAAAGAGGGCTTTTTTATATTTAAGTATCTTCAATCGTGTCGACATGAAGATTTTTAACCTTCACATCTCTGGATAGAAGACACATAAATAAGGGCAGCTGTTGTGCCCCAATTTTTCCCCCTAAGATTCCTCTAGGATCTCATACCATCACAATACAACAAGATCACACACTAGGGTTTAGCTCTTCTCCTTATCTTTAGCTTTGCTCATGGGGAATCACTAAGCACCTTGACTTGTAATTTTGTGATCATCTATGTTTTATATTGATTAACCTTTTAAATAATAAATATAATAAATGTTTGCCCTAATTGATGATGTTATAGGTGAAAGCACAACACATTCCATCAATTTGATCTACAGGTTCATGAGTCAATTTCCATGCCTTCTTCAACAAAGCTTCATTGAGATTCAAGCTTCATCTTTGAAGATAATTTGAGGTAATATCATGACAAAGTCTATTATGAATCATCATGCCTCAAGTTTTCAAAGATAGTTCAAAGATACAAGGGTTGATTGAATAAGTTTGACCTAATTGGACAAGTTTTTGATTTCTTGGTCACAAGTGCATATTTTCCTCAATTCCAAATATTTTGAAGTGGTTATGGTTGCTATGGTTCCTCATTATCATCCTCAAAAACTTCTATTTACTTGAAAAAAGTATTTTTGCAAGGAGGCCTGTCAAAATTGAAAAGGGTTTCCAAGGCATTTTGTTGCTCTAAGGGGCTAGGAGTTTGAACTTCTAAGGGCTATATCTTGCTCGTCTTTTGGTATTTTTGAGTGATTCCAAAAACATGCTTCTCCTCAAATGGATATCAACAAATCACTTCAAAAGTTTCAATAAAATTTTGTGTGGAAGATACCTAATGATGAATAAAGATTACAAGTCCTCTAGATAAGCCATCAAATTCCCTTAGGTGACTTTAAAAGATCATAACTTGGTCAATTTTTATCTCCTTGAGCCCATTACTTTTCCACAATGATCTTCAAGATGTGAACTTCAACTCTTCTTTTTATATGAAAAGTTTGAAAATGGATGGATGATGCCCTAAGGATGCAAAAGATTATAGGTCATTTTATGAATTTTTTTTCCAACTTCAATAAGTCATAACTTTCCCATTTTTTGGAGATTTTAAATGGTTCAAGTCTCAAAATTTCGTTCAAGAGATATACTTCATGCCATCTTTTTTTGTCAAGAGCAAATTTAAAATGGAAGGCCATGTTTGGATGCAAGACATTATAAGTCATTTTTTGCAGAAAAACTTAGAATTTTTCTAAGTACAAAAGTCAACCTCTTTTTCTCAACTTTGACTCATCACAATTTTTATCTCAAGCATCCATTTGATTCTATTCTTTGTAAATTATAAATCTTGTGATCTCATCTTTCTAAAGCTTCAAGAATCATGTCCTAAGACTCCTTGAGCTGAGAATGCCATTGATTAAAAATGGTACCTTGAAACTGAAGTTTCACTTCAAGTCAGAATTTGAAATTCATGTTGTGGCTTCTAAACATCAAATTAGCATGTGTTTTTGGTCTAAATGTGTTTAACCAACTTGCCAAAGTGGTTTATGAAGAAGTGAAAAACACAAGAAGGGGGGTTGAATTGTAAAAACTGGAAATCAATTGCAATGAACACGATATTTTTATCCTGGTTCGTTTGATCTCAAACTACTCCAGTCCACCCGTCAAGGTGATTTCGCCTCTCTCCAACGAGGTCTCAATCCACTATATTCAACTGAATATTACAATCTGCTTTAGCAACTGCTAGAGCCTTCTTGATGCAAACCACAAACCAGTTTCTCAAGGAAATGCTTTCTTACAAAGAATTGAAATCTAGGTGTGTGAATGTTTTCTACAAAAACTGTTTATCACAACTGTGATACTACACAACTTAAGCTTATGGAAACTAGATTGCTAAAATAATTGAGTAAGGAATTTTTGGAGCTTTTAGCAAACTGAGAGTGAGGAAGATGATGAATAGCTTTTAGGCGTGTAGATTGGTGTAGAGCATTAGCCAATTCAATCTTCATTGACTTGTTTATATAGCCTTGGAAATAGTGTACGTTGGAGAAATAATTCTGTTTCAATGCCAATAACATTCTTTCCTTATTAAGCAGATCTTGTCTGGAATGATGCCGTTGGTAATAACTAATCTTGAATGCACAGTACTGTTGCCACTTAAGCGTGTTCTGGCTTTGGCTCATTCTGACGCTGCTTAGGTGCTGATGAACTGTTGTTGTCTTTATTAGAGTTCAGAGTGTTGAGCGCAGATCTGTTCATCAAGCTTCAGCATAAGCGCAAGTTGATCTTCTGATTCTGGTATCTGATATAACATCTTCTGATGCTGATGTTGATATCCAATTTTCTGATGTTGATGAGGATGTTCTCCTGCTGATACCCATCAGAGTTTCTGTAAAACAGAATGTAATTTTTAGATAGCATATGTGTCTTACATGAATCATAAAATTAATGTATCTTAGCATTTTGTTATCATCAAAACTTAAACTTAGGGTAGTAGATTCAAACTTTGTTCTAACAATCTCCCCCTTTTTGATGATGACAAAAACTAGATATTTTTTAATTGAAATTTAGCATGAAAAGGTATCAGAGATAACTAAGTAATAAGTTGCATCAGAATTAATTAGGAGGTTATCAAAGATAAGGGATAAAGAGATCTCAGAGTTTAGATCGTAGATACTCCCCCTGAATTTATTACTTCCCTTTTTAATTCCAAGAGATCTTCAGGATCAGATCTTTATTGACTTTCTTTGAACATCAGAGTATCAGAGCTTCAGATCAGAATATCAGAGCTTCGAGCTTCAGTGTATCAGAGCTGATTAACTTCTTGTACCTGTAGACTTATGCAAAAACAGAAAACACTCAAGTATATCAGAGTGTTAGAATGTTTGAGACTTTTTGTCTCAGTAATCCGTTATTGAAAAATATCATTCTTGTTCTCCCCATTTTTGTCAGCAATCAAAAAGTGTAAGTGATGTGCTAAAACGATCAGAGCAGAAAAACTTGTTATATTAAATTCAGAGCCAGACAAAACAGTACAGATGATATGCAAAGAAAACATTGAAAATATCATGAATGAAAAACTAAGGTTGTGGTGGGAAGCGTGTGAACAGAGTCTCCAACATTGACTTAATCTGATCAGCAGTCTCATTCTGCTTGTGCACCATGCTGACTATTGTATCTATCTTGATGTCTTGCACATCCATCCTTTCCTTCATCTTCTGATCATTTTCATCCATTCTTTGCTGCAGACGAATATCATTCAGCTTCAGCTCTTCCAGAGTCTGCCTGTCCAAGGCAGCTTGAGAAACATCAGAAGCAGGAAGCTTCTGAGAGCTTTCTGCAACATCTTCAGCTTGACTGACCTCTTCAGCTTGAGTAGTCTGATCTTCTGCTTGCTGAACTTTTGAAGCTGGACGCTTCTCAGACCATGGCTCGCTATCCAGAAAGAGCACTTCGTCCTGTGGCAGCTGACTTTCAACTTCCTTCAGCAGCTTGCTGAAGTTCTGTTGTGCCTGCTCATAATTGATGTCTTGCAATTTGAGGGCTTCAGCGCATACCCACATTCTGAAGCGTGTCCAGAGTTGGTCTGAGGCAGCAGGATCAATCATTCTAGGACAAACTTGCTTTAGATAAGCAATCCATTGCTGCAAACCTGTTTCAAAATTCACAATGCCAGAGCCAACATCTGGTTGTTTTGGTTTGGGAATGGCTATTTTGTGTTTGAGATCAGCAAGACGGTCAAGGATTGTTAAATCGATGAAGGTCCTGCTGTGGTCTTCTGTAGTTTGTTTGGGAGATGGAGTTGGAGAATCAGAAATAATAATTGGACTGTGTGGAGTGTTTGGAGGGGTAGTTTCTGGCTAGGATGGCAATTGGGCCATGGTTACAGTTGTTCCACATGGCAGCTGAATTGCCAAGGGTTGTGGCTCAGAGGATTGAGGAGAATGAGGTTCAGGTGATGGAGTTTCAGAGTGATGAAACTCAGGTTGTGGAGGTGATGGTTGAGGTGATGGTGGATGAATTTCTGGTTGAGGAGAGGGAGGAGGAGTTGCTGGTTGTGGAGAAGGAGGTGGAATTTCTGGTTGTTGTGGAATTTGTGGTTCTTCTGGTATGGGTGAGAGAGGATGTTCTGGTTGAGGAGAGTGGGCAATCTCTGGTTCAGTGTTTGGATTATCTGAGAGGTGGGCAGAAACACGTTCATCAATTTCAGGCAGAACTTTGTCAAGTTCTGATGTTGTTGATGTCGTGGGTTTTGGAGTTTGGGATTTGGTGCGGGGTCTCCTGAGAGTCAGTGACTCAGAAGGGTCATCTTCTGGTTCGGTTTCATCAATAGTTGGTATGGGGATTGGAAGTTCATGTGAAGCTGGGGTTGGGATTGATGTTGGAATAGCAGAAGAATTTAAAACAGAAGCAGCTGATAGATTACCTCTTTTCTTAGGGGTCTGCTGGGATGGTCCTTCTGAAGTGGCCTTTCTTTTCTTCGTCTTCTTCATAGTAACTTCTGGTTGTTGTTGGTGCAGATCTTTAATATTCAGTTTGGGATCTGTACCATCAGCCTTGCAAGCGTCCAAGTATCTGAGAACCACAACTGGCTTTGATTCAATCTCAGAGAATAGTGGAAAGTCGTTCAGTGGGACTCTTCTGCTGGTGATGTCAGCAAGAGGAGTAACGCTGGGCTCCTTTCTGATATTCTCTATCAGTTTCATTTTCTTCAGATTCTTGGCGTTCAGAGGCTTGCCAACAGTAGGTTCAATAGAACTTAATTCCTGAGCTTCTGTGAGGTGTTCTATCAGCCTATTCTCAGTCAGAATATCTGATATTAACCTGCCAAAGGGTATCCAATCCCTCTTTGTCCTTTCTTCTTCCCTTGTCTCCTTGATGCTGGTCATGAGGTGATTAAATAGAAGATGAGCCAAGTTAATTTTTACCTTCTGATTAATAAAATAGATCAGAAACTGCTGATCTATATTTATATAATCAGGAGAGCTTGTTGGCTTCCTGTGATTAAAGAACCCCAGAATAATCTTCACCCATATTCTGTCCTGATCCTTTAAGTCTCTGATTTTGCTGCTGGGAACCCCATGGGTGAAACTCTGCCTTGCAATGACAGCAACATCAGAGCATCTTTCCGCCATGTCGATACAGCGGATACCACCACCACTGTATCCAATCAATCTTGCAATGTGATCCTCTGTGATCACAATCTTCTTTCCCATTATGTAGGAGGTCACTTGATGTGTTGAGGAGTACGCATGAATCCAGAACTCCTTGACCAAGACTGGGAACGTTGGTCCAACCAACCTATCAAAATATTTCTCCCATCCCTGTGCCCTAACTTCTTCTGTCAAGTCAAATCCATTATCTTTCAGACTGGAGAAATCAACGATGAGTTCAGACAGCACTTCCAAATTCTTCACTGGTGTAAGGAGTTTTCTGAAGGGAACTTGATATTGTTCAGAAGAAGCCTCCTTCTGAGAACCTGCAGAAACATTGCTGGAGGTTGCCATGTTCACACAGGGTTTTTCTGAGAAAACTGAAAAATGGGTTTCTTTTGAGAGAGATGAACACACAAGGAAAATGCAGAAAATATTTGTAATATTGTAAGAAACGGTAAAGGATTAATGTGAGATGTTAATGTGCTTAAATAGATTTCAAAATAATTTTTGAAAGTATAAACGGTTTCAAGAAAGAGAAATAATTCATGATTACTTTTTAAAACATGATTACGTGCATTTAATGCTTGCTGATTTTGGGGGATTTGAGAAAGATACTTGAAACGGTTACCAGACATGTGTCTCAATGCACCCAATCAGCGTTTTGCCTTCTCAGAAGCGTGCACGCGTTCTGCTTCAGAGATTTGCTAATGATTGGATGACACTTGTTTGATTTAGTGAGCAGCACGTCTATCCTTGAGCTGAAACGCTCAGATCTTTAAGAATAGCATCTGATACAATATGCATGTCTATCTTTCTGAAAAGAGATTGATCAGAAGTTCACAGTAAAACAAATACATTCTGAAGGTTAATATATAAACTTAAAACATTTTCACTCTGGGCATAGTTTCATGCTGAGATGTTTCAGAATGAAATTGAACCTATCTTCAGAAAGGGGTTTAGTGAAGATATCAGCCCATTGATGGTCTGTATCAATAAAATTTAAGTTCAAAATTCCTTTCTGAATATAGTCCCTAATGAAGTGATGTTTTATTTCTATATGCTTAGCCCTAGAATGTAAAATGGGATTCTTACTTAAGCAAATAGCAGAAGTATTGTCACAGAGTATAGGTATGTTACTCTCAAAAATATGGAAGTCTTCAAGCTGACTTTTCATCCAGAGCATTTGTGTGCTACATCCTGTTGCTGCTATGTACTCAGCTTCTGTTGTTGATAGCGCAATTGTGGATTGCCTTTTGCTGGACCAAGAGATCAGATTTTCTCCCAGAAACTGGCAGCTTCCAGAAGTACTTTTACGCTCTACTCTGTCTCCAGCAAAGTCAGCATCGCAGTAGCCTACTAAGCTGTAATCACTAGATTTTCTATAAAATAAACCCAGATTAGTAGTACCTTTCAGATACTTGAAAATTCGCTTAACAGCTGTTAAGTGAGATTCTCTAGGATCTGATTGGAATCTAGCACAAATACATACGCTGAATAAGATATCAGGCCTTGAAGCTGTCAGATAAAGGAGAGAACCAATCATACCTCTGTAGACCTTCTGTTCTACCTTTTTGCTTACCTCTTCTCTTTCCAGAATGCACGTGGGATGCATTGGAATCTTTGATGGCTTACATTCTGAGAGGTCAAATTTCTTCAGAAGATCTCTGACATATTTTCTCTGATGAATGTAAGTTCCCTCTGGATTTTGATTGATCTGAATTCCTAGAAAGAATTTCAGTTCCCCCATGAGGCTCATCTCAAATTCTGCCTGCATACACTTAGCAAATTTTCTTCCAAGAGAAGGATTAGTAGATGCAAAAATAATATCATCAACATAAATTTGATAGACTAAGATGTCATTCTTAACTGATTTACAGAATAAGGTAGTGTCCACCTTCCCTCTGGTGAATTCATTTTCTAACAGAAAGTTACTTAGTCTTTCATACCAAGCTCTGGGAGCTTATTTCAGACCATATAGTGACTTCTTTAGTTTGAAAACATGTTCTGGATGTTTTGTACTTTCAAAACCAGGGGGTTGGTGCACATAAACCTCTTCTTCTATATAACCATTTAAGAATGCACTCTTGACATCCATCTGATACAGAGTGATGCCTCTATTAACAGCAAATGAAATTAAAAGTCTGATAGATTCTAACCTGGCGACTGGAGCAAAGGTTTCTGTATAGTTATTCCCTCTTGCTGACTATAACCTTGTGCTACCAGTCGTGCTTTGTTTCTGATGACTTCACCTTGTTTATTAAGCTTGTTTCTGAACACCCATCTTGTTCCAATGACGTTGAATCCTTTTGGTATGGGAACAAGATCCCATACGTCATTTCTGGTGAATTGATTCAGCTCTTCTTGCATTGCTAGAATCCAGTCATTGTCCAAAAGTGCTTCATCAATAGAAGAAGGTTCAATCAGAGACACAAGTCCCATGAGGGTTTCTTCAGAGTTTCTGAAGCTTGCTCTTATTCTGATTGGATCTTCCTTTCTTCCTAAGATAGTTTCTTCTGGGTGATCCAAGCTGCTTCTGGGTAGTCTCTTCTGAGGTTGATCAGCAGCTGTTGTAGGATTGCTAGCAGTGCTCCTTTCAGATGTTGAAGGGGTGTCTGTGTTGAGAGCTTCTGATGACTTGTCTTCAGAACCTGTAAATTCAATTTCCATACCTGCAAAAACTTCATTCTGCTTTGACTTTTCAGAGTCAAGCTTATCATCAAAACGAACACTGATTGATTCTTCCACAATCTGTGTTTCTGTATTGTATACTCTGTACCCTCTTGAGTGTTCAGAGTATCCTAACATAATACACTTCTGTGCTTTAGAGTCAAACTTGTTCAAATAATTTTTGTATTTAACATAAAGCAAGTACATCCAAATGGATGAAAATATGAAATGTTGGGCTTTCTGTTCTTCCACAATTCATATGGAGTCTTTTCCAGAATAGGTCTTATTGAGATTCTATTTTGAATGTAGCATGCTGTGTTTATTGCCTCTGCCCAGAAGATCTTAGCAACATTTGTCTCATTGATCATGGTTCTGGCCATTTCTTGCAATGTTCTGTTCTTTCGTTCTACAACTCCATTTTGTTGGGGAGTTCTAGGACAAGAGAAATCATGCAGAATGCCTCTGTCATTAAAGAATGACTCAAAATCTTTGTTTTCAAACTCTCCACCATGATCACTTCTGACTTTAATGATTCTAAGATCCTTTTCATTCTGAACTTGGTTACAGAAGGTAACAAACACAGAGTGTGACTCATCCTTGTGTCTTAAGAACTTTACCCATGTCCATCTGCTATAGTCATCTATGATTACTAACCCATACTTCTTGCCACTGACTGAAGCAGTTTTAACTGGTCCAAATAAGTCAATGTGCAGAAGTTCTAATGGCTTAGAGGTAAAAACAACATTTTTAGATTTGAAAGAAGGTTTTGCAAACTTGCCTTTCTGACATGCTTCACACAGAGCATCTGAATTGAACTTCAAATTAGGAAGTCCTCTGACCAGATTGAGTTTGTTAATCTGAGATATTCTTCTCATACTAACATGCCCCAATCTTTTCTGCCAGATCCACTGCTCGTTGTTAACAGACAGAAGACACTTTACATTCTGACTTTTCAGTTCAGAAAGTTTGATTTTATAGATGTTGTTTTTCCTCTTTCCATTAAACAGGATAGTCCCATCTTTCTGACTAACAGCTTTACATGATTTTTGATTAAAGATTATATCATAACCGTTATCACTTAATTGACTTATGGATAACAGATTATGCATTAATCCATCTACTAGCAGAACATTATTTATAGAGGTAAGATTTCCATTACCTACAGTTCCAGAGCCAATGATCTTTCCCCTTTGATTGCCTCCAAAGCCAACGTGGCCTCCAGGCTTAAGTTCCAGGCTTTGGAACATATGCCTTCTTCCCGTCATGTGTCGCGAGCAGCCAGAGTCCAGGTACCATGACTGGTGTTTCTGATTTGCTGCTAAAGATATCTGCAACATGTATTATTTTATCCTTAGGTACCCAGATTTTCTTGGGTCCTGATTTGTTAGATTTACCAAAACTCTGGTTGAATTTTGGTTTCACAGAATACTTACTGCTAGTGTATTTAATATCATGTGTGTGACCATACACAAAATGTGAGTTCAGAGGAGTGTGTTTAATTGTTAAATACATGGCATTCTTTGGTGTAGGAACCTTACCTTGGTATCCTATTCCCTTCCTGCCGTTTCTGCTAACTCCATAGATCATTGAAGCCATTTTGCTTCTATCTATGCTTTTAGCAAGGAACTTCTGGAAACTGTGATCATACTCCTTGATGATCTCATCAGCACTATTGGGGGTTTCAGAAATTGGTTCCTTCTGAGAGTTTTGTAAAACATTTTCTAATTTTGAAATTTTATTTCTCAGCTCAGAATTTTCCAATTTAAGACTCTCAGTCTTATCAGAGTCAGATTCAAGATTCCTTTTCAGGCTTCTGAATTTAACTCTAATCTGCTGGTACCTTTCCAGAATTTCGTTGAGGCTTTCAGCAAGTTCAGCCTTAGTAAAATTAACTGCAAAGTCAGGAAATACTTCTTCAGTATCTGATTCTGAGTCTGATTCAGAAGCTTCACTATCTTCTGAAATGTTGGCCATGAGAGCTATGTTTGCTCTCTCATCATCTGATTCTGAGTCAGCTTCAGACGAGTCAGAGTCATCCCATGTAGCCATGAGACTTTTCTTCTTTTCTCTTCCAAACTTCTTTTTGGGCATTTCCCTCTTAAGCTTTGGGCAGTCACTCTTGTAGTGTCCTTGCTCATTGCACTCATAGCAGATGATGTCCTTGGTGTTTGGCTTTCTGCTTCCTGAGGAGCCTTCAGATCTTCTGTATCCAGAGGAAGAATCTGTCCTTTTGTATCTGGAAGAAGACTCGTTCTGATCAGATCTTCTGGGATTCCTGAACTTCCTTTGCCTCTGCTTCCACAGTTGGTTCACTCTTCTGGAGAGGAGAGAAAGTTCGTCTTCTTCTGATGAGGATCCATAAGATGTTTCTTCAACTTCCTGCAAAACTTTAGACTCAGATTTTTTGTTAGATTTTAATGCTAAAGGCTTACCTTGCTTCTGAGGTTCATCAGCTTCTAGCTCTATCTCATGACTTCTGAGGGAGCTGATAAGTTCCTCCAGAGAAATTTTGTTCAGATCTCTTGCTAGCTTCGGAGCTGTAACCATTGGCCTCCACTGCTTTGGTAAGCTTCTGATGATCTTCTTGACGTGATCAGCAGTAGAGTATCCTTTGTCCAGAACCTTGAGACCAGCCACCAGAATTTGGAATCTTGAGAACATTGTTTCAATGGATTCACTTTCTTCCATTTTGAATTCCTCATACTTCTGAATGAGCGCAAGAGCTTTAGTTTCTTTGACCTGAATGTTGCCCTCATGCGTCATTCTGAGTGAGTCAAACATGTTCTTTGTTGTGTCTCTGTTAGAGATCTTTTCATATTCAGCGTAAGAGATGGCGCTGAGAAGGATGGTTCTGGCCTTGTGGTGATTTTTGAAGTCACGCTTTTGTTGGTCAGACATTGCTTTCCTATCAATCTTCTAACCGCTTGCATTCACAGGGTGCGTGTATCCATCTGTCACCATGTCCCACAAATCAGCGTCATGTTCCAGAAAGAAGCTTTCAATTCTTTTTTTCCAGTAAACAAAATTTTCTCCATCAAAGACTGGAGGTTTGCTGCTGAATCTGTCTCTGTCTTCATTGTTGTCATTGTTGGTGTGTTGATAAGTTCCTGCCATTGTGTTTTTCTGACGCTGGATCTTGTACTGACACGGTTAAGTGTTTTAGCTCAGAACCAGGCGCTCTGATGCCAATTGAAGAAGTGAAAAACACAAGAAGGGGGGTTGAATTGTAAAAACTGGAAATCAATTGCAATGAACACGATATTTTTATCCTGGTTCGTTTGATCTCAAACTACTCCAGTCCACCCGTCAAGGTGATTTCGCCTCTCTCCAACGAGGTCTTAATCCACTATATTCAACTGAATATTACAATCTGCTTTAGCAACTGCTAGAGCCTTCTTGATGCAAACCACAAACCGGTTTCTCAAGGAAATGCTTTCTTATAAAGAATTGAAATCTAGGTGTGTGAATGTTTTCTACAAAAACTGTTTATCACAACTGTGATACTACACAACTTAAGCTTATGGAAACTAGATTGCTAAAATAATTGAGTAAGGAATTTTTGGAGCTTTTAGCAAACTGAGAGTGAGGAAGATGATGAATAGCTTTTAGGCGTGTAGATTGGTGTAGAGCATTAGCCAATTCAATCTTCATTGACTTGTTTATATAGCATTGGAAATAGTGTACGTTGGAGAAATAATTCTATTTCAATGCCAATAACATTCTTTCCTTATTAAGCAGATCTTGTCTGGAATGATGCCGTTGGTAATAACTAATCTTGAATGCACAGTACTGTTGCCACTTAAGCGTGTTCTGGCTTTGGCTCATTCTGATGCTGCTTAGGTGCTGATGAACTGTTGTTGTCTTTATCAGAGTTCAGAGTGTTGAGCGCAGATCTGTTCATCAAGCTTCAGCATAAGCGCAAGTTGATCTTCTGATTCTGGTATCTGATATAACATCTTCTGATGCTGATGTTGATATCCAATTTTCTGATGCTGATGAGGATGTTCTCCTGCTGATACCCATCAGAGTTTCTGTAAAACAGAATGTAATTTTTAGATAGCATATGTGTCTTACATGAATCATACAATTAATGTATCTTAGCATTTTGTTATCATCAAAACTTAAACTTAGGGTAGTAGATTCAAACTTTGTTCTAACAGTTTAGAACCTTTAAACACAAGGATTGGATGAGTTTTTATGCTAAACAGGTGACACCTTACTCGTGTATCAGGTTCACACGAATTCCATCCAAATCTCATCATTTCACACGCTTGAGCATTCAATCAGCTTCCCTATAAATATAATATCATACCTCATTCATTTTCTCAAGCTTATAGAGCTTTAATCACCCTACCAAACTTCTTCTTGAACCCAATTTTCTGCAACTTCGAATTTACTTTTACAACTTTCCTCAATCCATTTTCTTTGTCAATTCACCATCCTTGATCCTCACTGAAGCAAACCGAAGAAGAACCAAGCTGTAAGACTTCCTAAATCATGCTAGCCAAGTCAATTTCAGAGCTCTGCAATTGAACTTCAATAGGTAGATTTCTTCATTAATTCTCTCAGACTTTAATACTGTTATGAAGCTCTCATCATTCTGATTCTAGTCGCAACTTTTATTTTCAACTGGAAGTGTGTTTTTACTATGAAATTTCAAATCCCTTTTCAAATCTTCTCTTCCAAAATGACTGAACTACACCTTATATAAATTTTTCGTGAGGGTACCATTGGAATCATCTTGAAGATATTAAGCGAATGGTACTGGTCTCGAGCTCTAATTTTACCATTTCAGGGACCTGCAAATCTCGTGGTTGGAGGTTGAAGATGACCAATGTGTCATCTTTCAACCAATGATAACGTGCCACACTTTTTTTAAAATCTGATTTAATTAATAATTTTGTGCTTTATTCACTAAAGACCATAATATGCATAGTGCGTCTAATCCATTGGTCCATATATTTTTGACTTTATTTAATTTTCTGATTTTTATATTTTATTTGTTTTAAACTTCAAAAAATCATAAAAATCTATTTTAACTTTAAAAAATCTGAAAAAATTATGAAAAATACTTTTGATTTTTCTCTTTCTGATTATTATTTTTTAACAATTTTATTTTATATTTTGATATTTTTTATGATTTTTCACTTTATTTGAATTGTTTTAAATGTTTAAAAATACTTTTGTCAATTTTTAAATTCTTAAAAAAATATGGAAAGATCCAATGACCTCTTGATAAATATTGGTGACCTCATTTTATTTTTATTTCTGACTTTACTATTTTTCACAATTTTTGTTTTATTTTTCCTATTTCTTTTAATTTTAAAAATAGTTTCTGACTTATAAAAATTACCAAAAATTTTATATAAATATTTGAGCTCATTTTTGATTTTTCCATGGTCTTATTTGATTTTTCTTGGATGTTTTGAATATAGTTTCTATTTTCTACTTTTATTTCCATTTTTAAACCATTTTTAAAAAATATTTTTTCTTAATTTTTTTAAATATATTTTATCTTTTATATATTCTGGTTGATCTTGGACTATGAGATTTTGACCATGAGCTTTATTAACATCATTGGATCCATGGTGTTGAGTTTAACTCCACAAAAAATGGATGAATGATTGTAATAATAACTTGATTAAATTTTTGGTTTAAATATGGTTTAATTCTTACCCCATCCCTCTTCATCTTATCCCCTTCTTATTGTACTAAATGCTATTGGAGAATAATTTACATATCATTTCTCAAAACAAATAGTGCATAGATTACTATTGATCAACCTCAAAATAAACGTGACTTCTATATAAGTCCACTTACGATTGCTTAACATAACGCTAAGTTTTGTCCCGATTCGAGAAATGATCATTCGTGGCCCAAACCCATGTGTGTAAGCCCAAGTATGTCAATTTGAATCCTTTGATCCAATAACCTTGAGATTCATTGTTAGGAGGCTTTGGTCTTATCAATCCTCTAATAAATCTTCATAAGCTTTGGTCAAAGTGAATCACTTAAATATCATTGATCATTTATTGTTGCCTTGAGAATTTTAAATGGATGATATACTTGACAAAAATCAAATGCAACTTGTTGTTGAGAGGCTTTGATTTTATCAATCTTATAATGAGTTTCAAATGCAAGTTTCAAGATGGTCATTCAACTAACCTCTAATTCCTAACAATTAACTTTATTGTGTGCCTTTACTTTACGCTGTTTACTTTAAGCACACTTATTTTAGCATTCACATTTATTTTTCTCACTTGAGCTTTTCATTTATTTTTGAAGATACTTAATAATCAACCTGAACCATAAATTTTTTTAATGTTACTTAGACAACTTGGTTACTATCCTTGGCACTATGGAGTAATAATCTTCTTGGACTTAAGATTAGAAGCCTTGATCTACCTTGAGACCTTGTGACCTCAACTGTTATTTTGTCTGGAGTTCTTGGGGTTTATCCCAAGACATTGGGTTGTTTGTTTGTTTTGTGTGCAGGTTATTGTGATTACATGCTTTATCTGTGATCGGGAATTCATTTGTATACAGCCATTACTCTGCCTAATTTTTGTAAAGACTTAATGCAATTGAAGCCTGGTTTTCTTAAGAGGTTTATTATCTTTGCTTGTGTGGTTTCAAATCCAACGGATGGGAACTCTACATTGACTCATTGTGTCAAGTCTTGGCTTCTTGTTGGTTAGACGGTTCTTTTTCCCTAGCTTTTACCTTATGCTTTAGGATAATCCCTTCATCTCCTCCCATCTTCTTTAATTTCAAAAATCTTCTCTCTCCTTTTGAAAACTCTTATTATTTTAAAACTTGAACCGCTTTCGCAATAAACTTGGACTTAGGTCCATGCATTTTCAAAACACTTTCTTAATCAACTTAATAATACCTTGACATTTTTGTGAGAAGACTAAAAGTCAATCAATATCATTCAAACTATTTTTCCACTTCGGCTTTTCATTTTAAAATTTTCCCAAAAGATTAAACTCTTGTCAATCCTTGTAGTGATGCGAACTACTATACCTCTACAATATATAGTGAAGTGAGATGTTTTCCACTTGGGTGTTTAGTGAGGCTCTTATTGATTTTAAAATTCAAGTCGTATCCTCCACTTTGAGATGACGCAAATTCTCCTTTCTCATAATCATGGGTAGTAAGTATGTTTTCCACTCGGATAAGACGATGATGTCTCGTCTCTTAAAATTAACCAACAGACTTGTGTTTTAAAATTTTCTAAATGTGAACTACGTGTACCCTGATCCCCTATTGCACAGAAGGTGGTATGTAGAAACTAAAGGTTCACAACCGCGGCGGGTGCAAAAATTATAAAAAATATACTTCTTTTCTCGTCCCCACAATCTATTTTTTTTACAACATTTTATAGCCAAAATACACACATTTACAAAGAGGTTCATGCGGAGTACAGTAGATGTTTAGGGTGCTAATACCTCCCCTTTGCATAACCAACCCCCGAACTTAGATTCTCTCCCCCTCTTTTTGGGTTATTCGCTCTTTTCCCTTTCCTTTGGAAACAATAAAGCATGGTGGCGATATTTTTATTTAATCTGTGTGAGTCAAGTTAATCTAACCTCTTAGTCTCAACATTTCTACAGCTACAACTCCCATATTTGAAGGATAATTTGTTGCGATATAATCTTGATGTTATGCATATCAAGAATAATTTTTATGATAATGTATTTAACATAGTGATGGATAATGAGAAGACAAAAGATAATGAGAAGGCTAGAAAAGACCTGGAACTTTTGTGTAATAAAAAAAAATTGGAGTTGAAACCTCGACCAAATGGAAAATTATTAAAACCCAAGGCTTGTTACACTCTTTCTCCCAAAGAAGCAAAAGCAGTCTGTCGATGGTTAAATGATTTGAGGATGCCTGATGATTATTCTTCTAACTTGGCAAGATGTGTTGACGCCTCAACAGGGAAGATGCATGGAATAAAAAGTCATGATTGTCATGTTTTCATGGAAATATGTGATGACGGCCCGTCAACATGCGAATGAATGGCACTCATACTTTGTAAACGGTTACAAATTTCACACTGAGATTTGGAGTGAAGGGAAGAAAACTATAAACAGTGGTGTAGTCATAAAAGGAGTTATAGACGGTGGTGAGGAAGACTTCTATGGGGTTATCACATATATTTACAAATTGGTCTATAATTATATGGACTCGAAAAATAAAGTTTTCTTGTTTTATTGTGATTGGTATGATCCATCTTCCAGACGAATAAAAATTGATGAAAAAATATAACACCGTTGAGGTTCGAATAGATATAAAGTACAAAGAGTATGACCCTTTCATAGGTGCTCACAATGTCAGGTAAGTTTATTATGTACCTTATCCTTCAATTAACCCACGCAAACGAGGATGGTGTGTTGTAATCAAGTCGAACCCAATGGGTCACATTGATACTGACGAAGTAATGGAAGATATTGCATACCAAGATGATGAGATTTCACCTATTAATGAGGTAATTGAAACTGAGGAGATTATAAGTTTGTGTGATACTGAAGTTGAGGGTCAACAAGTTGACGCAACTATCTTGTTGTCAACAAATCTCATGGAAGAATAGCATGAAGAGCTAGGAGAGTCTGAAGACAATAACTTCAGATCCGATGAAGACAATGCAGATTATGATGATGAATAATTTCAATATGTATTATGTAATAACTCTTGTGTAATATTATCTTTCAAAATAATCTTGTGTAATATTATCTTTCAAATATATATATTATCTTGTGTAATATTATCTTTTATGTAACATTCATTGTTTAATGTTTTTCTTTCAAATAGAAAAAAATGCCACCCAAGAAAAATGCCTCCCAACAAAAGCCTCGTCGCAGCAAGTACATTATAGAGGAGGTACCTAATTCAAATTTGTTTATTCCTATGCCACAATCAAGTCATATGGAAAATCATACTCCACATTCTACCCTACCTCATATGCATCCTACTCCACCTCCTATGCGTCATTCTCCACCTCTTATGATCCTACTCCACCTCCTATGCATACTACTCCACCTATGTCTGGATCTTTCACTGGATTACTATCCACACGTCTTGGATGCACACTATTCCCGCCCATATCCCTGGTAGCTTTTATTAGTCCTACTAGATACACACCATATTTTCCTACTGGACGTAATTCATATTTCCTATGCCTTCCATGCAGTCGAGTGGACCCATTCATATGGAGCTAGGTGGATCTAGCATGCCCCGGCACATGCCTTCTGAGGATGATCATGGAGATACCAGTGCTCCCGGAGATTCCAGTGCTCCTGAAGATACCTGTAGTGCTCCTGGAGAAACCAATGCTCAAGAAGATACAAGTGCTCCCGAGGAGAAAACAAAGAGGGAGCACATCTTGAGGAGAAATGAGCCGCAAAAAGTTAGATATTATCATGGCAGACTTGTCATTTGGCCCGACTCTGGATCATAAGTGTTTATATATGTTTTAAATTATTTTAAATTTGAGTTTTATTTAATCAATTCTAACTCAAGATTTTGGTGTTTAGGATCTTACCCCATCAAGAAATATCGATCATAACAAGCATTATTAAAGAGAAGTATACAAAAATTTGGCCGAGTTATGGAGTTGTACTTGAAGATGACATAAAAGATTGGTTTAATGCATTTAAGGTATATTTTTTTCTTTATATTTTTTGAGATATATTTCCTTTATATTTTTTGAGATATTCATGATTCTTTATTGCTTAATTTTGAATTCATACAACAATGTAGGAGAAGTGTTGCTGGGATGTTAGAGATAACATCCAAATTGAAGAAAAATTTCACTCAAAATGTAGTGCCCAATTTTCTAACACCATGAGAAATGTTAGAATTAAATGGGAAAAGAAAAGCAACGTCCACGTTGGATAGGAGTAGAAGTATTTCAAGATCTTATTGCCCATTGAAATTTTGAAAAATTTAAGGAAATATCTGAAAAGATAAAGAAAAATAGAGCAACTGAAGCTGATGGCTGCAACTACACAACGGATAGTATTAGTGTTGCTGAAGTTGCACGAAGGATGGTACATAAATTTAATTATTTTTTTAATTAATTTATCATTTAGATTTTAGATTACATATAACTAATTTTTTTTTACTTATTCAATTAGCGTGAAGAGTTGGGTAGAGCTATACTTCTTAATGAGCTCCATCTAGAGACTCATCTCAAGAGAAATGGAGAGTTTGTTGACAAGCACGCAAGAAACACTTAAGTAAGTTTTTTTTATATTAAAAACATTTTATTTGTTTCTTTTATATGGACCTAGCTTATTTGAATTATTATAACATTTGATTTTTTTTGTAGGAGGAGTTTGATGGACAACTTGCCTTACAGTTGTCAGAGCATCCTGAATTTGAACCACCACTAGGATATCATATTGATCCTGTTGTAGATTTTCGGACATGGTATGATGTTTCGGGTTGAAAGAAGAAAAATAGAAGAGTGTATGGTGCTGAAGGGTACGCCAAAACTATCAAGCAGCGTGATAGGAATTTTAAAATAAGATTTGTTGATGGATAAGGAACATCAACTTCACCTATATTAATCTCCAAAATATTTGAAACTGTGAGAAACTTGGCGAATACTGAGGCAGCAATCCAATTAGCAGCAAGAAATGCAGAAATTGAAGAGATGAAGAAAAACCAATTAGAGATGCAACAAGAAATGCAGAGAAGAGAAACAAAGTTGCGGGAAGAAATGAGGAGGCAAACACAGGAGTATCAAGAAGCAATGTGGATTGCAAATGAGCGGGTTTAAAGATTTGATCAATTTTTTGCTTCACAAAATTCTGGTGGTGGATTTGGAGGAACTAGTGGATATGGAGGAATTGTTGAAGAAGAGCAAGGAGAAGAATAAGATGAACGAGAATAGAATGTTTAAATTTGAAAATTTGATGTTTATTTTAATTTGTATGAAATAATTTATGTTAATTATTTTGAACTTAAGAACTTTACTATAATTTGCATGAAGTTTTATTTTAATTTTAATTATGTTTGATTGAATTTTAATTATTTTATTTATTATATTAATTTTATTATAATAATATAATTTATAGAATTATCATTATTGATTTTTAGTCTATTAATATTAATTTTTTATAAATATTTTGACAATTTTCCAGGGATAAACTTCAAGGAAAATATCACCGTTTGTAATTTTCCAGGGGTTTATCCCCTCACAAATGATAAAGCATTTGCAATTTTTCATGGGCTTAACCCCAAGCAAAAATTATGACGCACTCAACTGCCATAGCATGCGCCTATGTCTGCGTACTGCAGACTATAAAAATCAAATTACATTTTGTGAGGGGGTTAACCCCTGACAAAATGCCAACGTGTAAAGTCCCTTGCAAATAAATTTGCGACCCCCTGTTTTGCTAGGGGACCAATCCCCTCACAAATTTCTTATTTGTGAGGGGTTGAGCCCCTGGTAAATAATTTTTTTTTGTAGAGTTAGTTGATCCAGTGGTGATTGATGTTGAACTTAATAGGAAAGAGTACGAACTATATCATTAATGAAAAACCAAAAAAAAATTGTTAAATTAAATTTATCAATAAATTTTAGTTAAAGACTATAATTAAATCTTAATTAAAATATTCTTTGATGACGGATCCGAACCAAACTATATCAATAATAAAAAATCAGAAAAAAAATTGTTAAATTAAATGTACAATAAATTTTGGTTAAAGATTATAATTAGAACTTAACTAAAATATTCTTTGATGATATAGAAACGGCCCATAATTGTTTAAAATTTTTAGAGGCGCTATATATGTTAAAGACGATACAACCCTTTACAAAATAAATAGAAATTCTATTTTGCTACGAGATTATTATGATATACGGAGTATATTTTATGAGATTTTTTTTAACTACGTTTTAACTATAATACACTTAAATTATATGTATACAATAATCGCCTTACGCGTTGGTATTCTCAAAGACTTTTGATTAGTAGAAACTTTTTTTTCTACAAATAAAAAAGATAAGAAAAATTAGAAGAAGAAAAACAAAATTAATTAATTTGATCAAACTATATATATATATATATATATATATATATATATATATATATATATATATATATATATATATATATATATATATATATATATATATATATATATATATATATATATATATATATATTATATATATATATATGCTTAAAATTGAAAAGAATGCTCCTAAAATTACGGTGCTTGGTTATTTATAGACATATATTCCCAATTATTGTGTAATGATCGTAAGGTTGTTGAAAAAGGTTGAAAATGGTTTGTTTTGTAGCAAGGAGCAAAAGGGTATATGAGTGGGATGAAAATTAAGTTAGTGAGGTAGGGTTTGGATTATAAGAAAAATAATGGACACCAAAGTCGTTGTCTACCACATTGCTGGTATGAAAAAGATTAAATCATGAGACAAATAGAAACACACTTTTGATCATGATAGAGAAAGAACACACATGTACTATAACCTAATGTGCTGCACAATCACTTTACTTCGGATTTGGCCACCATAGTAGAAAAAAGCATGAGATTACAAAAGCATATGTATGAATAAGTCAGCGGTTTAGATTCTCTTTTCTTTTGGTTATTTTCCTTTTCTTTTCTTTACTTCTCTATCTTTGTGTTTGTTGATTGAAAATTTAACAGAAAAAAAGAAGCTAATTTCTTCTAGAATAAGGTAAATATTTACATGAGATTTGATTGATAGCTTTCATCAATAACATTGATTTTCTTTTTCTTTTAACTTGTTTCCTTATCTTTTCCCCCTCGTTGTCTTTGTTTAATTTGTTGTTTGAGAATTTAAATTATTAGAAAGAAAAAACAATTACTTTTAATGAATAGAGGATCTACTAATGAGATAGGTAAGAGGAGACTATCGAACAATTTCTTTTGTTGATTTTATATTAAATATTAAAGTGGAGTTAAATCTTATTGATTTATTAGTTAATCAGGTTTTTATTAAAATAAAAAAATTTATGTTGACCATTTCCATTAATTAAATCGGGCTAACACATACATAAGAGTTTCTTCAATTTAAATTCTAACTTTTCTTTGATGAGTTAGTTGGACTTATATGTAAGTCACTCTCTCTTTGGCCTTCTGGGCAAAAGTGTTAGAAGTAATTTATGTTTAGAAGTTGAATATTTCGAAGTAATGTTCTGACTCAAAAGCAGAAGCTTTTGAGACTATTGTTCTAGAAATTGTATTTAGTTTCTGAAGTCTATTTTGTTTTAACTTTGTTAGTTGTGTCTATGTGGCATTTTAGTTTAGGTATTTAAACAAGTTTGTAATTAGTTTTTTTCATAACGTGAATTTACAAGAGTTTTTCACAATAGAGTTTCTCTCTAAAAGTTTATCACAATTATTTTCTCTCTCTTCTTCTATCTTCATCTTCAACCTTGAGCTCCAATATTTGGTATCTAGAAACACGAGTATATGTAAGGAGTGTGTGATTGATTCCGTTGCTTGAATTCACGTTGAAATTCACGATAAGAATCGTAACAAAATTGTATTTCTTGATTTTGTGGGATCATAAAACACGAGTGTTTGGTGAGATCTGAGATCTAAGTTAGTTTTCAGTGCACAAGAACGAAGATGAACGATGGAAATAGCTTGAATACAAAGCTTCTGGTTTTTGATGGAAATGATTGAAGAGCTGCAAAGTAGTTTCTAAACTACAATGTAATAAAATTAAGGAGTAAGAGATCTCAATACCTTCTCAATACCTTCTAAACTACTTTGCGTGTAAAAAAATGTTAGAGGCACAAGAGTTGCGTCTGAATGAGAGAAACTCTGAGAGAGAGTCTGAGCAGGCTCTGAAAGTTTCTTTTGTCAAGAAGGATCAGAAGCAGTATTGGTCAGAGGCCAAGAAAAGACATGGTGGTTCTCAGAAGTCAGAAGCCTCGAACTCCGATGATAAGAAACATCATAAGGGAAATGGGAAGCTTGACAAGAGAAAGTTTTAATGCCACTGTTGTAATAGCTTTGGTCAATTTTTTAGGGATTGTTGGTCAAACAAGGAAAGGAAGTACGAATAAGCAAACATAATCAGAGGAGATTCTAATGATGAACCTATGCTATTGTTGGCTTATGATTTTGATGGTAGATATTTGGTAGACTGGTGGTATATGAGCACTGGCTTCTCAAATCATTTAACTAGAAACAAACAATGGATGGTTGATTTTGACTCTAGAAAGAGAACAAAGATCAGATGTACTGGTGATAAATACCTTAATGTTGAAGGCATGGGAAATTTCAAAGTCAAAGTGAAGAATGGAAAAGTTGTTCTAATCAAGGATGTTTGATATGTTCCTGGTATAAAGAGAAATCTGATGAGTGTAGTTCAGCTCATTGAGAAAAGTTTCTTAGTTATTATTAAGAACGGTCTCTTGAAGTTGTATGACTGCAATCAGAAGCTGATTATGAAATCTGAGCAAGGAAGCAACAGAATATTCAAGGTGAATGTAGAGACAATTGAAACTAAATGCCTTAGTTCATAAGGCGCTAAAGGTGACACTGAGTTGTGGCACAAGAGATTTGGGCATCTTAACTTCAGAAGCTTAGGGCATCTGATTTCGAAAAGGCTAGTACATGGTATTCCTAAGATTTTAAATCCTGAGAAGTCACGTGAGATATGCATGAAAGGAAAGCAACCCAGATTGCTATTTGTGTTAGAAGTATCCCCAAGAGAAAAGCATGCTTTAGAAGTAGTGCATTCTGATGTATGTGGATCATTTCAAGTACCTTCACTTTGAGGAAACAAGTACTTTGTGTCTTTTGTGGATGAGTTTACAAGAATGATATGGGTAGAACTTATTAAGTTTAAGAATGAGGTGTTTACTAAGTTCCAGAAGTTCAAGGTGGAGGCTGAGAAACAAAGTGGTTAGAAGTTGAAAGTTCTCAAAACTGACGATGGAGGTGAGTACAACTCTACATAGTTCGAGAATTCTGTGAGGAGAATGGAATTGAGCATCAGGTTACTGCTCCATACACTCCTCAACACAATGGTCTTGCTGAAAGAAGAAACCAAACTTTTCTTGATATGACAAGGAGCATTGCTGAAACAGAAGAATATGCCTCACACCTTGTGGGGAGAAGTTATTTCCACTTCAGCATATGTGCTCAATAGGTGTCCAACGAACAAGCTGAAGGAAACTATTCATTTTGAGAAGTGGACTAAAGATAAGCAAAGTGTGAGTCATTTTAGGGTATTTGGTTCAGTTTGTTAAAAACATGTTCCAGGTGCTACTAGAAAGAAGTTGGATGATAGAAGCAAAGTAGTGTTGTTGATTGGGTACCATAGTATAGGTGCGCATAAGCATTACTGTCCAGTCACTAATAAGGTTGAAGTCAGCAGAGACGTCGTTATGAAAGAGTCAGAAGTGTGAGATTGGAGCAAGTCTCAATCCAACTTTGGTGCAGTGTTAACACTTGAGTTAACTTCTGAAGACACTTCTGAATCTGAAGAGGATTTTGCCTTTGAAGATGAGTCAGAGTTAGAAGGAGACTCTAAAGTTTAAGTAGACTCTGAAGAGGAGTCAAAGTTAGAAGATGATTTTAAAGTTGTAGGTGAATCTGATTCTTATCTAAATTCTGATGATGATCCAGATTCCGATGGTCAAGCCTCTGAGGGAGGTCAAGTTTTTGAAGGTGGAACCTCTGAAGGAAGAACTTCTGGAGGTGGTCCAACATCCGAAGGTGGAACCCCTGAAGGTAGAACTTCTGGAGGTGGTCCAACTTCTGAAGGTGGTTTAACATCTAATATTATTCCAAAATTAGAAGGAGATACTGAGCAAGTATATAGGCCATAAAGAATCAGATAAAAACCAAGAAAATTCGTAGAGTTTGACATGTTGCAAGATACTGAGATAGACTCTAAAGGAAAAGTCATTTAGTGTGCGATGTTAGTATACTCTTAATCAGTTAGTAAAGAAGAAAATCTCAAGAATAAAGTGTGACGAATGCCATGAAAGAAGAACTTGATGCTATAGAAAGTAACAAGACTTAGGAATTGACTGAGCTTCCAAAGAAGAAGTAAGCCATCAACGTCATATGGGTTTTCAAGGTGAAAATAAAACCAGATGGATCAATTGGCAAACAAATCAAGGTTAGTAGCTAGAGGATTTTTACATAAATCTGGACTAGATTACTTTGAGGTGTTTGCGCTTATAGCTAGGCATGAAACAATTAGATTGGTGATTGCTATATTTGCTAATAGAAATTGGCCTCTGATGCATCTAGATGTGAAATATTAATTTCTGAATGGTCCATTACAAGAAGAGGTATATGTGTCACTACCTCATGTATGTATGAAAAAGAATCAGGAAGGGATGGTGTACATGTTACATAAAGTGTTGTACGAACTCAAACAAGCTCCCTAGAGCTTAAAATATGAAGAATGATTCATTTTTCAAGCTGCAAGGGTTCAAAAAGTATGAGATAGAGTATGGCGTTTATGTACAACCACTACTACAAAGCGCGTAAACAACAACGTCATGGTCACCATGGTTCTTCCCTACATCGTGGTGACATCTCTAAACTAAGGAGCTCCCATTTTATTTTTGTTTTTGATTTAAAATTAATTGTATATAACAATGGTTGATGAGCCAACTGTGGTGAAATAGTTAAGTTGTCATAGGTTCGAACCTCAGCGCCATCATATATATTATTCCATTAATACTAAGGCTTGCCTTTTCTTTTTTATTAATTTTTAAATAAAAAAATTAAAGGGTTATGACTACGGTTGGTTCGTTCCACCATTTTGATATTATTTAATTTGTTTTTCATTTAAAATTTTTAATTGTAAATTAAACTCTGGTGCTTCTTTATGAAATTCCATATGAAAGTAATATATCATAACAGTTTATGGGTTTGGCCGTGGTGGTATCCTTGTAATACTACACACTCCTAGTTAGATTGTATCTTCAGTATCATTTTTTCCATTGAAAAAAGAAACTAGACGAAATAATACATGATTTCAACCCTAAACCCTAACATTCAACACTGTGAAACAACACACGATTTTAACCAAAACATTGTTGTTCACCCTATCTTGTCTCTTAAGTATCCATTTTGCACTGTGTATTTGTAATTTTCTTCATCATAATCAAGGTTGAAAAGACCATCACAATCGTGACATCGAGAAGGAAGAGAACACCATCATTGCCGTAAGAAAGACAACACCAACATCGTCGTTGTCGTAAGGAAGACAACACCAACATCATTTACTTAGTCATCACGTTTAGGGTACATAAATATTTTCCCCATGCATATAAATTAAACTTCATTTTTTGTTGTTGTGGTTGTTGTTGTTTATGTTCTTGTTGTTCATGTTATTGTTGTTTTTGAACGTAGATGTCGACCTTGTCGAGTTCTTCATCAGATACTTAAACAAATGAGTGTTGTGCGAATGAAACTCAAACAGATGATACTAAATCAAAAAGGTCACAAAGAGGTGTCATAATAATTCCCCAATTCACATCAGTCTGCAACTCATCATCAGGTGAAAAAACTCTGATCGAGTTTGATTCGTACTACATAGTAGTTAATTGTGAACACTACTCTACTTTTAAGAGTTATGTTGTGTTCCTTGGATGGAGCAAAGTAAGTATATTGATAGATGATTCGAAAAAAGTGGATGAGAAAGTCAAAGAAAGCATATGGAGAGACGTTATGGTATTACATACTATAATTTTCATATATTAGATATCACTACCTATAATTTCTAATACATTGATTTAAATATAGTTGAATTTTGAGTTTACCGATGACTCAAAGTTGCAAAAAAAAGTGGATCTCTTATGCCAGTACTCGTTGGAGGGGATATAAGTCACAGCTCACGACTGACTACATTAGGAAGCCTAAGAGCGGTCTTGATCTTCCATGGAAAAGATATAGTTTTATATCAAAGAAGTAATGGAAGAAGTTTGCGAAGATACTTCGCTCAGAGGAATTCAAGGTTAGTACTAGTCTTATTTAACCGATAATGTTATGCTAGTGAGTTATAGATACTAATCATATATATTATTCACTATGCTAATAATAGCTTAAAAGCGAAGTAGGAATACGAAACAAGGAAAATAACATGTACCCCCATAGATTATCTCATGGGGGTTATATGAAACTTAAGAAAAGAATAATGCTTGAAAAACAACCACAAACAGGAGATGATCGCATTCCATCCCCACCATCGAGACATGAGAAATGGAAAAGGGCTCGATTAAGACCAAATGGAGAGTACACCTCTGAGGCAACAAGAGTAGTTGTTGAGAAAATTGTAAATATGATTTGTTTTTCTTATGTTATTTGTTATTTAAATGTGTTGGTAACAATTTACGTAAGTTGTTCATGTTGTGTAGGATAATTTAGTTGAGGCGGATCATGAAGGCACATTTGTTTCAGAAGCACGACATGACATATTAGCAGAAGCAATCGGAACAAGGAGCATGGTGGGCGTTTCTGTGGTGTTGGAGAATGTGTTGGCTTGAGGTTATTCTTTGGGTCTCAAAGAAAAGTACCAAAAGCTCATAATTAAATGCATAAAAATAAAATAATGAGAATATTGATAAGCAATTAGAAGAACAAAAGAGGTTGTTTGAAGATAAGAGGGAAACAAGGGAGAAAGATGTGCAAAGGTTTCAAGAGTTATATTTGTTATGTGCTTTACTTGATATTTTAGTGTATTATCAGAAATATATGATATATATTGTGCTTAGTTTTGTTCTAACTGAATATTATGATGTAGAGATTAAGTGAAAACCTCAAACAACATGCAAACAAAGATCAATGTTATATTGATGGTGATGATGATCATGATTATGATCAAACTCCAAGTAGAAGTGTTGTACATCGTGCTTCTACAAAAGGAAGTAATTGTTCAACCTTTCTCCCCCCCCCCCCCCCCCCTCTAGCTAACCACAATGATTTATTGGACCCTAACTCAAATGAAATCACCATGTTATACTTTAACGTTGCGGTGATGAATGATGCACAACCTCTCTCGCTAGAACATTGTCCATGTGTGGATTTATTATATTATAATTCCGAAGATGTAAGAGATTTTCTCAGTGGATATAAGTGTATGGACGTAGGGATATTGCAAGTTTGGTGCATGTAAATATATAGTTGAATATACACATTATCATTTTTTGTATTTCCTCAGTTAATTTATTCATTTTCTTTAACCATTTAGGTACATTCACCGTGTTTGTATAGAGTTGAATAAATCGAGTATTTATGGAATCTTGGATCCACTTTTTATTCGATGGGCATATAATCCACCAAAATACATTCAAGATTACTTGGAAAAACGGTTAAATGAGGGAGGAAAATAATGTTACTTAGCACCATTTCTCTGTTGGTACATATATATTTAGTTTTGTTTTAGCAAATACTGATAATATATATGCTCATGTTTATTCAGTGGTCATTATCAATTGATCATAATATCATTTAAGACGAATGCGATAATTGTACTGTGTTCCTTGCATGGCCCACTCGACAAGAAAATGAAAGAGAATGTTAATTCGTAAGTGTATGTTTAATTAATTTTCTTTGATATTGTAAGTAGTTTAGCATGTAATATGTTTAATTCATATTCAATATACAATATTGTGGAGAAAGTGAATATGATGAACAATGTTACAAGAAAGCCCTCATGGATCTCTCCTAAAGTAAGTGGCCCGATTACATGTTTCTTTCATTTACATTCATATGTGGTTATATTCATGTATGGTTACATTCATGTGTGGTTACATTCATTTGTAGACGAGGAAAAAACCCGGGACATGCGAGTGTGGGTATTATGTCATGAAATACATGTTAAACATTGTCCTTGCCAGCATTATTGATTCATGGGATAAGATATATATGTCATAATATGTTTACATATATTAATATATAAGTTGACATATATTTTAAACACTTTTTTTTATCTTTCTTAGTAGATGTTTAACGACGTAACCCCATTCCCGTTGAGAATTTTGTCGATCTTCGTAAACGTTGGGGGTATATCCAAAATTTGCTTAAGGGTCCTGCTATTTGATTTAGTGAGATGTGCTAATGACTTGTTTTATGTATATGATGATGTGAATATTAATTTTGACTTAAACATATTGTCTTTGATGTAAATATTAATTTTGACTTTTGATGCACATTGTTAGCTGTTTTTTATGCTCTTTCTGCATGGCTAACAAAAATACGGGTTGTTATAAATTCTCTGGTATGGTTATAATAGTTACATGATAAAAATGGGAAGAATTTGAGAAGCTGAGAATTGCAAATTTAAAATGGAGTAAGTTTTGACAACGGTTATAAAACCTAACCATGACTGTATATTGAACGGTAACCAAAATAATATAAATTATAAAATGTTGATGTTGAGAATCGAACCTGGGATCTTTAGTTTTATCACAACGGTTGGGTTAAAGAACCATTGTGATATGGCACGCGCTTTCTAGAATACAACAATGGTCCCATGACTGTGATTGTAAGTACCACATATACAACCACACGCTACATAACAATGTCTGGTCCCGTGTGGTTATACATCTTTCCTGACCGTTGTTAAATGGATTTTCCATAGCAGTGAGCAAACTTCGGAAAGCAATATGATTCTGGTGTGTCTCTATGTTGATAACATATTGCTAACATGATGTTGTTCTGATGAGATAGTCAAGTTCAAAAAGGGTGCTAATGAATGAGTTTGAGATGACTGATATAGGAAACATGGTATATTTTCTAGGGATGGAGATTTTGTACTCGAAGAATGGTATAATTTTGCAACATATGAATATGAACTTGAACTTTTGAAGAGATTTGAGTTAAAAACTAACTAGCTAGCCCCCTAAGCTTGAAACAAGCAATGTCCCAATGCTTAAAACAAGAAGGAAACGAGAAGATAAGCAAAATAGATCTATTCTTGCTCATTATCGCGTCCTCTTCCTCATCCTCATGCTCGTCCATGTGTACCCAGAGGATGGGGCATGGCTACATGGTAAATATAATCCTGAAAACCATTCATGCGTACAATCAAGGCCTCCATTTCCTCAGTTAATCTCGCAGCATAACGCTCATTTCTTTCGTCGTATTCTTACTGCTGAGTTTGCATGGCCAGCATAAGTTGCATCATTGCATTTTGGTTGTTTTGCATAGCCTGAATTCTCTCATCCTGTTCCATTATGGAAGCCATAATATCATCATTCGAGGCCGGTACTCTTTCTCTTCTTCTCCTGGGCCTAGTGGACGTGCTTGCCATGTTTTTAGGGGGAGCTTGTTGTTCAGTGTCTTCTTGTTCAATTTCTTTCTCCATTTCACCTGCTTGGACATTCCCATGGTCACTTCGCGCATTATCTCCAGGTGCAGGAGCATAAAGGTCATAAAGCCACTTAGACAAGTCTGGAACATTAGTAAGCGTAAAGTTTGGCAAAATGATACTTGGAACTACCTTGCTGTGCACCATGAGGTTGTACCTACCATCTCTTCTGACCTTAATCAAGTGGCCATCATGAAAATTGTCAATGTCAATGAACGTGGGCGGTAGTGATGGCAAATTTGCAAGTTTGTCTTTGAGGTGAAGGCCAAGTGCTATAGAGGTTATTATCCCTCCAATGCGGAAAGGCGTATATCCTCTGGCGCATAAGGACTGGATATGTGATAGGAGGATGGTGCTTGCATTGATCCTTTGGTTGTGTTTGAAGGTACAATGGAGGAGGGACAACTCTTTAGAATTAACTTTGTTGTTGTTAATTCTTCCAAAAATGGTATTGGAGATGACATAATGGAAGTACCTTATTGTGGGATTATGAATGGATAAAGCATAAAGTCCTTCCCAACTGTTCGATTCCTCATTGGTAAGAACTTTTCATAGCGCGAAACCTATAGATGCCCAATCAAGGTCTTTTGGAATGCAGTGGTGTACCATCCCTTCAGTAGGAAAATGCAAGAAGGCACTTAGAGTGGATTGACTTACGGAATATTCATTGTTGAATATTCTAAAAGTGGTGGCGCCGGATAGGTGCTCATTCTCATCACACGATAGGTTGTATGAGAACGAGCTCAAAAATTCTAAGGTTAGTGACTCGTATGTTGGGAGGTTCTGCATGCAGATGAACGCTAAGTCGGGGTGATGGAGTAACCATTGGATGCTATCGAGCAAGCCTAATTTTCGAAGGCACTCAATATCCACATACTGTGTCGGTACGATGGAGCGTTGATATAACTTAAGGTGCTGAGCCCTTTGGTGCTCTCTAGCTTCTCCGTTGCAAAATGTAATGCCAGAAATATCTGGTTCAAATCTGGAATTTCTTCGTGCCATTGTTAAAGCAAGGAAGGAAGATGGGTGAAAGTTTGTGTGAGAAATTGGGGATTTTGGAATGGAAAAGGGTTTGGAGATGGTTTATGTAGAGAGATATAGTGATGGTAATAAGTGGGATTTAGTAGATTGTTATAAAAATGATAATGGGAAAAGAATTAGGCACGGGTTCAAAGTATTGTGAGCAGCGGTTGAAGAAAATGGAAGGGTGAAAGGGTTCTGCGAGGGTTTCTGTAATAATACAGGAATGCTTCTGTTCTTCAGTGCGTGCCGAGCGTCACACATATGTGCCGAGCAGACTGGGTTATGTGAAGCGTGACAGGCGTCACACTTGTGTGGCGAACGGCATGCGTCTGAATATTTTTCATTATATCATTTCAATACTTTACATAATATATATATATATATATATATATATATATATATATATATATATATATATATATATATATATATATATATATATATATATATATATATATATATATATATATATATATATATATATATATATATATATATATATATGAATAAATAATATGAAAGTATTTAAGCATAATATATATATATATATATATATATATGATACTAATGCAATAAATAAAAGAAATAAATAAAACTCATGATAAAATTAAACTGAAAGATAAAATTCCAAAAATACTGAAAAATAGAATTCCAAAAATTGTAAGAATAAAGTGTCAAATAAATAAATGAAAATCGAATAAAAACTTCTCTCCACACTTAAACAAAACATTAACCTCAATGTTTAAATGTTAAAAGAGAAAAATAATGCAGTAAGTCTGGTAAATCAGCCACGTCGGTCAAGCGATGTGGAGAAAAGATGTTGATAAATATAATTCAGCTATTCGACTATCGTATCCATAAAGGAATGGAAGTCAATCCACCGAATAACAAGCTCATCCTTCAACAAATCAATCCCTGATTGTATGGCAGTCAAAGCGGGAGCATGATGAAATACGGGAGGCAGAGAAACAACTAGAGAGTCGGGGAAGATTGAGACAATCTGTTCGGGAGATGGGAAGTCATGGTAAAAGGGGAGGGTCTCAGGGTCAATATCCTCATCAGACAGGAAAGCATCGAGGTGGTCATAAATCAACAGAGTCTCAGGAGTGGGTGATGGTGACATGTGTGGTGCACCCCAATCATATAACCAGTAATTTTTATCATGTATGCTTGTCTTAGGTTCAGGTAGGGTAAAAAATTGGCATCAACTGATTGTTAATGAGCAATTCGAAGTTACCTGGGCCTAGGTTTCCAATGATACCCCTATTGAAACAGAAATTATATTCATAGGTTGAAATCTACCCTGAGGGACAAGGTTCAACAGTTGTTATCTTAACCCGATAACATTAGCTATCATGGTCATTAAGCCACCTATGAGAATGGGTTCATGTACCCTCTCGCAAGACCGTGAAAGTTTGCCAGCATAGATGTAGCTCCATTTATGGGGCGGTTTTGTGAAGTGAAAACATGATAAAAAGCTTAGCTCTAGAAACAGTGGTAATGTTTTCTGCTTTAACAAAAAGGGTGTGGGCTAGGATTTTGTGGAAATATCTTAAAGCTAGGTTGTGGATGCTTTCAGAGTGCATGTCCTCAGGCTTAGAGTTACTAATGCATGTAATGTCCCCCCATAAATAATCTATCTCACCTACATTAAAAAGCTCTTCCTGGATTAGGGTAAATGCATCTAGGCTATATGGGAATCCTAGTAACTCTGCTAGGTCTCTATGGGTGAAGGTGTACTCTATAACAAATAGTCTAAATCTAATCAGTTCTCTATTGAATCCCAGACCATGGTCAGGTTTGTAGACAAGGGACCTTAAAAACTTTAAAGTTAGTCTACGGTAAGAGCTAAATTTTCTCCTCAAAGCAGATGCATCCCATCCTATTTGGCTAAATAAAAACAGAACACTATCCTGAATCCCTAAGGTAATCATGGCTGATCCGTCGGGGTAGGCACTTAATCCTATCTCCCTATCAGAAAGAGACTCAAACCTCCTCCGTTGATTCCTCCCTCTAAACACAATGCCCATCGTATCAACCAGATTCATCTGGTTAGTGTAACTAGCTAATCGGAAAGTTAGCCTGGAGTAGGTTAACAGTTAGCATTAAGTTAGTAGCAGGAAAAATTAAAGAAGCAATGCTGCATATTTTAACATCAATAATAACAAAAGCAAGAAAAGAAAAGAAAAGCGAAAATAAGCAAAGCAAAAAGAAAAGACTCAAAGTTGGGTTGTCTCCCAAGAAGTGCTTTGTTTAAAGTCGTAAGCTCGACATTACATGGTGATTAGTCTGATGAATGGGGTGGAAGCGCATCTAGCCTAATTGTTGTGTAATATTCCTTATTATCTATGATATGATAATGTTTTAAGCGTTGTCCATTTACAATGAATGATTTGTAACTCATTCCTTTGATTTCTATTGCACCATTTTGAAAAACCTTAGTTACTTCGAATGGACCATACCATCTAGAGCGAAGTTTTCCCGAGAATAATTTAAGTCTAGAATTAAACAGGAGAAATATATCGCCTTCATTGAATTCTTTTCTAGATATTCGTTTATCGTGCCATTTTTTTGTTCTCTCTTTATATATCCGAGCATTTTCATAAGGGTCCAGTCTAAGTTCTTCTAGTTCATGGATATCCAAAATTCTTTTCTCACCCACAGTGGTGTAATTTAAATTAAGGGTCTTAATGGCCCAATAAGCTTTATGTTCTATTTCTACCAGCAGATGACATGATTTCCCATAAACTAGTTTGAATGGTGTGGTTCCAATCAGAGTTTTATATGTTGTCATATATGCCCATAGAGTGTCATGTAACTTAGATGACCAGTCTTTCCTAGAGGTTGTTACAGTTTTTTCTAAGATTTGCTTAATTTCTCTGTTGGAGACCTCTACTTTCCCACTTGTTTATGGATGATAAGGTGTTGCGACACGATGTCGGACTCCGTACTTTGCTAATAATTTTTCTAAGATTTTGGAAATGAAATGGGAGCCACCGTCACTGATGATGAGTCTCGGAACACCGAATCTTGGAAAGATTATGTTCTTGAAAATCCTGACTACTACTCACGCGTCATTTGTTGGAGAGGCTACAACCTCGATCCATTTCGAGACATAGTCGACAACAACTAGTATGTAGTGATTTCCAAAGGAAGACGAGAAGGGTCCCATGAAATCGATTCCCCATACATCAAAGAATTCAACTTCTAAAATGCCCTTTTGAGGCATCTCATCGCTGTTGCACCCCAAAATTTACCCTCTTGATTTAGGCTTATGTCTCATCATGAATATCATATTGCATTGCATTCATACATTGTGATGGGATCAAATTACTTTGGTTATCAAGACTTCCTCAAGCTTTGAAGGTTGATTGCATTGGCAAGTTGCTCAAGAAGAATCTTACCATCCAAACCTCTGGATCTTTCAAGCTCAAAAGTTATTGCATATCTCAAGATATCTTATCCCTCTCTTTGGATCATCCAAGGATTGAAGTTTGTGTTTGATTATAAGAAGAATCACTCGTTTGATTCACCAGTCAAATTAGGGTTTTGTTTGATCAAGGCTTTTGATGCATGTACAAGTCTTGATTTGGAAGCTACAACATCTCATTGGTATTTGAAAAGTCTTTGTACAAGAATTTGGTCTAGATCATCAGAGGATTTGAAGTTTTAGAAATGACCCATCAGTCTCCTAATGTGTTGAACAAAACTAGGGTTTGGGATTTCATCAAGATTTCTTGAAAATTTTGAAGTGAAACTTTGCACATGGCCTCTATATGTTTGGAAGATCATATGTTTGAAGTTTTGATCATCAATTTTGAAGGGAAGTGGATCAATTGATTCAAAGGGGCAAAATGGTCATTTTGGTCAAAGTCAAGGTTGACCAAGTGAACTTTTGGCCAACCATCAATTCAATGGTGTACTTTTCATATTTCAAGTCCATTTTGATCATTGGATCAAAAATATTGAGGTTTTGGTTGAAACTTGTTCATGAAGAAACCCTAAAAGTTTCTAATTTTGGAAAATGAGGACTTAATTTAAAAAATTCATATTTTATTCACCTTTGATCAAGAAAATGCAAATGAAACATGCTTGGAAAAATAAGAGGATGATCTTTCATCTCCTTTTGGTATCATGTCCAAATTGGCAAGGAATCAAGAATTATGGTCTTTGGAAGTCACAAAATTATAGGTCATTTTCCAAATTTAGTGAATTTCAAGCTCAATTTTGGGAAACTTAATTGATTCAATTGCAAAAACTCAAAACTATGGGATTGTAGGTCTTTTTAATACCTTTCCAAATTGTACTCATTTGTGTCCAAATTCAAAAATATGAGCAAGTTATGAGCTTTGGAATTTTGAGGCATTTTATTGAAAATTGACAAATATGCAAAATGGCCAATTCATGAGAACTCAAGTTTCAGCCATTCTCTTTGTTTCTAATCCAGCCCATGACCTATTTTTGACTTGCTAAGGCCCATAATGCCAGCTATTTCGTGCTCCATGGACCATGGTGTTTGCTTGGATACAAAATGCTCAAAGTTGCCAAGAAAAGCCAATTGACCAACACTCTCTCATCTCAATGTGTCATAACCTGGAACTTTAAGCATGACCTCCAGACCTCATTTAGTTGATAAAATGCAAAGAAAAGTGAGGAACGCAAGAGCAAATAGCTGAGGCCCATGTGCATCCTTTATTTTGCCAAATTTTCCAATCGAGCCCTTGAACAACTTGGAAGACCAATTTCATCTTCTAACCTTCTCTACCCACACTATATAGTGCATTGCAAGCCTCATTTCACGAGAAGGAGGCCCCCATTACAAGAATTTCAGATCTGAAGTGCTCCACCATTTTTCTGCAAGTTGCTTCGATTCTCTCATTTCCTTCGCGCATTCATCAAATTTCTTGTGAATTCATCATCCCTGAAGTGTGTAGATCAAGATCATGGAGTTTGTTTGCTTCTGTAACTAAGGGATCAACATTTCCAGTTTCACATTGAAGTAAGCTTCTTGAACTTCATTTTGCTATTTCCAGCTTGATTTGTTGAATTACTTCATGTTTATGAGTTCATAGCTGGCCAAACAATAGGTTTGACGTATAATCTTGTTTGAAATGGAAGAATAGATTGTGGTTTGAACTTATGAATAATTCATATTCAGTGAGTTTTTGCAATTTTCGCATCCAGATTTCTAATTACCTAGTCAATCTTTTTGAGATCTATAAGTGTCGTGATGTAGAGGTTAGATCTAGCTTTATTTTGAGCTTTGAATCATGGATTTTGGTGGAGAAATAAGGGAGAGGTATGATCAGAACATGAGGTATGAAACTGAAAAAACACGCGTTTAGGGCATTGCCTTGAGGTTGAAGATGATGAGGTGGCGCGCCCTAATTGGATGGTTCAAATTTTTAATACATTCCATTTTATTTTGTTTTACTTGATTTTCTGGTTTTATTTTTGTGATCAAAACATTTTCAAAAATCATAAAAAAATTACCATAGGACAATGATAATTTCTAGTATTTGTCATATTTTTTTGAATTTTTTTAAAAATGTTTTGATTAGTTTAAAAATTCATAAGTTTAAATAATTGTTTATTCAATGTTTATTTTTGTTTTAATATTTTTTTTGATCTAAAAATTCCACAAAAATTATTTTGAACTCATAAAATAATGAAAAAATTGATTCTTATTTTGGTTTAGCATTTTTGCTATTTTTGATTACAAGTTTAATTTCAAAAGTTTATTTGTAATATTTGTTTGTTTGATTTTTATTTTAATACTTCCATTGATTCAAAAATTCTCAAAAAAATCATAAAAGCTTGTTTTTAATCATAGAATCTGAATATTTTTTTATTCGGGCCCTTTTGTGACTTTTGGCTAGGGTTTGCATTTTTGCCAATAATTATTAGTTTAATTGTTAATTGTTTGGTTAATTTTTATTTTAATATTTCCTTTAACTCAAAAATTCTTTAAAAAAATCAGAGATGTGTGTTTTTAGTGCTAATATTTGAATATAATTTTTATTGGACATTTTTCTGACTTTTGTTTAAAATTTCATGTTGAGATGAGATTATTGGATTAATTGATTAATTGTTTGAATTTTATTTTATTTTTGACTTTTCTTGAATTCAAAAAATGTGAAAAAATATGTATTTTGACTTTTAGGGTTTCCTTGTGATTTGCATGATCTTGTTTTGAATTTTTTGAATTTTGATCTTATCTAATTAATATTTAAGATTAAAAGTAAAAAATTAGGGTTTTGTTGCTTATTGTGCAAGTTTCTTTTTCAAAACCATTATGCATTGGATGTTCATTGGAATTCAAGTCTTGATTATGGTTCATGAATGTGTTGAGGATCTGAAAACCATTTTTCTTGAATTATTTGACTTGGTTTGACATTTTTCCACAAATTATTTTGAAAACTTGTCTAGTTTGGTAGTTTTTGCCAACTAGTCTTGAACTTTGGGCCTCATTTGAGTCTTTCCTCAATCATTCATGAACTTAGGGTTTACATTCTGACTTCTAAACATTTCAAAGATGCTTGAAGATTTTTGGTTAGAATTATTGAAATCTTTTTTCTATTTTTGATGCATTTTGGAAGTGAAGGTACCCAATTGATGTTGCATATCTTGTTGCATATTGCTTGATGGCCAATGAACTTGAGTGAGGCCTATGATTGAGCACCTAATGATCATGTTGGATATGTTTAATCAAATAAACTCAAGCCATTTCACTTAATGCCCCATGTTTGAATGTTTGAACCTTTTAATGCATTGTGTGGGATTCATCTTCTATTGTGCTTATGAGCTGTGATTGAATTATTTGAGTATGATTGAAATGTGTTTGCTACTGACCTTCATGGTCTTTGATTGTATTCTCCTCAAGCTCCCATGATCCTTGATTGATATTCAATTGTCAATTTAATATGGTGATAGAGGGGAGCAACATTCCTTTGATTCTTTTGACCAAATTGTGCATACGCCTGCTTTCTCTTGTCTATCTTGTCTAATGTTTGACAATTGTTATCATGTTGTTCTCACTTCCTCATGTTGCATCAATCCCTTATGTGAGTCATTATTCACTTTATGGAATACTAACTTGGTTGTTGAATGTGCGAGGTACTTTGAGAAAGCTTCCATTTTTGGTTTGAGGCTACTGTGTTTCACTTTATTTGTGGAACACAATTTATTATATTGGAATTGTTCTTGTGTTTGGCATGTTTGATAGTTTATGCAGGATATATATGCATGTGATTATGAATGCTATACATTACCCATGGGATCTGTTCATATCTGATGACTTCATTACTTACATCCTGATGGCGTAATTTTTGACTTGATTTGCCTACCAATGTCAGCTTGCTTGAAGTTCTCTGGGTTTCTTTTATTCTTGCTTAGTTGCTACATATATTTACCCGTTTGGTATTGCACTATTTCCTTTCTTCATTTTTCACTTTTCATAGTTCTATGAATGCATGATGGGACCTCTGTTGCTGATATATGTCAGGAGGCCCTCTGGTTTTTTTTGTCTGATACATGTGTTGTGTTTGCTTTTGATCGATGAGTCACTCAATTTAGAAATTGAGATCACGACTTCGCTCTCATTACATGTTCCCTATAGGATGTTTATTTCTTTTCTTATTTAATTGTTGATCGATGAGTCACTCAATTTAGAAATTGAGATCACGACTTCGCTCTCATTGCATGTTCCCTATAGGATGTTTATTGCTTTTCTTCTTTAATTGTTGATCGATGAGTCACTCAATTTAGAAATTGAGATCACGACTTCGCTCTCATTGCATGTTCCCTATAGGATAGTGTTGTTAAGCTTCCTCTAACATGTTAATTAAGGTAGGGTTTTCCTTTATCCTCAACCTTAGGGTCAATCATTGTATGATAACATCAGGGCTAGAGATTAGGATAGTCTCCCCTAGTTGTTTTCTTTTCCTTTGCATTCTGCACCTTAAAACAAAAACTATTTTCTTGGAAAATCATAAAACACCCCTAATGAACTTAAACCCTTCTTCAAGGTAAAAGATACAAACCAATCCTATTTGTTTATGCGCCTCTTGGCTTTGTTTTTAAACCTGGTTAGCCGATGTTTCGCCATCGCATATTTGTTTGAAGCCGATGTTTCGCCATCGCACATGTTTGTTATCCTACTTTGATTCTCAATATCATTGTTAGGTGTGGTGTTTTGCCATCCGGTTTATTGATGTTTCTCCATCTTTGCCATGATACTTTGTTACCTTTTAGCTGATGTTTCGCCATCGCATATTTGTTTGAAGCCGATGTTTCGCCATCGCACATGTTTGTTATCCTACTTTGATTCTCAATATCATTGTTAGGTGTGGTTTTTCTCCATCTTTGACATGTTACCTTTTTATTATTTAGTTGATGTATGACCATCTCATTTGTTTGTTGTTTCATTTGATGTTTTGCCATCTTGACTGTTTTTGTTATCTTAACTAAAAAACACAAACCAACCAAAATATGTAAGCCGAACTACGGCTGCTCTGATTCCTCAAAAGGGATACGTAGGAAATGGGGTAGAGCCCGATCGAGCACATCTTTTTATTTTCCCTACATTGTTTTCTTTTTCTTTCACATGCATTCCCTTTTCAATTTTAAGCCATAGACATAGGTTTTGACCACACCCATTAGATTAGACAACAAGAGTGGATACTATAGAGTACTACGAGCGTGTGGGGTGCTAGCACCTTCCCCTCGCATAACAGACTCCCTTACCCAATCTCTCGGTCGAAAGACCGTGATTTCTCCCTCTTCAGGTTTTCTCGATGTTCACCTTTCCCTTTCGGAGGGATAAAAGACGTTCAGTGGCGACTTCATTGATGTTTCATTACATCTAGATGATAGGTTCCGGCTGGGTTGTTTCAATCGCGTTTAGAGATATTTCCAATGCATTGGCATTAGTCGTAATTTTTAACCGCAATATGGACGTCTTTCCAAAGACTAGGCTAATAGAGGCCAACTTGTAATATCTTAGCGCAAGTCTTTGATGTACTTGCATGTCTTTCATAGGGAGCGGCATGACAGTGGAAAATTATGTTTTCGATTTCATTTTCGGGAACACATCGACGAAAAATACCATTGACGCCTCTTTTAAAAAGCGAAGGCTCATCCCAATAATAATGTTTAAGGTCATGAAATAATTTCTTCTTTTATTGATAAGACATATCGGGTGGGAGCACTCTAGCAGCCAAGTAGTTGACTAAATCAGCGTACCATGGTAGTATGGTTATGGTGCATATTGCTTCCATAATTTTGTTTGTGTTCTTGTCTTCATAAGTTACAGGGTACTCAGTTATAATACTGTCTAACTCTAATTGGGCTACAAGGCGTTCATAAGGAAAATCATCATTAATGGGAACATGATCTGGTTTGATGCCTTCTATTCTGAATAGGTGGTCAGCTACTACATTCTCGGTGCATCTCTTGTCTTTTATTTCTAAATAGAATTCTTGTAGAAGTAAGATCCACCTTAGTAATCTTGGTTTGGCGTCTTTCTTACTCAAGAGGTACCGAATTGCAGCGTGGTCAGTATAGATAATTATTTATGCTCCTACTAAGTAGGAATGGAATTTATCTAAAGCAAACACAACAGCTAACAATTCTTTTTCATTGCTGACGTAATTCGTCTGTGCATGATCTAGGGTTCTACTTGCATAGTAGATCGCGTGAAGCTTTTTATCCTTTATTTGTCCTAGGACCGCGCCTACGGCATAGTCACTGGCATCGAACATTATCTCGAATGGCCCATTCCAATCAGTAGGTTGCATAATAGGTTCTAAAATTAATGCCTTTTTAGAGTTGTAATGCATCCAAACATTTGTCGGTGAATACGAACTCAGCGTCCTTCATCAGCAGTTCGGTTAGAGGTTTGGTTATTTTAGAGAAGTCCTTAATGAAACATTGATAGAAATCAGCGTTTCCTAGAAAACTTCTTATCTCTCTTACAGTTTTGGTGGTTGAAGATTTTCTATAATTTAAATCTTTGCTTTATCTACTTCAATTCCCTTATCGGATACTATATTCCATAAGACGATTCCTTGTCGGACCATGAAGTGGAATTTTTCCCAGTTTAACACGATATTGACATTTACGCATCTTTCTAGTACCATTTCAAGGTTCGATAAACATCCTTCAAAACTTTCTCCATAGACAGAGAAGTCATCCATAAAAACTTTCATCATGCCATCTAGAAAATCAGAGAAGATGGACATCATACATCTCTGGAATGTTGCAGGGGCATTACATAATCCGAATGGGATTCATCTATAGGCGAACATACCATAAGGAAAAGTGAAAGTCATTTTTTCTTGGTCGTCAGAATGGATAGGAATTTGGAAAAATCTAGAATAACCGTCTAAATAGCAGAAGTGAGAGTGTTTAGCTAGTCATTCAAGCATTTGATCAATGAAGGGTAAAGTAAAGTGATCTTTACAAGTGGCTTTGTTTAACTTTCTATAGTCGATGCACATTCTCCACCCAGTGTGAGTTTGTTGCGCTACAGATTCTCCTTTAGTGTTGCTGACAACTGTCACACCACCTTTCTTAGGTACGACATGTACTGGACTAACCCATTTACTGTCTGATATTGGGTATATGATTCTTGCTTCTAGTATCTTTTCTACTTCCATTTTGACTACATCGCTCATAATGGGATTTATTCTCCTTTGATGTTCCCTAGAGGTTTTACAATCTTCCTCCGGCATAACACGGTGCATGAAGATAGAAGGGCTTATTCCTTTTAGATTTGATATGTTATAACCTAAAGTGGTTGGGTATTTTATTAGGACATGTAATAATTTTTCAGTTTCTATTTGTCCTAGGTCTGTGTTGACTATAACTGGTTGTTCAAGTTCTGTGTCTAGGAATTCATATCTTAGGTCTTTTGTATCGTTTGAGTTCTATGGCAGACTTCTTTTGACAGGGTATAGGGTCAGGAGTTAGGGCTAGGCATTCACTCAGATTTTCATCTTGATATTCAGGGTGCCAATTATCATCTTCGAGAATCAGGGGTATGGAAATCTTTAATACTTCTGAATAAGTGGTTTGTTGTTTCTCCAATTCTTTCACACATTTATCGATTTCATCTAGGAAACAACATGAATCATCGATGGCTGGTGCCATAAGGAATTTAGACAAGATGAATTCAACTTTTTCTTCTCCGACTTTGAAAGTCAGTTTTCCATTTTTAACATCTATTATGGCTCCTGCAGTGTCTAGGAATGGTCTACCTAATATGATAGGAATATTTGAGTCTTCTTTAATGTCCATGATTATAAAATCAGTGGGGATATAGAGTTGTCCTATACGTACAGGAAAATTTTCTAACATACCTAAAGGAAACTTCATTGATCGATCTGCTAATTATACAGACATTCTTGTCGGTCTTAGTTCTCCCATGTTGAGTTTTTTGCAAATTGATAATGGCATTAGACTAATATTGGCTCCTAAATCGCATAGTTCTTTGTCTATGACAAATTTTACGATTATGCAAGGTATGGAAAAACTACCTGGGTCTTTAAGTTTATGAGGCATGTTATTTTGTATTATAGCACTACACTCAGCAGTGAGCAATACAGTTTCGTTATCCTCAAGCATTTTCTTATTGGACAAGATTTATTTAAGAAATTTAGTGTAGGAGGGAATTTGTGTGATAGCTTCTGTAAAAGGTATGGTAATGTTAAGTTATTTAAGAAGTTCTACGAGTTTCTTGAATTGCCCTATGTTCTTAGACTTAGCAAGTCTTTTAGGATATTGAATAGGTGGTTTATAGGGTGGCAGAGGCACATAAGGTTCTTCTTTTTCTACGGCCTCTTCGTCACCTCTTTTTCTACTTCCTTTAGTTCAGATTCTTTCTCAATCCCTTTTCCATGTTTTTGGTATATGCCTGGGTTCTCAATTCTAGGTTCAGTTTGTCCGCCTAGTTCTGTCCCACTCCAAAGTGTTATGGCATTAGCGTGTCCCTTAGGATTTGGTTGGGGTTGTCTATGAAAATTTCCAGCTGGAGTAGCTGTAGCTGCTTAGTGTTGAGCCACTTGGGAAATTTGTGTTTCTAACATTTTGTTGTGTGTGGCAAGAGCATCAATCTTATTAGTCAATTGCTTTATCTGTTCACTGGTGTGAATGTTTTGATTCATGAAATCTTTGTTATTTTGAGCTTGGTTGGCTACAAAGTTTTCTATCATGATTTCGATGTTAGACTTCCTAGGGATATTTGGAATATTTGGGACATTTTGGGTGGATTTCTGAAATCCTGGAGGTGTAGTAGGAGCTTGACCTGGTGTGTACAAAGCGTTATTGCTTTTGTATGAAAAGTTTGGATGGTTCTTCCAAGTAGGGTTATAGTTATTACCATAGGGGTTTCCTTGAGAATAGTTTACTTAATCAACCGGTACACCTGTTAAAAATGGACATTCTGGTGTGTTATGCGCGTGAAGTCTGCATAGATCACATGTTGGAGATAGTGCAACCACGGTGGCTGCGGGAGTTGTGGTCAAGTTTTCTATCTTTTGGGTAAGGGATTCTACCTTAGCATTAACTTGGTCTAAGCTACTAACTTCATGCATACCGCCTTTCATTTGAGATTTCTCCATCATGGTTCTATCGCTTCCCCATTGATAATGATTTTGAGCCATACTTTCGATAAATTGATAGGCATCATGGTATGGTTTATCCATCAGTGCACTGCCAGCAGCCACATCAATTGTTAGTCTTATGTTGTACAAGAGACCATTGTAAAAGGTGTGGATGATCAACCATTCTTCTAGACCGTGATGCAGACAGAGTCGCAACATGTCTTTGCATCTTTCCCATGCTTCGAAAAGAGATTCACTTTCCTTTTGTTTAAAGCCATTAATGCTGGCTCTTAGCATAAATGTTTTACTTGGCGGAAAATGTCGCGCTAGGAAAACTTTCTTCAAGTTGTTCCATGTTGTAACGGAGTTGGGTAGTAGAGACTGGAGCCATGCTCTAGCTCTATCTCTTAATGGGAAAGGAAAATGATGGAGTCTTATTGCTTCAGGGATGACTCTATTTACTTTCACTGTGTCTGCGTACTGCACAAACACAGATAGATGAAGATTTGGATTGTCTGTAGGACATCCTGAAAATTGGTTTTGTTGAACAACTTGCAAAAGCGAAGGCTTTAACTCGAAATTGTTCCATGCGATAGCGGGAGCAACAATAATGTTGTGGGGTTCCTCTTGTGATGGGGTAGCATAATCCTTCAGAGGATGATTTTGGGGTCCTTCAGCCATTTTGAGGTCAAGAAGAGAAAAGTTAGGAAGATTGGTTTCGAGAAGATTGTACTTGGCTTGGTACTCTCTGATTCGGCGTCTTACACTAACAAAACGCTCGACTTTTTCGATTGGTTGTTCTAATTCCTCGTCTTTAGAGTGAGTACTTTGCATACAATCGATGGTTAAAATTAAAATAAAATTGATTGCCTTAGTCTATACCGCGTAATAAGGGATTTACAGTATTTGACTAATTCAGTCCCCGGTAACGGTGCCAAAAACTTGATCGCAACTTTATGAGTCTATCGGGTGTAGTGACTGCAAGTGCACAGTCTATCGCATAGTTTTAAAAGATATCGAACCCATAAGGACTGATGGTCAAAACTACTATGTAAAGCTAAGGCTAATTATAAAATTGGGTTTTCGGGTTTGATCGGGAATTAACTAAAATTTAATAATTAATAACGGGACACCGGTATATATTTTGTCAACTTAAGGGATTCAGTAAATCATTATCATTTGTTTTTAGTATTAAAACACGGTTTCGATGAAACTATTCGTTTAAAAACTCTCGTCTCAAACCTCCGTTCTATTGAATCAGATCATATCAGTTAAGATCAAAATGAGCGCTTCCGCTGTTTCATTTAAAACTCAAAAATATTTTTTGAAAACAAATAAAGTCCAATTAACTTTAAAGCGCTTCCGCTATTTTTAAAATTAATGTTTTAATAACCATTATCTAGTTAAAACCTCAAACTTCCGCTCTAGTGATTTTAACCTTAGACTGTCTCTTACTTTTGTACAAAAACAATTAAATATTTGATTGGAAATTAAAACCAAAAAAGTATTTTTTTTGTAAAAATAATAATGCCAATTAATTACCGGATTTTTTTGGTCAAGCTTTACATACCGGTATCAGGGAATCTAGCCAGACATAATATTATTGCAGAACAGCATAAAATTAAAACTTAAATTCAACAATGCATTCATGGTAGGAAATAAATAAATTATGCTTATTAAAATAAGAACCTGAAGGTGAATAACAAAGTGATTAATTCCAAACAATGTGTATCCTACACAAGCCGACAGGATTGACATGTAGTAAAAATAACTTGAATTAAATTTAAGTAATCCTAAGCAAATTCTGGAAGTCTGGAAACAAACTAGTGTTGCAGTATTTCTCCGATATGGAAAAATACTGCTTTGATGGTGGGATTTTCATTGCTTACGAAATACTACGAAACGTGGAAAAGTAATGCTGGAAATCTAACTGGAAAACATCAAATGAAATACAATAAAATAATGATGAACAGGGAAAGTAAAATTGAAAATAATAATACTGCGTAATAATTCAAAGTGCCGGAGAGAAATCGAGTGTGAGGGAGAGAGAGGAACTTCAATTTTTGATAACTGCTTCCATATATAGAGTCCATTTACTTGAGGAAAAATATGCAACTTCCCATGATTCTCGTTCCTAAAGCATGGAGAAAATCCAGGTGAACATGCGTTTATTATGCTTCAGTGGCGAAAGGTTCGTAACTGCTTGGATCGTGGCGAGCATGGTGTGTATCGTGACGTAGGGCATATAATGAACATATGTCCCGATCATAACGTGAAACGTGCCGAGGGGCACAAAAATCAAACTTGTCCCGGTCGTAACATCTTGTGGCGGGCGGCACGCTTCTGTTTACAGGAATGCTGCATTTTGGTGTTTTATAGCCATTTCTTCTTCATTTTTCCATTCTTTTTCTTCCTTTTCTTATTTATGTCTTGCAAATGCTAAGTACCTGAAATATGTTTCAAAAACTACAAAAAGGGATAAAATGTGACATAATAATCGATGAATCGGAAATTTAATCTATGTAATTCGGGCAGAAATTTCTATATCTTTTCGTGTTATCATGTTGCATTTGAAGACTAACTCATCCAAATGTCTTACTATGTCTTCTTCCACTATAAAATCTCGATATGGGAATTTATGTGGTTGTGACAGTCGTATGGTTTTGTACCAATGCAAGAAGGGTAAAAATAAAGGAAGGTTTTTTTGGAGGAGTGATGAAACATGTAATTTGTTCATATGGGATGAAGACATGAGAGAAAAATTGGAAGATAAAAGTAATATGATGCCAGAGTTGGAAGTTGTTGGGTATTTAAAAGTTTATGTATGAAGATTCAAAAAAGAAGAACATGAATTTGAAGAACAAACTGAAGTCAGAGAGATTTTCTGGAAATTTGAAGATGTTATGTTTTCTTATCTCCTCTATGTTTGATATTTACTTTGTTATGAAATTTAATACTTGAAGTGGGGTTTGAAATTTTAAAATGTTATGTTTTCTTATATCCTTTATGTTTAATATTTACTTTGTCATGAAATGTAATAGTTGAAGATGCATTGAACTTGATAAGAATGCAACTAACAGGTTGTTTCTTACGAGTAAGTTCATCGCAAATTGTTGAATTTTCAATTATAATTATGTGTTTTATATGTTTTGTAGTTTAAGCTTATAGTTTAAGTTGATAGTTTAAGTTAAATTTTTAAGTTGATAACCTTAAAAGAGTTAAGAAGAAAGATTAAAACTTCATTACATAAAACTTTCATTACATGATCAAAAACCATAATCAAATCGAAATCCTCTCGTTGAGATAAAATTAGACCAATCATAGTCAACCTCATCACCATCATCAAAATCGGAAAAAATAATCATTTGCTTTCTCAACCTTCTTATTCTTCTTCTTCTCCTCACCCTATATCTCTCATTAGTCAAAACACAACACCCTCTACAACAACATATTGAATTTGAGGATGGTTCTGCACCACAACACCCTCTACATCAACATTTTGATTCTGAACATTGTTGGTAGCTTGAGCAGGATAACACACATTGATTCCTTTGGAAGAAGTTTGTTTTCTTCTGTTTTGGTTCTTCCGTTTTTATATTGTTCCTTATGATTCTTCATCTTCTTCTCTTGGAAGTTTAAAAACCAAAGTTGCTCATCATTGTTTCTTTAATTCTATACGCTTTCTTTTCTCTTGGAAGTTAGAAATATTGCATACCTCGAGTTGTTCAAATTTTGATGTACTTAACAGGATTGTGTACGTATAATACAAGTTTTGATATCTATTCAAAAATGGTTTAGTGATGATTCTGATATGAAAATTTGACATTTATTCATATACAACCACATGCTACATAACAACGCCTAGTCCCACGTGGTTATATATCTTTCCCAACCATTGTTAAACTCCTTTTCCATAGTAGTGAATATTTCAATCACCAAGAGGCAAGTTCTGTCACACCAGGATGCTCAATATGTCTTCAATGGAGGAAGGATGAAAATAACTTTTCACTACTGGTTCATACTTTATCTGCTATAAAGGAAATTTTTTTAAAGTTATTTCTCATGTATCTCAACTTTTGAACCTCTTTTCATGTCTTCCTGGTGGTCTTTTTATATCCTCTAAGTTTTAGGGTTTCATCTTGTCATTAGATCACAGGCCTTGTGGATATTCATTATTTTGGCCCAAGCGAATCATCATATTCCTTCTCATTTCCCTCAAATTAGCATTAGGTAGTATAGTTCAACGTTCAGGGGAAAACACGTCATGTGGCATGCCTATTTTGCATAGAAACAAGTAATGCATGAAATTTAATGTTCATCAACTTTTGAAAATTTTTGTCTCGACGTGTTTGATCTTATCCATCTAATTTTCTAGCTCATTTGTTCCTCATTCTTTTCACTCATGCCACATTTTCCCTAATGCTGGAGACCTTCACTCCTTTTAGCATCTTTTGGATTTAAGGCCTGCTGGGAAGTGAGGTTGAATAAATGCATCAATTTTTTCGTGCCAGAACTTATCATAAGCAATTCTACACAAGTAACAAACACATAAAACTCATAAAAGAGAGAACCTAGTGTGCTCTATATAAATTAAACTAAGACAGCAAAATCTACTTATCCTAATAAATCTTGTTAACTCAAAATAAAATCAAGTAAGGGCTTGAATCTCTCACAAATAGTGAGTTATCAGACATTCAAGTGATCTTTTTTCTTCTGCATGTCATTGCAAGCCCGATTATCAAGTAAATATTCTATAATATTGTTGAAACTACACAATTTTCCTCCATTCTTATGAAGATCTTTATTATTATGATCATCCTCCTTGTTGAAACTTTCCTCCCCATACATATTCATTTGGTATATTTGAAGGTCTTGTTGTATCATATTCATATCTTCATCGCAATTTTGGAAACAAAATTTATTGCAACAATCATGTATTATTATTACCCTTTTATTCTCGTTGTCCCTATTTGGTATCATCTTTTCCCCCCTTATCATCATTTTTGTTGTCTATGATTCTCGTACATTAGGGTTTCCATGATATATGTTGAAGAGTTGATTAGTCTAGGTACTAATACACATAAAGAATCTTTTTTTATAGTGGATTAGTCTAGTTGAAGAGTTGAAGAGTTGGAGAGTTGTGACGTGAATTTCACGCTGCAAATGAGAGTTTTTTGTAGTGGTTCTTCATTTTTATTTTTCATATATCAGAATACAAAATTACTTTTAGGTTAACATATTTAATTTATGGTATGTTTGGTTCGGGGTAGATGGAAAGGAGGGGATGGAAAATTTCTAACTAAATGTATTTGGTTCAAATTTTAGGTGGAGAGATAAGGGAATAGGAGGGGAGAAAAACTCCCCTAAAATACTTTTTTTTTGTTCCTCCGAATTGGGGGGATTTGGAGGGAAAGGGAGGGAATATGAATTTTAATATTTAAAAAGTTATTACATTTACTAAAATATCCTTATTTTAATTTTAGTATTTTAACATTATTCATTTTCTTTCATGTTAATGCTTCTTTTTTGTGTGAGTTTTCTCTATTGCTTCCATCAACTTATTATAATTGTTCTCTACCTTAAAATTATTTTTGAATTTTTTTACTTATATAATTTTTAATCACTAGACTTTTTTTTTTGTTTATTAGTTTTACTAAAAAAATTTAAGGCATTCATATTTAATAAAAAGTTGTTTATATATTTGTTTTGTTAGATTATTCATTATGAATTAAAAGTTGTTATCAACATATAATTTAATTTGTGTTCGCAGAGTTATAACCTGAATCAAGTTTACTCAAATATTTTAACATCGTGTGATAAGCTATAACTTTTAATCACTCAATATTAGAAATTTTTATTACCAATAAAATTTGTATAAATTTTTCACCTTTGAATATTATATCACTTTATAAGATTATACAGATAAAAATAAAAATTATTAATAAAATTTCTCTCATCCCCTCGTCAACCAAACATAGAGATAGAAAGAGAAAGTGTGGTGCATATAATGGATGCTCGTGAAACCTTTGACTCTCTTCAATCCACCCACCTTTTCTTCTTTCATCTTCAACCATAGCACATATAATCATTCATTGGAACTTTCTCATTGACACAAATGATCCTACAACATCCTCGCAGCTCAAAAACCTAGTAAACTAAAACAACAAAAATCCTTTGCTGAAGTCGTTAACAATATGTGATATACCTTTGACCCAACTAACAAAGCCATGTGTAAAGAGGGATAGGATAACAATATGCATTTATGAAGAAGATTATCAGCTTAGGCTAGAAGCTTGCAAACATAATCTACATGGGAGAGTAATTTGGCCAAAGGGGACCTCTCCTCTTATGGTGGCTGCCTTGAAAGTAAAGCTCTGGTCCTTCTGGAAATTAATAGGTAATTGGGGAATCTCTTCATTGGAGAAAAGCTACTACGATTTTTTCTTATCTTCCATTGAAGATGTGTGAAGGCTTAGGCTGGCTAACTCTTGGAACCTGAATCTAGGGTTTTGAAAGTTATTTCCATGGAGCATGGATTTTAATCTCTCTAGACTCAAACAATCTTTTCCACATGTGTGGATTAGAATCTATGGTCTCTCATAAGAATACTGGAGACCAAATATGCTTGTTTCTATTGCAAGTAGTGTAGTAATACCACTCCATACAAATACTGCTAAAATCAAACCTAGTTTTGAAAGGCCATTTGGTCACTATGTTAGGGTACTGATGGATATTGAAATAACAAACGGCCTTAGAGACAAGGTGTTGGTGGAGAGAAAAGGCTTCGCCTTTTTTGTAGACATAGAGTATGAAAAGTTTCTAGATTATTGCAGCTACTGCAAATGCATTGGGTATCACTTTGAAATATGAAAGAGAAGACCCTTAGACAATGTACAAGGACAACCCGACAATAAATATGTTAGAAAGAATAAAAAAGTTAATAATTTTATTCTCACTCTCACACTAACCCATCATACTAAGGCTCAATTACTTAATAATCCTATTCTCACACCTACTAACCCAATACACACATAACACACATTAATCCAAATAATTCATATATTCACAAAATCACACAATTTAATTAATTATCATATTATATAATAATTAATAAAATAAACAAATAATAAAATAACTAATAAATAAAATTAGGGTATTACAAATCTCCTCCACTTAAAAGATTTTTGTCTTTGAAAATTACATCAAACAAACAAATCAGGGTAAGACTCCCTTATCTGACTCTCGAGTTCCCAAGTCACGTTTCCACCCGCCGGTCCTCTGCAAGCTACCTTCACCAAGGAAATCTATTTACCACAAAGTTGTTTCAACTCTCGATCCTCTATCCTCATAGGTGATGTCTCCACAGTCAGGTTATTTCTCACCTGCACATCATTTAATTGGACCACATGAGACGGATCCGCAATGTATCTCCTCAACTGAGACACATAAAACACATCATGGAGATTAGTAAGCATCGGTGGCAAAGAAATCTGATAAGCCACTTTACCTACTTTCTTGGAAATTATATAAGGACCAATAAAATGCAGCATCAACTTACGCGACTTCAATGCTCGACCAATAACCATTATCGGAGTAACTCTAAGAAACACATGATCTCCCTTCTAAAACTCAAGTGCTTTCCTCCTCTTATCATGATAACTCTTTTGACAACTATGAGAATCCTTCATCTTTTCTTGAATCATCTTAACTTTATTTGTAGTATATTGGACTATCTCAAGTCCGACTACAACACTCTCCCCTGATTCATACCAACACAAAGGCATCCTACACCTTCTACCATACAAAGCCTCAAATGGTGTCATCCCAATACTCAGATGGAAATTGTTGTTATAAGTAAACTCAATCAAAGACAAGTAACTATTCCAAGAACCTTCTCATTCCAATACACAATCTCTTAAAAGATCCTTAAGTGATTGAATAGCCCTCTCAGTCTGACCATCTATTTGCGGATGATAAGCAGAACTCAAACGCAACTTTGTACCCAACGCATTTTGCAAACTCTCCCAAAATCTTGAAGTAAATCTCGTATCCTTATCTGACACAATGCTAGATGGAATACCATGCAAAATTACAATCTTCTCAATGTATAACTTTGCAAGCTTCTTCATTGGCTAATCCATTCTCATCGAAATAAAGTGATCAGATTTCGTCAACCTGTCCACAGTAACCCAAATAGCTTCACAATTACTCGGTGTTCTAGGTAAACCATAAACAAAATCCATAGAGATATTATCCCATTTCCATTCAGGAATAGATAATGGTTGCATCAAACCATACGGTTTATGATGATCAATATTCGGCTTCTGACAGATCGAACAAGAATACACAAATTATGCAATCTCTTTCTTCATATCTGGCCACCAAAATAATTTCCTCAAATCCAGATACATCTTAGTAGCTCCAGGATGAAAACTCAATCCACTACGATACCCTTCCTCAAGAATATGCCTCTTCAAGTCAGCTATATCCAGAACACAAACTCTATCATGACATCTCACGACACTTTCTCATCAATCCGAAAATCGCCACCTCGACCTTGATTGATCAACGTCAACTTATCCACCAAGAGTAAATCAGATTTCTTACCTTCTCGAATCTCATCAAGAATGCCATGAGTAAGCTTCAACATACCAAGCTTAACTCTAGAAGAAGTATATTCACAAACCAAACTCATATCTCGAAATTGCTCAAGTAATTTCAACTCTCGTACCATCAACATCGACATATTCAAAGACTTCTTTCGTAACCGGAAAAAATAATGAGAGTCGCCACCACTAATTTTTATCCTAAGGATGGGGAAATAACGGGTAACACTAATTTGTTCAGAGATTCCAAATTCGCAAGTCAATTAGACGAAGGGAAGGTGTTAGGCACCCTTCGTCTTCCTTGTTCTCAAGGGGCTCCACTATAAGGTCTAAGGGTAAGATGGAAATTTAACAGTTAATGTTTCTATATGTTTAAGAAAAGAATTTTATTTTTTTAGTTATGAACTTGCCTTGGTTTTAACTGCGTGCCTGTGTATCTCCTTGTGAAGAATCAGAGTCCAATATTGTAGTTCGTATATGTTTGGTTAGTTTTTTTTATGGATTGCGGAAATGTTTTAGAATTATCCTTGAACCTTGTATGAGTTTGAAAATAGCGTAGTTGTAGACGAAGTTCGCAGTTAATATAGAAAATATATCCATAATCCTTTTTGAAAATAAAGTTGAATTTGAAATTAAGTTAGTAAAAAAATGATGTTAAGTTTGATTGGTTAACTGTCTTAGAATGCATGATGCAATTTTAAAAAAATAAGTTTGAATGATGAAAATATATTTAATGAATTAATAGAAAATATAGTTAGTATTTTGAAAATAGTTAATAAATAATTATTCTCTTATTATTAAAAATATATTAAATATTTTTTATAATAATCAAACATTTATTTATCAAAAATGTTTTTTTATGATAAATAAAAATAATATTAATGCAAATGATAAAAATAATATGAGACAAGAATTGATAAATATGTAATATAAATAAATTAAAATAAATAAATAAATTAAACAAATTAAATAAATTAAATAAATAAATTATTTTGGCAGGGGGTGTATTTAGATAAGCGCAGCAAAATAGGGGTGTTTGAATACTAAAGCTTAAGCCCAATTATGGTTTATGATTCATTAATGCAGGGGGTATTTATTATAGTTCAATAGTAAAAAGGAGGTGTTGAAAGCAAGGGCTTAAGCCCAATAATTGATTCAAAACCCAATAATCATGAGGGTGTTAATTTATGTTTACGTGGTAGATTGAAGGGTGTGAATAAAAAAGCTCAGGCCCAGGAAGGTTGTTTGATCCAATTGGCATTGTGAGGTGGGGACCAGGGACGTATGGTTCGTTAAGGAGAACGAAGTTATCAGATTCAGATCAAAGGGCCACCAGAGGTTAACTCTGGGCGTTGATCTGAAGTATAACAAATGGAGGATTCTGATCAAGCATTGAATGGAGGAACATGGTAAGCGTGGGAACACAGAGAGACAGAGGGGTTATATATTCAATTTCCTCCTATTTTCATTATTTTTCTTCTTTCTGTGTCTCTCTCTACACTCGTTTCTCACTCCAACCAAAATTCTAGAGAGAGAGAGAGAGAGAGGTTCTGACCTCTCCGTAAAAAATAATTGTGCCTAAAATCGCCCCGCCCAGAGCGCCACCGACCGAAAATTTCTTCCGCTGGCGGCTGCTTCTGGGCACTACCACCTTCAGACATAACAAAACCCATAAATTCACACCTTTATCCGACCTTCATCCCAAACCCAGCAACCTTCAAACTTTCAACCAAAGTCCACTGTGGGCGGTCGTTGAGGCCGTCGTGTAGATGCAAGGCCGCTTGGACCTTCATCTTCTCCTCCATATAAAACCAAGAACCCTAACAACTTCATCCTCAACTCTTAGAACCCTAAGTGTTCCAAACCTAACCCTAGGGTTCTTGCATGAACCCTAACAATCCCTAAACCCAAAAATGTAACTGAAGAACCCTAACCATATAAACTTAGAACCCTAACCCTAAGGATGAACCCTAAGCCCAAAACTTAACTATAAGCCCCAAATTTTCCCAGAAACACAATAATCAAACCCAATTCACAACAAATACAAAAGCCTAAGCTAAGTTTGAGTCTTACCGTCCTTGCAGTGATTCTTTTGGTAAAATTCCTCTTCTAATTTCTCTTTCTCGCCTATAATCTTCTCTTCTTCTTCTTCGTAGGTACAATGATGCTTGGTTTAAGACTAAGCTCTAAAGATATTAGAGTTTCAGTTGTGAAACCTAAGTCTTTAAGCGAGGAGGAGCTCTGGTGATGAGGTAGGAATTCGCAGCAAGCTTCAAGGGTTTCTCCAATGGTTTTTTTAATTGTCCTTAATCCATTAGTTTAGGTCTCTATTTATAGGTTTTAGGATTAGTTAGAATAGGAAATATTGTTAGTGATTTGCATTAGAAGTTTTGTGATTGATTTTGAGATTGATTGTAATTTGATCTAATTGTACAATTAGAAATAGATTTCATCTGTAATTAGAATTAGGTTTGGTCCTTGTAATGTATTGGACGATTTCCTTGTATAAATCCAACGTAATCAATAAAACCAAGTTTTAATCAAAGATTTGATTTAGTTCTGTATTTATGGATTCTGGGCTTTTGAGTAGCGTAGGGTTGAAGGACAAATTCCATGGGCGCAGCTTCCTTAGACAAAAGGGTTTGAAACTTAATTTTGACTAATTCAAAATCTCTAATTATTTAATTAATAATAATAAATGTATTTTAATAATAAAATTACAATAAACAATATGTAATAAATAATAATTGATAATATTTAAATGGCTGAATAATATATATATATATATATATATATATATATATATATATATATATATATATATATATATATATATATATATATATATATATATATATATATATATATATATATATATATATATATATATATATATATATATATATATATATATATATATATATATATATATATATATATATATATATATATATAGAGAGAGAGAGAGAGAGATATTTGTTGACTTCAGTCAACACCATAATAATAATAATAATAATCAAAATTAAATTAAGTATATTATGGGCCTCTCCATAATTTTTAATGGGCCAATTTAGATTTTTAGCATGAGATCTAAGCCCTTATTTAAATTGCTAAACACACCCCCTTTTAATAAAATGATAAATAGACACCCCTACCAAATGTTTAAAAACAATGATCTTTTAGCACAAAAATCTATAAGTCAACATTATAATTTCAGAGAAATGTAACACCAAAATTTTAATAAAATGATTTATTAAATTGCTTTGACTACTGACATTAATATGGACAAATTTAGGGTATGACAACTTCCTACTTAATGCATCAGCCACAACATTTGCTTTACCCAGATGGTAATTCAAATCAAAATCATAATCCTTCAAGAATTTCAACCATCTTCTTTACCTCATATTCAACTCTTTATGATCAAACAAATATGTAAAACTCTTGTAATCACTAAACACATCAAATCTTGATCCAAACAAATAATGCCTCCAAAGTTTCAATACAAACACAAAAACAGCTAACTCTAAATCATGAGTCGGATAATTCCTTTCGTGCACTTTAAGTTGCCTTGAAGCATAAGCTACAACCTGTTGACTCTGCATCAACACACCTCTTAAACCCATCAATGAAGTGTCACAATACACAATAAACAGTTCTTTCGGATTAGGCAAAATCAAAATAAGAGTGGTTGTCAACTTTCTCTTAAGCTCTTGAAAACCAGCTTCACACTGCGAAGTCCAAATAAAAGCTTTACGGTTCCTAGTCAATTTTATTAATGGAAATGCTAACTTGGAAAATCCTTCAACCAAAACTCACACTTAGAAAGCTTAGCATACAACTGCTTCTCTTTCAACACAGATAACACAATCTTTAGATGCTCAACATGATTATCTTCACTCTTTGAATAGATCAAAATATCATCAATGAAAACAACCACAAACTTATCCAACTACTTATGGAAAATCCTATTCATGTATTATATAAATACACCAGGTGCATTGGTCACACTGAATGACATCACAGAATACTCATAATGTCCATACCTTTTTCAAAAAGCAGTCTTCTAAATATCTTCAGCTTTCACACGAATCTGATGATACACAGACCTCAAATCTATCTTGCTAAACACACTTGCACCAACCAACTGATTCATTAAAATATTAATACTTAGAAGTGGATACCTATTCTTGATAGTCACCTTGTTCATTTGTCTATAATCCATACATAACCTCATAGTACCTTCTTCCTTCTTAACCAATAAAACAGGTGCACCCCATGGTGACACACTAAGACGAATACATTTCTTCTCAAGCAAATCCTAAAGTTGACATCTGATATGGAGCCATAGACACCAGACAAGTTCTAGGAACTAAGTCGATTGTAAACTCCAACTCACACTCTGGCGGAAAATCACTCATATTTTCAGGAAATACCTCAAGAAAATCACGAACTATTGCTAATTCACCAATCATTCATTTCTTACTGATTTCCAACATTGCCATCAAAACCAATAACACAACACCATCCTGCATAGACTCATGCACTTAACATACTATCAAGCTAGCAAGACAAGCCTATCTCATCCAATACTATCTCGTCTACTATCAACAAGAGATTAAGGGTGATCAGTTCCTCAATTTGTCAATAGGTAGCCGACAACCATAATGGAGCATAAACTATCATTACCAAACTATAATAGCATTTCTCTTATGATCAAAGTCACCTAAGGCACCATGGTCCAACTCTTCACATCATAAATTTCTCAGGGAAGTAAAGCTTCTCCCCACTAGTTTTAAAATCACTCCTGCAACCAAGTAGTTAGAAAAAAAACAAGCAAGTACCGATAGTGTTTCACACATAAGTCGCATACCAAGGGACAAACAACATTAGAAAACCTGGTCGGACAGACCGACCATGCACTGATACCACTAATGTAACACCCCCTAAACTCCGCATATAATATATGACATAAATCAGAGTAAAGGTCATGCATATCTCAAGAGGGCTTCACATGTATTTCAAAACCAAACACATATACACTGGCCATGCTCATAACATGCATTTAGAATCATGTTTCATATACTAACACATACGCATCTCGTAGCCGAATAATTCTTTTTTCAAAATGATACCAATATTTAAGTATCATAATAGAATTCATGCATTAAAACCATTATGCGCTAAAGGACAATCATCACATAATCTCAAATACAATAATCAAATAAGAGAGTATAACAAACATCTCTTAAAAAAACATGAGTTCAAACGTTTCCCGTGTTACATAGACCAGAGCATGAATCACTACCTAAATGAAGTGCATAAAAAAAGAACTAACTCTTCTGACTAATCCTTGCTAGAAGCACCACTACCTTCAGTACCTGAGTGACGTCATATAAAACATCATTCCAATAGAAGGGTGAGATTTCACATCATTATAAAAATATATAATAATAAGTAATTCATCACATACAAACAACTATTGAATTCATCACACTTCACATATTCATGTATTCAACATTTTCTAACAAAATTTAATTATTTACATATACAACATTGCTCAATGATTCATGATTCAAATAAAATCAATCACCAATACCACAAATGTATAATTCACACTAATATCACATATTGCACAGCGATTCAATATTCCACATCGACACATTTGACTCCAATGCAACTCTATGCAATATACATGTGGTACCAATTGTTATCCTTACCGGTATCACCGGGTCCATCTCCAAGACAGATAACCACTAAAAATAAAGCACATGTCAAGCTTTCAAACCACATCTCCAGGTTTAGGAAAAGTCGCTAACTCTTGCAAAAATTAGCATACATTTCCTTTTGACAACTCATGATGCATGTGCAAATACTAACAATCTTATGCTATCAAGACCATCTCCAAATCTTAATACATAAGCACAACACACATAATCCATCACATATGAATTATCTCACCTTTTACACAAACATACATATATCATGTCATCAATAACATATAAAGCATTATCATATCATTAATCAACTCAACACAACAAAATAACATATAGCAAACAATTCCCAATAATGTTATTCTCACCCAATTTCAATTCACAACATACTGTGAGTGTAACTTCACTATTAGATGTTTTTCATGATATCAAAACTCGAAAAGATAGCATTTCAGTATGGTGGACGATATCCTTATGTCTTGTGGCACTCCTCTTCATTATAGTTCTTAGGAATCATTAAAAAGTACTTTGAAATTGACTCAACGCATTAAAAAATAATTTCTTCATGTTTTTGCATTACATGTGTTGACACATTCAATTTTCAGCTCAACACATGTAACTCAGTTTTTAAAGCCTACAGCTTCTGTAAGTCACAAGTCGACACATACAACCTTCGGGTCAACACATACTGAAAGATTTCTGAAATTGCAGAAATTATTATTTTATGTATCGACACATCTATATTTCAGTCGATACATTTACTCACGTTTTAAAGCCCGTAGAATCTGACTTGTTCAGGTCGACATATAGAATCCTTCAGATCGACACATGCATTCTTTTTATAACGTATGTGTCGACACATACGAATTTGAGGTCGACACGTAAAGTTTGTTTTGATAAAATTTTCAATTTCTTTTATTTTGAATTTTTCCCTTTTCCCCTAAATGTTTTCAACTATAAATATAGAGTTCATGCATCATCCCAACTTGATGATACCATAAAATTAGCCTACATTTCCTCTTCTTCAACCTTCCAATCTTTGCATACACACTAACATTACATTGTGATTATGTTCCTTCGAGGTGTCATCTAGATGAAGAATTGTAGATTTTCAATTGGTTTGGGTTAATTTCTTGTAGGGGTCTTCATCCGAAAAAAACCATCGGGTTTGTCCTCCAACATCATTTGTTGAATTGGGGGTTTTCGCGCAAGATCGTGTGAGAAAGAATCGTCCATGTGAAAAATCCCTTTGAGTGTTTGAAATATTTTCAAGGAACCTTAGATTGTTTGAAATACTTTAAAGGAAGTAGCAAGAATTGGATGATAGAATCAGTGATCTTGGGTTGATAGTGTGCAATCAGATTTACTCGAGTCAAAAGTCCCTTGGAGTGTTTGAAATATTTGCAAGGAACCTTGGAGTGTTTGAAATCTTTTCAAGGAAGTTACTTAAGCAGTGAATAGATTGCATCTATAGGTATTGGTCTTGTTGAAGATCAAAAGAAGAGAAGGGGTTGAATCGAAATCAAACAGTTATGTTTTGTATAGTTACTCTGAACACTTCTCTTGTAATCATACTTTTGCAAAGTAAGAAATTATCCTAATTCTAAATTTGGAATTGGGGGGAGATGTGGCCATAGCGAGACGATTGGTAAACTTTCTAAACAAATCCTTGTGTCTCTTTTATTTTATTTTTTTACTTTATTTAATCTTCATACATTGATTTTTTAAATAGCATTGAGTAATATATCGACGCGTAGGAATTTTCCGAAACTGTTTTTGCTTTGAATTTTGTGTTGAGTTATTTATAATCACTTTTGATTATAAGTGTTTTTTCATATCAACACAACACAAAGGAAAATTCTAAAACTTTGATTGCATGTCAAGTGTTTGACAAATTATTTAGTTTGTTTAACTCAAAGGAAAATTGCAATGTTTTATCTCTTACTTTCATTTACTCTCTATATGTAATGTGTTGAATGTCTTGTTTGATCGATTGATTCATATAGAATTTCTCTTTGATTATTAAAGTTTAAATTCCCTTGTTGATTAGATTATAATCACTTTTATTGTAAGTGCTTTTGTATATCAACAAATCTCAAAAAAAATTCTGAAAAATTGATTATGTGCCACATGTTCGATAAATTGTCATATTATGTTTTTAATATGATTTTATTAGAAACAGGAAAATGATGTGTTGAATATTAAACGGTTAATTGAGATATTATTATGTTGATTGATTTTATCATTATGATTAATTCCATATGGCTCGTGCATATCCGAGTTTAGAATAACTAGGTTTATTTAGACTACTATGTTGATCTAGGCCAAAATCCTTCTGCTCAACATTGTTTTTCAAATAAGTTTTAAATAATCCTTTTGAAAGGTAATTTTTATTTGTGGATATATTCACCCCCTCTAGATCTAGTGTTGTAGTCTAACAAGTGATATCAGAGCTCCGATTAATTCAGTGCTTCGAAACTCTTATTAGAAAATGGTGTACGAAAGTAAAGGGATTTACAAAACAACCCCAAATTTTTTCCGGAAGAAAACTATAGTTATTGGAAAGCTTGTATGCACATTTATGTTAATTCATATGACAATGATATGTGTGACACTATTATTCAAAACAATTTTAATGGTGTTGTCACATATAATCCTAGAGCATTATGGAATAATGATGATAAGAAAAATTCATCAAATCTCATTAATTGTTTGAACGCACTTGGTATACCTATTTCCAATGCAATCGCTAATAACAAAGTTTTGAGATGTCTTATTAGTAATTAGCAACCGAATGTCACCATGATCAAGGAAGATAATGATCTTGAAACACTTGATATCACTACATTGTTTGGTAAGTTTGAAGAACATGAGCAAGAACTTACTTGCTTAGACAAACATGAGAAAAAGCTTAAGAACAAGAATAAAAAGGAGAAACACATGGATAAGGAGGAAAGAATAAAGTCTAAAGCTCTTAGGATGTCAAGTTCAAGGTCCTCAAATTATGATCATGTAATATGATAGTGATTTTAGTGATGGTTAAGATTTAAACTGTCACTATGGTTGTATTTCCCAAATGCAACCAATTATTTCACTAACCCCCAAGGACTCAATGAAGATTGAGTACCTAGCTTGTCTTGTTGTTTTGTAGGAACATTGTCTTGAATCTATGAAGATAATATGGATTCTCATTTATGGTGGATCAAGGCATATGAACATATTCTAATTCTATTAAATATGGGGCAAGATGATGGATTATGTGATCTAGAAAGCAACAACAAGTTTTATTTTATTGGTAAAAGATGCGTAAGTTACTTTTGATGTTGTATCCGAGAATATTCGGAAAAGGTATTTCATTTCATAATGTAGGTTTATCTTCAAGAGACATACTCAATGACGCCGAAGAAGGAATTGATCAATCCAAATCGGTGAAACATGAGGAGGAGAAAGATAATTAACATGAAAAGCATAAAGATGAAAGTTAGATCAAAAAGAATGTTCATCAAATCAATGACATTATTTGATTCATCACAAGGTATACTTTTGGGTACTTTATCAAAGTGAAAAGTGGTAAGATCTTGTTGTTCTAAGACCTTTCTGGCACACTTTGCATTTGGTGCAACTTTCATTCGAGAGTTCTGTGTGAAAAGCAAGTGCATCCTAATTCCTACATCATATTGTATGATGAGGTAGTATCGATTTAACTTTCGCTTTGTTAGTAAGTTCTCTCTTTTACTTGTTTATTTCTCTAAATACATGTCATACTTGGTGTATGATATATATATATATATATATATATATATCAATTAAGAATTATGTTGCAAATGAGTACTCATAATATATATATATATATATATATATATATATATATATATATATATATATATATATATATATATATATATATATATATATATATATATATATATATATATATATATATATATATATATATATATATATATATATATATATATATATATATATATATATATATATATATATATATATATATATATATATATATATATATATATATATATATATATATATATTATGAGTACTCATTTGCAACATAATTCTTAATTGATAATGATAGTGACTTATCATTTTATATACTTGAAATGACCTCATCGTATTATATTTTCATGTATTCCTTATAAACTCTTATGTGTACATAACCATGTTAGCTTCATTAAACATCAAGCATAACACATTTGACGTTATATCATATTTGATTCTACTAACATGTAACTTGTTAAAGAGTTCTCTGAGCTTATGCAAAGAGTATTTGAAATGAGTCTTATGAGAAGTTGAATTACTTTCCCGGACTCCAAATATAATAGCTCAAGGAAGGAACACATACATGGGGAATTACCTTCACGATCATGTTGAAAATTGGGGATTATTAATGTCTCCAATGTTTCTTTCTTTATTATGATGCTTGCACTTTTATACTTTTTCTCTAACAATTCGTTTAAGTATTTTACATCATGTGAGTGCAACTTCCATTCCATCAAGAGTGAGGTAATATTGTTCCAAATATCTCCTTGAAAGTAATATTTTCTTAGTACATGTTTAGTTGATGAAAAATGCTTGCTATGTTCTTAAATGATGAAAACCATGAACGTTCATTTCTAAAAAATTTGATTAATAACCATTGCGTGTTCTCAATGTATATGCTTATAATTACTTCATGTAGTAATTCATTCACATTTGTATAAGTTTGTTCTTGTATGTACAAGTATGTGTTTCTATTATTATTTCTTGTATTTGTGCATGAGTTGAATGTAAGCATGTTGATTGCATGTACAATTCATGTTGTAGTTGAGCCACAATTTATGAAAACATTTTCATTTTGGATTGAGTAGTGACATGTTCTTGTCACTATGCTAGGCACGTGTGTGTATGGAATTGGGAGTTCTATTGTTTTATGTTACGAAATCGTGACGCTATAAAAGCAACTTAAATAGCTTGCTCTTACATCACATTCACTTTTATTCATGCAATTGCATTACATGTTGGTAGGGTTTTATGTTTGTTATCTATTCTTTTTTGCATCATTACATATATATGGAGATATGTAATTGTATGCTCTTCTTTGCAAAAATGCCTTTGTGTGATATATTAGTATTGGTATTGGAACATGATACTTCTCAAGATTTTCCTTCTTTCTTTTTGGTGTTGTCAAAGGAGGAGGAGAATATGTGAGATGAAGATGGGAATCACAAAGTTAGGGGGAGCCTTTGATAACTACATGAAATGCATTGTTGCAAGTTTTTCCATCATCAAAAGGGGGGGGGGGGGGGTTGTTAGTGCAACTTCACTATTAGATGTTTTGCATGGTGTTAAAACTCGGAAAGCTAGCATTTCAGTATGATGGATGATATCCTTATGTCTTATGGCACTATTCTACATTATAGGTCTTAGGAATCATCAAAAAGTACTTTGAAATTTACCCGACACATTGAAAAAGAGTTTTTGCATATTTTAGCATTGCATGTGTCAACACATTTGATTTTCAGGTCGACAAATGTAGATCAGTTATAAATCCTGTAAGCTTTTGTAAGTCACAGGTCGACACATACAACCTTCAGGTCGACACATACTAAAATATTTCTGAAATTGCAGAAATTCTTATTTTATGCGTCGACATATCCATATTTCAGGTTGTTGTACCCCAAAATTTTCCCTCTCATTTATCAAGATTTTTCTCACAAGACTTCTTGGACTCAAGACAGGATTAGGGTTTGCTCAGCTCAAGACATCTCATCTTGCACTAATAACCCAAAATTAGGGTTTGAGTTTGCACAAGGATTTTTGGACCACCAATGCTTCATGTGACTTTCATACATCATCTTGGACCCCTAAGTTTGCTCATGTTAAGTTTCAAGCCTTGAACCACATTTTGGATCAGTCAATTGGACAGTTGACCTAAAAATCAACTGTATTGGGGAAAAAGTCAACCATGGCCAATTTATAGTCAAACTTCATAATTTTTGATCCACATCAACATTTTAAACTCATATGTACCATTTGATCAAGTTTGGATCACAACTCCTCAAGATATTTGATCAAATCATCAAAAGGGAAAAATGGACAAAATTAGGGTTTTGACTGAGAAAGGGCAATTTCTGATTTTTAACCTAACCAATGACCAATTTAGTTCAAAAATTATTTCAAGGATCCAATGGAATCATCATGACCTAATTACATGGTTCAAAAGATCTCAAGTTCATTGGATTGACAGATGAATTTTGCAGTCAACTGATCAAAAGTCAACTGTGCACTGAAAAGTCAAACTTTGGCTTTTTGATCAAAATCAAGTGCCAAGGGTCATAATTCATCAAGATATGTCAAAATATGAAACTTTTTAACCAAGAAAACCATTTTTGAAAATTATGGTTTTGAATTTGAAAATTTTCATAACTTAGGCAGGTTTTGGACCCAACTTCATGGACATTTTTCACCTAGTTCCAAGAGGTATCTCAAAATGCATTTCAAAGATGGATTATAGATAACATTGCAAGCTTTCCAAAATGTCCAAGAACTCTCCAAGATAATTTTTGTTTAGGGAGAATCGAAGAGGAGAAGTTGGCATTTTATCACTTTTGTTCAAGCCATTTTTACAAAACATCAAGTTGCAAATCAGATCTTTGATGTTTGAATCTTGCTTTACAGGTCCTAAACTCATTCTAAACTCCATAATTAAATTCAAACTCAGAAGATAAAGGCTTTATTTTTGCTTTTGAGGCTTTGTACAAGTTACATTTCCATTTTAAGCATAAAGGTTACAATGCCATTTTCATAAAGTGAGCTTTTGTAACTTTATCAATCTTGAGCCTTGGACCTGTCCCTTTGGTGCAAGCAACTTCCACAGATCTTAAGCAATTTGTACAAGCCCTTTGTATCCCTCAAACTAGCCAGTACAAGCATGTTAGCATAAGTCACTTCACTTTACTTCAAAAGCAAGAAACTTGGTGAAAAGGTCAAAGCTTGCACATCTGTTGAGAAGCTAACTTTATATCCATTCTATACAAGTATACAAACTTGTCACAATGTAGAACACGATGGCTTGACAACTGAAATACCCTCAAACTCAAAAACTCCATTTTTCTGCCAAAACTCACAGATTCTGTAAAATCATTGCCAACAAATTTTTGGCTCGTGCATTTTGTGGCTTGACACTTCAAACACCTCATACACATCATACCAAAGCTATCCAAGCCCTTGCCCTGGTTATGTAACCCCTATTTCAGCCATTTCCATTTCAAACTTGGAGCTTGCAGCTTGACTTGTGCAGGAAGTTCCAGCCATTCTCAAGATAAGATAAGCATTGGAATAGCTTGAAGGAAGTTCAAGGAAGCTCACACAATCATCAGGCCTCCATTAAAGTCCCTACATTGCTCTATCCAAATCCAACTGAAGGAGGTATTTTCTTGAACTCTATCTCTCTGAATAGGCATCCTCAAGCCACGATTTGTGAAGAAAAAATGTAGTCCATAACATGGTGAAGCTGTACATATGCATACTTTTCATTTATATTAACTATGCTGAGAGAATTTGAAGCTTGAAGTTCATGAAAAAGTTAGGTCACGAATTAGGGCTGCCAAAATTCTCTCTGATCTTTGAGAGTTAGGTTACAAATTTTATATTGTTGGAATCGTGAGATTAAATGCCACAAGTTTCATGTTATAAGTTTTTGTTTTTGTGCAAGCATTAGCAAGTTACAGTTTGAACCATGAAGCGCGCACAGAAGAGATGGTTGGAGGACAGGGATGCGTGTCTTGGGCTTTTTGGCGCCTGGGCCCTTTTTGTTTTTGCTTTTCACACCTCCTGATTCACTACTACACCCCTGGCTATTATTTTATATTTTTGCATTTTTCTTCATATTTTTATATTTATTGCTTTCATTTATTTTTGTGAATAATAAAAATCATAAAAAAAATAATTTCTTTATTTTTTACAATTTTGTTTACATAGAAATTAATTTATTTAATAGAATAGAACTTATTTTCTTAAAATAACTTATAAATATATTTAAAAATACTTAATATTTTTTTTATATTATTTACACTCATAAAATACTTATTTTTATACATATTTAATTTTTAAAATTTATAGATAATATTATTTATTATTTTCTTGTACAAAAAATGGACAAAATAATAACATAAGGCATTATTTTCTTTTAATTAGAAAATTAGGGTTTCACCCCTTTCCAAAAATAATAGTATTTATTTTTTCCTTATTTTTTAGGGTTTAATTTAAATTATTTTCTCATACAAAAAACAAATACCAAAACATTTTTACGTAAATACATTTGCATTGCATTTTAAATACTTGTATATTTATTTTAATTCGCGCAATATTTGATTGGGTTGTAATAATATATTTAGGTTTATATTTGTGCAAAAATCCCCATTCAAAACTTGTATCCCCCCTCCCATAATAATTGTTGTAATAGCTTAGTTTATTTTACGCAATTTATTGCTTTCATACCATGTTTAGTAAACTAGGGTTTGCATGACAAGAACAAAATCAACATAAATAGAAAAAACCTAATGCAAGACAAAAGAATGTACACGTTGCACACAAGCACCCTTAGGGTTTCTCCCACTTGGTTGCCTAAATAAAAATGGCCATGTTAGGCACGCGAAGTATCTTGGCAAAACAAAACAAATATAAGATCATAGTCCCTCGATGACGCTATCAAAAGGTTGCCTAAAACAAAATGATCTTGGTCCCTCAAACATGCTAAGATACTTGGCAACATTGCTATCATGGTCATACGATGACCCACGCCCGTCCCGTTTACATCCAAAGATAGGGTTGTTTACCAAATCAATGGTAAGTCAACAATGTCAAAGGAATAAAAATGCACAAGAAAGACATTTGAGTAGGTAGATAGCTTCTAGTTACTTGTTACATTTCAAAACAATCCTTGCTATTTTCAAAAGCAAACACACACACATTTCAAAACATCTTACAAAAGATTGAAGACATTTTCAAAAGACAAACATCTTTGTATACATTCTTACGAACGAGAATCATTACATAGATTGCCTAAACGAGTGGCCTCTTTTTAAAGTACTTTCAAAACCACACCAAGCACCATTTCAAACAAAACAAAGCAAAGCAAGTGATCTAAATAAGTACCTAAGAGCCCATGGAAAACCATGGATGAAAAGGGTGCTAGCACCTTCCCTTTTCATAATCTACCCCCCGAACTCAAGAAAATATCTCAAAGGTATTTCCTTTGATTTTTTACTTTTCCTTTTGGATAAAAGAAAAGTCGGTGGCGACTCTTGCTAACCGCAACATTTGCAAACACAAACGCAAAACCTCAAGTCAGTTCTCCCACCACATCACAGAACTGGCGACTCTACTGGGGAATATTTTAAAAGTGGGGTTACCTTAGGGTTTAGATCACCTTTATTTGCTTACATTGTTTGACTCGTTTGCTTTACAATTATGGTTCTTTGTTTGGGTTTGAATCCTCCACCCGGATTTGGGAAACATTATAGGTAAATAGCAATACGTTGTGGAAACTGTGCGGGGTATACCGACATGGTCTAAGCAATAGCTATATTAGTGCGACATATTTGTGGGTACCGGTAGCCTTTGAGTCAATCAAAGAGAATACGGGGCCGCTGAGTGATGTCATGAAGCACTAATGAACTTCTAGAACCTTTACTTGACCAATTTGGCCTTTTAGGATGTAGTGAGATGACCGGCTTTGGTGCAGTCCGAAATTGGTAGATACTCGATACTACACTCATTGAGGGTTGGTTTCTTGGAATATTTCGGTCGCCAGTAAAGAGGCTTGAACTAAAATAATGAACAAGGAAACAATCTGGTGATATTGAGTTCCTTAGAACCCAGTTATTATTTCTAGGATAGGTTGAGCCAACTAAACTTCAAGAGGGTACTTACCTATAAACCCCATGCAAGCCTAAACTAGGAACTTGTGTGATTTGCTTGTACATATATACTTGTGCATAACATCATGGACATCATGAACATCATATGCATTCACTAACCATTTCAAGGATTTTGGAGATTCATCTTTGTTCTTGTTTTGTAGGTTATGGATTCACTTCGCAGGAAAACTATCCAAATCAACCTTGTAAGAATTCCTCCACAACTCAAGGAGCTAGCTTCAAGGACTCCTGAGAATTCTCCATTCACCCAGAGACATGGTCGTCTACTCAACTTGGTCACTTCCAACACAGAGGAGGATATGATGAAGGTTCTCTTCCAGTTCTTTGACCCTTTACATCATTGCTTCACATTTCCTGACTATCAACTTGTGCCCACTTTGGAAGAATTCTCTCAACTTCTGAGGATTCCTATTCTCAATCAACTACCTTTCAACGGTACAGAAAGAGATCCAAAGCCATAAGAGATTGCTCAAGCCCTGCACTTGCACTCGTCTGATGTCACAACTCACTGGGAAACTAGAAGTGGTGTCAAAGGCTTCTTGTCAAAGTTTCTGTTTGAGAAGGCCCAAAGCTGTTGGAATTCTCTAGACTTGCAAGCTTTTGAGGAGATTGTAGCTCTTCTCATCTATGGGATGGTCTTGTTCCCTAATCCTGACCAACTCATAGATGTAAGCGCTATCAAAATCTTCATGTCTCGCAACCTGGTACCTACATTGCTTGGGGATATCCTCCACTCCTTTCACACTCGTACAAAGAGGAAAAGAGGTGTTCTTATGTGTTGTACTCCTCTCTTGGAAAGATAGTTTATTTCTCATCTTCCCCAATCAGTCTTGAAGAATGAGCAAGGTTTGAGGTGGTCACAAAGGTTAATGACACTTAACCATTCAGATATTCATTGGTGTTCTCGATCCAAAGAGAATGTTATCATCATTGACTGTTGTGGGGAATTCCCTAATGTCACTCTACTTGGCATTAGGGGAGGCATCACCTATAACCCTTGCTTATCTCTAAGACAGTTTGGTTATGCCCGAAGGGATGGCCCACATGACATGCTGATTCAAGGATTGGTTTTCAACTACGACAACGACGATCAAGGACTCCGTCAGAGATTCATCCGAGCTTGGAGGATGCCAAACAAGGTAGATAGCAAGACTTTGGGACACGAGAATTCCATCCCTCTTGAGCCTTACCTCAAGTGGGTACGAACCCACGCTCAAAGTCTTATGATGCCTTATCCCTTCATTCTCCCAGTGATTATAGAGCCTGTTAAGGAAGGAGAAGTTCCATACACTCTCCTACATCCTGATATGCCAACATCACTCGAAGACCTACAAAGGAGTTGGATACAGATCAAGGGAGAGCGCGATACTTTCGAAGCCCAATTCTACGCAAGCGAGAAGAAGGTTTTAGAACTCACTCGGCTAATTCATGAAGAGCAGACTCTCAACACCTACATTGCACCAAAGAGGATGCGCAACGTCTTTTTACCTTAGAATTCTGTATTATTTTGCCCAAGGGGCATTGATGTACTCACAATTCTATTTTACTAATATGACGTGTGTTTCTTTTTTGTTTAAAACAAATTTGAATTTCTGAATCCTTGAAAGCATTTCATGAATACATATCATTCATCATAAGCATAAACAGGTCTTTGAAACAAAGTTTCCTCATCTCTCTACTGTTTATTTCAGTACGATGGATCTAGAACAAACTGTCAAAGATTTGCACGCTCAGAACTCACAATTTCAGCAATTACTCATGACCTTAGCCAAGGGGCGGGAGGAGCTGAAGACTTTTCTAGAAAAAGAAAAAGAGAAAAAGAAGAAGAAGCCAGTTGGTGTGGTTATCATGGGCAGAAGATTTCAGGGACAAGCCAAAAGGACCTTAGAATTTCCAACCACATCTGATGAAGGGGAAAGAAAAGGAAAAGGAACGGCAGTACCATCATATTCTGAAGAAGAAAAAGAGGAAGAAGAGGAATACTCTGAACAACAATACCCTCTGGATGATGACAAGTACAAACACCTTGAAGAGAGACTCAACGCTATGGAAATCCAGAGAGTATCGGGGCTAGATTTTGAAGAGTTGGGGTTGGTGTCAGGAATTGTAATCCCTCCAAAGTTTAAAGTGCCACTATTTTCCAAGTATGATGGGGTGTCTTGCCCTAAAATGCACCTCAGATCCTATGTCAGGAAGATGCAACCACATTCTGCCGACAAAGACTTGTGGGTCCACTTTTTCCAAGACAGTTTATCAGGAACGCAACTTGATTGGTTCTACCAGTTGGAGAGGGCAGATGTTGACAATTGGGAAGACTTGGCAACAACCTTCTATAAACAGTATCAATACAACACCGACTTGGCGCCAACCCGTACTCAGCTTCAGAGTATGGCCATGGTTTTCAATGAGGGCTTTAAAGATTACGCGCAAAAGTGGAGAGACCTAGCGGGAAGGTTGCAACCCCCTCTATCTGAGAGGGAGTTAGTGGATATGTTCTTGGGAACTCTATCAGGCCCTTTCTTCAATCACCTGATTGGAAGTTCTTCTGTAGGGTTTACCGAATTGATCTTAACCGGCGAAAGAGTGGAGGCTGGTATAAGAAGTGGGAAGATTCAAAAGGACGCGTTTGCCTCAACAGTTGTAAAAAATCCCTTCACTGGAAGAAAGGAAGTATCTACAGTCTATTCACAGAGGAATCAGGGAAGAACTGAGCGCCGACCAACAATAGGGGCCGTTATGATTCCAAAGCCTGCATCAGACCAGCCAAGAAGTAACCAGCAAAGGGTAGAAAGGCCAGTTCGGCAATTTACCAAGATTAACATGACTCCAGCTCAAGTCCTACCACATCTCCTAAAGTTGAACCTGGCCACTTTGAAAGAGGCCCCAAAAAATCCCAATACTACTTCTCCACATTACCATCCCAACGCCAGATGCGCGTACCATTCTGAAAGTCCAGGGCACGACACCAACAACTGTTGGGATCTGAAGAATAAGATTCAAGATCTGATAGAGGCGAAGGAAATTGAGTTTGAAGCGCCTGAGAAACCGAATGTTATTTCTGCTCCAATGCCTAGGCATGGTCACAATGCCAATGCAGTAGAAGATAATGAGGAGGATGGCAGCCTGGAAGATTGGATATTTCCTACTGTTAGTGGAGGACTGCGCAACTGGGAAGCCAGAGATTTCGTTCCGATAACTTTCATATCTCAGTAATTTATCTTTTAGATTTCTGTTGGACTGTAATAATTCACAAACAATTCGCACTTTAAAAACCTTGTGTCTTACCCGAGACACAAAGGTCCATTTGTAAGGGTTTTTATTTCATCTACATATGTCATTCAATGAATCATGGACGCTTTTTCATATATAAACCTTTTGTGCTCATTGTCTTTCTTTTACATTTTATTGTTTTAAGATGGCTATACCCTTACACACACCCACACTCACAAATGCAGGTACCCTTCCATTCCGGATCCCATGGCTAACGATACTGCTATAGCCTTCAGTGACTCTGAAGATCTGATCTACCAAGCCGAATACGAAGGTGAGGAAGATTGTGAAGTGCCAGGGGAATTGGCCAGATTACTACAGCAAGAGGAAAGAGAAGTTCAGCCTCATGAAGAGTTGTTGGATACAATCAACTTGGGTACCGAGGAGGATAAAAATGAAATCAAAATAGGTGCCAATCTAGAGCCGAGTGTCAAGGAGCGCCTAATTCAGCTATTGCATGATTATGTGGAGATCCTTGCCTGGTCATACGAAGACATGCCGGGACTCGATACAGACATTGTGGTACATCGTCTACCCACCAGAGAAGACTATCCACCAGTGAAACAAAAATTCCGCCGCATGAGACCTGACATGTCAGAGAAGATCAAAGCAGAAGTTATGAAACAGTTCAATGCTGGATTTCTGGTTGTTACTTCCTATCCTCAATGGGTGGCCAACATTGTTCTTGTGCCTAAAAAGGATGGCAAAGTGAGAATGTGTGTGGATTATAGAGATTTAAACAGGGCCAGCCCTAAAGATGATTTTCCACTTCCACACATCAACATCCTGGTCGACAATACAGCCCAGCACAAAGTATTTTCTTTCATGGACGGATTCTCAGGCTATAACCAGATCAAAATGGCGCCCGAGGACATGGAGAAAACTACTTTTGTTACACAGTGGGGTACGTTCTGCTACAAAGTGATGCCATTCGGACTGAAGAATTCCGGGGCAACCTATCAATGCGCCATGGTAGCTTTGTTTCATGATATGATACATCATGAGATAGAGGTCTACGTAGATGACATGATACCCCGATTACAGACTGAAGAAGAACACCTCGATCACTTGCAAAAGCGGTTTGCCAGATTGAAGGAGTACAAGCTATGATTGAACCAAAACAAGTGTACATTCGGAGTCCGGTCCGGTAAACTCTTAGGTTTCATTGTCAGCAACAAAGGCATCAAGGTTGATCCTGCCAAAGTCAAAGCTATACAAGAAATTCCTGCTCCTCGCACTGAGAAGGAAGTCAGAGGCTTTTTGGGAAGCCTAAACTACATTGCCAGGTTCATTTCTCACCTAACGTCTACTTGTGAACCAATCTTCAAGCTGTTGAAGAAAGATCAAGTAGTCAGATGGAACGATGAATGTCAGATTGCTTTCGATAAAATCAAGGAGTATTTACTAGAGCCTCCTGTCTTGATTCCACCAGTCGAGGGAAGACCTCTAATCATGTATCTGATCGTCTTAGAGAATTCAATGGGGTGCATATTGGGGCAGCATGACGAGTCTGGCCGAAAAGAGCACGCCATTTATTACCTAAGCAAAAAGTTTACCGACTGTGAAACCAGATATTCACTGCTCGAGAAAACTTGTTGTGCTTTGGTATGGTCTGCTCGCCGGCTAAGACGGTATATGTTGACTCATACCACTTTGTTGATATCTAAGATGGATCCGATAAAGTACATCTTTGAGAAGCCTGCTCTGTCTGGGAGGATAGCTAGATGGCAGATGATCCTAACAGAATATGACATACAGTACACTACCCAAAAAGCTATAAAGGGAAGTGTGCTAGCTGATTATCTGGCCCATCAAGTTGTAAAAGATTACCAATCCATGAAGTTTAACTTCCCTGACGACGACATCATGACATTGGACAACTGCGAAGAGATCAGACCATATGACGGACCTGGACAAGGATCCCGATGGACTCTGTATTTTGATGGGGCATCCAATGCACTTGGTAACAGTATCGGTGCTGTGCTCATATCTCCAGAAGGATGCCATACTCCTTTCACGGCCAGACTTTGCTTCAACTGTATGAACAACATGGCAGAGTACGAAGCATGCATCTTTGGTCTCAAGGATGCCATAGACTTGGGAATCAAATCTTTAGATGTGTTTGGGGACTCAACTTTAGTCATCAGTCAGATCAAAGGAGAGTGGGACACTAAGCATCCAAACCTCATCCCTTACAAAGAACATGTCTTGACATTGTTACCACATTTCGAGCAGATTACCTTCGAGCACTTCCCGCGAGAAGAAAATCAGCTGGTAGATGCTCTAGCTACAATGTCATATATGTTTAAACTTAATTGGGATAACGAGGCTCCCCAGATCACCATCAAACGGATGGATGAACCAGCACATTGTCACGAGATTAATACCGAAGAAGTAGTGGACCAGTCGTGGTTTCATGAAGTCAAAAGGTATCTCGAGGCTCAAGAATATCCAGAAGGAGATTCAATCAAGGAGAAAAATTTCCTAAGGAGATTCTCTGCTAAGTTCTTCCTAAGTAACGACATCATGTACAAGCGTAATCATGATTCTATTCTGCTCCGTTGTGTGGACAAGATTGAAGCTGAAAAGATCATGTCTGAATTGCATGAAGGTACCTTTGGAACTCACTCTAGTGGGCATACGATGGCGAAGAAAATCCTACGGGCAGGCTATTACTTGTCTACCATGGAAGTTGACTGCTATCAACACTCTCGGGCCTGTCATAAGTGTCAAATCTATGCAGACAAGGTGCACGTGCCTCAGGTTCCTCTAAATGTCTTAACAGCTTCTTGGCCCTTCGCTATGTGGGGAATCGACATGATTGGGGAGATCAAGCCTACAACCTCCAATGGACACTGCTTCATTCTTGTGGCCATTGACTATTTCACCAAATGGGTCGAAGAAGCTTCCTTCACATCCGTTACTAAGAATGTTGTTGCCTGCTTCATCAAGCAGAACCTTATTTGCCGATACGGTATCCTCGAAAGGATCATCACTGATAATGGTACAAACCTTAACAATACTATGATCACCGCCTTGTGCGAGCAGTTCAAGATTCAGCATCACAATTCATCCCCCTATCGGCCAAAGATGAATGGTGCAGTTGAAGTTGCTAACAAAAATATTAAAAATATCATACAGAAGATGACAGTCACCTACAAGGACTGGCATGAGATGCTACCATTTGCTCTTCACAGATACTGTACTGCGGCTCGTACATCAACTGGGGCAACACCCTATTCCTTGGTTTATGGCATGGAGGTTGTTTTACCTATTGAGGTTCAGATCCCCTCCTTAAGAATCATGAAGGATGCAGGTTTGAGTGAAGACGATTGGATCCAGACCCGGCTTGATCAGCTAATCTTGATCGATGAAAAGAGGCTTATTGCTATTTGCCACGGTCAGACGTATCAAAAGCAGATGATCAAGGCTTTCAACAAGAAAGTCAGACGCCAAGTATATCAAGTTGGAGATATAGTGATTAAGCGCATCATCTTGCCACAAAGTGATCCCAGGGGAAAATGGACTCCTACCTATGAAGGACCATTTGTAATCAAGAGCATTTTTTCTAGTGGGGCAATGATCTTAACCACCATGGACGGCGACAACCTGCCACACCCTGCGAACGAAGACATAGTCAAAAGATACTACGCATAAAAGACCCGCTAGGTTGACACACCTAGGCAAAACAAGGGCATCCCGGCGAACCAAAAAGGTTCGGGCAAAAATTAGGGATAAAATAAAAAAATCTGTACACCCGGCAAGTTAAAAACCCGAAAGGGCGACTTGGGCAAAAAAGGGTTTCCCGGTGGACTGAAAACCTGAAAGGGCGGTCCAGGAAAAAGTTAGGGAATTAAAGCGTATGACTATGTCTCGTCGGGTCACTTTAAGGACAATCTCTTCACTAACAAACTCTGAGCTTCTTATCGATTCAATCATCTTCGAATGAAGCAACAGACAGACAAGATATTCGGAGATACGAAGGCTATAGCAGAATGGGAACCCCATGAGATTATCACACATAGCTATCTTTCTTTGTATAAATTTTTCTTACTCTTACGACACCATCCTCTTACTAGGATGTCTGTCTCCTTTGTACAAAATACTTATTCAAAGTAAATACAAAGATATCTCTTTCAAAGTACAAAAAACTATTTGCCTTTTTCTTTACACTTGTGTTTTTATTTGCAAAAACGTCCAATGATTCATTAATGAACATATGCATTTGAACATAATTACTGTTTACAAATAAACAGGGTGGAAAAGAAAAATTACTGACAGGTTGAAAGGATAGGAAAACGTCTTTAGGCTATTCCATGAGCAATCCCTACAGTACATCATCTAGATCCCCAACGGAGTTAAAACTTCAAATTCTAGATCCCCAGCAGAGTTAAAACTTCAAACTCTCAATCCCCAGCGGAGCCAAAACTTCTAGCTATCAATCCCCAGCGGAAACCATTCAGTTTCTCCAAGTTCCCCAGCAAGTTGTCTTGAAGTCTGAAAATCAACCAGATAACAGTTAACTTTTGTCTCTCCCCAACCTAGGATAATTCCCCAGTAGAGTGGCAGACGACCGAAACTCCTGAACTTTTTCCAAACAGGAATAAGTTTTCTTCCCCACAGAGTTTTCATTGCTCCCCAACAGAATGAAGATTCTCTTTATTAATTCCCCGCAGAAGTCATTAGAGTTTTCTTTATTCCCCAGCAGGACAGGGATTCCCTTTGTGTAATCCCCAGTAGAAGTCATCAAATTTCTCTGGATTCCCCAAGCAGATTACTCAAGCAGTATATGGCATTGCTCACAACATAATTTTTGTTAAATACTCCAACTTCAAGACATGAGGAATCCCTATATCCCCAGTGAAGTCGCCAAGGATTTCTTATCCTCAGCAGTCAAGGATTTATTTTCCTCAGCAGTCAAGGATTTATTTTCCTCAACAGACAAGGATTTACTTTCCTCAACAATCAAGGATTTATTGTCCCCAGCAGTAGTCAAGGATTTATTTTCCTCAGCAATACAGCGAATCAGCTTACATGCACATACATTACATCCATATATCATAAACGTTGATAAAACACATATATTGCATCATACATTTCATGCAACATAACTTTGTGTTTCAGCTAACATTTTACCCTTTTCAGGATAAGATTAACAGCTACCATTTAACAATATGCAATCATAATACAGTACAGATACACTCCAGACATGGAAGTCATTCTGTTACTCATTCAGATTCAGCTTTCAGATACAGTTCAGATACACTCCAGACACAGAAGTCATTCTGCTACTCATTCAGATTTCAAGTTCAGATACGCTCCAGACACGGATGCCATTCTGGCCCTTATTCAGATTTCAAGTTCATATACGCTCCAGACACGGATGCCATTCTGGCCCTTATTCTGATGTCAGTTTAGATACGCTTCAGACATAGAAGCTATTCTATTACTCATTCAGACTTCAACACCCAGATACAGTCCAGATACGCTCCAGATACGGATGCCATTTTGATACTTATTCAAATTCAGATTTCAAACTCTTGATTCAGTACGGATATGCTCTAGACACGGATGCTATTATGTTTCTCATTCAGATTTCAAGTCTCCAGATACAGCTCAGATACGTTCCAGACGCGGACACCATTCTGATACTTATTCTTATAACTTACAACTTACAATTCAGCAAACATTCTTGGATGGCATCTACAAGTCCATCTCCAACAAGATTCTATCATCTCTCCAAATGGCATCTTTAAGCCCGTTCCCTCAACTACACTTTTGTCAAGTGCAAATTTATGGGCACTCTAGTGTCCAATCATCTTTTACCTTCGAGTCACGAACGGCAAAACTCGCCAATCTAACTCTTCAGGTTCAAGAAGATTGAACAGGGGAAGCTGTTGTAACCCAAAATTTGCCCTCTCATTTATCAAGATTTTTCTCACAAGACTTCTTGGACTCAAGACAGGATTAGGGTTTGCTCAGCTCAAGACATCTCATCTTGCACTGATAACCCAAAATTAGGGTTTGAGTTTGCACAAGGATTTTTGGACCACCAATGCTTCATGTGACTTTCATACATCATCTTGGACCCCTAAGATTGCTCATGTTAAGTTTCAAGCCTTGAACCACATTTTGGATCAATCAATTGGACAGTTGACCTAAAAATCAACTGTATTGGGGAAAAAGTCAACCATGGCCAATTTATAGTCAAACTTCATAATTTTTTATCCACATCAACATTTTAAACTCATATGTACCATTTTATCAAGTTTGGATCACAACTCCTCAAGAAATTTGATCAAATCATCAAAAGGGCAAAATGGTCAAAATTAGGGTTTTGATTGAGAAAGGGCAATTTGTGATTTTTAACCTAACCAAAGACCAATTGAGTTCAAACATGATTTCAAGGATCCAATGGCATCATCTTGACCTAATTACATGGTTCAAAATATCTCAAGTTCATTGGATTGACAGATGAATTTTGCAGTCAACTAATCAAAAGTCAATTGTGCACTAAAAAGTTAAACTTTGACTTTTTGGTCAAAATCAAGTGCGAAGGGTCATAATTCATCAAGATGTGTCAAAATATGAAACTTGTTCACCAAGAAAACCATTTTTAAAAATTAGGGTTTTGAATTTGAAAATTTTCATAACTTAGAATTTTTCTAAGTATGGAAATTTTCTTATTTTTTCCCAACTTTCCACTACTTTTTCACCATGATGAAATTTGATTCAAAGAAAACTTCCAACATGAAAGTTGTAGTCCTCCATGAAATCTACAACTTTTCTTCACAAACTTTTCCCAAAAGATTCTTGGACCTCAAGTTATGAATTTGTGAATATAGGTCTATGAACTAAATAACTTAGTGAAATTTTGCCCTAATTTAGGCAGGTTTTGGACCCAACTTCATGGACATTTTTCACCTAGTTACAAGAGGTATCTAAAAATTCATTTCAAATATGGATTATAGAGAAAATTGCAAGCTTTCCAAAATGTCCAAGAAATCTCCAAGATCATTTTTGGTTAGGGAGAATCGAAGAGGAGAAGTTAGCATTTTATCACTTTTATTCAAGCCATTTTTACAAAACATCAAGTTGCAAATCAGATCTTTGATGTTTGAATCTTGCTTTACAGGTCCTAAACTCATTCTACACTCCATAATTAAATGAAAACTCAGAAGATAAAGGCTTTATTTTTTCTTTTGAGGCTTTGTACAAGTTACATTTCCATTTTAAGCATAAAGGTTACAATGCCATTTTCATAAAGTGGGCTTTTGTAACTTTATCAATCTTGAGCCTTGGACCTGTCCCTTTGGTGCAAGCACTTCCACAGATCTTAAGCAATTTGTACAAGCCCTTTGCAGCCCTCAAACTAGCCAGTATAAGCATGTTAGCATAAGTCACTTCACTTTACTTCAAAAGCAAGAAAGTTGGTGAAAAGGTCAAAGCTTGCACATATGTTGAGAAGCTGACTTTGTATCCATTCTATACAAGTATACAAACTGTGACAATGTAGAACACGATGGCTTGACAACTGAAACACTCTTAAACTCAAAAACTCCATTTTTCTGCCAAAACTCACAGATTCTGCAAAATCATTGCCAACTAATTTTTAGCTCGTGCGTTTTGTGGCTTGACACTTCAAACACCTCATACACATCATACCAAAGCTATCCAAGCCCTTTCCCTGGTTCTGTAACCCCTGTTTCAGCCATTGCCATTTTCAAACATGGAGCTTGCAGCTTGACTTGTGCAGGAAGTTCCAGCCATTCTCAAGACAAGATAAGCATTGGAATAGCTTGAAGGAAGTTCAAGGAAGCTCACACAATCCTCAGGCCTCCATTAAAGTCCATACATTGCTCTATCCAAATCCAACTGAAGGAGGTATTTTCTTGAACTCTATCTCTCTGAATAGGCATCCTCAAGCCACGATTTGTGAAGAAAAAATGTAGTCCATAACATGGTGAAGTTGTACATATGCATACTTTTCATTTATATTTACTATGCTGAGAGAATTTGAAGCTTGAAGTTCATGAAAAAGTTAGGTCACGAATTAGGGCTGCAAAAATTCTCTATGATCTTTGAGAGTTATGTTACAAATTTTATATGGTTGGAATCGTGAGACTAAATGCCACAAGTTTCATGTTATAAGTTTTTGTTTTTGTGCAAGCATTAGCAAGTTACAGTTTGAACCATGAAGCACGCGCAGAAGAGATGGTTGGAGGATAGGGATGAGTGTCTTGGGCTTTTTGGCGCCTGGGTCCTTTTTATTTTTGCTATTCACACCTCCTGATTCACTACTACACCCCCTGGCTATTATTTCATATATTTTCATTTTTTTTCATATTTTTATATTTATTGCTTTCATTTATTTTTCTGAATAATAAAAATCATAAAAAAATAATTTCTTTATTTTTTACAATTTTTTTTTACATAGAAATTAATTTATTTAATAGAATAGAACTTATTTTCTTAAAATAACTTATAAATATATTTAAAAATACTTAATATTTTTTTTATATTATTTACACTCATAAAATACTTATTTTTATACATATTTAATTTTAAATATTTATAAATAATATTATTTATTATTTTCTTGTACAAAAAATGGACAAAATAATAACATAAGGCATTATTTTCTTTTAATTAGAAAATTAGGCTTTCACCCCTTTCCAAAAATAGTAGTATTTATTTTTTCCTTATTTTTTAGGGTTTAATTTAAATTATTTTCTCATACAAAAAACAAATACCAAAACATTTTTACATAAATACATTTGCATTGCATTTTAAATACTTGTATATTTATTTTAATTCACGCAATATTCGATTGGGTTGTAATAATATATTTAGGTTTATATTTGTGCAAAAATCCCCATTCAAAACTTGTATCCCCCCTCCCATAATAATTGTTGTAATAACTTAGTTTATTTTATGCAATTTATTGCTTTCATACCATGTTTAGTAAACTAGGGTTTGCATGACAAGAACAAAATCAAAACAAATAGAAAAAACCTAATGCAAGACAAAAGCATGTAAATGACACACATTGCACACAAGCACTCTTAGGGTTTCTCCCACTTGGTTGCCTAAATAAAAATGGCCATGTTACGCACGCGAAGTATCTTGGTAAAACAAAACAAATATAAGATCATAGTCCCTCGATGACGCTATCAAAAGGTTGCCTAAAACAAAATGATCTTGGTCCCTCAAACATGCTAAGATACTTGGCAACATTGCTATCATGGTCATACGATGACCCACACCCGTCCCGTTTACATCCAAAGATATGGTTGTTTACCAAATCAATGGTAAGTCAACAATGTCAAAGGAACAAAAATGCACAAGAAAGACATTTGAGTAGGTAGATAGATTCTAGTTACTTGTTACATTTCAAAATAATCCTTGCTATTTTCAAAAGCAAACACACACACATTTCAAAACATCTTGCAAAACATTGAAGACATTTTCAAAAGACAAACATCTTTGTATACATTCTTACGAACGAGAATCATTACAAAGATTGCCCAAACGAGTGCCTCTTTTCAAAATACTTTCAAAACCACACCAAGCACCATTTCAAACAAAACAAAGCAAAGCAAGTGATCTAAACAAGTAACTAAGAGCCCATGGAAAACCATGGATGAAAAGGGTGCTAGCACCTTCCCTTTTCATAATCTACCCCCCAAACTCAAGAAAACATCTCAAAGGTCTTTCCTGTGCTTTTTTACCTTTCCTTTTGGATAAAAGAAAAGTCGGTGGCGACTCTTGCTAACCGTAACATTTGCAAACACAAACACAAAACCTCAAGTCAGTTCTCCCACCGCATCACACAGGTCGACACATTTACTCACGTTTTAAAGCCTGTAGCTTCTGACTTGTTCAGGTCGACACATGGAGTCCTTCAAGTCGACACATTTCTTTTTATAACATATGTGTCGACACATACAATTTAAGGTCGACATATAAAGTTTGTTTTGGTCAATTTTTCAATTTCTTTTATTCTGAATTTTTTTCTTTTTGCCCTAAATGTTTCCAACTATAAATATATCATTCATGCATCATTCCAACTTGATGATATCATAAAATTAACCTACATTTTCTCTTTTTCTTCTTAAACCTTCTAATCTATGCATACACAAAAGCATTACATTGTGATGATGTTCTGTCAGCGTGTCATCTAGACGAAGAATTTTAGATTTCCAATTGGTTTAGGTTGAGTTATTAAAGGAGTCTTCATCTGGAAAAACCATCGGGTTTATCCTCCAACATCATTTGTTGAATTGGGGGTTTTCGTGCAAGATCATGCGAGAAGGAATCGTCCATGTAAAAATACCTTGGAGTGTTTGAAATATTTTCAAGGAACCTTAGAGTGTTTGAAATATTTTTAAGGAAGTAGCAAGATTTGGATGATAGAATCGGTGATCTTGTGTTGATAGTGTGCAATCGGATTTACTCGAGTGAAAAATCTCTTGGAGTGTTTGAAATCTTTGCAAGGAACCTTGGAGTGTTTGAAATCTTTTCAAGGAACCTTGGAGTGTTTGAAATCTTTTCAAGGAAATAATTTAAGCGGAAAATAGGTTACATCTATCGGTCTTGGTCTTGTTGAAGATCAAAATAAGAGAAGGGGTTGAATCGACATCAAACGGTTATATTTTGTATAGTTTCTCTGAACACTTCTCTTGTAATCATACTTTTGCAAAGTAAGAAATTATCCTAATTCCAAATTTGGAATTGGGGGGAGATGTAGCCACAATGAGGACGATTGGTGAACTTCATAAACAAATTCTTGTGTCTCTTTTATTTTATTGCTTTACTTGCTTTAATCTTCATACATTGATTTGTCAAATATCATTGAGTAATTTATTGACGCGTAAGAATTTTTCGAAACTGTTTTTGCTTTGAATTGTGTGTTGAGTTGTTTATAATCACTTTTGATTATAAGTGCTTTTTCATATCAACACAACACAAAGTAAAATTCTGAAACTTTGATTTCACGCTAAGTGTTTGACAAATTGTTTAGCTTGTTTAACTCAAAAGAAAATTGCAATGTTCTATCTCTTACTTTCATTTACTCTCTATATGCAATGTGTTGAATGTGTTATTTGATCGATTGACTTGTATAGAATTTATATTTGATTATTAAAGTTTAAATTTCCTTGTTGATTAGCTTATAATCACTTTGATTGTATGTGTTTTTTCATATCAACAAATCTCAAAGAAAATTCTGAAAAATTGATTGTGCGCCACATGTTCGATAAATTGTCATATTATGTTTTTAATATGATTTCATTAGAAATAGGAAACCGTTGTGTTGAATATTAAATGGTTAATTGAGATATTATTATGTTGGTTAATTTTATCATTATGATTAATTCCATATGGCTCGTGCATATCCGAGTTTCCAATAACTAGGTTCGTTTAGACTACTATGTTGATCTAGGATGTTACACCCCAAAATTTGCCCTCACATTTTATTTAAGGCATGCTCGTTAAGGTCCTCAATTGCTCAAGGTTGACCAAGAATTGATCATACAAATTCTCCTCCTAAGCAATGGCCTTTCAACTAGTTTCACTTTTCACGAAGATGTGTGAGCTCCAAAGGTCTCAAATGTTTTCCATGGCCCTAATATGTCTTCAAGTTTGTCCATGCCATGTTTCATGCCCTAAAACTTCTCTTGTATCCTAAATCTGAAGAAATGCATTATTTGGAAGGTACAAGCATTTCAGGAGGTTATTGCACCCTATACGCCTCAGCATAATGGCATAGCTGAAATAAAGAAAAGAAGTGTACGGAACATGATGAGGTTTATGTCGAAAGCTAATAATATGTCTAAGAGATTTTAGGTTGAAGCAGCTTCGACAATAATATGCATTCTAATTAGATGCCTAACGAAGCAATGTTAGCTGGGAATTTCGATTACACAAGTTTTGAATAATTGACACTACGATCTAAGAAAGAATAGTTTGAAAGAAAGTGTGAGGAGACTTTTATGAAGTCTTCGATTGATGAAGAGCTAGTAAAGAACTCCACTACATTGAACCGTTATCGAAGGGTTCATTTTCGAACTATTGAAATATAAGTTATTCAAAGCATTACAAGGAAAGACATTTCGACTGTCATGTTGATTGAATTGGCGCTTTGAAAAGAAGAAAATTTTGAATTCAAAAGCTTTCATCTTATCCAAAGAAGCACGTGGAAGTCTAATGGTTCGAAGGACATGCAATCTTCAAATGAGGCGTGATTTCATAGAAGGACCATTAGGGTCGAATCATCCAAATATAAGTCATCTTATAGTTTTTGGATCAATGTGTTTCAGGCATGTACCTGAACAAGTGAGGAAGAAGTTGGATGGTCGAAGTGAAGTCATGGTGCTCATAGGTTATCCTTCGACTGGTGCATACAAGTTGTATTCGCTGACTGAAGATAAACTAGTGATCAATAGAGATGTGCTTTAAGATGAAAGCAAAAGGTGGGATTGGAGTCGAAGTTCAGTTTGACAAGAATCAGACACAATCACAACTGTGTTCGAAGGAGATGAACAGAACGAAGCTTCGACAAGTCAAAATAAACAAGTTGATACTTCGACTTGTCCAAATCAAAGAACCACATGTGCAACTATGTTCGAAGGAGATGAATAGAACGAAGCTTCGACAAGTAAAAAATGAACAAGGTGATACATCGACTGGTCGAATCGAAGAACCACCCGTGCAGAAGGAAAGAAGATCCACGAGAACAAGAACTGTTCGACTAGGCTGATTGGATATGAGAGGTTTCCAGATCAAGCAATTGATAAAGATGGTTACCTAATCGAAGATTCCATGATGGTGAAGCCTTGAGCAATTCAAATTGGTGTGAAGCCATGAAAGAAGAACTTAGAGCCATCGAAAAGAACAAAACTTGGGAGCTTGTTGAAAGAACCAACAAAAAAACCAATTGATGTGAAATAAAGCTATAATTCAAAACGAAAACCTAATGGGATGAAGCTTGTTGGGCTTGGAATGATTAGCTTAAGGCCCAAATTCGAGCAAGACACCAACCATAACATGTCTAGGTTCATTATGTTTCAATAATGGCAAGAAAAATATCAAAATGGCAACTTTTCAAATCTTTCGATTTTGCTTTCAAAGCCATGGTTAATGGCTTATTCATGCCATATTTGTTCACCACTACACCCTATATAAATACAAGACCAAATCAGAAGCAGGACACACAAAATTTCCTCAAAGATCTACACGCACACATTGCCTGAAAAAGCCACACAGAATTCACAAAATTTCCATAAGTTGTCTTTGCAAGCATCCTCAGTCCAACCCAAGCCCACTACTCACTCCCTGAAAGTCCAAGGAGTGTTTCCCAGGCCTTAAGCAGTTCCAACACACGCAAAAGATCCCTCACCCGATCTCACCGTTTGGTAAAAATTCCTCGATCTCAAACTCATAGAATACACGATTTAAATTCATATTGATCATATTTACATATTGTTGCTGACGTTTATGTTTGATTGAACGTGTTAAATGTGAGCAAATATGCAGGGATGACATCATGCCATTGTTAGGGCGTTGTTGTACCCCAAAATTTTCCCTCCCATTCTATTCAAGGAATGCTCATTGAGGTCCCCAATTGCTCAAGGTTGACCAAAAATTAACCAGAAAAATTCTCCTCCTAAGCATTGGATTTCCATCTAGGGTTTCATTTCTCACAAAAAACTTTGGTTTGCAAAAGCTTCAAATTATTTCCATGGTACCCGATACGCCTCAGCATAACAGCATAGCTGAAAGAAAGAAAAGAAGTGTACTGAACTTGACGAGATGTAAGTTGAAAGCTGAAAATATGCCTAAGAGCTTTTGGGTCGAAGCAACTTCAATAGCAATATGCAGTCTAGTTTGATGTCCAACGAAGCAGTGTTAGCTTGGAATTTCGATTACACAAGTTCTGAATAAATGACACTATGATCAAAGAAAGAGTAGTTTGAAAGAAAGTGTGATGATGCCTTTACAAAGTTTTCGATTGATGGAGAGCTAGTAAAGAGCTTCGAAGGGTTCGTTTTCGAACTATCAAAAAAATAAGCTATTCGAAGCATTACAAGGGAAGGCATTTAGACTGTCATGTTGATTTGAATTGGCGCTTCAAAAAGAAGAAAGAATATAGTGAAGCTTCGACACAGTCACAACAGTCACAACTGTGTTCGAAGAAGATGAGCAGAATGAAGCTTCGACTGGTCGAATCGAAGAACCACCTGCACAACTGTGTTCGAAGAAGATGACCAGAACAAAACTTTGACTGGTTGAATCGAAGAACCACCTGCACAACTGTGTTCGAAGGAGAAGAACAAAACAAAGCTTTGACAAGTCAAGATGAAGAGGTGATACTTCGATTGGTCGAATTGAAGGAAAGGAGATCGAAAGGAACAAGAATTGAGTTCGACTAGGTTGATTAGATATGAGAGTTTTCCAGATCAAGTAACCAATCCAAATGATGACTTAATTGAAGAAGCCATGATGATGAAGCCTTGAGCAATTCGAATTGGAACTTAGAGCCATCGAAAAGAACAAAGCTTGGGAGCTTGTCGAAAGAATCAATTAATGTGAAAAGTTGAAACGAAAGCCTAATGGGATGAAGCTTGTTGGGCTTGGACTGATTAGCTCAAAGCCCAAATTCATGCAAAACACCAACCATAACCTGTCCAGGTTCACTCAAAGTTCAAAATGGCATGACATATCTCAAAATGGCAACTTTCCAAATCTTTTGATTTTGCTTTCAAAACCATGGTTAATGGATGATTCATGCCATATTTGTTCACCACCACACCCCTCTATAAATACAGAGCCAAAATGCAAGCAAAAGAGGAACAATTCTAATACACACAAGAAATTGCCTCAAAGAGCCACACGCACACACTGCCCCAGAAAACCATCTCAAAACTCTCAAAAATCTCATAAGTTGTCTAAATACAAAACCAGCTTTGCAAACTCCCTCAGTCCAAACGAATACTAGATTTGTTCTCCTGAGACTTCCAGGAAGCCATATCCAATCCTTGCATAAGCCATCCCATGCTTAGAACTACAGATCCAAGCACCTTCGTTTGGTAAAAAAAATTCTAATCTCAAACTCATTCGATCTATGATTTAAACTCAATTTGATTGCATATTCATGTTATTATTATTGTTAGTGAATGATTTAACATAATACATATAGTTGCAATGTCCAAATGACAGGATACCATTGTTAGGGCCTTCGAAGTTGATTGCTTTTGAAACTTAAGATATAGACCGTTCAGGCCAAAACAACCCAGATTCGGACTCAGGGAGTTCGAATTTAGGGGGGGTAGAATCAAAGGTAAGAGACCTGGGTTTGATACCCAGGTCGTGCGTTTTGTTTTTCTAACAATTTTCTTGCAGATCCAATGCTTGTAGGTTCCACGCGTACACCATACACCACATGATCATAACTAATGGATCCCCATTTGATCCAGATCTGAAGGCTTCAGACGCATGCTTTACCATGAACCTTCGAAGGGCTCCTTCATTGGATCGAAAGGAAACCTGAGCCTCTTTTCGATCCAGGCCTGCGGTCCACCCCCTGTTTAATTTTGCTGCCTGGCCCATGTATACTTGTTTACTTTGTTTTTGTTTATTTCTTTTTGTTTCTTTTTTTGATCAACATAAAAATCAGAAGAAAAAATATATAAGTAACTTAGAATTATGTTTTTCTTTTTAATGATTTAATTTAGTTAATTATTTTAACTTATTTTCGTCAATTTTAAAATCAGTAGACTTAGGATTTATTTGAATTCAATCCTTTTCATAAACTAAAAAATACAAAAAATATTAGGAATGTTTTAGAGTTAATTTTAATCAATAATTTTAATTAATTAGATTTTACTTAATTGAACATTTAGCATTTCCCAAACAAAATAAAACACAAAAAAGATTTCCTTACACTTAGGATTTAAACATTATTTTCAATTTACGCGCGTTTTTTTGCTTTCGTTATCATTTTCATATTAATGTATCTGCTAATGGGATGTATTAGACAACGATCAGGACTTTTACATTTACTGCTTTATTTTTCCTCCAAGTTTTGGTATTGTAATTAAATACCCCTCCCCGAAGCCTTATAATAGCTAGGTTTTACATTTCCACACTTTTAATTATTGCAAATTATTAACTGCTTAGATGCATGACTAATAGGATTGTATGGCAAGAACATAAAATCAAACGTTAATAAACCTAACACAAGACAAATAACTAAATACAAACACAATTTCACATGCGCACCTCTAGGGTACCCCCACTTTGGTTGCCTTCGGAAAAACAGTCACATCTCTCGAAACATGAGAGATTTTAGTGGCTACCCTCCAGTTTAAAGATCATAAGTCCCTCGATGACCATATCGACATTGCCTCGGTATGATCTTAAAAACCATAGGGTAGTTACTAAAGTTTCTTGCCTAGTTGCCTTTGTGACTGTATAAATGTCCCTTTGAATGTCCCTCAAACATCCAATGACTAGGGCTACCTACTCACTAATAGTAGGATAGCATTGTCTAAAGGAAAAGAGGAAAAGAACAACCTTTCGAGTAAAAGTAGATAGTTCCTAGTAGCTTGCTCAAACAACTTTTACACATACACAAAACACTTTCAAAAACATTTTCAAAACGCTTTATCAACACTCTTGAGGACTGATACAAGAGTTATCATGAAGCAAACTGCCTTTCTATTGGAATTTCAAATACTTTTCAATACACACAAAGCACAAGGTTTTTATCAAATGAGCTAAGCATCTAAGAGCCCGTAGATAACTACGGATGGAAAGGGTTCTAACACTTTCCCTTTCCATAATCTACCCCCTTACTCAGAAATAATCTCGAATGGTCTTTTTCTGTTATTTTCACCCTTTCCTTTGTTGGATAAAAGAAAAGTCAGTGGCGACTATTGCTTACTGCAATATTTGTGAATACAAACGCAAAACCAGTATAACAGTCAATTCTCCCACCGTATTATAGAACTGGCGACTCTGCTGGGGAAATCTTATAAAGTGGGGTTACCTTAGAGTTTAGTTTATTTTAAATTGCTTTACATTGTGTGTTTTGTATGCTTTACTTTTGAGGGCTTGTTTGGGTTCTTACTAAAAGATCCTACACCTGGATCTGGGGAACCTTTCAGGTAAGTAGCAATAGATCGTGGAGACTGTGCGAGGTATACCGACATGGTTGAAGTAATAGCTACATTAGTGTGACACATTTGTTGGTACAGGTAGCCCTTGAGTTTAGTCAAGGAGAATACGGGGCCGCTGTGTGGTGTCACGAAGCACCAACTGACCTTAGAACCTTTAATTGAACAACTTGGCCATTAGGAAGTAGTGAGATAGCCGACTTTGGTGCAGTCCGAAGTTGGTTGATACTTGATACTACGCTCATTGAGATCAGACTTTCAGGATATTTCGGTCGCTAATAAAGAGGCTTGCGCTGAAAAAATTCCCTATGAAGAAAGATCAGTGATATTGAGATTCCCTAGAACCCGATTACTTTCTAGAACAAGTTGAGCCAACTAAAACTTCAAGAGGGTACTTATTTACAAACCCCCATGCAAGCCTGAACCTAAGGCTACTTGTGTGACTTGTTTGCTTTCATTATCTAACAAATTAAACTCCTTGCAGGGCTTGTTTATTTCCATTACCTAACGACGTGATTTCCTTGCAGGACCTATTTGTATCCATTATCCAATAACCTGGATTTATTGCAAGATTTACTTGTTTACGCCACCTTACACTTTTTCTTGGTGCATAGCATACACATCATGACATCATGCCATAGCATTTTGTTAACCATTTCAAGGATCTCAAAGGGCCTGTGATGTAGGTTATGATGAACCAGACGTCTAGCAAGGGGCAAGGGGATTTATTTTCCTCTAGCCAATGTCGTCAAAGGACCAAAGCACGAAAACTTGAGTCAGAGGCTATGACCCATTCGACATGGTGAGCTTGATTCTCGTAGAAGGATGTTCAATGATACGAAGTTCTTCAATCAAAGCTGCAGTCGGATTCAAACATCTTCTTGTGTTTACCCCATGAAATCCTTGAAAACATTGTATACATGTCTTTACATAACAAGTCTTCCAGTACATCTTTCTCATTTTCTCGCTGTTTATTTCAGCAACGGAAATGGCTCTCGAACAGAACAACAGAGATTTCCAAACTCAAGATGCCCAGTTCAAGGAAATGTTCCTAAACCTATCCAAGGGGCAAGAAGAAATGAAAGCACTCCTCGCTGGGAACATGACTGAGAAGAATCCTGAAGACGACATGGATGGCTAGTTGAAGCAATTACAAGTTGAGATAGCAACAATGAGAATCCAGATGTTGGGGCATATGGATCATATCCAAAACTTAGCTCGGGGACAAGAAGAGTTGAGATCCTTCGTCAACAAGCTTCATCAAGATGGATGCAATCATATGGAACAAACAGCTAAAATTGGGGATCGAGTCATTAATCAGCCTCCGATGAGACAAGAAGTTGGTTTGGTTGAGAGAACACCCTTCAAAATGGATACTATACTAAGGGTCCAACAACGACCTCGCCAATCACGACATGGTAGTCCGAGTAAGAAAGATACACCCAAAAGACAATTTACCAAGATCAACATGTCTTTGGCTCAAGCATTGCGTCATATGTTGGGGGCCAAGCTGGTTACATTGAGGGAGCCTCCTAAAAAACCTAATACGTCTTCTCACCACTACAAACATGATGAAAGTTGCGTGTACCATTCCAACAGTCGTGGGCACGACACTGACCACTGTTGGGCATTGAAGAACAAAATTCAAGACCTGATCGACGGGGGAGTCTTGGAATTTACACAAGATGGTCAACTAAATTCTTATGCCATCCCTCAAAGGCACACCATCTGAAGTGACAAGTTTAGATAGAGAGGATTTTTGTTCATTGGAATTTTCAAATTGTAACCTCTTTTGATTGTTCGAACACTTATTTCATGTCAAACTTTGTTATTCCATTAATGCATTGCATATGTTTATCTTGAATTAATCCATTCGTTTTCACTATACTTAAGCTATACTTTTACTTCCTTTTTGTGATATTCAACTCTCGTTAAGAGTTGTAAGCCTTTAGAGGGAGGATGACAAAAACGATACCACAATCTCATACAATATGCTTTTGAATAGACCTTGCTGACGATGTACAGCCGTTGTTTCAAATCCTAAACAGTGGAGTTATAAGGGAGATAGTCCCTAGTCAACCCATTTGAGCCTAAGAAATAGGAGTTTTCTTTCTCACACAAGTTGAAACCCTTAATCAAAACCTAGGGTAGGGTAGTTTCTCAGTTAATTCAATAGTGCACTCAATTGCAAGCTCTCCTGGTGTACGAGGCATCATTCCAAAACAAAAGATGATGATGGTTCCACATAATCATTAAAACAGACAGTCATTATATATCAAAAGAAAAGCCCACTAAGTTAAAACCTATGAAGGAGACTTAAGAAAAAAAACTGGGGAATCCCGCTGACTGTAATCACAAAAGAAACAGTTCAGGCAAAAAGTAGAGACAATAAAAAAAAGAGGTCGCTACAAATCCTCAACAAAAAGAAAAAGTTACAAGAATGAATGCCTTCTCAAATAAACTTTCAGTATCTGAACCATCACCGGAATATCAGGGCTAAGATTCTAGAACTCAATTGGGATCTAAACACGCAGTTAACTGAGTATAGGACTGAAAAACATTACGAATAACGGGTTGGGTACAAATAAATTTTGAGACTTTATCCTTTGTTTCTTAAATCGTGAACCAGGCCACATTACAACCCCTAAAAGTCCTAACTGAAGCATGGGTTAGTTCGAAAGCATATTGTTACAAAAAGGTATCCTAACTCCTGTAAGGTTTACTATAAATCCTGAGTTGAATTCATATTCTTATAAAATTTTGTTTGTTTACTAAAAATGCATTTTCAAAACTTCAAGACAGACATAAGCTTTGCATTTTCAAACGCCATTGTTTGCATATGACTAATTGTTCAACAACAGAGAAATTCGCACGACGAATATTCAATGAACGAAAATCCTCTCAATGAACAAAATCACCTCAAATGGAAAGAGATTTCCAATAACAGGTCTTTCATAATTAAGAGACATGGCATGGTGTCTAAACTGATCTGGAGGCAGTCGAGTTAAGATTCAAGGAATCCCTCAAAAGCGCCGAATAGCCAGAGGCAGACCTCCATCTAAATTACTTGGGGCATTGAACAGGAAGGGCCACGAGCGATCGAGAAAGCATTTTCTGGTAGTGCTGCAACACTTACTACTATTGACATTTACAATTTTCCGCACCCTATAAACATGGACATAGTCGGAAAATACTATGCATGAAAAAAAAAGACCCGGTAGGTTGACTGGCCTAGGCAAAAATAAGGGCATACCGATGAACCAAAGGAGTTCGGGAAAAAATTAGGAATATATAAATAAAATTGTACACCCGACAAGTCGAAAACCTGAAAAGGCGGCTTGGGTAAAAAGGGTATCCCGATGGACTAAAAATATGAAAGGACAGTCAAGGAAAAAGTTAGGGATTAAATCGTATGATTATGTCTCATCATCTCGCCAGTTGTCTATTAGTATAAGGCTTGTCACCCTGATAAACATTTACTCAAGACTCCATGAGTTGGGATAACATTCAAGTTATCCACAAAAGCCCCACAGAGTAATCACCCCCAGGGGACTATGTTCGCAGAGTTCGTCATCAGTAACGATACGTTCCCCAGTAGGTTTAGAGGCAGAGATTTCCTCCTACAAAGTCATTTCTACATTTTCAGCATACAACCTAAATATGTCAGGTGTTCCAATACCCCCTGCAGAGCAAGGATATCCAATCATTTCCCCGACATCTTAAAGAATTCCCTATCCTGGTTCATAAACTTCTTGGGTTTCCCAACAGGGCTTTATAAAAAATCCCTAAGCGGTTTATGGAGTTTCCCTTCCCCAACAGAGTTTATTTTTCTAGCAACGGAAATCTCTCCCAGCATTTCAACTTCAACAAAATTTGAAGACTTACATTCTTCATCCCCAGCAACAATCAGGGATTTATTTTCCCTAGTTCAATAACACTGCAATAGAACAACTGATACATTCATACATTGCACTCATACATCATTTTAAATGTGTCATAGCATATGCAGCACAAATGCATATATCACAATCTCATTTATTTTGAGAACATCATTACCCAATGCACTTCATGCATCATGATATTTCTTGCAGCTAATTCTTTACATTTTCAGGAAAGATCAACAGACGAATATCATCAAGAATTTTCAAAAGTTCCAGATTAATACCTGAAACAAGACAGGACAACTATCTGTGAACAACCTATTATAGATTAATACCTGAAACAAGACAAGACAACTATCTACATGAGCAAATTGAAGATTAACTCCCAAAACAGGATGGGGAAACTATCATTATTTCTCTAAGGTCAGAGATTAATTCTTGAAACAAGCTCGGGCAACTATCTCAACGACCAACAAAAAAACAAGTTCCAGATTAATACCTGAAACAAGACAGGACAACTATCTGTGAACAACTGATTATAGATTAATACCTGAAACAAGACAGGACAACTATCTACATCAGCAGATTGAAGATTAACTCCCGAAATAGGACGGGAAACTATCTTTATTTCTCTAAGGTTAGAGATTAATTCCTGAAACAGGACAGGAAACTATCTTTATTTCTCTAAGGTTAGAGATTAATTCCTGAAACCAGACAGAGCAACTATCTCAACAACCAACAAAAGTAAGTTCCAGATTAATTCCTGAAACCAGACAGGGAAACTATCTGTGAACGACTGATTGTAGATCAATTCCCAAAACCAGACGGGCCGACTATCTACAAGACCAGGTTAGAGATTAATTCTTGAAACCAGACAAGGAAACTATCTCAACAACCAACAAAATCAAGTTCCAGATTAATTCCTAAAACCAGACAGGGAAACTATCTATGAACAACAAATTGTAGATCAATTCGCAAAACCAGACGGGCGACTATCTACAAGACTAGGTTAAAGATTAATTCCTGAAACGAAACAGGGCAACTATCTCAACGACAACAGAAACAAGTTCCAGATTAATACCTGAAACACGTCAGGACAACTATATGAGAAAAATGATTGTAGATTAATTCCTAAAACAAGACAGGACAATTATCTACATGAATAGATTGAAGATTAACTCCCGAAACAGGATGGGGAAACTATCTTTCTCTAAGGGCGGAGATTAATTCCTGAAATAAGCCAGGGAAACTATCTCTACACCAACAAAAGCAAGTTCCAGATTAATTCCTGAAACCAGACAGGGCAACTATCTATGAACAACTGACTGTAGATCAATTCTCGAAACAAGACACGGTGACTATCTACAAGACCAGGTTAGAGATTAATTCCTGAAACCAGACAGGGAAACTATCTCAACAACTAGAAAAAGAAAGTTCCAGATTAATTCCTGAAACTAGACAGGGCAACTATCTGTGAACGACTGATTGTAGATCAATTCCCGACACCAGACGGGGCGACTATCTACAAGACCAGGTTAGTGATTAATTCCTGAAACCAGACACGGCAACTATCTCAACGACCAACAAAAGAGAAGTTCCAGATTAATTCCTGAAACCATACATGGCAACTATCTGTGACCAACTGATTGTATATCAATTCTCGAAACAAGACGGGGCGACTATCTACAAGACCAAGTTAGAGATTAATTCCTAAAACCAGACATGGCAACTATCTCAACAACCAACAAAGACAGTTCCAGATTAATTTCTAAAACAAGACAGGGCAACTATCCTTGAACAACTGATTGTGGATCAATTCTCGAAACAAGACAGGGAGGCTATCTACAAGACCAGGTTAGAGATTAATTCCTAAAATCAGACAGGGCAACTATCTCAATGACCAACAAGAGTAGTTCCAGATTAATTCCTGAAACCAAACAGGGCAACAATCTGTGAGCAACTGATTGTGGATCAATTCCCGAAATAAGACGTGGCGACTATCTACAAGACCAGGTTAGAGATTAATTCCTGAAACCAAACATGGCAACTATCTCAATGACCAACAAGAGCAGTTCCATATTAATTCCTGAAACCAGATAGGGCAACTATCTATGAACGGCTGTTTGCAGATCAATTCCCGAAACAAGACGGGGTGACTATCTACAAGACCAAGTTAGAGATTAATTCCTGAAACCAGACATGGCAACTATCTCAACAACCAACAAAGACAGTTCCAAATTAATTCCTGAAACCAGACAGAGCAACTATCTGTGAACAACTAATTATGGATCAATTCCCGAAACAAGATGGGGTGACTATCTACAAGACCAGGTTAGAGAGTAATTCTTGAAACCAGACATGGTAACTATCTCAACGACCAACAAAAGCAAGTTCCAGATTAATTCCTGAAACCAGACAGGGCAACTATCTATGAACAATTGACTATGGATCAATTCCCGAAACAAGACGGGGCAACTATCTACACGACCCGATGAAGCAGCCCTACACAGGCTCCTTCTAAATATTTCCATATGAAGCTTTACATGGTCTCATCCTGAAACAACCTCACACGGGTTCATTCTAAAATTTCCAGATAAAGCTTTATGTGGGCTCATCCTGAAGCAACCTTAAACGGATTCCTTCTCGTAATCTCTAAATGCAGCTTTACACGGGCTCATCCTGAAGCAATCTTACGCGGATTTCTTCTCGCAATTTCCAGATGCAGTTTCATACAAGCTCATAATGAAGTAGCCCTACACAGGCTCATTCTCATATATCTCCAGATAGCAGTTTACAACACTAGAAAGCTCGGATCTAACCAGATGACAACATACCTCAAGTTCAAGTTAATTCCTGGACCCGACTAGATAACAATCAACCTCTTCAATTACTGCAAAGCCTGGAGATCGACCAGATAACATTTAATTTCATATTCCCCAACAAGTTACTGTGAAGTATGGAATACGACTAGATAACAGTCAACGTTATTATCTTCAACAAGTTACTCTGAAGCCTGGGTTTTGACCAAAAAATAACTAACTTTCATCTCTCCAGCCCAGAGATAACTCCTCAGTAGATCCATGGACAACTAAATCTCCTGGGCTCCATTCCCCACCGAGTTCTCCTCAATCAAAATAACATAAATCAACATTCCCCAGTGGAGTCCTCCTCAAACAACAGGAACAAGAATGCCCATAAAGAGACCTCTTATGAAGTCAGCATCTACTTTGGATGGCATCTTTAAGCCCATCTCTGGTAACTCTCATCCATCTTCTCAAAATGGCATCTGTAAGCGCATTCCTGATATTATCAACCAACGGTGTTTACTTCATGCGAGTACAAATTTTTGGGCACTCTAGTGTTCAATCATCTTCCACCTTCAGATCATGAAAGGTAGACAAACCAATCTAAATCTTCAGGTTTAAGAAGACTGAACATGGGTAGTTGTTGTACCCCAAAATTTTCCCTCTCATTCTATTCAAGGCATGCTCATTGAGGTCCCAAATTGCTCAAGATTGACCAAAAAATAACCAGACAAATTCTCCTCCTAAGCATTGGATTTCCATCAAGGGTTTCATTTCTCACAAAGAACTTTGGTTTGCAAAAGCTTCAAATGATTTCCATGGCACCCTATACACCTCAGCATAACGGTATAGCTAAAAGAAAGAAAAGAAGTGTACTGAACTTGATGAGATATAAGTTGAAAGATGAAAATATGCCTAAGAGCTTTTGGGTCGAAGCAGCTTCGACATCAATATGCAGTCTAGTTTGATGCCCAACGAAGCAGTGTTAGCTGGGAATTTCGATTATACAAGTTCTGAATAAATGAAACTATGATCGAAGAAAGAGTAGTTCGAAAGAAATTATGATGAGGCCTTTACGAAGTTTTCAATTAATGAAGAGCTAGTAAAGAGCTTCGAAGGGTTCGTTTTCAAACTATCGAAAAAATAAGATATTACAAGGGAAGACATTTCGACTGTCATGTTAATTTGAATTGGCGCTTCGAAAATGGGAAAGAAAATAATGAAGCTTCGACACAGTCAAAACTATCACAACTGTGTTCGAAGAAGATGACCAGAACGAAGCTTCAACTTGTTGAATCGAAGAACCACCTGCACAACTGTGTTCGAAGAAGATGACCAGAACGAAGCATCGACTGGTCGAATCAAAGAACCACCTGCAAAACTGTGTTCGAAGGAGAGGAACAGAGAAAAGCTTTGACAATTCAAGATGAAGAGGTGATACTTCGATTGGTCGAATTGAAGGAAAGGAGATCGAAAGGAACAAGAAATGAGTTCGACTAGAATGATTAGATATGAGAGTTTTCTAGATCAAGCAACCAATGCAAATGGTGACTTAACCGAATAAGCCATAATGATGAAGCCTTGAGAAATTCAAATTAGAACTTAGAGCCATCGAAAAGAACAAAGCTTGAGAGCTTGTCGAAAGAATCAATTGATGTGATAAGTTGAAACGAAATCCTAATGGGACGAAGCTTGTTGGGCTTGGACTGATTAGCTCGAAGCCTAAAATCATGAAAAACACCAACCATAACCTGTCTAGGTTCACTCAAAGTTCAAAATGGCATGAAATATCTCAAAATGGCAACTTTCCAAATCTTTTGATTTTTCTTTCAAAGCCATGGTTAATGGCTGATTCATGCCATATTTGTTCACCACCACACCCCTCTATAAATACAGAGCCAAAATGCAAGAAAAATGAGAATATTGCTTATATACACAAGAAATTGTCTCGAAGAGCCACACGCACACACTGCCCTAGAAAACCATCTCAAAACTCTCAAAAATCTCATAAGTTGTCTAAATACAAAATTGGCTTTGCAAGCTCCCTCAATCCAAATGAATACCAGATTCGTTCTCTTGAGACTTCCAGGAAGCAATACTCAATCCATGCACAAGCCATCCCACGCTCAAAACTACAGATCGAAGCAGCTCCGTTTGGTAAAAAAAAAAATCTAATCATAAACTCATTTGATCTCTGATTTAAACTCATTTTGCTTGCATATTCATGTTATTATTTTTGTTGGTGAAGGATTTTACATAATACATATAAGTTGCAGTGTCCAAATGACAAGATACCATTGTTAGGGCCTTCAAAGCTGATTGCTTTCGAAACTCAAGATATAGACCATTTCAGGCCAAAACAACCCAGATTCGGACTTAGGGAGTTCGAATTAGGGGGGTTCGAATCAAAGGGAAGAGAACTGGGTTCGATACCCAGGTCGTGTGTTTCGTTTTTCTAACAATTGTCTTGCAGATCCTATGCTTGCAGGTTCCACGCGTACACCATACACCACATGATCATAACCAATGGATCCCATCTGATCCAAATCTGAAGGCTTCAGACGTATTCCTCACCATGAACCTTCGAAGGGCTCCTTCATTGGATCGAAAGGCAACATGGGTCTCTTTTCGATCCAGGCCTGCGCTCCACCCCCTGTTTACTTTTGCTGCCTGACCCACTTATACTTGTTTACTTTGTCTTTGTTTATTTCTTTTAGTTTATTTTTTTTAATCAACATAAAAATCAGAAAAAAAATATAAGTAACTTAGAATTAGGTTTTGCTTTTTAATGATTTAACTTAGTTAATTATTTTAACTTATTTTCCTCAATTTTAAAATCAGTAGACTTAAGATTTATTTGAATTCAATCTTTTTCATAAACTAAAAAATACAAAAAATATCAGGTCTGTTTTAGAGTTAAATTTAATCAATAATTTTAATTAATTAGATTTGACTTAATTGAACATTTAGAATTTTCCAAACAAAATAAAACACAAAAAAGATTTCCTTACAGTTAGGATTTAAACGTCATTTTCAATTCGCGCGCGGTTTTTTTCTTTCGTTATCATTTTCATATTAATGAATCTGCTTATGGGATGTAATAGACAATAACTAGGGCTTTTACATTTACTGCTTTATTTTTCCTCCGAGTTTTGGTATTGTAATTAAATCCCCTTCCCTGAAGCCTTGTAATAGATAGGTTTTGTATTTCCGCACTTTTAATTACTGCAAATTATTAACTGCTTAGATGTATGACAAATAGGATTGTATGGCAAGAACACAAAATCAAACACTAGCAAACCTAACACAAGACAAATAACTGAATACAAACACAATTGCACATGCGCACCTCTAGGGTACCCCCACTTTAGTTTCCTTCGGAAAAACAGTCACATCTCTCGAAACGTGAGCGATTTTAGTGGCTACCCTCGGTTTAAAGATCATAAGTCCCTCGATGACCCTCTCGACGTTGCCTCGGTGTGATCTTAAAAACCCTAGGGTAGTTACTAAAGTTTCTTGCTCAGTTGCCTTTATGACTGTATAAACATCCCTTTGAATGTCCCTCATACATCCAACGACTAGGGCTACCTACTCACTAATAGTAGGATAACACTATCTAAAGGAAAAAGAGGAAAAGAACAATGTTTCGAGTAAAAGTAGATAGTTCATAGATGCTTGCTCAAACAACTTTTACACATATACAAAACACTTTCAAAAACATTTTCAGAACGCTTTATCAACACTTTTGAGGACTGATACAAGAGTTATCATGAAGCAAACTGCCTTACTATTGGCATTTCAAATACTTTTTCAATACACACAAAGCACAAGGTTTTTTTTCAAATGAGCTAAGCATCTAAGATCCTGTAGATAACTACGGATGGAAAGGGTGCTAACACCTTCCCTTTCTATAATCTACCTCCCTTACTCAGAAATAATCTCGAAAGGTCTTTTTCTGTTCTTTTCACCCTTTCCTTTGTTGGATAAAAGAAAAGTCGATGGAGACTCTTGCTTACCATAACATTTGCGAATACAAACGCAAAACCAGTATAACAGCCAATTCTCCCACTGTATTACAGGCACGATCTAAGATTTCCTTCGAATCTATAGAATTAGGCCATTTTAAGCTAAACTGAGATTGGATTTGAGATCAAGGGAGTCGAATCAAAGGGAAGAGAATTGGGTTCGATACCCAGGCCTCACAATTTTGTTTTTCTAACTATTATTCTATAAATCTTGTGTGTTTCACATCAAGACGCTCACCATACACCCCCCCAATCCTAATCAGGGGATCACACCAACTCGGATCTAGAAGATTCTAAACGCGCAGAGTATCATACACCTTCAGGAGATGTTCTCACTGGATCTAAGAGGCAATCTAGGCCTTGCGTTTTACAAAACATACACCCTTTTTTACCCAATCACTGCCTGGCCCATTTGTACTTTTATTTTGTTTTTTTTATTTCTTTTAATTGCTTTATTTTTTTACTTAATCAACATTAAATCAAAAACATCACAAAAAAATTAGGTTAGTATTTTTCTTAATCAAATTAATTTTTAAAATTAATTAATTAATTATTTTAAACCATTTTCATAAATTAAAACAAAAAAATAAACAAAATATTTTCTCTTAGGTTTTTTAGACGTCCTTTCAATTCGCACGTGTTATTATCTTTCACATTCTATTTTTCATACTATTGCAACTGCCTACTGGATGTAATAGAATAACTAGGACTTTTACTTTTTCTTCTTTATTCCCCATTTTGGACATGTAATTAATCCCCCTCCCCGAAGCCTTGTAATAGTTTAGGATTTATCTTTCTACACTTTTAATTACTGCAAACTATTAACTGTCTAGATGCATGACTAATAGGATTGTATGGCAAGAATAACAAATAAACGCTAGCAAACCTAGCATAAGACAAAAATAACTGAATATAACACAATTGCACATACGTACCTTTAGGGTACTCCACTTTGGTTGCCTTCGAAAAAACAGTCACAACTCTCGAAACGTGAGAGATTTTAGTGGCTACCCTTCGGTTTAAAGATCATAAGTCCCTCGATGATCCTCTCGATGTTGCCCCGGTAAAAATGATCTGAAAACCCTAGGGTAGTTACTAAAGTTTCTTTCCCTGTTGCATTTGTGACTGTATAAACGTCCCTTCGAATGTCCCTCAAACATCTAACGACTAGGGCTACCTACTCACTAATATTAGGATAGCGCTGTCTAAAAGAATAGAGGAAAAGAATAACCTTTCGAGTAAAGTAGATAGTTGTTAGATGGTTGCTCAAACAATATTTACACATACATAAATATTCTTTCAAAAACATTTTCAAAGCACTTTGTATACTTTCTCTACAAATCCGAGGAACATTAAAAAGTTCGCCGCACCATTGCGCTTTCTTCAAAATACTTTTCAAACACACAAAGTAAAAGGTATTTCAAAATGAGCTAAGCATCTAAGAGCCCGTAGATAACTACAGATGGAAATGGTGCTAACACCTTCCCTTTCCATAATCTACCCCCTTACTCAAAAAACTCTTGAAAGGTCTTTTTCTGTTCTTTTCACCCTTTCCTTTGTTGGATAAAAGAAAATTCAGTGGCGACTCTTGCTTACCGCAACATTTGTGAATACAAATGCAAAACCAGTACAACAGTCGGTTCTACCACCGTATTACATAGGCCAAAATCCTTCCGCTCAACATTTTTTTTAAATTAGTTTTAAATAATATTTTTGAAAGGTAATTTTTATTTGGGGATGTATTCACCCCCCCCCCTCTAGATCCGGTTCCGTAGTCTAACACATACACTTACACAAAATTCAAGTATCATGTTCATAGTATTTTTAATTCAACACATCACAATAACATATATCAAACAGTGCCCAACAATGTTATTCTCACCCAATTTCCATTCACAACATATGTCTACACAAAATTCAAATATTATGTTCATACTAATAAGTCATCCAAAACTCATCAATGCTTATCTTCAATAATTCATCACACGTGAAATACAACATATTTGCAAATACATACACATACTCATGAATTATTAACATACAATTTACTTTCGTAATATTCATCAATTCAATACCTCCCAATAACGCATAGCAAACAATGTCAAATCATATTATTCTCATCAATCATCAATTTACAATCAACATAAACACATAATCCAATTATTATATTCATGCCAAAAAGCATTCCAATAAATAATCAACCACTATATTCAAATCCATTTTGAAGTAATAGAAAATAATTTTTGCTTTTCGTAGGTTTGAACAGGGCGTCAAATGGACACCTGAGTCAAAAGTTATGGATCTTTAAAGTTTACCAAAATGCTGTCAAAACAGAGGTAAATCGATTTCACTAATGGGTAAACTGATTTACCACTGAACAAAAGCAATTTTTCATCAATTTTAAAGAAAATCAGTATTCTTCCATCCCAAACCCCACATTTCAACCCAAAATCATAATTCTTCATACCCACATATCACATAACATATAACTTCAATTCAAAGTATCAAAATATTATTCAAACATCAATTTCATGGATTCTCATTCAAAACCTAAATATGTCAAAACCTAAAAATTGAAGAACAAAATCCCTAAAGCATGCTACTATCCATTACATGTTATTATCTAATCCCATTACCATGTGAAAAATCCACTTTTACCTTGGATGTAGATCTCCTTCTAGGTTTATATCTTCTCCTCTTCCCTTTTCTCCCCTTTCTACTCTTTTTCTCTTTCTTCTCTTCTCTTCTCTTCTCTTGTTTCTTTCTTACTAACTCTATTTTCCTTGTTTTACACATACTAACTATGTTTCACTAATGGGCTTAATGTCTCATTCTCACACTAACCCATCATATCAAGACCCAATTACTTAATAATGATATTCTCACACTTACTAACCTAATACACACATAACACATATTAATCCAAATAATTCATATATTTATAAAATCACACAATTTAATTAATTACCATATTATATAATAATTAATAAAATAAACAACTAACAAAATAACTAATAAATAAAATCGGGGTGTTACAGGAACCCACTCTCATCTCTTCTTTATTTTCTAACAGAGAATGATTTAAGCAGAGGAATCACTCAGCTAGTTGACAATCATTAAATCAATTTGATTAAGGCCACTAGAAATTATAAAGTTCCTTTTCATTTCCTCTATGTGTATAACATTATGTTATTTTTCATAGAAGTCACAAGAACCATAGAAAAGATCAACAAACAGCTCATTAGATATGCCAATTTATTTGGCCATCAGATAAATCATGCCAAATCTATCATCTATGTTGGCTCAATGACATACCAAAGACACCTTAACGTTGCACACTACTTGGGTTTTGCTGTTGGAGTGGAACCTTTCATTTATCTAAGGGTTCCTATGTTTATGAGAAGGCCCAAGCCCATTGATTTTCAATTCATAGTAGACAAAATTAGAGTCAAACTGGCTACTTTGAAAGCCAGATTACTTTAAATTGCTGAATATTACACATGGTGAAGTTATTTATACAAAGTATGGTTCTACACTTCCTTCTTATATATTTATAGCATGTCTCTATCATGAAGAGTATTGAGAAGTGGGTAAGGAACTTCATTTTAGTGGTTAGTTGGAAAAGAGAAAATTGGTCACAGTTGCATGGCATATGTGCTGCAAACCTATTGAGAATGGAGGGCTAGTTATTAGAGCCATCATAACTTTTAATAAAACCTTAAACTTAAAACAATGTTGAGATATGATGAACTCTGAGGAACAATGGACTAGACTTATTAGAGACAAAGTCCTTAAGGATGACAGCCATATAATGTATCATATTTACTATTTTCTTTGGAGTAGCATGAAAAGCTTTTTTGAGGAGGTGAAACGCAATACTAGATGGCTGATAGGAAATGGAAACAAATTAAAGTTCTGGTTAGACTGTTGGAATGAATGTCCTTTGACTGGATCTTTGAGAATCACAAACCTGAACCATTAATTTCTCAAGACAATGTCTAGCTCTTATATTGTGAGCCATCGGGGGCACCTTCCCATCTTCATTCATATGCATTTCCTTCACTCCTTCTGACTCTTAACCAAACACACATTCCTTTAGAGGATATGGAAGATAAATGTATCTGGAATCCAACTACAGACATGGAGTTTACTCTCAAGTTGGCTTATGAATACAAATTTGGATCTTCTCATGAGGTGCACTAGGGAAAACAAATTAGGAATGCCCTTATTCCACCCTTAAGATCTTTGTTGTTTTTGGAAGCTCATCCAAAATAGGTTACCCACTTATGAGTGTCTTTCCACAAGGGGTATGCATTTTCCTTCCATGTGCATCAACTGTTTGCAGCAGTCAAAATCATCTGAACATCTATTTTTCAGGTGCCCCTTTACAAGTAAACTTTGGAGGAGCCTTGCTTCAGTTCTCACTCATGATATTCTTTCTATCTTTGGAGGATATTTGGACTGTCTTGGACAAATCATGGTCTGACTAATGTAAGGTGGTTATTCTATCTACTATAATCAACACAACTAATGTTATTTAGCAAGCTAGGAACAATGTCAGGTTTAAGTGAGTGAAAACTCATTGGAAATCAGCGGTCAATTTTATTACCTCTAAGGTCTCCTTCACGGGAAATTCAACTCCCTAAACCTATTCAAAGTTTAATCTAGAATTTAGGATCATGAAAAGATTCAATGTCAATCTCCATAATCCTAAGAGTCGTGTTACTAGAGAGTTCCTTTAGCATCCTCCGGTCACAAATTGGGTTAAGTGTAACATAAACTGATTTTATGTTGGTGTGTCAAGTACTGTAACATATAAAGGGATATTCAGGGATCTTAACTTTGTAGAGCTTCCTTTTTATAGAGGTTTTCATTTAGGAATTTTGTTTTGACCCCCTCAATTTTTGTTTTTATGTAATTGTTATTTTAAAATATATTTTGTGGTGGAAATAGACCACCTTTTGCAAAAAAAATAAAATACATATAATTAAATAAAATCTCTCACTTTCCCCTTCCCTTCCATTCTCTCTATTCAAATCCTCTCCTTCTCTCATTTCATTTAAACCAAACTAACCGTTAATATTTACTTTTAATTGATTAAAAAATCAACTAATTTAATCTATATTAAAAAAATATTTTATTAACTTTAATCTTAAAAATAATAAAATATAAAAAAAATTTATTAAAGAATATTTATGAAAACTCGAGACAATTTATTTAATTTATAAAAAAATATAATCATCTATCTTACATATGTAATATTATTTATTTATAAAAAAATATAAAATTATACTCACTTTATTTCTATTATAAAAAAATTATTTTTTCAATTAATTAAATAATTAATATATTTAATCTATATAAATAGATGAAATATATTATTTAATAAATATTTAAAAATTAATTTTTTATTTATAAATAAATCTAGGATCTAAATACACTTAAATACAACAACATCCATATAAAAACAAAGTTGTATCCTTTTTACAAGAAAAATCGATGGATTTTAAAATAAATTTAAATTTATAGTGTACAAATATACTGAAGAAGATTGTGGACCACTATGTCTTTATTGAAATTAATAAACTAGCAAAAACCTTTTTTTTTAAAGAATCCTATGAAATGATAGTAACTCACTCATGTACTACACATATGCTAATGCTACTATACTACTGATACTAGTACTGCAATTAGGGTGGGACAACGGATTAGGCCGGCTGAATTGATCCGTTTGACTCATTATTTTTAGTAGATTAAACTAAGATTTTTGACTCGACACCTTAAATTAGTTTGCCCTGTCTAATTCATTTAAAGAAGCGGGCTGAGGCGGAGCGGAGTGGGTGTTCTCCACAGGTTTTTTATTATAATTTTTACTCTTTTTATTAAGAATTAAAATAATTTTAATTAATAAAAATAACATTTATCTCTGAGAATTGTATTATAAATTATTATACAGACAAATTGAATTATAATTGTAATGTTCTTTCTATAACTTTCTAATACATGCGTTGATTGAAAATGATTGAAATAAAAGAACAAGTGTATGACAGACATAATTATTAAGTTTCAATATATTAGCTCAGATGCTTTCTTTAGAAATAGATGTTGATTTTATGAAAAGAAATGATTTGATTAGTGTATATGTGTGACAAATTTAGGATTTAACTATTAAAGAATCGATCAATATAAGAGTCTATATAATGTAAACAGTGAGAAAGTTCAGTATGCATTATTATTTTATGCACTGTGATATTTTATGCAATATTATTGTTATCATTGTTGATTTTGTGTAAATTCTAAATTGGATTCTTTTATTAGTTAGTTTTTAAAGAGGATTAGAATGATATATATTGTTTATTTATTTTGATATTTTTTATTGTGTTCGAGTTTATTTTGTTTTTTTGGTTGTAATTGATCTTTATTTATTAAATTTTTTGAATTGTTTGGACTTAAGATATATTGAAGTTCTATTATGCGTTGTTAAAAAAATTTCTTTATCGACTTTTTTGATAATAATTAAATTTTTTCTAAATTATATATTAAATTAAATTATAAAATAAAATAAAAATAAAAAATTGGCAGACCAACCCACCAACCCACCAACTTATTAATAAATAAGACCGATTTAACTTTTAAACTCAAACCCTTATATTGATCCACCTCACCCTAATCCACTTTTAGATGGATTCACAATAAACGAGTCTATTTGTCACCCCTAACTACAACCAATTGACTAATATATACATTAGACTGAACAAGATAAGGTGGCAACAAAGTGGGCCACCATTAGCATGTGACATGTGGGCTACGTCGCACGAGTGCGTGATTGTGCGGAATTATACGTCAGCATTACCTCATAATTGTGTCATTATAGTTTTGATAATTATTCCGATTCGAGCAATTTATATTACAAATTATTGCTAACAGAAAAAACTAAATTTAAAAAACAATATTTTTTAAAAGGCACACAACATGTAGAAGACACACGAATACTTGTTTTGTAAGCACCTGATTTTGTAGAAGTAATTGTACATAGTCAATCAATTATATAATATATTTAATTAGTTTATAAGTGTCACATATTTTTCTATATTAGAATAATATATATATATATATATATATATATATATATATATATATATATATATATATATATATATATATATATATTATATATATATATATATATATATATATATATATATATATATATATATATATATATATGTAAATATATATATATATATATATATATATATATATATATATATATATATATATATATATATATATATATATATATATATATATATATATATATATATATATATATATATATATATATATATATATATATATATATATATATATATATATATATATATATATATATATATATATATATATATATATATATATATATATATATATATATATATATATATATATATATATATATATATATATATATATATATATATATATATATTTTGGATCAACATTACTTTTTTCTCTATATAAATATTATTTTTATTTTACTATTATTTATTAAAATATTTGAATAATACTAAATTTTTTGTTGTTTATGAAAATATTTGAATAATAATATATTTTTATCTATATAAAGTTTATTTTTGTTTTGTCAATAATTATGAAAATTTTGGATAACACCAATTTTTGTTCGTATATAAAAAATTAGAAAAAATAGTTTATTTAATTGTGTGATTTAATATTATTGCTAATTTACATAAACATTAAAATATCTTTAAAGTTGACAATAATATATTTTAAATTTAAATAATATATTTATTACTTAAAAATTTAATTTCTTTATCCATACTTTTTTAATTTATTATTAAAAAAATTTAATTTCTTAAAAAATTAATTTCTTCTTCTTTTCTATTTTTCTATTGTAATCTTAAATATAAAATAAGATGAAGAATATTAGTACACAAATATGTATTTTTGCTCAATAGTTTTCTCTTCCTTCTTTTCAAGTCAAAACTAATAAAAGATTAGAACAACCTTATCTACAAACACACCGCCAAAAACCGTCTCGGATCAACCAAGCTTATACTAGAACTATTTTATAAATATTTTTTTTAAAAATAAAAAATATAAAAAAATTAATTTTCATATGCATATTATGATCCTTAAAAATATTAGTAAAAAAACGAAAAAGAGGATAACACTCTATTCAAGTCATTATAATGGCAAAACATTAAGCAAAATCAATGTGAAAAGAAAACATAAAAATATTTAAATCAAACTCATTAACACGGGAAAATTAAACACAAAACTATTTGGTGAAGGAAATGATGAAACCAAAGTCATGTAAATGGCAAATCATGAAAAACACAATCGAACTCATTTAAATGGTCAAACATTAATTAATACGTAAACAAAGTTATCTAAAATGTAGAACCAGAAGGAAAAAAGAGATAAAATTGGATATGTTCTTGTATCAAATGAGAGAAAACATGAGTTATGGAGGAACATCTTCTAAGAATAAACAAAACAAAACAACAAAGTTTAAAAAGAAAAATAAGGATAGAGAGAAACTTCCTTCTCAACAGGCTGGCTGATTTTCTACTTTATAGATAGTAATGTGTTAAAGTTGAAATGAAGGAAGAAGAACGGTTGGGATAAGGAGGAGATGGGTGAAAGAAAGAGTACGAAGAGTGAGTGATTTTGTGAAATTAATTGAAAAAAATGATGGAAATATGTGAAACAATTGGTTGAACAAATTATTGAGATGAAATTAATAAAATTATTATCGAACGTTTTTTATCCCACAGAAAAGGAAAGGTAAATATCGAATAAATCTGAGAAGGATAAAATCAAGATCAAACGGTCAAGAGATTTAGTAACGGAGTCTCTTATGCGAGATTAAATGTACAAGTGCTCTAACCTAATCACAGCTACGGTGTGATAATTCCCCGATGTGACGAATTATCGCTTTTACAAATGGTGAGTTTAGGCTTAGTGTTGTAAACTAAGTTGGATGATTTGAAAAGAAACTAAATACACCTATTTATAGAAAAACGAAAATCTTGGAATTATAAAACTACCCCCAACTCCTTTTGGGCGGGACAAAAATAATAAAGACGGCGTCCGCCGTCCCTGCCATGGTGTCCGCCGTCTGAACTCATGTAGAAGATCGTGGCAGTTTTCTGGTGGTTACAAGCAGACACGTCATGGCGCCTTCTATGGAGGCCGCCATGCTGAACGTCATGTGCAGACCGCCATGCTGAACGTCATGTGCACATTTTTATCAAAAAATTTGATTTCTTGGGCTTTTGGCTTTATTTCTTCAAGAAAGGCTCTAGGTAAGCAAAGTATCTAAAAATAAGACAAAAACAAAATAAAACACAAGAAAATACACTAATATTCTAATAAACATGCGTAATCTGAGTCAAATACGTAGTGTGTTTCAGTGTTATCAAATCCTCTCACACTCAACCTTTGTTTGTCCTCTAGCAAATCTCTTTATAGTTCATGAAAGAAAAACAACATCAAAATGATTTAGGCAAAAAGTCTTCTAAGTTCAACCTAGGATGTATTGATAGGTACTAACTATTTGAACCAAGGATATCGTGGTGACACTTTTCGCGATTGTGATCATAAATTTCATCCATATACAAACTAATCCACATAACCCACTATGCCTAGGCCTACCTCTTCATCTTTGATAAGTCCTTTTCATTCTGGCGCAATTACATTAAACCCATTATCCGTACATACTCATAGTAAAATGACCGATTAGTGATTCTGATTTCAAGCGTGGGGCTCTGGTACATAAATTGGTGTAACCCCTTTATTAACCCAATTGTAGTTGTGGGGGATCAGATTGTAATCTGACCTACCAAGTCCAGCACCAGATACCTCTGAACCAACCAACAATGAGCAAAATTATTCTATTATTTTTGCAAATTTTACAACAGTTTGGGTTAAATGACTGTGTGAGAGTCACCTAGCCCGGAGTCGTATTTTTATATTTTAAAAGCATAACAGAGAATAATTTAGGATCAGCCACTTATTTTCATCGGTCCTCTACGTAGAACATGCTTAAGGCGAAGCTGACTGCTAAGATAAAATACTTAAGGGCTTATTTTGAAATGATGATTAAGGCCACAACATATGGGGTGACAAGATTAGTTCCTATAATCACGAAACTTACGGTGTTAAAACGATATCGATTTGTCAAAAAGATTTCCCAAGTCATTTACATCTTATCTCAAACCTGTCTTATAGCTCAAATTTTTAAAGAATACTGTTTACTTTGGCAAAAAAATTTTGGTGAGGCTCAATAAGTGGGAAAATAAGGGTACACTATACAAATGACTCGTCAAACACATGCAATTTATTGAAAACCGACAAAACAACTAAAATAAACAAAAAAACAATAAAAACTAAAAGCAAAGAAAAAGAAAAAAGATATAAATCTCCTCCCACACTTAAATCGAACATTGTCCCTAATATTTCAATAAAAGATGAGGAAGGAGTAACCTAAATGACGCTACTAGTGACCGCTGGTACCCTCGCCTCCCTGGTTTGGATGCCTGGGGCGACGACTTCTACTGCGACGATGATCCCTCTGAGAAACCTCAAATCGCTTAAATTTAGTGGATAACTCGGTATGAGAATCTTGCAGATGGTGAAGGTTACCCAGAACAGAGCCTTGAGTGGCTTCCATTAGGGTAAAAAGCCTCTGAAAATGGGCATGTTGGCGCTGATGTGCAGGAAGGATGGCTTGCTGAGATTCCATGATGGAAAGAATAGAACGACCAGTTTTCCGCTGTGATTCACGCATAAAGGCCACGTTGCCCTTCATTTGTTGATTCACGGCGGAAATTAGGTCACCTCTCCTTTCTTCCCAAGCTAGATGCTCTCCCCACATATCTTCAGTAATATGGAAATCAGAGGTTGAACTTGCAGAAGGGTGAGTAAAAAATGGTGCAGCATGTGGAGGTGATGCATGGTGTGGGGATACATTATAAGCAGGAGATTGGTCTACTTAGTCATACTCATCATCAGTCCCGTGCCCATCGGCTAAAGGAACATTGGGTGGAATCGGGTCGTTAAAAGGTGGAGCTTCTATATCATATGTCTAGTTTCTCTCAAACCGCACATCGGTACGTCTAGAGCAAGGAAAAACTACACTGGTGATAACTATACCATTAACCATTAGGTTATAACCACCCTCTCTCCTCACTTTGCACAATCATATATCTTTTAAAATTTTCAAATTTATGATGCAGTGAGGTAGTGGATCTAGTGTGGCGAGCTCAGTGTCAAGCTTCAAAGCTCTAGAAATAGAGGTAATTAACCCTCCAAAAGAAATAGTTCCTCCTTTTTTTTAGAATTGTACTCATATGTGCAAGCATAAAGGGGACAAGGTTAATTTTTTCATTTGTGAGACTACCCTGCAAAATAGTAATTCTTTAGCATTGACTTTATTCATATTCTCCCGACCAAAAATTATGCAAGCCAGAAGATAGCGAAAAACACGTATGACCGGGTTATGGATACTTAAGGCAAGGTTTCCTTCAAAAGAACTAGTAGTTAATTTTGATAATTTGTTCCAAAATGAAAATGCCTCAAGTGACCATTCAGAATCCAAGGGTGTCTCACAAATGACACCTTCCCCATGAGGCATTTCTAACAAACTTGCTAGCTCATCGCTAGAGTATTGATATTCGACATTGAATATTCTAAAACTTACCGAACTAGACGTGCTAGCAGTGTTAGGCATGACATTATAGATTATGGAACTCAAAAATTCTCGAGTTAGCCTCTCATAGGTAGGTTATTTATGTCCAAAAATATCATGCAATCCTAATTTATCCAACGTGTAGAAAACACTATGATAAATTCCTAAAGCATACATACAATCTTCATCGATATACCCGGTGGAGAGAATTTCTCGTGACTGCAACTTGTCGAGTAACTTCCTTTGCCTATCTTTGGGTTGTCCTCTGTGAAGCAGAATGTTATTATACTCCATTGATGCCATTGATATTGAAAGAAGGAAAAATGGGTTTTATAGGAATGGTAGTTAAATGGATTTTTAATGGGTTTTTAGTGGAGGAAATTGAAGATGGAAGTTGGAAAGGATAATGGATTTTTGTTTGAATGAGAAAGTTATGAGCTTTAGTGGGTTTTAATGGTGGTCAAGAATGGAGAAAATGGGGGGGTTTTGGGGGGTTAAAGAGAGAAAAATGGGATTTTTAGAGCTGCTGTCCCGAAATACATCAGACGCCATGGCGCCCGCCGGACAAGGGATGACGCCTGCCATCTGTGTTACGTCCGTTGGGCCGAAAATTGTTTATTTTCTTTTGGACCTTGGATTTCTTTCTTGGGGTGCATATAACATCTTCTACATGTTCTTCTTCCAATGTTGGTACATGCATGATATGGTTAAGATGATAATTAAGTAAATAAATAAATAAATAAAACAAAGACGTAATATATATATATATATATATATATATATATATATATATATATATATATATATATATATATATATATATATATATATATATATATATATATATATATATATATATATATATATATATATATATATATATATATATATATATATATATATATATATATATATATATATATATATATATATATATATATATATATATATATATATATATATATATATATATATATATATATATATATATATATATATATATATATATATATATATATATATATGATATTAGCAATAATCTAAGTACAAGGAGATGCGGGAAAGACAAATCTATGCGAAAATCTAAAATGCAGGAAACAAATAAAGAGAATGAAATAAATATGAAGTTTGAAATGGAAATAAACAAAGCGGTAAAAATGACATCTCTCTGTCAAATAGTGGAAACAAAGTCATCAATGAGCTGGAGGCTCCTCAATGTGTCTGGAACCTTGTGCTTTTGCTAGATGACGATGGAGATTGGGGATTTCCCAGTATAGGCAATCAGCCTCTATCGCATGAGTAGCATCAGACAGCTCAAGCTGCAAGGCGATATCGGCCACCTCTTGGCGAAGCCTGGCCATCTCTATGTGTAACTCAGCAAGCTCTGTGTAGACATCTGGTCGCTGCAGACTGAAATTGTTAGAAAGAATTGTGGTCCTAGTTAAAGGTGGTAGAAGGTGGTACTCTGGGGCTGGAGGAGGTCTGGGCTTGTCAAGTGTCTCTCCCTGGACCTCTAAAGCAAAGATCATATTGGCTCTGTCATGGACATTAGTCAATGATGGGTCAGGCGGGGTAAAAGAATGGATGGTCTCATTATCTATCAGGAGCCTATACTGGTTTGGGTCAAAGGAGACTCTCCTCACCAGGCTATGTTCTAAACAAAAGTCTATATCTATCAGGGTGTAACCACAGTAAGAAGTCAGGTGACATAATTTGCCGTGGAGACCCAGGGTAGATGTTATATGCGTCTGTTGTACCCCAAAATTTGCCCTCTTCATTTTTTAACTCTAATTGACTTGTACCCTTGTTAGCATATACGTACATGCATATCATTGGATCCATACACATGGGATCAAGGCATTTCATCAACACAACAAATCTCTCATTTTTTCAAAGCATGTTCTGTTGTGAAAGATTTGGGTGTTTCTGGTAAATTTAAAGTAATGCGAATTGGAAACAGTACTTCAACCGATTTGAGTTTAAAAATTTGTATCTCTTGTTTGGGGAATAGTGTTTTACGTTGATTCTTAAAGATTTGAAACCGTCTAGATGTCCTCTCCAACTTTCGTGTTCGGACCAAAAGTTAATCCTCAAAGAAAGGTCACTAAATATGCAGTTCTCTTGGAAGTTATACAGTGAAAAATACAAATAAAAGTGTGCTGAATCGTGGTTTTGTATGCATTAGAAAATTCATAACTCCCGGATGGAATATCGTATGCGCGCGGTTTTGATTGCCAAAATTCCTTATCGATGTCATCTTAATGTCATCTTTAGAATTCAAAAGATGATTCACTAAGGAAGGACCCGTGAACTTTGAGTTTCCAAAGACATATTTGTGCTGAACCGGAATTCATCTGTATTAATGTTTGATACGGTAAAATTCACATCTCGTTCTATTTTTATCATATTGAGTTGAGACCAGAGGCATTGGTTCACATATTTCGTCTACGACAATTTCTCTTCAGATTCCAAAATCAAACGGTGACTCAAAGGCTTCCGTTTTTTGTCCATTCCGCGTGTGACGCAATAAAAATACTACACATGAAATTATTTTTCCTGACACAGTGTCAGTGAAACTTCAAAATTTCATAACTTCCTCTTTATTTATCTGATTAACCCTGCTCTTTCGGCAACACGTCACAAATTTGATGATCTTCATTTTTCATTTTGGAGTTGGTTTGAGATTTCGTACATATGATGATGTGGCACTTTTTGTACGTATCAAGTTTACACTCTCAAATGGAGGCCCAATTCAATTTCTCATTCAAGGCTCAATTAGCCCATGTATATAATCTTGAAATATGAATTTTCAAAGGAGGAGGCTCTCATAATTCACCAATTCTCAAAAACACAACTTTAACAATTCTCTCAATTCTCAAGGATCAAATCAAAGTTTTCTCTACTTTTTGATCAAGAACACAACAACAATTTTATCAAGAACACAAAGTCAAGATCAATAGCAATTCTTCTCAGATCTTCAATCCGTTTGTTGCGATATCTATACCTAAGCACCCTCTTCACTTTTACCAGTGAATTTTCTTGAATTGAGCACTTTTAAAATAAGTGATTATTTGAGAAGCACTTTTTTGATCAAGCATGAATTGAATCTAGGTTGAATTTTGAATTGAGAACTTATATCTAGCGCTAGAATTATGAATTGATTTGACAATCATGTGTAAATCTGGTATTTGATAACTGAATTAAGTGCTTATTCGACCTAAGAGACTGTTTCATGAAAGTACTTAATTGTTAAATTAAATGGTTGATGTTGCATGAAGCCTAATTGTTGATCTTATATCAATCATGTGTTATCTGAATCTAAACCATGAATTGTGCAAAATCATGTGTTGATTGTATGGAGACTTTGTGTGATTAAATATCCAAGCCATTGAAAATGCTCAAAAATCTGTTAAAACTGCCTCTGACACGAGGGTAACTGGTTACCCGGTTATGGTAACCGGTTACCATCCATTTCATTCACAAAAAATTTCAAAACCGTACGTGGTAATCGACTACCCAATTGTGATAACCGGTTACCTCAAGTTAGAAGCAAATTTCCAAATTCTTCAAAGTTTTGGTAACCGGTTACCCAATTGTGGTAACCAGTTACCTCAAGTCAGTAGTTATTTTCTCAGATTGTTGAGTTAGGGTAATCGGTTACCCAAATTCAAGTAACGGGTTCCCAAGCCAAAAAACAACAACTTCCTTTTTTTATTTTGTTTCATTTTCATTGTGTTTTCTCCTTCAGATTAGTTTTTCCTTGTTATTTTTGACATGTGTGTTGGTTGTGCAAGGACTCATACTAAGGGATTCTCATAATGATATTAATTAACATTCCACTTTATTTGGGGAACATGAATTCGATATCCTATTTAGTCTGTATTTCACTTTACTTGTGAGATACGAATGTGATTCAGACAAGTTTATGCTTTGATCCTATTGACTTGAGGAATACACATATTTGTCGTATTTTTGTCTGGATTATATTTTTATGCAGGATGGATTTTGTGACGGTGTCTGATGCACATCATTTTTATGATTTATTTTCACACCATTTGCTTTGAGGATTATGTTGGGCATCCGATTTCTAACTTACTTTGTTTGATGATGCTAGCTTACTCGAAGTTCTCCGGGTTTCTCATTTTTGCTTGCTTGCTACAGATTATCATCCGTTTGGTATTGCACTGCCTCCTTTTTTTTCTTTCACTCTTTACAGTTTTCTATATAGTTTTGGGAGCCCCCATAGTGGCAAAGTCGTTGTTTAAAGGCATGTAGTGGGAATTCCGCACTTTATTTGATATATGTGTTGTGCATGTGTTTTCTTCCTTGATTGTTGATCAATGAGTCACTCAATTTAGAAATTGAGATCATGACTTCGCTCTCAGTGCATGCTCCATATAGGATTTTATTTCTTTCCTTTGTTTCTTATTGATCGATGAGCCACTCAATTTAGAAATTGAGATCACGACTTCACTCTCAGTGCATGCTCCCTATAGGATTTTACCGCTTTCCTTTATTTTTTGTTGATCGATGAGTCAATTAATTCAGAAATCGAGATCATGACTTTGGTCTCATTGCATGTTCCACATAGGATAGTTTTGTTAGACTTTCTTTGACATGCTAGCCTAGATAGGATTTTTCTAGGTATGCTCTCTTGAGCCTTTTAATTGTTGATTTGTTTTCCTACCTTGATCCTAAATGTCTTGGTTAAGCATTTGACCTGAGTTAGCATGTGCTACTCCTGACACATTGTGTGTGCTCTCTTGAGCTATCTCTCTTGAGCCTATTGACTTGCTTACTTGATTTCATCTTTGTGTGCATGTTTTGAGATGATATACCCTCGACATGTTCCCCTAGGAGGTCTCGATTCATCTATAGATGATGATTCGAGATAGTTTTAGGTGATAGATCCTTGCATGCTCCTTTAGGACTTCTTGATTCATCTATAGATGAGGATTTGAGATAGAAATTATGATTGTTATCCATGCATATCAACATAGGGTAGAGATTTCCCCTCAAAACTCAATTTTAGGATCAACCATTGTATGATAACATTAGGGATTAGATTTAGATAGTCTTCCTTAGATGTTTTCTTTTCTTTTGCATCCTTTGCATCTAAAACAAAAACCTTCTTTTTTCTCGTCAAATGCGTAAAACATCTAAAACTTTCAAATCTTTTTTTAAGGTAAAAAACACCAACCAATTCCTTTCTTTTTTCCAATTGGCTTTTCTCTTCTAAGAGTATGTTAGTTCCTTTCCGCTGCAGGTCGTAAGTCTCCAAAAGTCGAGACGCGATGGAACAATCGAATCTAATATTGTTCAAATAAAAAACACAAACCCATCAAAACAAATGAGCCAAATTACGACTTCTCTGATTCCTTAAAAGGGATACGTAGGCATTGGGGTAGGGCCCAAACAAGCACAACTTTATTTTCCCTACATTATTTTCTCTTTTCTTTTGCATGCATTCCCTATTTGCATTTTCTTTTAGACATTAAGCTTTGATTAGAAACACCCCTTTGAGTAGAACAACAAGAGTGGATACTGTAGAGTACTACGGGCATGTAGGGTGCTAATACCTTCCCCTCGCGTAATAGACTCCCTTACCCGATCTCTCGGTCATTTGACCTTGATTTCACCCTTCTCAGGTTTACTCGAGGTTTTCCTTTCCCTTCCCGTGGGATAAAAAATGTTCGATGGAAACTTCATTGATTTCATTATCAGTTGAAGTTCAGTCGGTTGTTTCAGCTGGCGACTTCACTGGGGAAAGATTGACCTATTGCTGGTCTATCCCGCAGTCGATCCTAGCTCTTTTTTTCTTTTATTTGAGTGTTTATTTTTATGCTTTTAGTTTATTCATTTGTACATGTTTATCTGAGCATATGTTTGCATTGCATTTTATCGCTTTCCATATATTGGTGATACTGCTGTGTCGGATCTATTTTCATGATTGGGTGGGTGTTACTATGAGGTAAAAGGTCCAATACCCATGCCAAGTGAAAACTATAAGAACCCTAAGAATAAAGTGGAATATGAATGACTAGTTGACTTAGGTTTCACTATTTCCGTCATGTCATCCACGCTCAGATGAGGTATAAATGAGAGGCTATCATTTTCACTTAGGTGATACAACAATAGTTTTTCAGGAGTACCCTCGATTCTGGGTTACCTGACCTTACCCTGACCTATTTTTCACCCGTGACTAGGGAGGGAGTTCATTATCACATGTACAATTGGTGAATATGTTCCGATGGTGACTATGTTCATATGGTGACTATGTCTTGTGGGTGATCTCTTTATTCTGATGGTTCTCAAATTTATATTCTTAGTTTCTGATCTGTTGACCAAGAGGTTCATTTGGGTTTATGTTTCAGACTTTTGATCCTAATTCACCCAGCATGTTCAGAAAGGGCACAACATTTAATCAGCATTATGGAACCTTTGTTCCCATGTTTGTTACACTTGCATCATGGCATATTTATTTTACAAAAAATAAATGTACAAAAAATATATACATGTCTAACCTGCATATTCATGTCATTTCCAGGATTATTCTAAAGTTGTCATTAGCATCAAGGATGGGTAGCAAAATGGAGACAAGCATAAAGCCTCTCAGAAACATTGCTGCTTATCAGGTTATGTGCTTTGGTGGTTGATTACGAGAGATAGAAGCTCTTGTGAGAGGGACGAATGAAGAAGTTTTCAGAGGACAATATGAAAGCTTATTGTCGTTGGTGAATGATGATTTTGAAGAGTGGGCAGTGAGAACACTTCTTCAGTTCTATGATCCGCAGTTGCGCTGTTTTACTTTTCGGGACTATCAACTAGCACCGACTCTTGAGGAATATGCACACATTATGGATGTCAAGTTGACTAATGGTGTTCCGTTTGTTTAAGTACCAGAGACTCCAGACTACATGGAAATTTCCAGAGCATTTTATTTGACCTGTGGTGAAGTTGAAATTAATTGGATTCACAAAAGTGGCACGAGTGGTCTTCATTTGAATTATTTGGTATCAAAGGCCGAGGTTTTTTCAAGAGGTAAGAATTAGACCGTATTCAATGCGCTTCTAGAAGCTATGATTTATGGTTTGGTTCTCTTCCCGGTTTCTGAGAAGTTGGTGCATGTATCTACATTATATGTTTTCATGAATGGCAATCCAATACCAACTCTACTTGCCGACACTTATTACACCATCCATTCCCGGAATGGGACAAAAAGGGAAGTTATGTGTTGTGCGATTGTACTTTATAAATGGTTGATGATTCACATGCCTACAAAAGGGCCTTTTGTTCATATTGTCGAGTCGTCTTTGTGGTCTCAGCGTATCATGGGACTTACTTCGTATAATATTGTTTGGAAAAGCGTGATGGGCTTGAAAGAGATCATTATAGGGTGTGTAGAATTCCCTAATGTTCCTCTCATAGGAACACAGGGTTGTATTAACTATAATCCTATCTTGGCACGCCGTCAATTAGGATTCACGATGATGGATAGACTCACTGACTGGGAAGTGATGGAAACCATTTATTTCGGTAAAAGGGAAGATGTTGTTTTGCTTGAAAAGGTGAAAGTGGCTTGGGAACAGGTTCTTCGTAAAGGGAAACTTTATTTTAGGCAGAATAGAGGTGTAGCTCGCGATATATATACAAGTTGGATTCAGGATCATGTGAAAGAGATATTGCTACCCTAAAAAAAGGGGAGGTTGCTATATCCTCAACTCGATTTTGACCCATTAATTGACGGTCAGATGGATGATTCTTTATCTCGTGTTGAATCGTCTTCTATGCAGCCTGTGCCAAGAGGATCGAAATTTGTACCTATGGTTTGTCTTAAGAATGTCAAGGCTGAAAATATCAAACTCCAAGCTAAACAGGAAGAGATGAACATGGATCTCTCTTTTGCCTTGTAAGACAAAAAGAAGCTTATGAAGGAGGTTAGGATGAAAGACCAGTTTCTAGAAAGATATGGTTTGCTTGAGCGGCCGAAGAAGCTCAAGTTCAAGGGTTCTGGTATAACTAGTCGATAAGTTGAAGAACTGTTGATTAGTCAGCACGAGATAGAGAGGCTTCGGTTGGCTAAAGACAAGTTGGAAGTTAAACACTGCGAAGAGGTTAAGGCTTTGAAGAAAAAGCTCCGAGAAAAATATGCCCGGTTGACTCAAGTGGTGAAGGAGTTAATAATGGTCAAAGCCCAGGTAGCAAACCAAGGCAAGATTCCAGCAGAGGAAACTGAGATGGGAAACGCGATTCCCAAATATTGCGAGCTTAAGTACCATTATTTGTTAGCTTTTATGAAGAAGAAAGGCTTTGTGATTGAAGATTCATTTTCAAAGGATGATTAGCAAAGTGATCAGGCTTCTCGGAGGAGTCTTTTCGGAACTTTCTTTTCAGTTTTACTTGTTGATAAGATCACCACCAGTCTTGTTAGAAGAGATATTTATGATGATTGACTTTGTTTGTATTAAGAATATTTTGTATAGATGTTTGTTTGATTTTATGATATGAGCAGTTTCTATTCAGATGTTTTGTCTTTAGTTGCTTTGTCTTGTTGTTTATCCTATTGCTTATTGATGATTAACGAAGGACTGCATGATATTCCTGGAAATGATAAAATATTTCATGCATAAACATTCATCCATGAATATCATATCATGATAGGTGGCTCCGAAAGGTTTTCTTATCATTGATCTGGGTTTCTTTTCAGATATTGCTACTACAAACTCTCATCGTTATAATACTCGGAGCACTTCCAAAAGACAAATGGAACAAATTTAAGAAGATGTTGTGGCTATGGGTACTGAGATGGATACTCGGGTTGACCAGTTAATGGAGATCATTCAGAACATGACTCGTCAGCAAGAGGAAATGAGAGCCATGATTGTGAGGCATGCTGAAACTGTGAACAATGTTGGTGAAACTTTGATTGTGAATCCACAAGGGGTCGTCATCAACAATCCAAATGGTACTCTGGGTGCTCAGAATGTGGTTGAGAATCCAGGAGGTGCTTGGAATGTGAATTTGGATTCAAATATCGGTCTCAATATTCAGAATGGTCAGCCTGTAAATCTCGGCAATCTTGCGAGTAACCAAGGTATCCATGTGATTCAAGTTGTGGCGAATCCTCCTCCACCTACTCATATTCATCAGAGCATTGAACAACCCATGTTACCACCAAGGCCTGTTTGCATTCCTGTTAGGCCAGTGGAAGAAGATAATTGGGAAGACTGGATGTCTAATGTTGATGAACCAACAAAATTTGACAAGAAGTTGCGTATGCTTTAAGAGTGGATGCGCAACTTTGAAAGTCAAGGTGCAGTGGGCTTTGGCATGTTTGATTTTGGCTTAGTGCCTGGGGTGAAGATTCCCCCAAAATTCAAGGTGCCTGATTTCATGAAATACAGAGGCACTTCCTGTCCAAAGACCCATGTTAAGTCTTTCTACCGGAAGATGTCTGCATATTCTGATGATGAGAAGTTGTTGATGCACTTCTTTTAAGACAGCTTAACGGGTGGCCCACTCGAGTGGTACATGCAGTTAGAAAGTAGTCGCATTCTGATCGGAAAAATAGCGAGTGCACTATTTTGCCTCTTGTAATAACAAGTAAAATTCCCTAAATGTCGATCTCAAGGACTGGACAGAATTACCGAGTTTAAAGCAAGGTTCAATTAAACAAAACTCAATTTAGAGTTGGGTTTGATTATTGTTCTTAACAATAATTAAAAATATGGGAAGGTAAATTATGACTTTTTTACTAGTGTGAGTACTATGTTAGGGGTAAGTGTGTGGTTTGCCCTGTAATGACCCTCACTATTGATCTCTTCTACAAGTTCATTACCTTCAACTACCAGCCTTTTAGATTAATTTCCCCTAAGTCCTTAGTGAGAAAACCTTTAACCATCCATCCTCAATCCTAAGTCCTTAAAAATATATGATGGGTCAAGCCTTTATCTTATCAAGGGTTAAATCTAATGACTATAGGGTATCCCTAGTCCTAGGTGATATCTACTATATCCTAATCGTACAAAAAATTTAACAATCGCGGTCCAGCTTGTTGTTAACCGTAACTCAATCCTAATTGGTCCGATCAGGAAAGCATTAGAAACCTTGAACGATTAAATTGAAAGGAAGCCATTGTATTCAAAATCAATAAATCATAGTCAATAAATTTACAAATCAGGGACTCCCTAGCATTGGGGGGTTTAGCCGCATATAATATTCAAAGAGATTTCAATAATAATAACGATAGACATTACAAAAATTAATGCTGAACTCTGATATTCAATTGCTTCCGCTCATGAAAGGTCTCCGTTCTTCCAAAACTTGCATATACTTAAATCTTTTATCGTTAAAGTCTCCAGTCATCCAAAAGTCCTCCTTTTTCTTCTCCAAATCAGGTATTTATAGTGTCAGGTCATCCCTCAGTGATGCCAAATGTCCAAAGTACCCTTAGTGATCCAAGAATACAACAAAATCTCAAAACTTGAATTTTATACGCCTAGGCTAACATGGGCTGTGTCAGTGGACACGAGCACCCGTGTCAGCGTCTATGCTTTGCTTTGTCCCATCATTTGTCCCAGGTTAATTAACATGGGCCATGTCATTGGACACGGGCACCCGCGTCAGCGTATGTGATTCTTCACCCAACATTCATACTTCAGTTGACTTGACACGGGCCGTAGCGTGTGACACAAGAGCCCGTGTCGCCTTCTGCCTTGCTCCTATCTTTACTTCTTTCTAAATTCTCCCCCTGACATGGCCCATGTATATATGTACAAACAAATCACACAAGTTCCTAGTTTTAGGCTTGCATGGGGTTTCATAGGTCAGTACCCTCTTGAAGTTTAGTTGGCTCAACTGTCCTATAAATAGTAACCGGGTTCTAAGAAGCTCAATATCACTGGATTATTTTCTGTGTTCATTGTTTCAGTTTAGCCACTTGACTGGCGACCGAAATATTCCAAGAAAACAACCCTCAATGAGTGTAGTATCGAGTATCTACCAACTTCGGACTGCACCAAATCCGGTCATCTCACTACCCCTAAAAAGGCCAAGATGGTCAAGTAAAGGTTCTAAAAGTCCATTAGTGCTTCATGACATCACTCAACGGCCCCGTATTCTATTTGATTAACTCAAAGGCTACCGGTACCCACAAATATGTCGCACTAATATAGCTATTTCTTCAACCATGTTGGTATACCCCGCACAATTTCCACAACGTATTGCTATTTACCTATGAATGTTTCCCAAATCCGGGTAGAGGATTCAAACCCAAACAATAGAACCAAATGTAAAGCAATCAATTCAAGAAAGATAAGCATGTAAAGGTGATATAAAACCTATGGTAACCCCACTTTTAGATTTTCCCCAACAGAGTCGCCAGTTCTGTGATGCGGTGGAAGAACTGACTTGAGGTTTTACGTTTTTTGTTCGCAAATGTTTCGGTTTAGCAAGAGTCGCCACCGACTTTTTATTTATCCAAAGGAAAAGTCAAAAAGCACATGAAAGACCTTTGAGAACTTTTCTTGGGTTCGGGGGGTAGATTATGAAAAGGGAAGGTGCAAGCACCCTTTTCATCCATGGTTTTCCATGGGCTCTTAGTTACTTGTTTAGATCACTTGCTTTTGCTTTTCAATTGTTTGAAATGGTGCTTTGTGTGTGGTTTTGAAAATATTTTGAAAAGAGGCCATCGTTGTGGCAACCTTTGTAATGATTCTTGTTTGAATATATACAAAGGTGTTTGTCTTTTGAAAAGATGTTTCAATGTTTGAAAGTTTGTTTTGGGAAATGTTTTGAAATTGTGTTGTGAGGTGTGTTTGAAAATAGCAAGGATGTTTTTGCAAGTTTTAATCAAGTAACTAAGAGTTGTCTACCCTATCTACTCAAGAGTCTTTCCTACACATTTTTAACCCTTTTGACAGTTTTGTTTTACCATTGCATTTGGTAAATAACTTTGTATTTGGATGTTTAAATGGGACATGCGCGGGTCATTGTATTGACCATGATAGCAATTGTGCTAAGTATCTTTAGCAAATTTTTGAGGGACTAGATCATTTTGTATAGGCAACCAAGATAGCGTCATCGAGGGACTATGATCTTTTGTTTTGTTTTTATTTTGCCAAGATACTCAACATGCATACCATGGCCATTTTAAAGGCAGCAAGTGGATGAAACCCTAGGGGTGCATGTGTGCACTGTGTTGTCATTTTCATGCATTTAGGTCTAGCTATTTGTTTTGATTTTAGATATTGCATACAAACCCTAATCTCTATCATGGCATATTTGAAAGCTATAAATGCGTAAAACAAATCTATGACTATTACAACATTGATATGGGGAGGGGGATACAATTTTGAATGGGGAGTATTTGCAAGAAGATAAAACCCTAAGATTAACTATTACATCCAAATTGAATAAATTGTGCAAATAAATAAATAGGCAAGTATTTAAATGGACAATTAAATAAATATGCAAAAAAATGTTTTTGTATTAGAAATGAAATAGAAATGGAAAATATGAAAAAATAAAAACAATGGGCCAAGGGGGTGTAGGAAGTAAACAGGGGGTGCCAATAGTCAGCCAAAGCCAGGCCCAACCCATTTCCACTTCATCTCTAACCTTTGAACAAACAAAAACGCGCGCCCTATTCAAATATGGAACTCCTGCATACGTGCTCAAAAACAAAAACTTGCAACATGAAAGTTATAGCTCTTGATCACACGATTCTAACCATGTAAAAAACATAATCTAACTCTCAAAGACCAGAGAGAATTTCATTGGCCCTAAATCTTGACCTAGTTTTTTCAGAAAGTTCAACTATCAAATACTCCTAGCTCAGTTAACATAAATGAATTCTATGCATATGTACAACTCAAGGGCAATGAGGACTACATTTTTGCTTCACAAACCTAAGCCTAATGATTCCTAAATAAGGAGATAGAAGTTTGTGAAATACCTGTTTCAGTCAAGCTCGAGTATGGTAATGTAGGGGTTGTGAGTGAGGCATGAGATACTTGTGAGCTTGCTCGAAGTTTCTTTGAGCTTTCCCAATGCTTAGTTTGCTTTGAACTTGCCTGAATCTCCCTACAGAACTCAACATGCAAACTCAGAATTTAAAAATGTTGAAGTGTGTAAATGGAGTTACAGTGGCTTGGGAATGGTTAGGATAGTTTAGGTATGTTGTATGGAGTATGTTGGAACTAGTTTGGGACAAAACGCACGAGGCAATGTGAAGATGGAAGTGATTCTGCAGGGCTTGCCATGTTTTTGCAAGAACTTGGTGTTTTGATGTTAGAGGGTGTTTGAGAGGTTTAGGGCTCGTTTTTCTGACCTTAGGCAATGTGTAAAACTTGTTTGAAATGAATACAACACTTGTTCTGATCAGCTTCAAGAGTTGTGGTGTTTTTGCAAGTTGACTTGTTTTTGAAGAAAAGGTGGGAAGTGACAATGCTAAGGCCTGTACAGGCTAGCTCCAAGCATGCACAAAGTTGGTGTACTTTTCCCTAAGTTTATGGAGCTTGTTTGCTGTAAAAGATTGGGTTCACAGCTCAAGAGAAACAAAATTGCATAAAGCAACCTTTATCAAAATGGCATTGTTATCTTTTTGCCAAAAATGGATTAATTCAATGTGTAATGTTCCATAGATCAGAACAAAGCCTTAATCCAATGTGTTTGAATTTAATTTATGAGTGTAGGAAGGTTTAATACCTGTAAACCAAGTACGAGTAAGGTTTGGACAGATTTTGCAACTTGTAGCAACATGAAAAATGCCATGGACAAAAGTGAGAAATGACCATTTTCTTTTCTTCGATTATCCCTAACCATAAATGATTTTGGAGAGTTCTTGGACATTTTGGAAAGCTTGTAACATGATCTAAAATTCATATTTGAAATGCATTTTGAGATTCCACTTGGAACTATGTGAAAAATTTCCATGAAGATAGGTCAAAATCCTGCCTAAACTAGGGCAAAATTTTACTAACTTAAGAGTTTCATGGACCCTTATTCACAAAATCATAACTTGAGATCCAAGCATATTTTGGGAAAACCTTGTGAATCAAAGTTGTATATTTTGTGTAGGACTACAACTTTCATGTCGGGAGTTTTGTTTGAATCCAATTACATCATGGTGAAAAAGTTGGGAAAAGTTGGGAAAAAATAAGAAATTTTCATAACTTAGAAAATTTCTAAGTTATGAAAATTTTCCATTTTAAACCCTAATTTTCAAAATTAGGTTTCTTGGTGAACAAGTTTCATTTTTTGACACATATTTATGAAAAATGACCCTTGGCACTTGATTTTGACCAAAAAGTCAAAGTTTGACTTTTCAGTGTACAGTTGATTTTTGATCAGTTGACTGGAAAATTCATCTGTTAGTCCAATGCTTTTGATATCTTTTGAACCTTGTGATTAGGTCAAGATGATGCCATTGAGTCCCTGAATCCATGCTTGAACCCAATTTTCCATTGGCTAGGTTAAAAATCAGAAATTGCCCTTCTACAGTCAAAACCCTAAAAATGATAAAATGGTTCATATGAGTCTATAATGTTGATGTGGGTCAAAAATTATGAGGTTTGACTGTAAATTGGCCACAGTTGACTTTTCCCCCCAATACAATTGATTTTTAGGTCAACTGTCTAATTGAGTGGGCAAAAATTTGATTCAAGGCTTGAAACTTGGTATGGGCAATCTTATAAGTCCAACATGAAGTATGAAAGTCATCTTGAGCATTGGAAGTCGAAAAATCCCTGTGCAAACTCAAATCCTAATTTCAGGTCAAAAGTGCAAGGAGATGTCTTGAGCAGAGCAAACCGTAATCCTGTCTGGAGTCCAAAGAGTCTTGTGAGGAGAAATCTTGATAAAATGAGAGGGGAAATTTTGGGGTACAACAGCTGCCCCTGTTCAATCTTCTTGAACCTGCAGAGTTAGATTGGCGAGTTTGCCGTTCGTGACTCGAAGGTAAAAGATGATTGGACACTAGAGTGCCCGTAAATTTGCACTCGTTAGAATGTAGTTGAGGAAATGGGCTTAAAGATGCCATTTGGAGATGTGATAGAATCTTGTTGGAGATGGGCTTAAAGATGCCATCCTAGAATGTTTGTTGAAAATCAGGAGAATGAACATCAGAATGGTATCCATATCTGGAACGTATCTGAGTTGTATCTGAAGATTGGATCTGTATGAGCAAGGGAATGGCGTCCATGTTTGGAGCGTATCCGAGCTGTAACTGTATTTGATTCTTGAATGAATAACAGAATGACTGCCGTGTGTAGAGCGTATCTGTATTGTATCTGAATCTGAAACTTGAATAAGCGACATAATGATATCCGTGTCTGGAGCATCTTTGGGTTGGGGATAAATTAGAATGAGTGACAGAATGACAACCGTGTCTGGAGCGTATCTGGACTGTATCTGACTTTGAGATCTGTATGAGTAGCATAATGACTTCTGTGTCTGGAGTGTATCTGTACTGTAACTGGGATCTGAATAAGTGACATAATGACTTCCGTGTTTGGAGTGTATCTGGACTTGAAGTTGATAGTTGAATCTGAATGAGGAATAAAATGGCTTCCGTGTCTGGAGCGTATCTAATATGTATCTGATTGCTAAAGTCTGAATGAGTAATAGAATGACCTCCGTGTCTAGGGTGTATCCATATTCTATCTGAATAAGAGATCTGAATGAGTAACATAATGACTTCCGTGTCTGGAGTGTATCCGTACTGTATCTGAAATCTTTGGATATTTGTTAAAGATAGCTTTTAATCTTATCCTTAAAAGGGTAAAATGTTAGCTGAAACACAGGGTTATGTTGCATGAAATGTATGATGCAATAAAATGTGTTTTGTCAATGTTTATGATATATGAATGTAATGTATGCGCATGTAAGCTGATTAGCTGTCTTTCGGAGGAAAATAAATCCTTGATGGCTGTTGGGGACGATAAAATCTTCGACTGTTGCCGGGGAAAATAAATCCATGACCACTGCTGGAGATTCAAGATCTTTGATTGCTGAGGATGAGAAATCTTTGGACCACTGTTGGGGATAGAAATCTTTGGCAACTCGCGGGGATTATCAAAAACTTTGACAACTTCTGTGGATGTGAGAATCCTTCATGACTTTCCTGGGGATATAGGGATCCTTCAAGTCTGCTTGAGCTACTGCTTGGGGAATACAAAGATCTTTGATGACTATGGCTGGGGATTACCCCATGGGAATCCTTACTCGGCTGGGGAATAAGGAAAACTCTGACGATCTCTACTGGGGATTAGACAAAAGAAAAACCTTGATCTGCTGGAGAATAAGGAAGACTCTGATGACCTCTGAGGGGAACCAAGAATGAGAAACTTCGATCTCCTGGGGAAATTGAACCCTTGGGGGCTTTCACTGGAGAAGTGAGAATGAGAATCTTCGATCTGCAGGGGATTAAAAGTTCTGACAAATTCACGCTGGGGAGTTATGAAGACTCGGGTAACTTCACTGAGGAATCAAGAATGAGAATCTTCAATCTACTGGAGGAATTTGAATCCCTGGGGACTTCAAACTAGGGAGTTAAGAATGAGAATCTTCATTCTGTTGGGGGAATTTGAACTCTTGGGGACTTCAAACTGAGGAGTTAAGAATGAGAATCTTCATTCTGTTGGGGAGTAAAAACTCTGTGGGGAATAGCTATACTGCTGGAAAGTAAGTTCAAGACTCTCTGGGAAAAAGCTTATTCATGTTTGGAAAAAGTTCAAAAGCTTGGGTTGTATGACAATCTACTGGGGAATTATCTGAAGGTTGGGGATAAAAGTTAACTTGTTATCTGGTTGATTTCCAGGCTTTAAGATAACTTGTTGGGAAATCTGGGGAAAACTGGATGGTTTCCGCTATAGATTGCTAGTTGGAAATTTGACTTCGTTGGGGAAGAAGGTTTTATCTTTGCTGGGCATTTATGGCCCAAAGCTTTTACTCCGCTGAGGATTGGGAGTTTGAAAACTTAACTCTGATGGTGGATTAAGGGTTTGAAATATAACTCCACCGGGGATTGGGAGTTTGAAGTTTAGACTCTGGCAGGGATTTTGAAATTTAATTCCGCTGGGGGTATGTATTTCAATGGTTTTAGCTCCGCTGGGGATCTGGACGATGTACTGCAGGAGATTTCTCTTGGAATAGCCTACAAACATTTTCCTATACTTTCAACCTGTCAGTAATCGTTCTTTCACATTTCGTTTATTTGTAAACAGTGATTATATTCAAATGCATATGCTCATTTATTAAATCATTGCACATTTTCAAATAAAATACAAGTGTAAAAAATAAGAAAAGGCAAATAGTTCTCTGCATTTTGAAGTATCTTTGTATTAACTTTGTGTAAGTATTTTGTACAAAGGAGACATACATCCTAGTAAGAGAATGTTGTCATAAAAAATGAGAAAAAATTTATACAAAGAAAGATGGCTATATGTAAAAATTCCATGGGGTTCCCATTCTGCTATAGCCTTCGTAACTCTGGATATCTTGTCCATTCGTTACTTCGTCCGAAGACGACTGAGTTGATCAGAAGCCCGGAGCTTGTCTGTGAAGAGATTGTCCTCAAAGTGATCCGATGAGACATAGTCATACGCTTTAATTCCATAACTTTTTCCTGGACCGCCCTTTCGGGTTTTCAGTCCACCGGGAAACCCTTTTTTGCCCAAGTCGCCCTTTCGGGTTTTCAACTTGCCGGGTGTACAATTTTTTTTGTTTATCCCTAATTTTTGCCTAAACTGCCCTTTCAGGTTTTCGATTCACCGGGATGCCTATTTTTGCCCAAGTCGCCCTTTCGGGTTTTCAACTTGTCGGGCCATTTATGTGTAGTATCTTTTAACTATGTCTGCGTTCGTAGGGTGCGTAAGGTCATCGCCGTCCATGGTGGTTAAGATCATTGCCCCGCCATAAAATATGTTTTTGATCACAAACGGTCCTTCGTAAGTAGGACTCCATTTGCCCTGGGATCACTTTGCGGCAAGATGATGCGCTTGATTACAAGATCCCCGACTTCATATACCTGGCGCCTGGCTTTCTTGTTGAATGCCTTGATCATTCGTTTCTGATACGCCTGACCATGGAAAACATCAGTAAGTCGCTTCTCATCAATCAAATTAAGTTGATCAAGCCGGGTCTGAATCCAACCGTCCTCACTCAAACCAACATCTTTCATGATTCTCAAGGAGTGAATCTGAACCTCGATAGGTAAAACAACTTCCATGCCGTATACCAAAGAATAGGGTGTTGCCCCAGTTGAAGTGCATGCCGTGGTACGGTACTCGTGCAGAGCAAACAATAGCATCTCATGCCAGTCCTTGTAGGCGACTGTCATCTTTTGTATGATCTTCTTGATATTTTTGTTCGCAGCTTCGACATCACCGTTCATCTTTGGCCGATAGGGAGGTGAATTGTGATGTTGAATCTGGAACTGCTCGCACAGAGCGGTGATCATAGTGTTTTTCAGGTTTGTACCGTTATCAGTGATGATCCTTTCGGGGATACCGTACCGGAAAATAAGGTTCTTCTTGATGAAGCGGGCAACCACATTCTTTATGACTGATGCGAAGGAAGCTGCTTCGACCCACTTGGTAAAGTAGTCAATGGCCACCAGGATGAAACGGTGTCCATTGGATGTTGTAGGCTTAATCTCTCCAATCATGTAGATTCCCCACATAGAGAATGGCCAAGGAGCTGTTAAGACATTGAGAGGAACTGGAGGTATATGTACCTTGTCTACATAGATTTTACATTTGTGACAAGTTCGGGAATGTTGATGGCAGTCAGCTTCCATGGTAGACCAGTAATAGCCTGCCCGTAGAATCTTCTTAGCCATCGTGTGCCCACTAGAGTGAGTTCCAAAGGTACCATTATGCAGTTCAACCATAATTTGTTCAGCTTTAACCTTGTCCACACAACGGAGCAGAATGCAATCATGATTGCGCTTATATAGGATACCATTGCTCAGGAAGAACTTAGCTGAGAACCTCCTTAATAACTTTTTGTCGTTGACTGAAGCTCCTTCAGGGTATTCTTGTGCTTCGAGATACCTTTTGACATCATGAAACCACGGTCGGTCCATTACTTCTTCGGTATTAATCTCATGACAATGTGCAGGTTCGTCCATCCATTCAACGGTGATTTGGGGAGCCTCATTATCCCAGTTAAGTTTAAACATGGATGACATTGTAACTAGAGCATTTGCTAGCTGATTTTCTTCTCGCGGGAAGTGCTCAAAGGTGATCTGCTCGAAATGAGGTAACAATGTCAAGACATGTTCTTTGTAAGGGATGAGGTTTGAATGTTTAGTATCCCACTCTCCTTTGATCTGACTGGTGACCAAAGCTGAGTCCCCAAATACAATCAAGGATTTGATTCCCAAGTCAATAGTAACCTTGAGACCAAAGATACAAGCTTCATACTCGGCCATGTTGTTGGTGCAGCTGAAGCAGAGTCTGGAAGTGAAAGGTGTGTGGCAACCTTCTGGTGAGATAAGTACCGCGCCAATACCGTTGCCAAGTGCATTAGAAGAACCATCAAAGTACAGGGTCCATCGGGATCCTTGTTCTGGTCCATCATACGGTCTATTCTCTTCAATGTTGTCCAAAGTCATGATATCCTCGTCGGGAAAGTCGAAGCTCATGGATTGGTAATCTTCGACAGCTTGATTGGCCAGATGATCGGCTAGCACACTCCCTTTTATAGCTTTTTGGGTCGTGTACTGTATATCATACTCTGTTAGGATCATCTTCCACCTTGCGATTCTTCCAGATAAAGCAGGCTTTTCAAAGATGTACTTGATCAGATCCATCTTAGAGATCAGCAAAGTGGTATGTGTCAACATGTACTTCCTTAGCCGGCGAGCAGCCCATACCAAAGCACAACAAGTTTTCTCGAGCAGTGAGTATCGGGTCTCACAGTCGGTAAACATTTTGCTAAGGTAATAAATGGCATGCTCTTTTCGGCCAGACTCGTCATGTTGGCCCAATACGCACCCCATTGAATTCTCCAAGACAGTCAGATACATGATTAGCGGTCTTCCTTCGACGGGAGGCATCAAGATATGAGGTTCTAGCAAATACTCCTTGATTTTATCGAAAGCAACTTGAAAATCATCATTCCATTTAACCACCTGATCTTTCTTCAACAGCTTGAAGATTGGCTCACAGGTAGATGTTAGGTGAGAAATGAACCTTGCAATGTAGTTTAGGCGTCCCAAGAAACCTCTGACCTCCTTCTCAGTGCGAGGGGCAGGCATTTCTTGTATAGCTTTGACTTTGGCAGGATCAACCTCGATGCCTTTGTTACTGACAATGAAACCCAAGAGTTTACCAGACCTGACTCTAAAAGTGCACTTGTTAGGGTTCAGTCTGAGCTTGTACTCTTTCAACCTGACAAACAGCTTTTACAGATGGTCGAGGTGTTCTTCTTCAGTTTGTGAACGGGCTATCATATCGTCTACGTAGACCTCTATCTCATGATATATCATATCATGAAACAAAGCTACCATGGTGCGCTGATAGGTTTCCCCGGCATTCTTCAGTCCGAAGGGCATCACTTTATAGCAGAACGTACCCCACTGTGTAACAAAAGTAGTTTTCTCCATGTCTTCAGGTGCCCTTTTGATCTGGTTGTACCCTGAAAATCCGTCCATGAAAGAAAATACTTTATGCTGAGCTGTATTATCAACCAAGATGTCAATGTGCGGAAGTGGAAAGTCATCTTTAGGGCTAGCCCTGTTTAAGTATCTATAATCCATGCATATTCTGACTTTCCCGTCCTTCTTAGGCACTGGCTCAATGTTAGAAACCCATTGTGGATAGGAAGTAACAGCAAGAAAGCCAGCATTGAACTGCTTCATCACTTCAGCTTTGATCTTTTCAGACATGTCGGGCCTCATGCGGCGAACTTTCTGTTTAACTAGTGGACAGTCTTCTCTTGTAGAGAGACGGTGGACCATAATATCTGTATCAAGTCCCGACATGTCTTCGTAAGACCAGGCGAAGATCTCGACATATTCATTCAACAGCTGAATTAAGCGCTCCTTGACACTTGGCTCTAGGTTGGCACCCACTCTGATTTCTTTTCTGTCTTCCTCTGTTCCTAATTTGTTTGTCTCTAACAACTCCTCGTGAGGTAGAATAGCCCTTTCTTCCTGTTCTAGCAGTCTAGCCAACTCTCCAGGCACTTCACAGTCTTCATCACCTTCATATTCGGCATGGTAGACCAGATCTTCAGAGTCACTGAAGGTCATAGAAGAATTGTTACCCATGGAATCCGGAATGGATGGGTACCTGAATTGGTGAGTGTGGGTGTGTGTAAGGGATAGCCAGATTTAAACAAATAAATGTAAAAAGAAAGAAAATGAACACAAAATTTTGTATGTGAAAACGTCCATGATTCATTAAAATGGCATATGAAGATGAAAAATCAAACCCTTACAAATGGACCTATGTGCCGGGTAAGGCACAAGGCTAGAAGTGTACGAATTGTTTAGGAATTATTACAAACCAACAGAAATGTTTGAAAGATAAATTACTGATTCATGAAAGTAATGGGAACAAAGTCCTTTGCCTCCCAATTGCACAATCCTCCTTCAACGGTAGGGAAAATCCATTCTTCTAGGTTGCTCTCCTCTTCACCATCCTCCAAAGCATTGACTCCATGATGGGTGATCTTCACTGGTGGCCCTCCAGCCCGGGAGCGGCGCACATCCTTTTAAGCAGAAGCAGTGAAACCCAAGCCGAATTTATCAGATTTAAAGGGAAAGTCTGGAAATTGCCCCCAGATTGTGCTTCCTCCTTCTTCAATCACAACCTTAGAATCTTTGAGTGACGACATCCGAGGCGGAGGTCGGGTAATCATGGGTACAAAAGGCACTGTCTTGGTTGCCGCAATATCCTGAGCTACCTCCTCAAAATGCTGAAAAGGGGTTTCAATGAATTCACCATCCAATTCCAAATAGCGGAAAGAATTAAGATGGCTTATCATGTATTCCTCTTAATCGTGAACTGTCACAATTTTCCCCTGGACAGGGTACTTGAGTTTTTGATGCAAAGTTGAAGTGAAGGCTCCAGCATGGTGAATCCATGGTCTTCCCAACAAGCAAGAATAGGAAGGACGGATGTCCATGACATGGAATATGGAGTTGAAGGTTTCAGTTCCCACTTTAATCGGGATGTCCACCTCCCCGTGGACCATCCTTTTAGAACCATCAAAGGCTCTGACAATGATGTTACTGGGCTTCAAGGTTAAACCTTCACAATCTAGCCTATCCAATGCTTTCTTTGGTAAGACGTTCAACGAAGAACCAATGTCTACCAGGACGTGTGCTAGAGTAGTCCCTCTGCATTCCACCGAGACATGCAAAGCGTCATTATGTTTTCACCCTTTTGATGTTAAATCGGCATCGGAGAATCCTAGACCATTGTCGACTATTAGGCTAGTTACACATTCCTGGAACTGATCCGTAGAAGTTTCCTGGGGCACATGGGCCGTCTTTAAGAATCTGATCAAGGCTTTAGCATGAGCCTCTGAACAAAGCAGCAAAGCCAACATAAAGATCTTTGTGGGGGTTTTCCCTAGTTGCTCCACAACATTATAATCACTTTTCTTGATTATTTTCAAAATCTCTTCCATTTCTTTTTGAGTAGTTTCAGGGATGATCAACGACTGAGCCCTCGTCCTGACAGGCTCTTCTTGGATCCCTTTCCCTATATCATCAGCAACAACAAAGGGGACAACCAGAGGAGTTACAATTTCTTCAATAACTGGAGTTCTCGCAGATATGTTGACCGGTACAGGAGTAACCTTAGGAGCGGCTGAGGGTCCGAAGATTGCCTTTGGTGGCGCAATCTTCGGAGAGAAAATTCTTCCGCTGCGGGTGATTTTACTCGTTCCAGCAATGTTTCCAATGTCGGAAGTCTCTTCATCAGAACTCTCTTCAGTTGATTCAATTTGTTTAACACCGTGGTAAAAGATCTCTCCCCCATAGTTCCGTGGTATTGATTTGTTGGACTTGTACGAGATAGGCCCCGACATAGTTATCTTCAAAGGTACAATCTTCGGATCAGATGTAATCTTAACAGGTCTTTTGGAGACCTTGGAAAGATTGCGGATATGGTAATTATCGAAACATCATTGACAGGAGTCGGTGTAATATGAGTCTTTTCAAAAAGGATTTCTTGATTATCCATTAGGTGTTGGATGCGTAACTTCAACAACGGACAGTCGGTCGGTAAGGATGAACAAAGATAACAATCTTCTTCACATCCTGGGAAAATCCCACCCTTCAACAAATTTAGCTTGATTATCGATAGAGGAGTCATCAAATCATCAATAATAGCAACAAAAAGATCTTCTTCAACAACATGGACATTGTGACCATGTTTTGGCATTGGAGCAGAGATCACATTAGGCTTTTCAGGGGCGTCGAGTTCAACTTCTTAACATCTATTAAATCCTGGATCTTATTTTTGAGGGCCCAACAATTGTTGGTGTCATGCCCCAGGCTGTCCGAATGATAAGCACACTTTGCATTTGAATGGTAGTAAGGAGAAGATGTATTCAGATTCTTCGGTGCCTCTTTCAAACTTGCAAGGTTTAACTTCAAGAGATGAGGGAGAACCTGAGCAGGTGTCATGTTTATCCGGGTGAATTTCCGTGCAGGCCTTTCCACCCTTGCCTGGTTGGTTCTGGGTTGATTGTTTCTAGGCTGATCAGCTGCACACTTTTGAATCATTACGTCCCCCACCGCCGGCCGGCGCTCAACTCTTCCTTGACTTCTTTAGGAGTAGACAGCTGAGACCTCTTTCTTTGCTGGAAAAGTATTTTTGGCAGCGGAAGCAGATGCATCCTTTTGAATTTTTCCGCTCTTGATTCCGGCTTCAACTCTCTCACCAGTCAGAATCAACTCGGTGAACCCCGAAGACGAACTTCCAATCAAGTGATTGAAAAAGGGGCCTGACAGTGTACCCAAGAACATGTCTACCAGCTCCCTCTCAAATAGAGGTGGCTGTACTCGTCCCGCCAAGTCTCTCCATTTTTGGGCATACTCTTAAAAACCTTCATTTGAGACCATGCCCATACTCTGTAATTGAGTATGGGTTGGTGCTAAGTCCGCATTATATTGATATTGTCTGTAGAAGGCGGCTGCCAAATCCTCCCAATTGTGCATATCAGACCTCTCTAGCTGGTATAACCAATCCAGCTGCGTCCCAGAAAGACTGTCCTCGAAGAAATGAACCCACAGATCCTTGTCAGAAGAATGCGGTTGGATTTTTCTGACGTAAGATCGCAGATGCATCTTTGGACAAGACAAACCATCGTACTTAGCAAATATAGGCACCTTGAATTTGGGGGGAATCACAATCCCAAAAACCAACCCTAGATCTTCAAAGTCCAGGCCAGGCACTCTCTGTACCTCCATAACTGCCAGACGTTCTTCCAGATTCTTGTATTTGTCATCAGCAGGAGGGTACTGCTGCTCAGAATAGTATTCATCCTCTTCCTCTTCTTCTTCTTCCTCAGACTCAGTTGGCACTGCAACTCCCATCCTTTTCCTACCCCTTCATCAGATGTTGAGGGGAAATCCAGGACCCTTCTAGCTTGACCTTCAAATCTTCTTCCCAAGGTAGCCACACCAACTCTTTTCTTTTTCTTTTTCTCCTTTTCCTTTTCCAGCAAGGTTTTGAGACCCTCCTGACCCTTAGCCAAGGTCATGAGTAGCTGCTGGAACTGTGAATTCTGCGCTTGTAAGTCTTTAACCGTCTGCTTAATATCCATCTTGCTGAAATAAACAGCAGAGAGATAAGGAAACCTGGTGTGAAGATCTGTTTATGCATATGATGAATGAGATGTATTCATGTAATGCATTCAAGGATGCATAAATTCAAATTTGTTGTAAACAAAAAAGAACACACGTCATATTAATAAGAAGAATTTGTTAGTACATCAAATGCCCCATGGGAAAAATAATACAAAATTCTAATGTAAAAAGTCGTTGCGCAGTGCAATGTAGGTGTTGAGAGTCTACTCTTCGTGAAGTTGACGAGTAAGTTCCAAAACCTTCTTCTCACTGGCGTAGAATTGGGCTTCAAACGTATCGCACTCTCCTTTGAGCTGTATCCAACTCCTTTGCAAATCTTAAAGTGATGTTGGCATGTCAGGATGTAGGAGGGTGTATGGAACCTCTCCTTCCATAACAGGCTCTTTGATCACATGCAGAATGTAGGGGTAAGGCATCATAAGACTTTGGGCGCGGGTTCGTACCCACTTGAGGTAAGGCTCAAGGGGGATGGAATTCTTGTGTCCCAATGTCTTACTGTCAACCTTGTTGGGCATCCTCCAAGCTCGGATAAACCTTTGTCGAAGTCCTTGATCATCGTTGTCGAAGTTAAAAACCAAGTCTGGAATCAGCATGTCATGTGGGCCATCCCTTCGGGCATACCCAAACTGTCTCAGAGCCAAGCAGGGGTTGTAGGTAATGCCTCCCCTAATGCCAAGTAGAGGGACATTAGGGAATTCCTCACAACGATCAATAATGATAACATTTTCTCTGGATCGAGAATACCAATGAACATCTGAATGTATAAGAGTCATCAATTGTTGTGACCACCTCAAGCCTTGCTCATTCTTCAAGACTGATTGGGGAAGATGAGAAATAAACCATCTTGCCAGTAGAGGAGTACAGAACATGAGAACACCTCTTTTCCTCATTGTTCGAGTGTGAAATGAGTGGAGGATATCCCCAAGCAATGTAGGCACAGGATTCCGGGACATGAAAATCTTGACAGCATTCACATCTATAAGTTGGTCAGGATTTGGGAACAAGACCAACCCATAGATGAGAAGAGCCACAATCCCTCAAAAGCTTGTAAGTCCAATGAATTCCAGCATTCTCGAGCTTTCTCAAACAGAAACTTTGCCAAGAAACCCTTGACACCACTTCTGGTTTCCCAATGACCTTTGACATCAGATGGTTGTAAGTGTAGGGCTTGAGAAACATCTTCAGGCTTTGGATCTCTTTCTGTACCGTTGTAGGGTAGTTGATGGAGAATAGGAATCCTCAAGAGTTGAGAAAATTCCTCCAAAGTAGGAACAAGCTGGTAATCAGGAAATGTGAAGCAGTGGTGTAGGGGGTCAAAGAACTGGAAGAGAACTTTCACCATGTCTTCCTCAGTGTTGGTGTTGACTAAGTTGAGAAGACGACCACGCCTCTCGGTGAATGTAGAATTCTCAGGAATTCTTGAAGTTAGCTCCTTGAGTTAAGGAGGAACTCTCACAAGGTTGACTTGAATCGTTTTCCCGCGAAGTGATTCCATTACCTACAAAACAGGAACAAAGATGAAGATCCAAATCCTTGAAATGGTTAGTGTACATATATGATGCTTCATGATGTTATGATGTTATGCACAAGTATATATGTACAAACAAATCACACAAGTTCCTAGTTTTAGGCTTGCATGGGGTTTCATAGGTAAGTACCCTCTTGAAGTTTAGTTGGCTCAACCTGTCCTATAAATAGTAACCGGGTTCTAAGGAGCTCAATATCACTGGATTATTTTCTGTGTTCATTATTTCAGTTTAGCCACTTGACTGGCGACCGAAATATTCCAAGAAAATAACCCTCAATGAGTGCAGTATCGAGTATCTACCAACTTTGGACTGCACCAAAGCCGGTCATCTCACTACCCCTAAAAGGCCAAGATGGTCAAGTAAAGGTTATAAAAGTCCATTAGTGCTTCATGACATCACTCAGCGGCCCCTTATTCTCTTTTATTAACTCAAAGGCTACCGGTACTCACAAATATGTCGCACTAATATAGCTATTGCTTCAACCATGTCGGTATACCCACAAAGTTTCTACAACGTATTTCTATTTACCTATGAATGTTTCCCAAATCCGGGTAGAGGATTCAAACCCAAACAATAGAACCAAATGTAAAGCAATCAAGTCAATCAAGATAAGCATGTAAAGGTGATCTAAAACCCTAAGGTAACCCCACTTTTAGATTTTCCCCAACAGAGTCGCCAGTTCTGTGATGTGGTGGGAGAACTGACTTGAGGTTTTGCGTGTTTTGTTCGCAAATGTTCCGGTTTAGCAAGAGTCTCCACCGGCTTTTTATTTATCCAAAGGAAAGGTCAAAAAGCACAGGAAAGACCTTTGAGATGTTTTCTTGGTTTTGGGGGGTAGATTATAAAAAGGGAAGGTGCTAGCACCCTTTTCATCCATGGTTTTCCATGGGCTCTTAGTTACTTGTTTTAGATCACTTGCTTTTGCTTTTCAATTGTTTGAAATGGTGCTTTTGTGTGTGGTTTTGAAAGTATTTTGAAAAGAGGCCGTTGTTTAGGAAACCTTTGTAATGATTCTTGTTTGAATGTATACAAAGGTGTTTATCTTTTAAAAAATGTTTCATTGTTTGAAAGTTTGTTTTGGGAAATGTTTTGAAATTGTGTGATGATTGTATGATAGTTTGAAAATAGCAAGGATGTTTTTCAAGTTTGATCAAGTAACTAGGAGCATCTACCTACCTACTCAAAGATCTTTCCTATTTATTTTTAACCCTTTGACATGGTTGTTTTGCCATTGTATTTGGTAAACAACCTTGTTTTTGGATGTTAAATGGGACAGGCGCGGGTCATCGTATGATCATGATAGCAATGGTGCTAAATATCTTAGCAAGTTTTTTGAGGGACTAGATCATTTTTGTATAGGCAACCAAGATAGCGTCATCGAGGGACTATGATCTTTTGTTTTGATTGATTTTGCCAAGATTTCTAGCATGCATACCATGGCCATGTTTTTAAGGCAACAAGTGGGTGAAACCCTAGGGGTGCTTGTGTGCATTGTGTTGTCATTTTTCATGAATTTTTGTCTTGTATTAGTCATGCTATTTGTTTGATTTTTGGTTGTCATACAAACCCTAATTTACTAATCATGCATATAAAAGCAATAAATGCGTAAAATAAATCTAAGCTATTACAACATTGATATGGGGAGGGGGATACAAGTTTGAATAAGGGGATATTTGCAAGAAATATAAAGCCCTAAAACTATTACAACCATATTGAATTTAATTGTACAAATAAATAAATAATACAATTATTTAAATATGCAATTAAATATAAATATGCAAAAATGTTTTTTTTTTGTATTATTTTTATGTATGTAAAAATAAAATATTTAATATCTTAAAAAAGGAGAATAATATGATTATTTTTGGAAAGGGTAGAAAACCCTAGTTTTTGTTTTAAGAATATATATATATATACAAAAAAAAAATATTATTCATGTTCAAGAAAATAAATAAAAATATATACAAAAGTGTTAAAAAAAAAGTGTGAGAAAATATTATTTAAGTGTATAAATAATAAAAATAAAAATATATAATATTTTTATAATATTTATAAGTGTTTATTTAATAAAATAAATGTATTAAACCTAATAAACTAAATATTATGCCAAAAATAAAAAATAAAAAAATAAAAAAATGTGAAAATTTAAGAAAATATTTTTTATGATTTTAAATATTTAGAAAAATAAATAAAAAGTCAGAAATGAAAATAGAAATGGAAAATATGAAAAAATAAAAACAATAGGCCAAGGGGGTGTAGGAAGTAAACAGGGGGTGCCAATAGTCAGTCAAAGCCAGGCCCAACCCATTTCCACTTCATCTCTAACCTCTGAACAAACAAAAACGTGCGCCCTGTTCAAATCTGGAACTCCTGCATACGTGCTCAAAAATAAAAACTTGCAACATGAAAGTTATAGCTCTTGATCACACGATTCTAACCATGTAAAAAACATATTCTAACTCTCAAAGACCAGAGAGAATTTCATTGGCCCTAAATCTTGACCTAGTTTTTTCATAAAGTTCAACTATCAAATACTCCTAGCTCAGTTAACATAAATGAATTCTATGCATATGTACAGCTCAAGGGAAATGAGGACTACATTTTTGCTTCACAAACCTAAGCCTAATGATTCCTAAATAAGGATATAGAAGTTTGTGAAATACCTATTTCAGTTAAGCTCAAGTATGGCAATGTAGGGGTTGTGAGTGAGGCCTGAGATACTTGTGAGCTTGCTTGAAGTTCCTTTGAGCTTTCCCAATGCTTAGTTTGCTTTGAACTTGCTCGAATCTCCCTACAGAACTCAACCTGCAAACTCAGAATTTAAAAATGTTAAAGTGTGTAAATGGAGTTACAGTGGCTTGGGAATGGTTGGGATAATTTAGGTATGTTGTATGGAGTGTGTTGGAACTGGTTTGGGACAAAACGCACGAGGCAATGTGAAGATGGAAGTGATTCTGCAGGGCTTGCCCTATTTTTGCAAGAACTTGGTGTTTTGATGTTAGAGGGTGTTTGAGAGGTTTAGGGATCGTGTTTCTGACCTTAGGCAATGTGTAAAACTTGTTTGAAATGAATACAACACTTTTTCTTATCAGCTTCAAGAGTTGTGGAGTTTTTGCAAGTTGACTTGTTTTTGAAGAAAAGGTGGGAAGTGACAATGCTAAGGCCTGTACAAGCTATCTCCAAGCATGCAAAAAGTTAGTGTACTTTGCCCTAAGTTTGTGGAGTTGGTTTTCTGTAAAATATTGGGTTCACATCTCAAGAGAAACAAAATTGCATAAAGCAACCTTTATCAAAATGGCATTGTTATCTTTTTGCCAAAAATGGATTAATTCTATGTGTAATGTTCCATAGATCAGAACAAAGCCTTAATACAATGTTTTTGCATTTAATTTATGAGTTTAGGAAGGTTTAAGACCTGTAAACCAAGTACAAGTAAGGTTTGGACAGATTTTGCAACTTGTAGCAACATGAAAAATGCCATGGACAAAAGTGAGAAATGGCCATTTTCTTTTCTTCGATTCTCCCTAACCATAAATGATTTTGGAGAGTTCTTGGACATTTTGGAAATCTTGTAACATGCTATACAATCCTTCTTTGAAATTCATTTTGATATTCCACTTGGAACTATGTGAAAAATTTCCATGAAGATAGGTCAAAATCCTGCCTAAACTAGGGCAAAATTTTACTAAGTTAAAAGTTTCATGGACCCTTATTCACAAAATCATAACTTGAGATACAAGCATATTTTGGGAAAACTTTGTGATTCAAATCTGTATATTTTGTGGAGGACTACAACTTTTATGTTGGAAGTTTTGTTTGAATCCAATTTCATCATGGTGAAAAAGTTGGGAAACGTTTGGAAAAAATAAGAAATTTTCATAACTTAGAAAATTTCTAAGTTATGAAAATTTTCCATTTTAAACCCTAATTTTCAAAATTAGGTTTCTTGGTGAACAAGTTTCATGTTTTTACACATCTTGATGAAAAATGACCCTTGGCACTTGATTTTGACCAAAAAGTCAAAGTTTGACTTTGCAATGTACAGTTGATTTTTGATCAGTTGACTGGAAAATTCATCTGTCAATCCAATGCTTTTGAGATCTTTTGAATCTTGTGATTAGGTCAAGATGATGCCATTGAGTCCTTGAAGCCATGCTTGAACCCAATTTTCCATTGGCTAGGTTAAAAATCATAAATTGCCCTTCTATAGTCAAAACCATGAAAATGACCATTTTGCCCTTTTGATGATCTGATCTAATTTCTTGAGGAGTTGTGGTCCAAACTTGATAAAATGGTTCATATGAGTCTATAATGTTGATTTGGGTAAAAAATTATGAGGTTTGACTGTAAATTGGCCACAGTTGACTTTTTCCCCAATACAGCTGATTTTTAAGTCAACTGTCCAATTGACTGGGCAAAAATTTGGTTCAAGGCTTGAAACTTGGTATGGGCAATCTTATAAGTCCAACATGAAGTATGAAAGTAATCTTAAGCATTGTAAGTCCAAAAATCCTTGTGCAAACTCAAATCCTAATTTCAGGTCAACAGTGCAAGGAGATGTCTTGAGCAGAGCAAACCCTAATCCTGTCTGGAGTCCAAAGAGTCTTGTGAGGAGAAATATTGATAAAATGAGAGGGAAAATTTTGGGGTACAACAATACGTGAGAAATTCGTTCAAATCGATCAAAAAGTAGTCCTTCCGATGTTCACATGACACTAAGAGTTTGGCTAAGAATCTTTAAATTTAGAGTTTCTTCTTCATATACCTCTCTAACTATGCTTTGTACATAAGTCTCTTTCCGACTTTCCTCCTTTTTTATTCGGATAGTTAAAATTGAGGCAATGATAATTATTGATGATCATCACACGTACAAGACTGATTAAGAGATATTTTTGCTCAGGCACCAAATAAGAGCTTTTGCTCCTTTATAAATTCAGATGAAATTTTCAAAACTTTTCAGTTTATATATTGTCCTTTATGGACGACGTTTGGGGATCAACCCCCTTTGGGCTGAATAACCGGGTGAGAGCTACCTAACTCAGCGAGCCAATTTCCTTTTACCGCCTTTTCATCATTTGATTCCAAATTTATTTCTTTCTTCTTCAACCGTAAAGCATGTGAATCTTTGTTATGCCAGACTGAGGATAAACTACTTTAGGAGTACTTCTTAGGATTTAAGCACTATGGTACAAATCTACACGTTAGACTCATAACCTTGTCACGTTATTACGAACTTCCTACCCTCTAATAACCATCACTTTCTCTCTATATACTATTCTCGAACTCTTTGAGATCCAAGCTCTTGATCAAAACAAAAAAATTTCGGCCAACTTTGGAGGACTTCAACTCATGAATTTACATAGCAATTCACATAGAACTAACAGATAATGCAAATAGAAGAAAAGCAATACCCCCCCCCCCCTGAAACTTGAACTAAACATTGGCCTCAATGTCTTAGAACAAGCTCGAGGAAGGTGACTCACAGAGGGAATTGTAACACCAGTTGCTGCCTCCTAGCTCTCACCAGTAAGGCTCCCTTTTTTATTACCTACACAAAAATTCAAAAACTAAGTTATTAAAAGCGTGGGTTGCCTCCCACGAAGTGCTCTGTTTAACATCGCATGGCTCGACGGTTCATCCCCTCATGGGGGTTACTTCCTCTTCCACACCTTGTTACTTGTTTGTTCCACAAACTAGAACTCATTCAAATCAAAAGTGTCAACTCATTTGTGCTTCCAGCCACTTCCAACTTCCATCTTTTCAGCTCAGTGCTCCGTTTTCTTTCTCCCCTTTCTTTGGTGACTGTATTTATGAATTTTTATTGATGCCACCTGCGAAATTTTTCCTTCTACTTCTGGTTGTGATTTTGAGCTGCTGCCTTCTCCTTCTACTTTGATCATTTCGACCGAAGATTTATCCTTTCCACCTGCAACTTGCTTCCTGATTTCCAACACCTTAAATGTTATCTCCTCATCAAATGATTTCAGTGTCAGATTACCAGTCTTGATATCAAAATTAAATCGACTAGTCAGTATAAAAGGTTGACCTACAATGATAGGAGTCTCTTCATCTTCATGTATGTCCATGATCTGAAAATCAACTGGGAAAACAAAATTTCCAATTTCCACTAAGACATCTTCAGCTATCCCCTATGACTACTTGATGGTGTGATTAGCAAATTTCAATTTTGTTCCATTCCCACTTATTTTCTCAATACCGAGCTTCTTGAAAATCGATAATGGCATCAAACTCACACTCGAGCCAGAATCAACCAGAACCCTCTTGAAAACACTGTCTTTTATTATCCATGGTATTGCAACTGACCCCAGATCCCTACGCTTGACATGAATTTTTCTCTCAGGTGCAATTTTACATAACTTCTCGTCTACGGGTATTGATCCCTCTCCTGTTGTTCTCTTCTTTGATAATACCTCCTTCATGAATTTCTGATACAAAGGATTTTATCAAGTGCTTCAAAGAATGGTATGTGGATCTCTAGCTTTTTGAAGATTTTGAGAAATTTCTCAAAATCTTTTCTTTTCTCTCCTTCTTTGCCACTCGAAAGGGATACGACAACTTGATCACTGGTTTAGTCTTCTCTTCAACTGGATTTACAGGTGATACCAATTCTTCCTGTTTGTTCATGTTCTCTCTCACTTCTAGCTCTAATTCTATGATATTGTCGTCAAAATTCACCTCATCTGGATTTTCTCTATCCACTTTCTCACTCCTTGTTTTGACAGCGTTCACATTCTCATGACTTTTCTGTCTTTCTTGTGCTTGTAGAGCTACCTGTTGTGCAATCTGTCCCATTTGAACTTCCAAATTTTTTATTGCAGCTGTGGTATTTCTGTAATCACTCCTTGTCTCTTCTTGAAATTGAGAGGTTTGGGCAGCCATCTTTTCAACCACTACCTCCCACTCTGCCTTTTGAGGAGTTTGTTGCTGCTGATCCTTACAGGAGAAATTAGGATGATTTTTCCACCCAGGATTATAGGTGTTAGAATATGGGTGGTTTTGCCTCAAGAATTTTATCTCCTTAATTTGTTGTGGTGTTGCCAGATATTGCATAATACTGTGCAATCCACTACAAATTTCACAAGCTACCTTTTGTACCTGTTGAACCTGAGCTACCTGTTGAGTACCCATATTCACTGATTTTAGCTTCTTCTTTACTTCTGCGGCAATGGCTTCTTCAATTTTTAATTGCTTACTAATTTCCAGCTTTAAATCAATCACTCCCTCTGGTTTGCTTACAACTCTGTCATATAGCTCCAAGTGCTCATTTGCAGCAATTGCTTCAATGATCTTCTTCACACTAGTGGTTGTCACGAAGTTGGCTTAGCCACCGGCTGCTGTCTTAATCAACTGCTTTGTCTTCATCCAGAGCCCATTTACAAACATCTGCATTTTCTCAGTTTGACTCATGTTGTATGTGAGACAGGCTACGAGTAACCTCTTGAACCTCTTGTAAGCATCACCTAGTGACTCTCCTTCTTTCTGCTTAAAATTCACAATTTCATATCTTTTACGAATTTAAGCAGAAGCAGGAAAGTATCTATCAAGAAAAGTTTGCCCCATCTGTTCCCAAGTGGTGATACTTCTAGCAGACAATGAGTAGAACCACTATTCAACATCTTCAGACAACATGAACATGAACATCCTTAATTTCTTGGCTTCTTTATAGTGCCCCCTCAATCTTCAAAGTAGTGCTCATGGTGAGAAATCTCTACAAATTCTTATTGGCATCTTCATTGATCTTTCTGGTGAAAGATTTGTTCTCGAGCTGGAGGATGGTTGAAGGTTGCAGTTGAAAGTTTGCAACATTAATCGGTTGATTCATAATAGTCAACTGACCTACTGGAGCATTTGCTCCTCCGTAGTCCCCAAGAAGTCTCTCTGGTGGCGGATTTTCAGCCATTAGTTTTACCTCTTCAGACTCTGAATCTGAAGGATCTGAAGAACCCGCTAACTCCTGTCTATCTAACCGAGCTAGTCTACACCTCACGTGAAAAGTTATTTCTATTTCTGCGTCAAATGGAAATTCAGCTGAGGACTTTCCTTGCATGCAAAGGTTAGGAAAAACCAGTAAAACAAAAATATGGAAATTACAGAAAAGGAATTTTAGTTGCAGAGCAACAAAATTTAATTGAACTCCAATTAAACTCAATGATTAGGAAGTCCCCGACAACGATGCCAAAAACTTGATCGGAAAAATAGCAAGTGTACTATTTTGCGTCTTGTAATAACAAGGAAAATTCCCCGAATGTCGATCTCAAGGACTGCACAGAGTTACCGAGTTTAAAGTGAGGTTCAATTAAACAAAACTCAATTTGGGGTTGGGTTTGGTTGTTGTTCTTAACAATAATTAAAAATATGTGAAGGTAAATTATGACTTTTTTACTAGTGTGAATCCTATGCTAGGGGTAAGTGTATGGTTTACCCTGTAATGACCCTCACTATTAATCTCTTCTACAAGTTCATTACCTTCAACTACCAACCCTTTAGATTATTTTCCCCTAAGTCCTTAGTGTGAAAACCTTTAACCATTCATCCTCAATCTTACGTCCTTAGAAATATCTGATGGAGTCAAGCCTTTATTTTATCAAGGGTTAAACCCGGTGACTATAGGGTATCCCTATTCCTAGATGATATCTACAATAGTATAATCGTACAAAAACCTTAACAAGCATGGTCTAGCTGGTTGTTAACCGTAACTCAATCCTAATTGGTCCGATCAGGAAAGCATTAGAAACCTTGAATGATTAACTGAAAGGAAACTATTGTATTCAAAATCAATAATTCATGGTCAATACATTTGCAAATCAGGGACACCCCCTAGAATTGGGGGGTTTATCCACACATAATATTTAAAGAGATTTCAATAATAATAACGATAGGCATTACATAAATTAATGGTGAACTCTGATCTTCAATTGCTTCCCCTCATGAAAGGTCTTCGTTCTCCCAAAACTTGCATATACTTCAATCTTTTATCGTCAAAGTCTCCAGCCGTTAAAAAGTCCTCTTTTTCTTCTCCAAATCAGGTATTTATAGTGTTAGGTCATCCCTCCGTGATGCCAAAGTCCAAAGTACCCTTAATGATCCAAGAATACAGCAAAATCTCAAAACTGGAATTTTATACATTTAGGCTGACACGGGCCATGTCAGTGGAAACGGAAACCCGTGTCAGTGTATGTGCTTTTCTTTGTCCCATCATTTGGCCCATCTGAATTGATATGAGTCGTGTCAGTGGACACGGGCACCCGTGTTAGCTCCTGTGATTCTTCACCCAACGTTCATACTTCAGCTGACTTGACACGGGCCATGTCGTGTGACACGAGCGCCCGTGTCACCTTCTGCCTTTCTCCTATCTTCACTTATTTCCAAATTCTCCCCCTGACACGGCCCGTGTCAGGTGACACGGCCACCCGTGTCAGGGCTCCTAAAGCACTTCTTCCTGAACTTCTGAATTCTACAATTTTCTGCCCCGATTTGTCCTGTTTCATTCTTTTATTCCTGAAAACACTAAAATACCAAACCAAAGCATAAATGTGGTAAAATAGAATAAAAAACCACTTAATTAACATAAACGATAACTAAAATAAATGCAAAATTCCTATGTAAAAATCACTGGTCACATTCGTACATGGAGAGAGTTGGTTGAGGCTTTTGTTGTGCACTTCAGTATAACACTGATATGAATCCAACAAGAACCCAATTACAGAATTTATCCCAGAAGCGGGATGAGTCTTTTAAAGAGTATGCCTAGAGGTGGCGATATATGACTGCGAAGTTTCAACCGCCCATGTTGGAGCGGGAGATGGTGGAAATGTTTAGTAGTACATTGCAAGGCCAATACTACACAACTTGTAGTATGTCAAGTACTTTTTTCGAGATGGCAACGCATGGAGAGTAAATTGAAATCAGAATTAAGTTACGAAAGATCCAAGATGTTGTTACTGGAAATAATGCTGGTAACACCAAGAAGTCTTTTGGTGGTCACCAGAAGAAAAAGGAGGGTGAATCTATCGCAGCCTATTCTCAAAAAAGGAAAGGCAGATTTAGGGTTCAAATCATCATATTGCTGTTGTAACTATACCGACTTCCGCACCTCAGAGGCAAGCTTATGTGTCTAATAAAGGTATTCGGCAAGGCCAAAGGTGTCCTCCCAGGAAGCATGATGAACTTCTGATGTCTTGTGCTGAGTTGTTACCTCAGTTGCTTGAGTTGGAGCTAGTTGAGTTGTGCCCTTGGAAGGTTAATCTAGAAAGGTTTCCATACAACTTTGATGCTAATGCCCGATGTGATTTCCACTCTGGTGGGCAGGGGAACACTATTAAGAATTGTCATGCTTTCAAGAACAAAGTCCAAGACCTATTGACTCTCAGGCCATTAACTTTGGACCAACGACCAATATTACTAATCAGCCTTTGCCACCTCATGGCGGTGCCACTGTTGGTGCAATCATGGAGGACGAAGGTTTGAATTTGGTTATGGATGTTAATCAGTTAACTACACCTCTCTCATTTATGAAAGAACAATTGTCGAGTAAAGGTGTATTCTTGGGCTGTGGGATGGACTATGCAATTTGCTTGAACCAGCCAGAGGGTTGTCAATTGTTGAAAGACGCGGTTCGAAGTATGATTACTAGGGGATTATTCAGTTTAATCGCAAGGTAGTTAAGCCTGAGGTTGATAATGTTGAAGTGGATGTGATAACCATTCCGATTAAGCCGAAGTCTATCTGTGCACCTGTGACGGTTCCGGTGCCTGCTAAGAAATCTCCACTAATTATCATTGTGCCTGGTCCTGTGCCGTATGTTAGTGACAAGGCATTTCCTTAGAGTTACAGCGGTGAACTCTACTGTCAGGGGAAGAAGGTTGTTACTCAGAAGTTTGAGGAAAACAAGTCTGAAGAAGAGAAGCCCGCAGTGCTTGATATTGTCAGTGAAAGCTGAATTACCCGTGGTTGTGAAATCTTTTCACCACCTAAAAAGCCTGAGAGTATAACAAATTCCACAACTAAGGCTAAGGGAAAGAAGATTATGGCCAATAGTGATAAGCCGGAGCAAAATCCTCCTATTCCTGCTTTGGATGCTGAAATGGCTAAAGATGTAGCCGAGTTGATGAGGTACATCAAGAAAATGACTATAAGATCATTGACCAGTTGAGTCAGACACCTTCAAAGATATCAATTCTTACTATGCTCAGAGATTCTTAATCCCATAGAAATGCATTGATGAAGTTGTTGGGGACTTCTTTCATTCCTCAAGAGATCTTAGTGAATTAATTTGAAGGGATAGTGAATAGTATTTCTGCAAGTAATGGACTTGTCTTTACAGACTTTGACCTACCCCCTGAGGGGAGGAAGCACAATAAAGCACTGCACATCTCCATGGAGATTGCAAAGTCTACTTTGTCCCATGTGCTGGTCGATACATGATCCTCTCTCAATGTGTGGCCCAAGTCCGCTCTCATGAAGCTTGATTATGATGGACTTGTATTGAGGCCAAGCGATTTGATTGTCAAAGATTTTAATGGGACAAAAAAGATAGTGTTCGGGGAGGTCAACTTGCCAATCAAGATAGGCCCCCGGGTGTTTGTAGTCACTTCATTTATCATGGACAGAAATCCCTCCTATTGTTGTTTGTTGGGCCGTCCATGGATCCATGAGGCTGGTGCTGTCACTTCCACTTTGCACCAAAAGTTGAAGTTCCTGTTGAATGGGAAGGTGGTCACCGTTTGTGGTGAAGAGGATTATATTGTCATTCAGCTGAGTTCCTTTTGCTATGTTGAGGTGGAGGGAGAAATCCATGAGACTCTGTGCCAAGATTTTGAGACCGTGCAGGTTGTAAAGACTCCTCGTTAAGAGGTTAAGATGTCAGAGGTCTCCATGTCATCTTACTGTCAAGCACAATGTTGTTCCCCAAAATTTTACCTCTCATTTATCAAATATTTCCTCACAAAGATCTCTCTTGGTTTAATACTGCACTAGCGTTGATCAGCTCATGACACCTCCTCAAGCACTGATGACCAAAATTAGGGTTTGAGATTGCACAAGGATAATTGAACTTTAAATGCTTCATATGACTTTAATGTATCATTATGGACCCTCAAGATTACTCATGTCAAGTTTCAAGCCTTGGATCACACTTTTGCTCAGTCAATGGAGCAGTTGACCTAAAAATCAGTTGTATTGGGGAAAAAGTCAACTATGGCCAATTTAGTCTCAAACTTCATAATTTTTGATCCACATCAACATTATAAACTCATATGTATCATTTGATAAAGTTTGGACCATAATTCCCCAAGAAATTTGATCAAATCATCAAAAGGGCAAAATGGTCAAAATTAGGGTTTTTGACTTAGAAAGGGCAATTTCTGATTTTTGACCTAGAAAATGGTCAATTGGTTTGAAGCATGATTTAAAGAGTTAAATTGCATCATTTTTACCTAGTGGCATGACCTAAAACATTGCTCAAGATCAATTGGATTGATAGTAAATTTTCAGTCAATTGATCAAAAAGTCAACTGTACACTAAAAAGTCAAACTTTGACTTTTGGTCAAAATTCAATGTCAAAGATCAAAATTCATCAAAACATGTCAAAATATGAAACTTATTCATCAAGAAATCAAAAAGTCAAGATTTCATTCTGAAAAGTCAAAGTTTTCTAACTTAGAAATTTTTCTAAGTGTTTAAAACTTCATGGTTTTTCACAACTTTGAGCCACTTTTTCACCATGATGCAAGAGGATTCATAAGAAACTTTCAACATGAAATTTGTATATATCCATGATATCTACAAAATTTCTTTACACAACTTCTCCTAAAAATGCTTGGATCTTAAGTTATTAATTCATAAAGTCATGGTCTTGAAATTGGACACTTAGTGAAATTTTGCCCTAGTTTTGGTCAGAATTTTGACCAAACTTCATGGCACTTTTTCATATAGTTTCAAGGGGAATTTTCAAAAGTGATTCAAAGAGGGGTTGTAGATCACATTACAAGCTTTCCAAAATGTCCAAGAACTCCTTGAGATCATTCTTGAGTATGGAGAATCAAAGAGATGAAGTTAGGGTTTCCATACTTGAATTACAAGTCATTTTGTGATGAACAAGAATTCAATTTCAAATCTACGCTGCACAATCTTGTTTTGCAGGCCTCTAAACCTCAAGGTCTATCCATAATCATAAGATTACACTTGCTTTTGAGTTATTATCCACTTGATTCAAGCTTTATCCAAGCAAATTTTCCATTTATGGCACAAAGTAACCATTCCGTTCTTGTAAAGAGGATTTAATCACAAAGTCAATGCATATAGTTCCTAACTTGTTCCTTATGATCATAAACAATTTCAAAGGCAAAAGAAACATCTCTAGAGCCTTCCATAAACTCAGGCCATGCTTGTACTTCATCTTGGAACCATATTGTCACTTTTCTTTAAAATCAAGTAACATAGCCATAAGTCTATATCTTGCTTTTCTGACCTCCTAAAGTACACCAATCTTTTTCATATAACCATACAAGTGTATTGCAAACTAACACACGATTAAACAAGCCCTCAAACTCTCCAAAACCAGAAATTCCCATACCAGCATAAAAACTTGTCATTTTTGATTTTTGAACCCAATCTCCAAATCCCCTCGTGCGTTTCTTGGCCAAACCATCCACAAAGCTTCTAATACACATATAGAAGTTATCCCAACCTCTGTTTTCAGACTATAATACCATTTGCACCATCCTCCATTTTCAAAAACAGGGCATTGCACATTGACTTCTTCAGCTTGATTCAAGAACTCTCAGTATAAAGTAAGCTTTGCAATAGCTTCCTGGAGGTTCAAGAAAGCTAACCCAATCATCAAAACACTTTGAAAACAACTCTAACTCAAAACACGATCTCCAGCTGCAAGGTGAGTTTTCTGAACTTCTATCTTCATATTTAGGCATTGTTAGGTCTTGATTTGGGAAGATAAAATGTAGATACCATTGCCACGAAACTTTACATATCCATAGTTTGCATTTATATGTCCCGAGCATAGAGAATTTTAGAGTTGGAGTTTTCTGAAATTTTTAGGTTTTAAGTTAGGGCCATAAAAATTCCCATTCATCTTTGATTGTTAGCTTAAGTTATTTACATGGTTGGATTCGTGGGAAGAAATGCCACAACTTTCATGTTTGAACTTTGCATTTTTGTTGAGAGATGAAGTAGATACAGGTCCTTTGGCTGGAGGTTGAATATGAAGTCATTTTCAGGACTGGATTGATGTTATGTATTTGTTGTTTTGCTTACATTAACGGATGTATAGCCACCCCAGTGGTAAAGCGCGCGCCTGTTCACCCTTAGGTCCTGGGTTCAAGCCCCAGCGTGACCTTTTGCAATTTTTTCACAAATTTCTGACTTTTTTGTGTTTTTTGGCAGCATTTGGGCTTTTCATGTGGGCCTGAGCATTCTTTTTTCACAATACCTCTTGCCTTACTAATTCACCCCCCTGACTTTTTCTTTATATTTTTATTTTTATTTATTTTTTCTTCATTATTATTATTATTATTATTAATATTAATATTTTTATTATTCTTATTATTTTCATAAAATCATAAAAAATCCAAATTTATTTTTATTTATTTTTTATACTCATGTATTTTATTTTCTATAAAAAAAAAGAATAAAAATATTTTCTTAAAGACAAATTAATTTCTTTTCTCCTTAAATAAATTCTTAGACTTAGGATTAATTAATATATTATTTTATTTTTTAGTTAAAATCAATTTAGAATTTAGGTTATTTTTATAATTAATCTTCATTTTACTTTCATTAATTTAAAACCTTTTTTCATAAAAAACCCTAAAAATCCTATTCAAATTAATTTCTTTTCTTAATTAGTTTAACTTAACTTTATTTAATTTTAATTAATCTTTTTCTTTAATTAGGTCAAGACAAAAAACCCCTTTCATAAAAACAACAAAAACCATCTCTTTTTTATTTATTTATATTCTTGCATTTTATTTTCAATTTTGTACAATATTCAATATGGTTGTAATAAAATGATTAGGTTTAATTTTCTTGCAATCTCCATTTGTAAATTTGTACACCCCGCTCCCCTAATGATGTAATAACGTAGTAATTTTACTTTTCGCAATTTATCGCTTTATATAAATGCTAGTAATTAGGGTTTGTCTGGAAAGACTAAAACCAATCAATTAGCAAACCCTAATCAAAGACAAATCAATCATGAAAAATCAACACACTTGCACACAAGCACCCCTAGGGTAAAATCCACTTGGCTGCCTTACAAAATGGCCATGTTATGCATGTGAGGTATCTTAGCAAAAACCAACAAACACAAGATCATAGTCCCTCGATGACGCTATAAAAAGTTGCCTTTCAAAATTATCTTAGTCCCTAAAGAAATATGCTAAGATACCTTGCAACATTGCTAATCATGGTTATACGATGACCCACACCCGTCCCGTTCACATCCAAAGATAGGGTTACTTACCAAATCATTGGTAAGATAACAATGTCAAAGGAAAGAGGAAACAAACATGAAAGACTTTTGAGTAGGTAGAATGTTCCTAGTTACTTGCTCAATTTCAAAACCAAAACATCCTTGCTATTTTCAAAACAAACACCAAACACTTTCAAAACATCTTTCAAAACTTGAAAACATTTTCAAAAGATCAACACTTTGTATACATTCTTACGAATGAGAATCATTACAAAGTTTGCCTAAACGATGTAGCCTTTTTTAAAACACTTTCAAAAACCACACAAAGCACAATTTCAAACAAAATCAAGTGATCTAGCAAGTAACTAAGAGCCCATGGAAAACCATGGATGAAAAGAGTGCTAATACCTTCCCTTTTCATAATCTACCCCCTGAACTCAAGAAATAATCTCAAAGATTTTTCTTGTGTTTTTCACCTTTCCTTTTGGATAAAAGAAAAGTCGGTGGCGACTCTTGCTAACTGTAACATTTGTGATAAAACATAAAACAACCAAGTCAGTTCTCCCACCGCATCACAGAACTGGCGACTCTGCTGGGGGAAATTCTAAAAGTGGGGTTACCTTAGGGCTAGATCATATTTACTTGCTTTCTTTGTTTGACTTGTATGCTTTACATTTTAGTTCTTTGTTTGGGTTTGAATCCTCTACCCGGATTTGGGATACCTTATAGGTAAGTAGCAATACATTGTGGAAAATGTGAGGGGTATACCGACACGGTCTAAGCAATAGCTATGTTAGTGCGACATATTTGTGGGTACCGGTAGCCCTTGAGTAGTCAAGGAGAATACAGGGCCACTGAGTGATGTCATGAAGCACTAATGAACTTTTAGAACCTTTACTTGACCAACTTGGCCATTAGGGTGTAGTGAGATGACCGACTTTGGTGCAGTCCGAAGTTGGTAGATACTCGATACTACACTCATTGAGGTTTGGTTTTTTGGGATATTTCGGTCGCCATTTAAGAGGCTTGCGCTGAAACAATGCCCAAGAAAACAAACCAGTGATATTGAGCTCCTTAGAACCCGGTTACTATTGCTAGGACAGGTTTTGAGCCAACTAAAATTCAAGAGGGTACTTACCTATGAGACTCCATGCAAGCCTAAACCTAAGGACTTGTTTTCTTTGTTTGTATATACTTACTTGTACATAACACCATAAACATCATAACATCATACTCATGCTTATTAACCATTTCAAGTATTTTTTGGATTTATCTTTGTTTCTGTTTTGTAGGACATGGATTCTATTCGCAAGAAAACCATTCAAGTCAATCTCGTAAAGATCCCTCCTTAACTCAAAGAGCTAGCATCAAGGATTCCTGAAAATTCTCCATTTACCGAAAGACATGGTCGCCTACTAAACTTGGTTACCTCCAACACTGGCGAAGACATGATGAAGGTGCTCTTTCAGTTCTTTGATGCCTTACACCATTGCTTCACTTTTCCCGATTATCAACTTGTGCCAACTTTGGAAGAATTCTCTAAACTCTTGAGGATTCCCATTCTCAATCAACTACCTTTCAACGGTACGAAAGAGATCCAAAGCAAGAAGAGATTGCTCAAGCTCTACATTGCAACCATCTGATATCACAACTAATTGAAAAATAAGGAGTGGTGTCAAAGGCTTCCTAGCAAGGTTCTTGTTTGAGAAAGCCCAAAACTGTTGGAACTCTTTGGATTTGCAAGCCTTTGAGCAAATTGTGGCTCTCCTCATCTATGGGATGGTTTTGTTTCCAAATCCTGACCAACTCATAGATGTGAACAACGTCAAAATCTTCATGTCTCGTAACCCGATGCCTACTTTTCTAGGGGACATCCTACATTCCTTTCAAACTCGCACTTTGAGGAAAAGAGGTATCCTTATGTGTTGTACTCCTCTCTTGGAAAGATGGTTTATTTCGCATCTTCCTCAATCTGTATTGAAGAACGAGCAAGATTCAAGGTGGTCCCATAGGTTAATGATGCTCAGACATTCAGATATTCATTGGTGTTCCCGCTCTTTAGAGAATGTTACTATCATCGACCGTTATGGAGAGTTCCCTAATGTCCCTTTGCTTGGCATTAGAGGAGGTACCACTTACAACCCTTGCTTAGCCTTAAGACCGTTTGGTTACGCCCGAAGGGATGGTCCACACGAGATGCTTATTCAAGGTTTGGTATTTGACTACGAGAACGACGATCAAGGTCACCACCAGAGATTTATACGAGCTTGGAGGATGTTGAATAAGGTTGATAGCAAGACACTAGGATATAAGAATTCCATTCCCCTCGAGCCTTACCTCAAATGGGTGCGAGCTCGTGCTTAGAAACTTGTGATTCCTTATCCCTCTATCCTACCAGTCATCATGGAGCCTGTGGTTGAAGAAGATGTTCCCTACACTATCCTCCATCCCGACATGCCTACCTCTCTCGAAGACTTGCAAAAGGGTTGGATTCAGCTTAAGGAAGAACGAGATAATTTCGAGGTTCAATTCTATGCTACTGAAAAGAGGGTCTGGGGGCTTACTAAGCAGCTACAAGAAGAGCAAAGTGTGAACGCTTATCTCGTTCCAAAGAGGATGCGTTCAGTATTTTTATCTTAGAAAGTTATTTTGTAAGCCCAAGAGGCATGATGTAATCTTTCTTGTTTTGTCTAATGAAAATTAACGTTTGTTCATTCTTTTTGTCTACACAAATTTAAATCTTATTAATCCTTGAAAACATTTGCATGTACATATCCCATGCATCATAACATGACAGGTTTTTCGCATAACAGGTTTCCTTATCTTTCTGTTGTCTATTTCAGCAAGATGGATCTAGAGGAAACTGTGACGGATCTCCAAGCCCAGAATTCTCAGTTTCAGGAAGCTCTACTAGCCCTAGCCAAGGGGCGGCAAGATATGATGGCTTTTCTAGCCTTTAAGAAGAAGCCAAAGAAGAAAGCTCTACTCAACATGGGTAGAAGGTTCAAGGAGACGATCCGTTAAATCCCAATAGGAGGAGACTCATCTGAAGAAAACAAGAACCAGGTCGGTGAAGTCAAGAGTACTCAATCTGAATGTGCTAATAATCAAGAATCTGATGATGATTATTTCAACGAGCAGTATCCACCCGCTGATATCAAATACAAGCCGTTAGAAGATAAATTGAAAGCTGTTGAAATCCAAGCCGTCCCTGGTTTAGATTTTGATGATTTGGGTTTGATCTCTGGGGTAGTCATTCCCCATAAATTCAAAATACCAATCTTTGCAAAGTACGATGGGGTTTCTTGTCCAAAACTTCATTTGAAATCTTATGTGCGCAAGATACAGCCGCACACTGCTGATAAGAAGCTCTAGGTTCACTTTTTCCAAGAGAGCTTGGCTAGAACACAACTTGAATGGTTTTATCAGTTAGATGGCAACACTTGGGAGGATCTAGCTAATACCTTCTACCATCAGTATTAGTACAATACTGACTTGGCACCAACGAGGGTTCAGTTGCAAGATATGACCATGGGAAAGAATGAAGGATTTAAGGAATATGCGCAAAAGTGGAGAGACCTTGCTAGTAGAGTCCAACCTCCCTTGACTGATAGGGAACACATCGACATGTTCATGGGCACCTTATCTAGTCCTTTCTTTAATCTGTTGGTGGGTTGCTCTTCTTCTGGTTTCACCGAATTAATCTTAACCGGTGAGAGAGTTGAAAGTGGCATCAAAAAGGGGAAGATCTCTGTGGCGTCTACCTCCACTTCCAATCCTATCAAGAAACCTTTTGCTGCAAAAAAGGAAGTCAATGCTGTGTATGGGGCAAAGGCCCATACCAAGAAGAATGATCACCCGTCTGTCAATACTGTCTGAATCTCCAATCCAACTCCTGCTCCAAGACCATCTGCAAATCATCAACATTTTGAAACTCCAAGAAGACAATTTACAAGGTTAGGCATGTCACTGCCTCAAGCCCTTCAACATTTTCTCAAGGCTAATTTAGTGACATTGTGCGATCCTTTCTCCAACCCTAACACCTCGTCACCAAAGTATAATATGAACGCTAAGTGTGTTTACCATTCAAGCAGCCCCGGGCACGAGACTGACCAGTGCTGGGCCTTGAAGAACAAAATTCAAGATTTGATTGACAACAAGAATATTGAGTTTGATCCTCCTCCAACTTCGAATGTAATTACCGCTCCAATGCCGAAGCATGACAAAGGTGTTAATGCTATCGAAGATACGATTTTTGTTGCCTCTATTGAAGAATTAGCTACTCCACTGAATGTAATCAAGAACAATCTGTTGAAAGCTGGGATCTTCCCTGGCTGTGAAAAAGATTGTGTATGTTGTACAAGACAACTCAATGGATGTGAAGGGATAAAAAAAGGCATACAACGCCTGATGGATAGCCACGAAATTCTGTTTGAAAAAACTCCACTTTCCAAGAGTTTGATTAACAAATGTAAAGACCTCTTCATTATCACCATCTCAAACAAACCTCTTAGGATCACCTCCAAAGGTCCTATTAGAATTACAAATGAACCCACTATTGCTCCCTTAATAATTACCAATCCCAGACCAATTCCTTACTCTTCAAACAAAGAGGTACCATGGAATTACGGTGTTAAAGTGTTTTATCATGGGATTAAACAAGATGGCTGGATCGAAGAAGGAAAAGATGACGATGTCAGCAACATAGCTGGTTCAAGCAAAGTAACTAGGATTGGAAGAATATTTTCATCCAATATCTCACCACCAGTTGTTACAAGGACGCCCATCCGCATTACTGCTGCCAAGCCAAGTACCGATACTAGAGGGAAGGAAAAGGTTGTTGAGCCCGTTGTGATTGGAGTACCCTCCAAAGACGTAGCTGATGAGGAACCCTCCGCCCGTGAAATAGACGGGATTTTGAAGATCATAAAGAGAAGAGACTTCAAAATTGTAGAATAGTTGGGGCAAACCCCTTCTAAGATTTCAATGTTATCATTACTGCTTTGCTTCAATGCCCATGCTTGGACATTAATCAAGTTCCTAAAAAAGGCTCATGTCCCCCATGAGACAACAATAGACCAATTTGAGAATTGCATAGCTAGCCTGACAATTGATAATGGCTTGGGATTTTTAGATGCTGACTTAACACCTCTTGGGAAGAATCATAATAAAGCTTTACAAGTTTCTGTCGAGTGCAAAGGGACTACCTTAGACCATGTGCTAGTCAACACTGGTTCTTCTCTGAATGTATTACCCAAGGGGGCGTTAGATCATCTTGACTGTGAAAATTTAATCTTGAAGCCAAGTGATATCATTGTAAGGGCATTTGACAGATCAAAGAGGTCTGTTCATGGGGAGGTAGACCTTCTAATCAAAGTGGGCTCCCAAATCTTCAACTCCACTTTCTATATTATGGATATTCGGCCGGCCTATTCTTGTCTGTTAGGTCGCCCGTAGATCCATAAAGCTGGGGCAGTAACCTCAACCCTCCACCAGAAACTCAAATATCCAGTCAAGGGTAGAATAGTCACCATCTGTGGAGAAGAGGAGTTTATGGTGAGCCACCTTAACTCTTTCAAGTACGTAAAGATGGATGAAGAATTCATTGAAACCCTATGCCAAGCATTTGAGGTCGTACCACCGATGATTGCTGCTGCAAAATGTTCTTCTGATGAGTCTAAAACTGTTAAGGCCACGCCAAAGATGATTTCAGTCAAGGATGCCCGCGCGGCAATTGAAGAAGGAAATTACGATACTTGGGGGGAAACTCCTTGATATCCCGTTTAAAGCAGACAAATTTGGTTTGGGCTTCACCGTCAAAGCTCAGAGGGAAGTGAGGCGTGCTCATGCTGGAAAGACACCTCTCCACATTGGAAGTCATGAAGTCAACGCCATGGGTGATTCTGATGAAGAAGCTACATTTGAAGAGTGGGTGTACCCAACTACAACGGAGCTGAAGAATTGGCATACAAAGAACTTTGTGCCCATCTCCTTCATTAAGGAGTAATCTACTTGTTATTTCTTTTATTTCAATTCAAGAATTTGTTTTCTGTAATATTTTAACAATGATTTTTAAGCCATGTGCCTGGCCCGGGGCATTTTGGTACATTTGTCAAGGGTTTTATTTATATTCATCTAATCATATAATCATTCAGTACATTGGACTCTTTTGCATTCAAATATTTGTGTTCATTGTCCTTCCTTCCTTTCAAAATACATTTTTCAAAAAAATAGCCATGTATCTTACATGCACACACACACACTCTTGCAGGTCCACATCCACTCTGGATCCTATTACTGATGACTCTACTATTGCCGACTATGACTTTGAATGTCCTATCAACCAAGCCGAAGACGAAGGTGAGGAAGATTGTGACATACCGGGAGAACTAGCCAGACTTCTATTACAAGAGGAAAAAGCTATTCAACTGCATGAAGAGTCAGTTGAAGTTATCAACCTGGGTACTGAGTCAGATAAGAAGGAAATCAGGATCGGCGCTAATTTGGAAAGCACTCTCAAGAGCAGGTTGGTTCAGATGTTGCGAGACTATGTGGAAGTATTTGCTTGGTCTTATGAAGATATTCCTGGGTTGGATACTAACATCGTAGTTCATCGTTTGCCGACAAGAGAAGAATTCCCTCCTGTTAAACAAAAGGTTCGTCGAAAGAGGCCTGATATGTCTGAAAAGATCAAAGCTGAAGTGATGAAACAATTTGATGCAGGGTTCCTAGTTGTGACATCATATCCTCCATGGGTTGCCAATGTGGTTCCAGTGCCAAAGAAAGACGGGAAAGTTCGCATGTGCGTAGACAATAGGGATCTGAATAGGGCAAGCCCAAAGGATGACTTCCCTCTACCATACATTGACGTCTTAGTTGATAATACTGCTCAGCATAAAGTCTTCTCATTCATGGATGGCTTCTCAGGCTATAATAAAATAAGGATGGCTCCCGAAGATATGGAAAAGACTACTTTCGTTACGCAATGAGGCACCTTCTGCTACAAGGTCATGCCGTTCGGATTAAATAATGCAGGGGAAACATATCAAAGGGCTATGGTAGCTTTATTTCATGACATGATTCATCATGAGATAGAGGTATATGTGGCTGATATGATTGACATATGAAAAACTGAAGAAGAACATCTCGATCATCTGCACAAATTATTCGAGAGGCTAAAGAAGTACAAGCTGAGGTTAAACCCTAACAAGTGCACATATGGAGTACGACATGGAAAGCTTCTAGGTTTTGTCGTCAGCAACAAAGGCATTAAAGTTGATCCTGCCAAGGTAAAGGCCAACCAGGAAATGCCAGTCCCTCATTCTGAAAAAGAAGTCAGAGGATTCTTGGGTCGTCTCAATTACATTTCCCGTTTCATATCTCACTTGACTGCTACTTGTGAGCCACTCTTCGAACTCTTGAAGAAAGATCAGGTAGTCAGATGGAACGATGAGTGCCAGATTTCCTTTGACAAAATCAAAGAATACCTACAAGAACCTCTTATTCTCATGCCTCCAGTTGAAGGAAGACCCTTGATCATGTACTTGACAGTACTAGAGAATTCTATGGGGTGTGTTTTAGGCCAACATGATGAGTCTGGCCGAAAAGAGAATGCTATTTATTACCTGAGAAAAAAGTTTACCAATTGTGAAACCAGATATTCACTGCTCGAGAAAACTTTCTGCACTCTGGCATGGGTTGCTCGCCGGTTAAGATAATATATGTTGACTCATACCACTCTGTTGATTTCTAAGATGGACCCAATCAAGTACATCTTCGAGAAACCTGCCCTTTCCGGAAGGATAGCCAGATGGAAAATGATCTTGACTGAGTACGACATTTAATACACGACTTATAAGTACATCAAAGGAAGTGTACGAGAAGATCATTTGGCCCATCAAGCTGTGGATGATTATCAGTCAATGAACTTCGACTTCCCTGATAAAAACATCATGCTGGTAACCGACTGTGTGAAACCCGAACCGTATGACGGACCTGAACAAGGATCCCGATGGACTATGGTATTCGATGGGGCTTCCAACGCCTTAGGTAACAAAATTGGTGTTGTGATCATCTCTCCTGAAGGTTGCCACACTCCTTTCACTGCCAGACTATGCTTCGATTGCACAAACAGTATGGCCAAGTATGAAGCATGCATGTTATGTCTAAAAGTTGCTATTGACTTAAGGATCAAGCATTTGGATGTGTTCGGGGATTCCGCCCTAGTGATCTGTAAAGTAAAAGGAGATTGGGACACTAAACACCCTAATATTATCCCTTACAAGGAACTTATGCTATCCCTAACTCCTTACTTCGAAGAGATCACCTTTGAGAACTTCCCCAGGGAAGAAAACCAGTTGGTTGACGCTCTGGAAACCATGTCTTCAATGTTCAAAGTTAGATGGGACAGTGAAGCCCCTATGATAACAATTGAAAGGTTCGATGAACCTGCACATTGCTATGAGATTGACACCGATGCAGAAAAGCCATGGTACCATGAGATGATAAGATACCTTGAAGCACGAGAGTATCCAGAGGGGGCATCTATCAATGACAGAAAGTTCTTGCAAAGATTTGCAGCCAAATTCTTCCTAAGTAATGGGATTTTGTACAACTGTAACCATGATTCAACTCTAATCTGATGTGTAAACAAGAAGGAGACGGAGAAAATCATGGAAGACATGCACGATGGACTCTTTGGTACTCACTCAAGTGGACATACAATCACTAAGAAAATATTAAGAGCCGGTTACTATTGGTCAACGATGGAGACTGATTGCCATAAACATTCAAGAACTTGTCACAAATGCGAAATATATGATAACAAGGTCCATGTGCCTCATATTCTTTTGAATGTCATGACCGCTCCGTGGCCATTTGCAATGTGGGGCATTGACATGATTGGAGAGGTCAAGCCCATATCTTCCAATATACATTGCTTCATTCTTGTTGCTATCGACTATTTTACCAAATGGGTTGAAGCAGCCTCGTTTTCCTTAGTCACCAAGAATGTGGTAGCCAGATTCATCAGACGCAACCTCATCTTCTGTTATGGTATCCCCGAAAGGATCATCACAGACAATGGGACTAACCTCAACAATGCTATGATGACCGAGCTTTGCACTCAGTTTAAGATCAAGCATCACAATTCTTCTCCGTATAGACCGAAAATGAATGGCGCATTCGAAGCGGCCAACAAAAATATCGAGAAGATTATGCAGAAAATGGTAGTAACCAATAAGGATTGGCATGAGATGTTGCCGTTTTCTCTACATGGTTATCGTACTTCAACTATAACATCAACTGGGGCAACTCCCTTTTCTCTAGTCTATGGCATGGAAGCTGTTTTGCCAGTGGAAGTTCAGATTCCCTCTCTAAGAGTTATGAATGAGGCAGGCCTAGGCGAAGATGAGTGGGTTCAAACGAGATTGGATCAGCTGAACTTGATCGACGAAAAACGATTAGCTGTTGTTTTCCATGGTCAGACGTACCAAAAACGGATGATCAAGGCTTTCAACAAAAAGGTCAAGCCTCGAGTATATCAAGTTGGTGACTTGGTGATAAAGTGCATCATTTTACCACAAGGCGACCCCAGAGACAAATGGACTCCCACCTATGAAGGGCCATTTGTTATCAAGAGAGTTTTCTCTGGCGGTGCCATGATGCTGACTACCATGGATGGTGAAGATTTCCCACATCCTATAAACGCGAACATAGTTAAAAAATACTACGCATAAGAGACCCGTTAGGTTGACACACCTAAGAAAAATAAGGGCATCCTGGCAAACCAAAAGGTTTGGGCAAAAATTAGGGATATATGCAAAAGATTGTACACCCGGCAAGTTGAAAACCCGAAAGGGCGACTTGGGCAAAAAAGGGTATCCTGGTGGGCTGAAAACCTGGAAGGGAGGTCCAGGAAAAAGTTAAGGATTAAAAGTGTATGACTATATCCCGTGGAATCAACACAATCAATTTTATCACCAAGGTCCAAGTTCAAACGCTCCAAGATCAATCCAATCAACTTCAATCAAACGGCAAGGTACATTCGAAGACATTGGAGCAATAATAGAGTTGGAAGGCAATGAGAACATTTCACATGGCTATTTGTTTTCATTCTCAATTTTGTTTTCCTTTCGACGATTTCCTCTTACTAGGATCTCCCTCTCTCTGTACAAAAAAAAGCCTATTCATGGGCAAAATATCAATACAAATATACTTTGAAGTGTAAAATTTCTATCTTTGTTTTGAATGCAAATTTGTCTAATGACTAAAATTGAATGAACATATGTATATGAACATAATTAAAACTATTTGGCACATGTTTCCTGCTAAGCAGCGACAAGCATCTCTTTAATGTATATGAAATATCCCTACAGAGTCATCTCATTATCATTATCCCCACGAGGACGGCTGCAATAAACCTTCCCCAACAGGTTTTATTTCCCAAAAAATAATCGAGGAACCACAAAACTCCCCATCCGAGTTCAAATTTCCTCAACATACAACAATCAAGACACCGCGAAGTTCCCCAGTTGAACCTGTCTTCCCCAGCTGAGTATATCTTCCACAGCCAATGCTATTATCCCCAAACGGAGTTTATTCTCCCCAGTTGAGTGTGTCCTCCCAAAGCTGAGTCTGTCCTACCCAACTGAGTCCAGACTCTCCAGTTTGAAGTTTCCTTTCATATTATTGCAAATCATAGGGCCATAACCCCTGATCCCCAGTAAATCCATCAGCAAAGCCTTTACTATTTCCAAAAGGATACTATAAAGCCTGGACCCAACCAGATATTAGCACAATTTTCAAGTAATTACTGAAACCTAGACCCGACCAGATTACATTTTGAATACCTGAAACCTGGATCCGACCAGATAACAATTGATCTTGATTTCAAGATGCTATGAAACCTAGACCCAACTAGATTATAGTATAACTCTTCAAAGATATAGAAGAACCTGGACTCAATCCGACCAAGGTTTAACTTCTTTTCCCCAGTAGAGTTTGCCTCTGCCCCAATAAATTACTGAGAAACATGGACCCGACCAGATATCAGTTTTCAATTCCTTCTTTTCAAGCAAGTAATTGTGAAGCTTGGGTCCGACCAGATAGCAACCACCCTCAGAGATTCGTTGTGAAACCTTGAAACCGACCAGATAAAAACTATATCCCCAAAGAGTTTATTGTGAAACCTGGACCCGACCAAATAGCAATTGACCTCATCAATCTCAGAAATCTGCAAAGCCTGGACCCAACCAGATAATAGTTTTTCAAATAGTTTATTGCAAAACCTGGAGCCCGACCAGTTAACAATTAACTATGATCCCCAAAGATACACTATGAAGCCTGGACTCGACCAGATAATAGTACAACTTTCCAAAAAACCATGAAAACTGGACCCGACCAGATAATAGTTATCACTTCAAGTTACTGCGAAGCCTGGATCCGACCAGATAACAGTTAACTTCCGTATCCCCAACAAGTTGTTGTGAAGCCTGGATCCGACCAGATAACTATTCAATTTCAAGAAATTTTTCGCAAAGCCTGGAACCCGACCAGATAACAGTTAATTCGTCTCTTCCCCCAATAAGTTTCCGTGAAGCCTGGATCCGACCAGATAGCCGTTGACTACTTCATCCTCAGCAAATTGTGAAGCCTGGATCCGACCAGATAACAACTGACATTCAAGAGATATTTTCTAGTGAAAGCATCCTTTGAGCAAAGTTTGAAGATATGCATATTCTTCATCCCTAACGGTAATCAGGGATTCAATCTCCCAGAACTTCCTCAGCAGCAGTCAGGGATTTATTTTACCGGACAAAAACATACATCTCACATTCATACATCATAACATGTACATACCATATGCATTTAACATAATACCACATCTGGTGAACATCATGCAAGCATCTGCATTTTACTAACTCCTTTTCTCACAGGTAAAACATCAAGTCTTAGTATAAATCAATAAGAGATTTGTGCTGATACTTCTTCCAGTGTTTACCAACATTCCTCCAAATTTCATTTATAATCCCATTCATCGTCCGCCTTCGAGTTCAAATTTCTGGGCACTCTAGTGTTCAATCATCTTTCACCTTCAAGTCACGAATGGCGGACCCGCCAATCTAAATCTTCAGGTTTAAGAATATTGAACAGGGGCAGTTGTTGTACCCTAAAATTTTCCCTCTCATTTATCAAATATTTCCTCACAAAGATCTCTCTTGGTTGAAGAATGCACTAGGGTTGATCAGCTCAAGACACCTCCTCAAGCACTGATGACCAAAATTAGGGTTTGAGATTGCATAAGTATAATTGAACTTTCAATGCTTCATATAACTTTCTTGGATCATTATGGACCCTCAAGATTACTCATGTCAAGTTTCAAGCCTTGGATCACACTTTTGCTCAGTCAATGGAGCAGTTGACCTAAAAATCAATTGTATTGGGAGAAAAGTCAACTATGGCCAATTTACAATCAAACTTCATAATTTTTGATCCACATTAACATTATAAACTCATATTTATCATTTTATCAAGTTTGGACCACAATTCCCCAAGAAATTTAATCAAATCATCAAAAGGGCAAAATGGTCAAAATTAGGGTTTTTGACTTAGAAAGGGCAATTTCTGATTTTTGACCTAGAAAATGGTCCATTGGTTTGAAGCATGATTTCAAGAGTTCAATTTCATAATTTTTACCTAATGACATGACCTAAAACATTGCTCAAGATCAATTGGATTGATAGTAAAGTTTCAGTCAATTGATCAAAAAGTCAACTGTACACTGAAAAGTCAAACTTTGATTTTTTGGTCAAAATTTAATGTCAAAGATCACAATTCATCAAAACATGTCAAAATATGAAACTTATTCATCAAGAAATCAAAAATTCAAGATTTCATTTTGAAAAGTCAAAGTTTTCTAACTTAGAAATTTTTCTAACTGTTTAAAACTTCATGTTTTTTACAACTTTGAGCCAATTTTTCACCATGATGCAAGAGGATTCAGAAGAAAATTTCAACATGAAAGTTGTAGATCTCCATGATATATACAAAATTGATTTACACAAATTCTCCTAAAAATTCTTGGATCTTATGTTATTAATTTATAAATTCATGGTCTTGAAATTGGACACTTAGTGAAATTTTGCCCTAGTTTTGGTCAGGATTTTGACCTAACTTCATGGCACTTTTTCATATAGTTCCAAGGGGAATTTAAAAAAGTGATTCTAAGAGGGGTTGTAGAGAAAATTACAAGTTTTACAAAATGTCCATGAACTCCTTGAGATCATTCTTGAGTAGGGAGAATCGAAGAGATGAAGTTAGGGTTTTCATACTTGAATTACAAGTCATTTTGTGATGAACAAGAATTCAATTTCAAACCTATGCTGCACAATCTTGTTTTGAAGGCCTCTAAACCTCAAGATCTATCCATAATCAGAAGATTACACTTTGTTTTGAGCTATTATCCACTTGATTCAAGCTTTATCTAAATAAATTTTTCATTTATGGCACAAAGTAACCATTCCATTCTTGTAAAGAGGCTTTAATCACAAAGTCAATGCATATAGCTCCTAACTTGTTCCTTCTGATCACAATCAATGTCAAAGGCAAAATCAACATGTCTAGAGCCTCCCATAAACCCAGGCCATGCTTGTACTTCATCTTGGAACCATATTGTCACTTTTCTTCAAAATCAAGTAACATAGCCATAAGTCTATATCTTGCTTTTCTGACCTCCTCAAGTACACCAATCTTTTTCATATAACCATATAAGTGTATTGCAAGATAACACACGATTAAACAAGCCCTCAAACTCTCCAAAACCAGAAATTGTCATACAAGCACAAAAACTTGTCATTTCTAATTTTTGAACCCAATCTCCAAATCCCCTTGTGCGTTTCTTGGCCAAACCATCTACAAAGCTTCTAATACACATATATAAGTTATCCCAAACTCTATTTTCAGACTGTAATACCATTTGCACCATCCTTCATTTTCAAAAACAGGGTATTGCACATTGACTTCTTCAGCTTGATTCAAGAACTCTCAGTATAAAGTAAGCTTTGCAATAGCTTCCTGGAGGTTCAAGGAAGCTAACCCAATCACAAAAACTTTGAAAACAGCTCTAACTTAAAACACGATCTACAGCTGCAAGGAGAGTTTTTTGAACTTCTATCTTCATATTTAGGCATTGTTAGGTCTTGATTTGGGATGATAAAATGTAGATACCATTGCCACGAAACTGTACATATCCATAGTTTGCATTTATATGGCCTGAGCTTAGAGAATTTTAGAGTTGAAGTTTTCTAAAATTTTTAGGTTTTAAATTAGGGCCAGAAAAATTCTCATTCATCTTTGATTGTTAGCTTAAGTTATTTACATGGTTGGATTCGGGGGAAGAAATGCCACAACTTTCATGTTTGAACTTTTCATTTTTGTTGAGAGATGAAGAAGATACAGGTCCTTTGGCTGGAGGTTGAATATGAAGTCATTTTCAGGACTGGATTGATGTTATGTATTTGTTGTTTTGCTTATATTAACGGATATATAGCCACCCCAACGTGACCTTTTGCAATTTTTTCACAAATTTCTGACTTTTTTGTGTTTTTTGGCAGCATTTGGGCTTTTCATGTGGGCCTGAGCATTTTTTTCTCACAATACCTCTTGCCTTACTAATTCACCCCCCTGACTTTTTCTTTATATTTTTATTTATATTTATTTTTTCTTCATTATTATTATTATTATTATTATTATTATTATTATTATTAATAATAATATTAATATTAATATTATTATTATTATTATTATTATTATTATTTTCATAAAATCATAAAAAATCCAAATTTATTTTTATTTATTTTTTATACTCATGTATTTTATTTTCCATAAAACAAAAGACTAAAAATATTTTCTTAAAGACAAATTAATTTCTTTTCTCCTTAAATAAATTCTTAGACTTAGGATAAATTAATATATTATTTTATTTTTTAGTTAAAATCAATTTAGAGTTTAGGTTATTTTTATAATTAATCTTCATTTTATTTTCATTAATTTAAAACTTTTTTTCATAAAAAACCCTAAAAATCCTTTTCAAATTAATTTTTTTTCTTAATTAGTTTAATTTAATTTTATTTAATTTTAATTAATCTTTTTCTTTAATTAGGTAAAGATAAAAAACCCCTTTCATAAAAAAAACAAAAATCATCTCTTTTTTTCATTTATATTCTTGCATTTTATTTTCAATTTTGTACAATATTCAATATGGTTGTAATAAGATAATTAGGTTTAATTTTCTTGCAATCCCCATCTCCCCTAATGATGTAATAGCATAGTAATTTTACTTTTCGCAATTTATCGCTTTATATAAATGCTAGTAATTAGGGTTTGTATGGAAAGACTAAAACCAATCAATTAGCAAATCCTAATCAAATACAAATCAAGCATGAAAAATTAACACACTTGCACACAAGCACCCCTAGGGTAAAATCCACTTGGTTGCCTTACAAAATGGCCTTATGCATGTGAGATATCTTAGCAAAAACAAACAAATACAAGATCATAGTCCCTCGATGACACTATCAAAAGTTGCCTATCAAAATGATCTTAGTCCCTAAAGAAATATGCTAAGATACCTTACAACATTGCTAATCATGGTTATACAATGACCCACGCCCGTCCCGTTCACATCCAAAGATAGGATTACTTACCAAATTAATGGTAAGATAACAATGTGAAAGGAAAGAGGAAACAAACATGAAAGACTTTTGAGTAGGTAGAATGTTCCTAGTTACTTACTCAATTTCAAAACCAAAACATCCCTGCTATTTTCAAAACAAACACCAAACACTTTCAAAACATCTTTAAAAACTTGAAAACATTTTCAAAAAATCAACACTTTGTATACTTTCTTACGAACGAGAATCATTACAAAGTTTGCCTAAACGATGGTGCCTTTTTCAAAACACTTTCAAAAACCACACAAAGCATAATTTCAAACAAAAGCAAGTGATCTAGCAAGTAACTAAGAGCCCATGGAAAACCAGGGATGAAAAGGGTGCTAATACCTCCCCTTTTCATAATCTACCCCCCGAACTCAAGAAATAATCTCAAAGGTCTTCCCTGTGCTTTTTCACCTTTTCTTTTGGATAAAAGAAAAGTCGGTGGCGACTCTTGCTAACCGCAACATTTGTGATAAAACGCAAAACAACCAATTCAGTTCTCCCACCGCATCACACACAAGCATTTGTCTGATCTGGTCATCCTAAAGGCTGGGGCAGAGTGTTGAATCTCCCCACACAGACAAACAAGAAAGGTCTAGGTTTTGTGGATGGTTGAAGCGTGTCAACTATTACTCCTCTCAAGGTTCAAGGTATCCCTCCGCCAATTCAGTTTGTCAGCAGTGGGGTTATCCATGAAGAAGCTCATGCTGTGAGTGAGGATGGTGTCCATGATTGCGAGATGGATAAGTGCATTTGCCCTACCGTGCTGGGTAAATAGCTTGCTAATTAGTTTGCCGAAGACGTCATTTAAGTCACTCGTTATGAAGAGTAATTTTCTCTTATTTGTTATCATGCAATAATCCCTACATTCTTCCTAATACGTGGTGAACATGTTGTATAACCATAATGTTTTTCATTGAAAATTTATCATCAATAATGGATGTCTTTTTGCATTCAAAATTTTGCTCCCTGTATTTCTTTTAAATTTTTGGCAAATTGTGAGTTTTTATTTTTTTAATCTAAAACTAAAATAAAAAAATCATGCAGATTATGTCCCCCGTTAATCTCTGAAATTGTCGAAAATGATTATTCTATGGCTCTTTATGACTATGAAAATCCGATCTATCAAGCTGAAGAACAAGCTGAAGAAGATTGTAAACTTCCCGAAGAGTTAGATAGATTATTGAGGCAAGAATAAAATGTCATTCAGTCGCACCAAGAGACTACCGAGTTGATCAACTTGGGTACCGAGGAGGTTCGAAGAGAGGTTAAGATTGGGGACGCTTTAGAAGACAGTGTCAAGCGAAGATTGATTGAAATGCTCTGTGAGTATGCATATATCTTTGCTTGGTCTTATGAAGACATGCCTGGGCTGGATACAGATATTGTTGTGCACAAAATTCCTCTTAGATAAGAGTGTCCTCCTGTTAAACAAAAACTTCGAAGAACTCATCCTGAGATGTCTAAGAAGATCAAAGAGGAGGTTCAGAAGCAAATTGATGCGGATTTTTTGAAAGTGACTTCTTACCCGCCGTGGATCGCGAATATTGTATCGGTGCCTAAGAAGGACGGTAAAGTCAGAATATGTGTGGATTATAGGGACTTGAACAGAGCAAGCCCTAAAGATGATTTTGCGTTCCCTCATATTGATATCCTGGTTGACAATACTGCTCAAGCTAAGGTGTTTTTCTTCATGGATGGTTTTTCTGACTACAATCAGATCAAGATGGCGCCAGAAGACATGGATAAGACTACTTTTATTACACCTTGGGGAACATTTTTCTACAAAGTGATGCCCTTTGGTTTGAAGAACGCAGGGGCAACGTATCAGCATGCAATGGTCACTCTCTTTCATGACATGATACATAAGGAGATTGAAGTATATGTTGATGATATGATTGCCAAGTCCCAGGCAGAAGAGGAACATCTTGTCCATTTGTTAAACTGTTTGAAAGATTAAGAAAGTTCAGACTGAGGCTGAATCCAAAAAAATGCACCTTTGGGGTGAGGTCAGGAAAGTTGTTGGGCTTCATCGTAAGAGAAAAAGGAATTGAGGTTGATCCTAGAATGGTAAAAGCCATATAACAAATGCATGTGCTGAAAACAGAGAAAGAAGTTTGTGGTTTTCTCGGGAGATTGAACTACATTTCTAGATTCATCTCTCATCTTAAAGCCACTTGTGAACCAATTTTCAAATTGTTGAAAAAATATCAGACAAACAGGTGGAATAACAATTTCCAAGTGGTATTTTATGTAATTAAAGAATATCTGCTGGAATCTCCAATTCTTTCGCCTCTGGTGGAAGGTAGGCCTTTGATAATGTATCTGACAGTGTTGGAAAACTCCATGGGTTGTGTACTCGGTCAACATGATGAGAAGGGTAAAAAGGAACATGCCATCTACTACCTGAGAAAGAAATTCAATGATTGTGAGTTGAGGTATTCATTGCTAGAAAAGACTTGTTGCGCACTCACGTGGGATGCAAAGCGTCTCAGGCAATATATGATAACTCATACTACTATCTTGATATCTAAGATGATTCCAATCAAGTACATATTTGAAAAGCCAGCTCTCACGGGAAGAGTAGCCCGTTGGCAAATGATTTTAACAGAATATGAGATCCAGTATACTACCCAAAAAGCTATCAAAGGTAGTGTATTGGCTGATCATCTTATTCACCAGCCTATGGAAGACGACTATCAGCCGATGAAGTTTGAATTTCCAAATGAAGACATCATGTATTTATACGATTGTAATATTCTAGGCCCAGAGGAAGGACTCGAACTAGGATCCCGATAGACGATGGTGCCTCCAATGTGTTGGGTAATGGTGTCGGTGCTGTGATTATTTCTCCTGAAGGTTTCCATACTCCTCTCACTGCTATAATTTTCTTTTATTATACTAACAATATGGCTGAGTATGAAGCTTGTATCTTTTGGTTAGAAGCTACTATTGATTTGAGAATCAAGGTCTTAGAAGTATATGGGGATTCTGCTCTTGTGATTAGTAAAATCAATGGAGATTGGGAAACTAGTCACCCGAATCTGATTCCGTATCGTGGGCATGTGATGAAGCTGACCCCATATTTTGATGAGATTACTTTCAATATTATTCCAAGGGAAGAGAATAGTTTAGCAGACATTTTGTCTACTCTATCATCCATGTTTAAAGTTAGATGGGAAAATGAAGCCCCTTTATCACCATTTTAAGGTTGGATGGGCCAGCATTTTGTTATGAAGTAGAAGAAGATGATGTTGACAAGAAACTATGGTTTTATGATATCAAGAGATATCTAGAAATGAAAGAATATCCAGAGGATGCTTTTGTCACTAATAAGAAGACTCTGCGGAAATATGCAACCAAGTTTTTCCTCGATGAGGATGTTTTGTACAAGAGAAACTATGATTCTGTTTTGCTCAGATGCGTGGATAGACACGGAGAAAATAAGATCATAGAAGAAATTCATGAAGGTTCCTTTGGAACGCATTCCAGTGGGCATACTATGGCCAAGAAAATCTTAAGAGCAGGTTACTATTGGTCAATAATGGAAAACGATTGCTACAATCATTTCAGGATCTGTTACAAATGTCAGATCTATGCCGACAAAATGCATGTGCAACCCAACCCTCTAAGTGTATTGACTTCTCCTTGGCCCTTCACAATGTGGGGTATTGATATGATTGGCCAGATTGAGTCGAATGCTTCCAATAGACACCGCTTCATTCTGGTGGCCACTGACTACTTCACCAAGTGGGTCAAAGCAGCATCTTATGCGAACGTCACTAGGCAGGTGGTTGCTCGTTTCATCAAGCATAATGTCATTTGTCGATACGGGGTTCCCGAGAAGATTATTACCGATAACGGGTAGAATGTTAACAATAATATGATGAAAGAGTTGTGCGAAAGCTTTAAGATAAAGCATCATAATTATTCTCCTTATCGTTGTAAGATGAATGGCGCAATTGAGGAAGCTAACAAGAATATTAAGAAGATTGTGCAGAAGATGGTTGTCACATATAAGGATTGGCACGAGATGTTGCCATTTGAGTTACATGGCTATCGTACCATTGTGAATACTTAGAATGGGGAAACCCCCTTCTCGCTTGTATATGGCATGGAAGTAGTCCTGCCTGTGGAAGTGGAGATTCCTTCTTTAAGGATAAAGACAGATGTACAGTTAGATGAAGCCGAATGGGTTCAGAATAGATTTGATTAGTTGACACTCATTGATGAGAAGAGATTGACAGATATTTTCCACAGGCAGTTATACCAGAGGAGGATGAAGAAAGATTTTAACAAGAAGGTACATTTGAGGAATTTTCAAGCTCGTGATCTTGTGTTGAAGAGGATCTTTCCTCCTAACAATACAAATGCTAGGGGTAAATGGGCTCCTAATTATGAAGGACCATATGTTGTAAAGAAAGTTTTTTCAGGAGGTTCTATGATGCTCACAACTATGGATGGAGAGGATTTCCCTCACCCCATCAACACATACATAGTGAAAAAGTACTTCGCATAAAATGACTGCTAAGTTGACTAGCTCAGGAAAAAAAGGCATCCCGGCGAACCTAAAAGAGTGAGAAAAGGTTTGGGCAAAAGTTAGGGACAAAAGAAAGAGTGAGTGAGTGAAAAATAATCATACACCCGATAAGTTGGACCTGTCAAAGGCAATTTAGGAAAAAAAGGTTATCCCGGTTGATTGAAAACCCGAAAGGGCGATCTAGAAAAAAGTTAGGGATTAAAAGAGAATACTACGGTCCGTGTTGTATCTGTAATATAAATTTACATTGTTGTTGGGTTGGCTTGGGAAGTATCAGTCCAATAAGTTTATTCAGAAAGAAAGATACTAAGGAGCTTTGAGGTTATAAGAGATATAGAAGAGTCGATCTCGATAAATCCGCATGCACATTGCCGTCTTTGTTTTCTCATCTGTATGCTTTGTATGCAATTACCTATTTTCAGGAATTGCTTCTTGATGTAAATGCCTATTTACAGGCCAATAAATCAATAAAAATGTTTTTTTCAAACCGTGCCAATTTGTTTTTAATTTTACTATTTTGATTGCAAAAGACGTCCAACATTTTTGATAAACTTTGCATTTAAAACATTAAAGCTTTACAACACATGATATTAGTAATTGAAATTGCTTAAAGTTTAAGGTGTCTGATATGACGGATAAGGTAGTCATCCCATACCGGGGCATGTTATTGTGATCTCCACTTTGTGAAGATATGGTTGAAACATACCAGCAAGTGAATCAAGAAGGGTCCGTATGCGATCAACATAAGGATTTATGTAGAATGGGATTCAATTTATTTCAGTGAATGCACACTTGTGCTCAGGACAAAATCATGTATCTCCAACGATGTCGTACCCCCACTTAAGTATGCTTTGCCTCTTCATTGCAGTGTGTTCTTTCTGGGTTTCTTGAAAGATTATTGATGTATTACCCTTGAAGGCGAAATTTTGCGGTTCCCCCAGTGAGATTCTCCCTTGTCTTCCCCGTGAAGTACACATGCTACTCCTCAATGAAGTTTGCACTCTTTTCTCCAGTGCGATCTTCCTCTATCAGAGTTTTCTTGAAGAGATTCCCAATTAGCCTTGGGAGATTCTGGTTTGGTGTTCCCATGGAGGCGGTTTTTCTACCTGATTTGAATTGATTTCTTCTTTCTAGTGCAAGTCTTTGGTGACGTGAATCTCTCAGGAATGATTGTTTCCAGTGCGGTTGGTGTTGTTGATGCCACTATCCAAAGCTTGTTTGTTACTCAGTGGAAGAGGTGGCTTTATGCCCATTCGAAGCCGAATTTCAAGGATACTATGGATTAATTTGCCTTTATCCCCTAGTGAAGCAAGTTTTCTCTTCCCAGTAAAGCAAATTTTTATTTTCCCGTTGGAGCAGGTATCCTGCCTCCCCAGTGTGGTTTACATGATGGTGCCATTCATATCTATTTTATCCCTGGTAATATAAGGTGTTTGAGATATCCCCACTAGAGCTTCTATCCCAAGGCGCTTATTTCTTCTCAAGAGAAGATTTCCATCCTGGTGGTGTTATCTCCAATGAGATTGATTGTTTGACTCCCCGTGAAGTTTGTTTTTCCCTAGGGAATTTCGCCTTATTAAGTTTTCTTGAGGAGATAATTGATCATCAGGTCTTCTTATTCCCTAGTGGATCAATTCCCTTGCTTTTTCTGGAGCAATATGCATTGACGTTTTTCATTCAAGGGTCTCTTATCCTCAATAGAAGAGTATTGATGGAAAGTTCCCCAATGGAATTCCAAATTTCAAGTTGTGGTTCGAAGGTTTTCTTCTTTCCCAAGTGAAGTTTATCACCTCTAGTCGTTATCCCTAGTGTGGTCTGAATATAATTCTTTTCATTTAAGAAATTCTATGATCCCCAGTAAAAGTGTCTATTCCCAGTGAAGTTTTCCTCATCATAGACAAGAAGGGATTGGATTTGTTCCCCATAGAGTTGAGAGTTATATTAGAGTTCAAGATTCTTTCAGAGCTGCAATTTATGTTTGCAGTATTCTCCCCAGAAGTTATTTTCCCGGTGATAGCAATCTTCAGAAGCTGTTGGGTCTGAGTTGCGATTCCCCACTGATGTTCAAATTGATTTCTCTTTGCAGAAGATCAGATGTGTGAAGATAATCATTCGAGAGTTCATTTCCTCCTCAACATCCGATTATTGCTATGCGTTCCCAATGCATCGCTAAAACATGCATCATTTCATTGCATCTACCAAAATAGAAAGAAAAATTCAAACATGCATAAGTCTAAGCCAATTATGTTTACCTTTAGTAACCAGGTTACTATGCACACATATTTGATTTGTTCCCCCAATGGAGTCTAGTTTAGTTTTCCATAATTCGAGTCTCTGGTATTGTCTATTTCCCAAGTAAGTTGTGGTTTCTTCTTGCACTTGCAAGTATTCAGTCATTTTACCCGTGTTTGATTTACCGTTAGAGTGCGAGTAACAGCCGGTATATAACTTTTCTTATTTCTCAAGTATTTGAGTATCCCTACTTGGTTTGTGGTAACTCAGATAATTGATACTCTTGAAGAATCATGTCCCGCTTCTGGCCTGAGGGATATTGTAGTTCTTGCACATTCACAACCTTTTTAAATCCTAACCTGTGTTGGAAATCCTTATTAGAGTCCCCTTTGGCTGGTCTCTTTCTCTTGTCGAGTTCACCTTTGATTAATGTCCTCTGGGAGTTCTGCTTAGTCGGTTCTTTGTCTTTGGTTTATCTGCATTGATCGGATTTTCCTTCCATTAGCTAAGTTAGTATCCCCTATGAGAGTCTGTTTTGGTCGGTCTCTTTCTTGTGCGTGTCTAATATTGACCATACATACGTATCTTTATCCCCGACAAGTCCGTTTCAGAGTGGCAGTATTTCGTGAAAAGCCCACCCTCAGTTAGTCTCCTTGTTGTTTTGAGTTTGCCTTTGATACAAGTATTCTCTGTTCAATCATTGAGTTTCTCTTTTGATTCAAGAGGTCTCTATTTATTATCCGGTTGAGATTGATTTGACAGATTTCTTCCATCCTTGATATCCAATTGATTTTGATTTGATAGATTTCTTCCATCTTTGATATCCGGTTGAGATCGATTTGACAGATTTCTTCCATCCTTGATATCCTTTGGAGATCTATTTGACAAATTTCTTCCATCTTTGATATCCGACTTATATCCATTTGACAGATTTCTTCCACCTTTGATATTCAGTTGAGATTGATTTGACATATTTCTCCTCTCTTTGATATCCGGTTGAGATCAATTTGACAGATTTCTTCCACCTTTAATATCCGGTTGAGATCGATTTGACTGATTCTTCCTTTTTTTGATATCTGGTTGAGATTGATTTGACATATTTCTTCCATCTTTGATATTTGGTTGAGATCGATTTGACAGATTTCTTCCATCCTTGATATCTGTTTGAGATCAATTTGACAGATTTCTTCCATCTTTGATATCCGGTTGAGATCGATTTCACAAATTTCTTCTATCTTTGATATCTGGTTGAGATCAATTTAATAGATTTCTTCTACCTTTGATATTTGGTTGAGATCGATTTGACATATTTCTTCCATCTTTGATATCCGGTTGAGATCGATTTGACAAATTTCCTCCATCTTTGATATCCGGTCGAGATCAATTTGGCAAATATCTTCCATTACAGATTTCTTTGATCGAGTTCCCACCGTTAGGTCTCTTTCGTATCTGATATCTCTGATAGAGCCTGATGTAGTTGGTCTCTTTCTTAAATACTCGATAATTGTGTCGTATGTCTAATCTTTACCAGGCATACATCTTCTGATAAAAAAAACCAAAGTTTCATCCTAACCCGAGCGGTTTCATAGTGCAAATTTCATGGTTCTAATAAGTATTCAATCCTCTTCCACCTTGGTTGTTGGAAAGGCGTCCGCCAATCTCACCCCCTGGTTAAAGAAGATTGAATAGGGGCAGTTGTTGTACCCCAAAATTTTCCCTCTTCATTTTTAACTCTAATTGGCTTGTACTCGTGTTAGCATATACGTGCATGCATATCATTGGATCCATACACATGGGATCAGGTTATTTCATCAATGCAACAAAGCTCTCATATTTTTAAAAGCATTCCGATTTGTGAAAGATTTGGATGTTTCTGGTAAATTTAAAGCAGTGCGAATTGGAAACAGTACTTCAACCGATCTGACTTCAAAAATTCATATCTCCTGTTTGTGGAATGGTGTTTTGGGTTGATTCTTGAAGATTTTAAACCTTATGGATGCTCTCTCCAACTTTCTTGTTTGGACCAAAAGTTAATCCTCGAAGAAAGGTCTTTGAATATGCAATTCTCTTGGAAGTTATATAGTGAAAAATAAAAAGAAAAGTGTGCTAAATCGTGGTTTCGTGTGCATTAGAAAATTCATAACTCCCGGCTGGAATGTCATATGCATGTGGTTTTAATTGCAAAAATTCCATCCCGATGTCATCTTGATGTCGTCTTTGGAAGTCAAAAGATGATTCACTAAGGAAGGACCCGTGAACTTTGAGTTTCCGAGACATGTTTATGATTGTTGTACCCCAAAATTTGCCCTCTCATTTTATCAAGATTTCCCCTCACAAGACTCCTTGAACTCCAGACAGGATTAGGGTTTGCTCTGCTTAAGTCATCTCCTTGCACTAATGACCTAAATTAGGGTTTGAGTTTGCACAAGGAGTTTTGGACTTTCAATGCTCAAAGTGACTTTCATACTTCATGTTGGACTTATAAGATTGCCTCTACCAATTTTCAAGCTTTGAATCAAATTTTTGCCCAGTCAATTGGACAGTTGACCTAGAAATCAGTTGTATTGGGGAAAAAGTCAATTGTGGCCAATTTACAGTCAACCCTCACAATTTTTGATCCAAATCAACATTATAGGCTCATATGAACCATTTTATCAAGTTTGGACCACAACTCCTCAAGAAATTTGATCAGATCATCAAAAGGGGAGAATGGTCATTTTTAGGGTTTTGATTGCACAAGGGCAATTTCTGATTTTTTTCACATAACCAATGGCAAATTGGGTTCAATCACTCAATGGAATCATCTTGACCTATTCACAAGGTTAAAAAGATCTCAAATGCATTGGATTGACAGATGAATTTTTCAGTCAACTGATCAAAATTTGACTGTACACTGAAAAGTCAAACTTTGACTTTTTGGTCAAATCAAGTGCCAAGGGTCATTTTTCATCAAGATGTGTCAAAACATGAAACTTGTTCATCTAGAAACCTAATTTTTCAAATTAGGGTTTAAGATTGAAAATTTTCATAACTTAGAATTTTTCTAAGTTATGAAATTTTACTTTGCCCAACATTTTCACCATGATGCAATTGGATTAAAAAAAAACTTCCAACATGAACGTTGTAATCCTCCACAAATTATACAAATTTTATTCACAAAGTTTTCCCAAAATAAGCTTGTATCTCAAGTTATGATTTTTGGAACAAGGGACCATGAAACTTTTAACTTAGTGAAATTTTGCCCTAGTTTAGGCATGATTTTGACCTATCTTCATGACCATTTTTCACATAGTTACACTTGGAATCTCCAAATGAATTTCAAATCTGGATTGTAGAGCATGTTACAAGCTTTCCAAAATGTCAAAGAACTCTCCAAAATAATTTATGGTTAGGGAGAATCGAAGGTTTGAATTTGGCAAAAATTCACTTTGATCCATGGCATTTTCATGTTAACACAAGTTGCAAAATCTGTCCAAACTTGCTTTGTACTTGATTACAGGTCTCAAAACCCTTCAACACTCAAAAATTAAATGCAAATACAATGGACATTGGTCTTATTCTGATCAATGGAGCTTGGCACAATGAATAAATGCATTTTTGGCAAAAAGGCAACAATGCCATTTACATAAAGCACAACTTTTGCAATTTTGTTTCTCTCGAGCATTGCACCAAGCCTTTTGCTGCAAACAAAGCCCCCTAATATTAGGTAAAGTTCACCAACTTTGTGCAGCTAGGTTACAGGCCTGTACAACCTTGGCATGGTCACTTCTCACTTTTTAAATCAAAACCAAGTAATTGTGCAAAAGGTCAACAACACTTGCATCTGATATAACCAAGCTTTGCAAGCATTCCAAACAAGTTTTGCACATTGCCTTGAGCCAGAAACACGAGTTATTGAACCCTCAAGCCTTCCAAAACACAAAATCACCTTCCTCTTGCAAAACAGGGCAGTTTCTGCACTTGGAGTTCCATAGCAAAAACCACTCGTGCGTTTTGCCCCAAACCTGTTCAAACACATTCCATATAACCTATCCAAGCTATCCCAACCATTGGCCATTGACTGTAACTCCATTTTCAAGCTTCACCATTTCTGTTTCCATCTTGTGCCGATTGACTTCTACAAGCTTTTTCAAGTACATCTAAAGCAAACTAAGCATTGGGGAAGGTCATAGGAAGTTCAAGCAAGCTCCCAAGCATCTCAGGCCTCACTGAAAAGCTCCAGATTGCCATACACGAGTTCATATGAAATAGGTATTTGGCAACTTTCTATCTCTCTATTTAGGAATCATTAGGCTTAGGTTTGTGAATAAAAAATGTAGTACTCATAACCCTTAAGCTGTACATATGCTCAGTTTTCATTTAAGTTAAGTGTGCTAAGAGAATTTGATTGATGAACTTCCTGAAAAAGTTAGGTTAGAAATTAGGGCCAGAGAAATTCTCTCTGGTCTTTGAGAGTTAGATTGAGTTTTTTATATGATTGAAATCGTGGTTTAATGCTCTACAAGTTTCATATTTTGAGTTTTTGATTTCATGCAAAGAATCGAGAGAACATTACTGGAGCTACAGGGCGCGCGTTTTCTGTTCAAAGGTTGAAGATAAAGTTCAGTGGGCTGGGCCTTGGCTTGGCTTGATTTTTTCACCTCCAGTTTGCTGTTCATACCCCCCTGGCCCATTTCTTCATATTTTTTTATTTTTCTATTTATTTTTCATTTCTGATTTTATTTTATATTTTCTAAACATAAAAAAATATCAAAAACATTTTTATAAATTTTCACATTAATTTTATTTTTTTAATTATTATTTTTAGACATGAAAATAATTATTAAATAGTATATACTTTTATTTTATTTAATAAAAACAAATAAATATTATAGAAATATTATATATTTTTATTAGTATTATTTATACATATAAAATAATATATTTTTTTCACATGTTTTATTTCTTAATGCCTTTGTATATATTTATATTTATTTTCTTGTACATAAAATAAATAATATTAATAAATATATTTTCTTAAAACAAAATTTAGGGTTTTTTCCCTTAACAAAAACAACTTTTTATTTTCTTTCTTTCTTTTTAATACATTAAATATTATATTTTTACACATAAAAATAAATAAAAACATTTTTTGCATATTCATAATATTTTGCATATTTATATTTTATTGTTATTTTAATATTGTTTATTTATCTTTTGAAGCAAAGAAATTCAATTTGGATGTAATAGTACATATTAGGGTTTTATTTTCTTGCAAATACCCCCCCATTCAAAAAATTGTATCCCCCTCCCCATATCAATGTTGTAATAGCCTAGATTACTTTTACGCACTTATACTTTCAAATATGCCATGATAGAGATTAGGGTTTGTATGCAATATTCCTAAATCAAAACAAATAGTTAGACCTAATACAAGACAAAAATGCATGAAAATGATAACACAATGCACACATGCATCCCTAGGGTTTCAATCCACTTGTTGCCTTTAAAATGTCCATGTTATGCATGTTGAGTATCTTGGCAAAACAAAAACAAAATAAAAGATCATAGTCCCTCGATGAAGCTATCTTGGTTGCCTATACAAAATGATCTAGTCCCTCAAAAAATTTTGCTAAGATACTTGGCAATATTGCTATCATGGTCAATACGATGACCCGCGCCTGTCCCGTTTAACATCCAAATACAAGGTTGTTTACCAAATGCAATGGTAAAACAATAATGTAAAAGGGTTAAAAATGTGTAGGAAAGATCTTTGAGTAGATAGGGTAGACAACTCTTAGTTACTTGATCAAAACTTGCAAACCATCCTTGCTATTTTCAAACACACCTCACAACACAATTTCAAAACATTTCCCGAAACAAACTTTCAAACTTTCAAAACATTGAAACATCTTTTCAAAAGACAATACACCTTTGTATACATTCAAACAAGAATCATTACAAAGGTTGCCACAACGATGGCCTCTTTTCAAAACATTTTCAAAACCACACACAAAGCACCATTTCAAACAATTGGAAAAGCAAAGCAAGTAATCTAAACAAGTAACTAAGAGCCCATGGATAACCATGGATGAAAAGGGTGCTTGCACCTTCCCTTTTAATAATCTACCCCCCGAACCCAAGAAAACATCTCAAAGGTCTTTCCTGTGCTTTTTGACCTTTCCTATGGATAAAATAAAAAGTCGGTGGCGACTCTTGCTAAACCGAAACATTTGCGAACACAAACGCAAAACCTCAAGTCAGTTTCTCCCACCGTATCACAGAACTGGAGACTCTGCTGGGGAAAATCTAAAAGTGGGGTTACCTTAGGGTTTAGATCACCTTTTGCATGCTTACTTTGTTTTCTTTGATTGCTTTACATTTGGTTCTATTGTTTGGGTTTGAAATCCTCTACCTGGATTTGGGAAACATTCATAGGTAAATAGAAATACGTTGTGGAAACTGTGCGGGGTATACAAACATGGTTGAAGTAATAGCTATATTAGTGCGACATATTTGTGGGTACTGGTAGCCTTTGAGTCAATCAAAGAGAATACAGGGCCGCTGAGTGATGTCATGAAGCACTAATGAACTTTTAGAACCTTTACTTGACCATCTTGGCCTTATTAGGGGTAGTGAGATGACTGACTTTGGTGCAGTCCGAAGTTGGTAGATACTCGATACTACACTCATTGAGGGTTGTTTTCTTGGAATATTTCGGTCGCCAGTAAAGTGGCTCAACTGAAACAATGAACACAGAAAATAATCCAGTGATATTGAGTTCCTTAGAACCCGGTTACTATTTATAGGATAGGTTGAGCCAACTAACATCAAGAGGGTACTTACCTATGAAACCCCATGCAAGCCTGAAACTAGGAACTTGTGTGACTTGCTTGTACATATACTTGTGCATACATCATGAACATCATAAAGCATCATATGCATCCACTAACAATTTCAAGGGTTTGGATCTTCATCTTTGTTCCTGTTTTGTAGGTTATGGAATCACTCCGCAGAAAAACCATCCAGGTCAACCTTGTGAGAATCCCTCCTTAACTCAAGGAGCTTGCTTCCAAGATTCCAGAGAATTCTCCCTTCAGTGAAATACATGGTAGACTTCTCAACTTGGTCAACTCCAACATTGAAGAAGACATGGTGAAAGTTCTCTTCAAGTTCTTTGACCCCATACACCATTGCTTTACATTTCCTGATTACCAACTAGTGCCTACTTTGGAGGAATTTTCTCAACTCCTGAAGATTCCTATTATCCATCAACTACCCTACAACGATACGGAAAGAGAACCAAAGCCTGAAGATGTTGCTCAAGCCTTACACTTATAACCATCTGATATCAAGGGTCATTGGGAAACCAGAAGTGGTGTCAAAGGTTTCTTGGAAAAGTTTTTGTTTGAGAAAGCACAAGACTGCTAGAATTCTTTAGATCTGCAAGCTTTTGAGGAGATTGTAGCACTTCTCATCTATGGGTTGGTCTTGTTCCCAAACCCTGATCAGCTTATAGATGTGAATGCTGTCGAGATTTTCATATCTCAGAATCCTGTGCCTATATTGCTTGGGGATATCCTCCACTCATTTCACACACGAACAATGAGGAAAAGAGGTGTTCTCATGTGCTGTACTCCTCTTCTAGAAAGGTGGTTTATTTCTCACCTTCCCCAACCAGTCTTGAAGAATGAGCAAGGCTTGAGGTGGTCACAATGGTTGATGACTCTTACCCATTCTCATGTTCATTGGTGTTCTCGGTCCAGAGAAAATATCATCATCATTGATCGTTGTGGGGAATTCCCTAATGTCCCACTACTTGGCATTAGGGGAGGCATTACCTACAACCCCTGCTTGGCTCTGAGACAATTTGGGTATGCCCGAAGGGATGGCCCTCATGACATGCTCATTCTAGACTTGGTTTTTGACTTCGACAACGACGCTCAAGGACTTCGAAAAAGGTTTATCTGAGCTTGGAGGATGCCCAACAAAGTGGATAGTAAGACACTGGGACACAAGAATTCCATCCCCCTTGAGCCTTACCTCAAGTGGGTACGAACCCGCGCCCAGAGTCTTATGATGCCTTACCCTTACATTCTGCCCATGATCAAAGAGCCTGTTATGGAAGGAGAGGTTCCATACACCCTCTTACATCCTGACATGCCAACATCATTGGAAGATTTGCAAAAGAGTTGGATACAACTCAAGGAAGAACGAAACACTTTTGAAGCCAGCTTCTACGCCAGTGAGAAGAAGGTTTTGGAACTTACTCGTCGACTCCACGAAGAGTAGAGCCTCAACACCTACATCGCACCGAAAAGGATGCACAATGTCTTTTTACATTAGAATTTTGTAATATTTTGCCCATGGGGCATTTATGTACTAACAATTCTATCTTATTAATATGACGTGGGTTCTTTTTTGTTTACAACAAATTTGAATTTCTAAATCCTTGAATGCATTACATGAATAACATATCATTCATCATATGCATAAACAGGTCTTCACACCAGGTTTCCTTATCTTTCTGTTGTTTATTTCAGCAAGATGGATATAGAGCAGACAATCAAAGATCTACAAGCGCAGAATTCACAGTTCCAACAACTCCTCATGACCTTGGCAAAGGGTCAGGAGGACCTTAAAGCACTGTTAGAGAAGGAAAAGGAGAAAGAAAAGGAGACAAAGAAAAAGAAAAGAGCGGGTGTAGCTACTTTGGGAAGAAGATTTGAGAACCAAGCTAGAAGGGTCCTTGATTTCCCCTCATCATCTGAGGAAGGGGCAGGAAAGGGAGCTGCAGTACAACCCGAGTCTGAGGAAGAAGAAGAAGAAGAAGAGGATGAAGATTACTCCGAACAGCAATACCCTCCTGTAGACGACAAGTATAAGAATCTGGAAGAGCGTCTGGCGGCTATGGAGGTACAAAGGATGCCTGGGCTGGATTTCGAGGAGCTAGGGTTGGTTGCTGGGATTGTGATTCCCCCTAAATTCAAAGTGCCTACATTTGCAAAATATGATGGTTTGTCTTGTCCGAAGATGCATCTGCGGTCTTACGTCAGAAAGATCCAACCTCATTCTTCTGATAAGGATCTGTGGGTCCACTTTTTTCAAGATAGTTTGTCGGGTACGCAATTGGATTGGTTCTATCAGCTTGAGAGATCTGATGTACACAACTGGGAAGATTTGGCTGCTGCCTTCTATAGCCAATACCAATATAATGCAGATTTAGCACCTACTCGTACTCAATTACAGAGTATGGGTATGGTCTCTAATGAAGGCTTTAAGGAGTATGCCCAAAAGTGGCGGGACTTGGATTAGAGGGTGCAACCACCATTGTCTGAGAGAGAGCTTGTGGATATGTTTTTGGGGACCCTGTCAGGTCCATTCTTTAATCACTTGATTGGGAGCTCATCTGCAGGGTTCACCGAATTAATTCTGACTGGTGAAAGAGTCGAAGCTGGCATTAAGAGCGGTAAAATTCAAAAGGATGCATCTGCTTCCGTTGCTATCAAGAAGACCTTCCCAGCCAAGAAAGAGATCTCAACTGTTTTCTCCCAGAGAAATCAAGGAAGAATGGAGTTCCGACCAGCGGTAGGGGCTGTGATGATTCAGAATTCCGCAACCGATCAACTTCGAAGCAGTCAACCCAGAACCAATCAAACGAGGGTGGAAAGGCCTGCACGGCAATTCACAAGGATCAATATGACACCTGCTCAGGTTCTCCCTCATCTGTTGAAGTTAAACCTTACAAACTTGAAAGAGGAGCTGAAGAACCCAAATACCTATTCTCCCTACTACCATTCAAATGCAAAATGTACCTATCATTTGGACAGCGTGGGGCACGACACCAACAACTGTTGGGCCCTCAAAAATAAGATCCAAGATTTAATAGATGTCAAGGAGGTGGAGTTTGATGCACCTGAAAAACCTAATGTGATATCCGCTTTAATGCCAAAAATGGTCACAACGTCCATGCTGTGGTAGAAGATCTTTATGTTACTACTGTTGATGACTTAATGACTCTGTTGCCAATGATCAAGATGAATCTGTTGAAAGCCTGGATTTTCCCGGGCTGCGAAAAAGATTGTTACCTTTGTTCGACCTTGCAATCCGACTGTCCGCTATTGAAGTCAGGCATCCAACGCGTGATGGATAATCAAGAAATCCTCTTTAAGAAAACTCCTGTTACTCCTGTTACTCCTGTTACTCCAATCAATGATGTTGCTATAATCACCATTTCCGACAATCTTTCCAAGGTCTCCAAAAGACCTGTTAAGATTACACCCGATCCAAAGTTTGTACCTCTGAAGATAACAATGCCAGGGCCTATCCCATACAAGTCCAACAAGACAATACCGTGGAATTATGGAGGAGAGATCTTCTACCACGGTGTTAAACAGATCGAATCAGTTGAAGAAAGTTCCAATGAAGAGACTCCTGATGTAGGAAATATTGCGGGGACAAGTAAGATCACCCGCAACGGAAGAATCTTCTCTCCAGAGATTGCTCCTACAAGGGGAACCTTCGTACCCTCAAAGGCTCCTGTGCCAGTCAAGATATCTGTGCGAAGTCCAGTTATTGAAGAAATTGTTACTCCCGAAGTTGTACCCTCTGCTGTTACTACTGATAAAGGTAAGGGGATCCAAGAAGCACCCGTCATGACGAGGGCTCAGCCTTTGGTTATCCCCGAGACCACCCAAAAGGAAATGGAGGAGATTTTAAAAATAATTAAGAAAAGCGACTATGATGTTGTAGAGCAACTGGGGCAAACCCCTTCAAAAATCTCTATGCTGGCCTTATTGCTCTGTTCCAAAGCTCATGCCAAAGCCTTGATCAAATTCCTGAAGATGGCCCATGTGCCTCAAGAAACCTCCGCGGACCAGTTCCAGGAGTGTGTAGCCAGCCTAACCGCCGACAATGGTCTTGGCTTCTCTGATGTCGATCTAACATCTAAGGGAAGAAAGCATAATGACGCGCTGCATGTCTCAGTGGAATGCAGGGGGACCACACTTGCTCACATTCTGGTTGATACCGGGTCGTCTTTAAATGTCTTGCCTAAGAAAGCATTGGACAGATTGGACTGTGAAGGTTTGACCTTAGAGCCCAATAATATCATTGTTAGAGCCTTTGACGGTTCAAAGAGGATGGTCCACGGGGAGGTGGACATCCCAATTAAAGTAGGTACTGAGACTTTCCACTCCACATTTTATGTCATGGACATCCCTCCCTCCTACTCTTGCTTGTTAGGAAGGCCCTGGATTCATTATGTTAGAGCTGTTACATCTACCCTGCATCAGAAGCTTAAGTACCCTGTCCAGGGGAAAATTGTGATAGTTCGTGGCGAGGAGGAGTATATGATAAGCCATCTGAATTCATTCCGCTATGTTGAATTAGATGGTGAATTCATCGAGACCCCCTTTCAGCACTTTGAAGAGGTTTCTCCTGAAGTTGCGGTAGCCAAGACAATGACTCCTGTGCCCATCATTACCAAACCTGTGTCCCAGATGTCATCCCTTAAAGATGCGAAGGCTGTGATCGAGGAAGGAGGAAGCACAGTATGGGGTCAACTGCCAGATTTTCCTTACAAGACATATAAGTTCGGCTTGGGTTTCACTACTGCTAGTCAGAAGGTTGTGTGTCGCTCCCGGGCTGCAGTACCGCCATTGAAAATCACTCATCATGGAGTTCATGCTTTAAAGGATGATGAAGAAGAAAGCAATTTTGAAGACTGGATCTTTCCAACTATTGAAGGAGGACTGAACAACTGGGAGGCGAAAGACTTTGTTCCCATTACTTTCATCAATCAGTAATTTATCTTTTGAACATTTTATGTTGGTTTGTAATAATTTTTAAACAATTCATACACTTTTTGCCTTATGCCTTACCCGGGGCATATAGGTCCATTTGTAAGGGCTTGATTTTTCATCTTCATCTGCAATTTTTAATGAATCATGGACGTTTTCATATATAAATTTTTGTGTTCATTTTATTTCTTTTTACATTTTTATTTGTTTAAAGGTGACTATCCTTTACACACACCCACATTCACAAAATACTGGTACCCATCCACTCCGGATTCTATGGGTAACAATTCTGCTATGGCCTTCAGTGACTCTGAAGATCTGGTCAATCATGCCGAGTACGAAGGTGATGAAGACTGTGAAGTGCCTGGAGAGTTGGCTAGACTTCTACAACAGGAAGAAAGGGCTATTCTACCTCACGAGGAGTTGTTAGAGACTATCAACTTGGGATTAGAGGAAGACAGAAAAGAGGTTAAAGTGGGTGCCAACCAAGAGCTAAGTGTCAAAGAGCGTTTAGTTCAGCTTTTGAATGAATATGTTGAGATCTTTGCCTGGTCCTACGAAGACATGCCGGGACTGGATACAGACATTGTGGTTCACCGTCTCCCTACAAGAGAAGATTGTCCAGCAATCAAACAGAAAGTCCGCCGAATGAGGCCCGACATGTCCGAAAAGATCAAAGCTGAAGTGATGAAGCAGTTCAATGCTGACTTTCTTGCTGTTACTTCCTATCCACAATGGGTTGATAACATTGTGCCCGTGCCTAAGAAGGACGACAAAGTCAGAATGTGCATGGATTACAGAGACTTAAACAGGGCTAGCCCTAAAGATGACTTTCCACTACCGCACATTGACATCTTGGTTGACAATACAGCTCAGCACAAGGTATTTTCTTTCATGGATGGATTTTCAGGGTACAACCAGATCAAAATGGCCCCCGAAGACATGGAGAAGACTACTTTTGTTACGCAATGGGGTACCTTCTGCTATAAAGTGATGCCATTCAGACTGAAGAATGCCGGGGCAACCTATCAGCGAGCAATGGTAGCTTTGTTTCATGACATGATACATCATGAGATTGAAGTCTACGTAGACGGCATGATAGCCCGTTCACAAAAAGAAGAAGAACACCTTGACCATCTGCAAAAGCTATTTGTCAGATTGAAAGAGTACAAGCTCAGACTGAACCCTAACAAGTGCACTTTCGGAGTCAGGTCCGGTAAACTTTTGGGATTCTTTATCAGTAACAAAGGCATCGAGGTTGATCCTGCCAAAGTCAAAGCTATACAAGAAATGCCTGCCCCTCACGCTGAGAAGGAAGTCAGAGGTTTCTTGGGACGCTTAAACTACATTGCAAGGTTCATCTCTCACCTAACATCTACCTGTGAACCAATCTTCAAGCTGTTGAAGAATGATCAGGTGGTTAAATGGAATGATGACTGTCAAGTTTCTTTCGATAAAATCAAGGAGTATTTGCTAGAACCTCCTATCTTGATGCCTCCCGTCGAAGGAAGACCTTTAATCATGTATCTGACTATCCTGGAGAATTCAATGGGGTGCGTACTAGGACAACATGACGAGTCTGGCCGAAAAGAGCATGCCATTTATTACCTTAGCAAAAATTTTACCGACTGTGAGACTCGCTACTCACTGCTCGAGAAAACTTGCTGCGCTTTGGTATGGGCTGCTCGCCGGCTAAGGCAGTATATGTTGACACATACCACTTTACTGATATCTAAGATGGATCCGATCAAGTACATCTTCGAGAAGCCTGCTTTATCCGGAAGAATCGCTAGATGGCAGATGATCCTCACTGAATATGATATACAGTACACGACCCAAAAAGATATAAAGGGGAGTGTGCTAGCCGATCATCTGACCCATCAAGCTGTCGAAGATTACCAATCCATGAGGTTCGACTTTCCCGACGAGGATATCATGACTTTTAGCAACATTGAAGAAAATAGACCGTATGATAGACCTAAACAAGGATCTCGATGGACCCTGTACTTTGATTGTGCCTCAAATGCACTTGGCAACGGTATCGGTGCGGTACTTATCTCTCCAGAAGGTTTCCATACACCTTTCACCGCTAGACTCTGCTTCAGCTGCACCAACAACATGGTCGAGTATGAAGCTTGTATCTTTGGTCTCAAGGCCGCTATTGACTTGGGAATCAAATCTTTGATTGTATTTGGGGACTCAACTTTGGTTATCAGTCAAATCAAAGGAGAGTGGGATACTAAACATCCAAACCTCATCCCTTACAAAGAACATGTCCTGACATTGTTACCACACTTCGAGCAGATTACCTTCGAGCACTTCCCACGAGCTACAATGTCATCCATGTTTAAACTTAACTGGGATAATGAGGCACCTCAAATCACCATTGAACGAATGGACGAACCTGCACATTGTCACGAGATTAATACCGAAGAAGTAGTGGACCGACCTTGGTTTCTTGACGTCAAAAGGTATCTCGAAGCACAAGAATACCCTGAAGGAGCTTCATTCAACGACAAAAAGTTCTTAAGGAGGTTCGCGGCCAAGTTCTTTCTGAGCAATGGTATCCTATACAAGCGCAATCTTGATTGTGTCTTACTCCGTTATATAGACAAATTTGAAGCTGGGCAGATCATGGCTGAACTACATAATGGCACCTTTGGCACCCACTCAAGTGGTCATATGATGGCCAAGAAGATTCTACGGGCAGGCTATTACTGGTCTACCATGGAAGCTGATTGTCATCAACATTCCCGTACTTGTCATAAATGCCAAATCTATGCGGACAAGGTACATATTCCTCCAGTTCCTCTCAATGTCTTAACGGCTCCTTGGCCATTCGTGATGTGGGGAATCGAAATGATTGGAGAGATCAAACCTACAGCATCCATTGGACACCGTTTCATCTTGGTGGCCATTGATTACTTTACCAAGTGGGTCGAGGCAGCTTCCTTCGCCTCCGTTACAAAGAATGTGGTTGCCCGCTTCATCAAGCAGAACCTCATATGCCGGTATGGTATCCCCGACAGGATCATCACTGACATTGGTACACATTTGAACAATACTATGATCACCGCTCTGTGCGAGCAGTTCAAGATTCAACATCATAATTCATCTCCCTATCGGCCTAAGATGAACAGTGTTGTCGAAGCCGCGAAAAAAAAATCACAAAGATCATTCAAAAGATGACAGTCACCTACAAGGACTGGCATGAAATGTTACCGTTTTCTCTGCACGGGTACCATACCACGACACACACTTCAACTAGGGAAACACCCAATTCTTTGGTATACGGCATGGAAGCTGTTTTACCTATCGAGGTTCAGATTCCCTCCTTGAGAATCATGAAGGATGCTGGTTTGAGTGAAGACGATTGGATTCAGACCCGGCTTGATCAACTTAAATTGATTGACGAAAAGCGACTTACTGCAGTTTGCCATGGTCAGGCGTATCAAAAACGTATGATCAAGGCCTTCAACAAGAAAGTCAAGAGACAAGTATATCAAGTCGGGGATCTTGTAATCAAGCGGATTATCTTACCGCAAAGTGATCCCAGGGGAAAATGGACTCCTACTTACTTAGGACCATTTGTGATCAAAAACATCTTTTCTAGTTAGGCAATGATCTTGACCACCATGGACGGTGATGACCTATCGCACCCTGTGAACGCAGACATAGTCAAAAGATACTACGCATAAACGACCCGACAAGTTGAGAACCCGAAAGGGCGACTTGGGCAAAAATGGGCATCCCGGTGAATCGAAAACCCGAAAGGGCGGTTCAGGCAAAAATTAGGGATAAATAAAAAAATATGTACACCCGGCAAGTTGAAAACCCGAAAGGGCAACTTGGACAAAAAAGGGTTTCCTGGTGGATCGAAAACCCGAAAGGGCGATCCAGGAAAAAGTTAGGGAATTAAAGCGTATGACTATGTCTCGTCGGATCACTTTAAGGACAATCTCTTCATGGACAAGCTCCAAGCTTCTGATCAATCCAATCATCTGAGGACGAAGCAACGAATGGACAAGATACTCAGAGTTACGAAGGCTATAGAAGAATGGGAACCCCATGGAATTGTTACACATAGCCATCTTTCTTTGTATAATTTTTTCTCAATTTTATGACAACATTCTCTTACTAGGATGTCTGTCTCCTTTGTACAAAATACTTACACAAAGTTAATACAAAGATACTTCAAAATGCAGAAAACTATTTGCCATTTATTTTTCTTTACACTTGTGTTTTATTTGAAAACGTCCAATGATTTATTAAATGAGCATATGCATTTGAATATAATCACTGGTTACAAATAAAACGAAATGAGAAAGAATAATTACTGACAGATTGGAAGTATGGGAAAACGTCTTTAGGCTATTCCAGGAAAAATCCTCAGCAGAGCTAAAGCCTTGAAATACATAACCCCAGCGGAGTTAAGTTTCAAAATCCCCATCAGAACTAAGTTTCCAAACTCCCAATCCCCAGCGGAGCCAGAAAACTTTGAACTGCAGACCCTCGGCAAAGATAAAACTTTCTTCCCCAACGGAGTCCAAAACTTCAACCCTTAAACCCCGGTGGAAGACCATCTAGTTTCCTCCAATTCCCTAGAGATTTGTCTTAAAATCAGAAGATTCCCCTACAAGTTATCTTAGAAACCAGACGATAGCTTCAGATAATTCCTCAATAGATTGGCATACATTTACAGCTCTTGAAAACTCATCCACAGAATAAGCATTCTCCCCACAGAGTTACTTCCCAGCAGATCGAAGATTCTCATTCTCATTTCTCCAGTGGAAGCCTCCAAGGTTTCAATTCCCCAGTAGAGATCGTCAGAGTTTTCCTTATTCCCCAAGAGAGTCATGAGGGATTCTCACATCCCCACAAAAGTTGTCAAAATCCCCACAAGTCACCAAGGATTTTCTTCCCCAACAGTGGTCCGAGGATTTCTCATTCTCAGCAGTGAAGGATTTATTTTCCCCGGCAGCAGTCAAGGATTTTATTATCTCCAGCTATCAAGTATTTATTTTCCTCAGCAAGACAGCTAATCAGCTTACATACGCATCCATTACATTCATATATCATCAACATTAATAAAGCACATTTTATTGCATCATACATGTCATGCAACATAACTTTATGTTTAGCTAACATTTTACCCTTTTCAGGATAAGATTAAAAGCTACCTTTAACAAATGTTCAAATATTTCAGATACAGTATGGATACACTCCAAGACATGGAAGTCTTTCTGCTACTCATTCAGATCTCAACTTCAGATACAGACTAGATACGCTCCAGACACGGAAGCCATTCTACTTCTCATTCAGATTCAACTATCAACCTCAGGTTCAAATACACTCCAAACACGGACGTCATTCTGTCACTTGTCCAGATCCCAGTTATAGTACGGATACACTCTAGACACGAGAGTCATTCTTCTACTCATACAGATCTCAACTTCAGATACAGTCCAAATACGCACCAGACACGGTTGCCATTCTGTCACTCATTCGGAATTTATCCCCAGCCCAGAGATGCTCCATACATGGATGCTATTCTGTCGCCCATTCAGAATTCAGATACAATACAGATACAATCCAAACACGTCAGTCATTCTGATATTCATTCAAGAACCGAATGCAGTTACAGCTCGGATACGCTCCAGACACGGACGCCATTCTTTTGCTCATACGAATCCAATCTCCAGATACAACTCAGATACGTTCCAGATACGGATACCAATCTGGTGTTCATTCTCCTAATTTTCAACCAACAGTCTCGGATGGCATCTTTAAGCCCATCTCCAGCAAGATTCTACCATCTCCAAATGGCATCTTTAAGCCTATTCCCTCACCTACATTTTGATGAGTGCAAATTTATGGGCACTCTAGTGTCCAATGATATTTTACCTTCGAGTCACGTAAGGAAAACTCGCCAATCTAACTCTTCAGGTTCAAGAGGATTGAACAGGGGCAACTGTTGTACCCCAAAATTTTCCCTCTCATTATATCAAGATTTCCCCTCACAAGACTCCTTGAACTCCAGAGAGGATTAGGGTTTGCTCTGCTCAAGACTTCTCCTTGCACTGATGACCTAAATTAGGGTTTGAGTTTGCACAAGGATTTTTGTACTTTCAATGCTCAAAGTGACTTTAATACTTCATGTTGGACTTATAAGATTGCCTCTACCAATTTTCAAGCTTTGAATTAAATTTTTGCCCAGTCAATTGGGCAGTTGACCTAGAAATCAGCTGTATTGGGGAAAAAGTCAACTGTGGCCAATTTACAGTCAAACCTCACAATTTTTGATCCACATCAACATTATAGGCTCATATGAACCATTTGATCAAGTTTGGACCACAACTCCTCAAGAAATTTGATCAGATCATCAAAAGGGGAGAATTGTCATTTTTAGGGTTTTGACTGTACAAGGGCAATTTCTGATTTTTTTCACCTAACCAATGGCAAATTGGGTTAAAGCATGGATTCAAGGACTCAATGGCATCATCTTGACCTATTCACAAGGTTCAAAATATCTCAAATCCATTGGATTGACAAATGAATTTTTCAGTCAACTGATCAAAATTTGACTGTACACTGAAAAGTCAAACTTTGACTTTTTGGTCAAAATCAAGTGCCAAGGGTCATTTTTCATCAAAATGTGTCAAAACATGAAACTTGTTTATCAAGAAACCTAATTTTGCAAATTAGGGTTTAAGATTGAAAAATTTCATAACTTAGAATTTTTCTAAGTTATGAAATTTTCTTATTTTTTCCCCAAATTTGCCCAACATTTTCACCATTATGCAATTGGATTCAAACAAAACTTCCAACATGAAAGTTGTAGTCCTCCACAAAGTCTACAACTTTGATTCACAAAGTTTTCCCTAAAGAAGCTTGGATATCAAGTTATGATTTTTGGAACAAGGGTCCATGAAACTTTTAACTTAGTGAAATTTTGCCCTAGTTTAGGCAAGATTTTGACCTATCTTCATGACCATTTTTCACATAGTTACACTTGGAATCTCCAAATTCATTTCAAAAATCGATTGTAGAGCATGTTACAAGCTTTCCAAAATGTCTAAGAACTCTCCAAAATAATTTATGGTTAGGGAGAATCGAAGGTTTGAATTTGGCAAAAACTCACTTAGATCCATGGCATTTTCATGTTAACACAAGTTGCAAAATCTGTCCAAACTTGCTTTGTACTTGATTACAGGTCTCTAAACCCTTAAACAATTAAAAATTAAATGCAAATACAATGGACATTGGTCTTATTCTGATCAATGGAGCTTGGCACAATGAATAAATCCATTTTTGGCAAAAAGGCAACAATGCCATTTACATAAAGCACAACTTTTGCAATTTTGTTTCTCTTGAGCATTGCACCAAGACTTTTGCTGCAAACAAAGCCCCCTAATATCTGGCAAAGTTCACCAACTTTTTGCAGCTAGGTTACAGGCCTGTACAACCTTGGCATGGTCACTTCTCACTTTTTACTTCAAAACCAAGTAATTATGCAAAAGGTCAACAACACTTGAATCTGATATAACCAAGCTTTGCAAGCATTCCAAACATGTTTTGCACATTGCCTTGAGCCAGAAACACGAGTTATTGAACCCTCAAGCCTTCCAAAACACAAAATCACCTTCCTCTTGCAAAACAAGGCAATTTCTGCACTTAGAGTTCCATAGCAAAAACCACTCGTGCGTTTTGCCCCAAACCTATTCAAACACATTCCATATAACCTATCCAAGCTATCCCAACCATTGGCCATTGGCTGTAACTCCATTTGCAAGCTTCACCATTTCTGTTTCCAGCTTGTGCAGGTTGACTTCTACAAGTTTGTTCAAGTACATCTAAAGCAAACTAAGCATTGGGGAAGGTCAGAGGAAGTTCAAGCAAGCTCCCTAGCATCTCAGGCCTCACTGAAAAGCTCCACATTGCCATACACGAGTTCATATGAAATAGGTATTTGGCAACTTTCTATCTCTCTATTTAGGAATCATTAGGCTTATGTTTGTGAATAAAAAATGTAGTACTCATAGCCTTTAAGCTGTACATATGCTCAGTTTTCATTTAAGTTAAGTGTGCTAAGAGAATTTGATTGATGAACTTCCTGAAATATTTAGGTTAGAAATTAGGGCCAGAGAAATTCTCTCTGGTCTTTGAGAGTTAGGTTGAGTTTTTTATATGGTTGAAATCGTGGTTTAATGCTCTACAAGTTTCATGTTTTGAGTTTTTGATTTCATTCAAAGAATAGAGAGAACATAACTGAAGCTACAGGGCGCGCGTTTTCTGTTCAAAGGTTGAAGATGAAGTTCAGTGGGCTGGGCCTTGGCTTGGCTTGCTTTTTGCACCTCCAATTTGCTGTTTATACCCCCTTGGCCCATTTCTTCATATTTTCGTATTTTTGTATTTATTTTTCATTTCTGATTTTATTTTATATTTTCTAAACATAAAAAAAATATCAAAAACATTTTTATAAATTTTCACATTTTATTTTATTATTTTTATTATTATTTTTTTAAAATAAAAATAATTATTAAATAGTATATACCTTTATTTTCTTTAATAAAAAACAAATAAATATTATAGAAATATTATATATTTTTATTAGTATTATTTATACATATAAAATAATATTTTTTCCACATGTTTTATTTCTTAATACCTTTGTATATATTTATATTTATTTTCTTGTACATAAAATAAATAATATTAATAAATATATTTTCTTAAAACAAAATTTAGGGTTTTTTCCCTTAACAAAATTAACTTTTTATTTTCTTTCTTTCTTTTTAATACATTAAATATTATATTTTTACACATAAAAATAAATAAAAACATTTTATTGCATATTCATAATATTTTGCATATTTATATTTTATTGCTATTTTAATATTGTTTATTTATCTTTTGAAGCAAAGAAATTCAATTTGGATGTAATAGTAAATATTAGGGTTTTATTTTCTTGCAAATACCCCCCATTCAAAAAATTGTATCCCCCTCCCCATATCAATGTTGTAATAGCCTAGATTACTTTTACGCACTTATACTTTAAAATATGCCATGATAGAGATTAGGGTTTGTATGCAATATTCCAAAATCAAAACAAATAGTTAGACCTAATACAAGACAAAAATGCATGAAAATGATAACACAATGCACACATGCATCCCTAGGGTTTCAATCCACTTGTTGCCTTTAAAATGGCCATGTTATGCATGTTGAGTATCTTGGCAAAACAAAAACAAAACAAAAGATCATAGTCCCTCGATGACGCTATCTTGGTTGCCTATACAAAATGATCTAGTCCCTCAAAATTTTTTGCTAAGATACTTGCCAATATTGCTATCATGGTCAATACGATGACCCGCGCCTGTCCCGTTTAACATCCAAATACAAGGTTGTTTACCAAATGCAATGGTGAAACAACAATGTAAAAGGGTTAAAAATGTGTAGGAAAGATCTTTGAGTAGATAGGGTAGACAACTCTTAGTTACTTCATAAAAACTTGCAAACCATCCTTGCTATTTTCAAACACACCTCACAACACAATTTCAAAACATTTCCCGAAACAAACTTTCAAACTTTCAAACTTTCAAAACATTGAAACATATTTTCAAAAGACAATACACCTTTGTATACATTCAAACAATAATCATTACAAAGCTTGCCACAACGATGGCATCTTTTCAAAACATTTTCAAAACCACACACAAAGCAACATTTCAAACAATTGGAAAAGCAAAGCAAGTAATCTAAACAAGTAACTAAGAGCCCATGGATAACCATGGATGAAAAGGGTGCTTGCACCTTCCCTTTTCATAATCTACCCCCCGAACCCAAAAAAACATCTCAAAGGTCTTTCCTGTGCTTTTTGACCTTTCCTTTGGATAAAATAAAAAGTTGGCGACGACTCTTGCTAAACCGAAACATTTGCGAACACAAACGCAAAACCTCAAGTCAGTTCTCCCACCGTATCACAATGATGAACCAAAATTCATTTGTATTAATGTTTGATACGGTAAAATTCACATCTTGTTTGATTTTTATCATATTGTGTTGGACCCATAGGAATTGGTTCACAAATTTCGTATGCTACCGTTTCTCTTCAGATGCCAAAATCAAACGGTGACTCAAAGGCTTCCGTTTTTGGTCCGTTCCGCGTGTGACGCAATAGAAATAATGCACAGGAAATTATTTTACCTGCCACAGTATTAGTGAAACTTCAAAAATTTATAACTTCCTCTTTGTTTATCCGATTGAGCTTGTTCTTTCGGCAACACGTCACAAATTTGATGACCTTCATTTTTGTTTTGGAGTCAGTTCGAGATTCCTTACGGATGATGACATAAAACTTTTTGTAGGTATCACGTTTACATTGTCAAATGGAGGCCCAATTCAATTTCTCATCCAAGGCCCAATAGGCCCATGTATATAATCTTGAAATCTAAATTTTCAAAGGAGAAGGCTCTCATAATTCACCAATTCTCAAAAATACAAGTCTAACAATTCTCTCAATTCTCAAGGATCAAATCAAAGTTTTCTCTTCTTTTTGATCAAGAACACAACAACAATTTTATCAAGAATCCAAAGTCAAGATCAAGAGAAACTCTTCTCCGATCTTCAATCCGTTCATTGCGATCTCTATACCTAAGCCTCCTCTTCACTTTAATCGGTGAGTTTTCTTGAATTAAGCACTTTTGAAATAAGTGATTATTTAAGAAGCAATTTTTTGATCAAGCATGAATTGAATCTAGGTTGAATTTTGAATTGAGAACTTAGATATAGTGCTAGAATTGTGATTTGATTTGACAATCATGTGTAAATACGGGATTAGATAATTGAATTAAGTGCTTATTCGACTTAAGTGATTGTTTCATGAAAGTGCTTAATTGTTAAATCAAATGGTTGATGTTGCATGAATCATAATTGTTGGTTTTATATCAATCATGTGTTATCTGAATCTAAACCATGAATTATGAAAAATCAGTTGTTGAATGTATGGAGACTTTGTGTTTGATTAAATATTCAAGCCATTGAAAATGCTTAAAATTCTATTAAAACTGCCTCTGACACGAGGGTAAGTGGTTACCCGATTATGGTAACCGGTTACCATCCATTTCATTCACAAAAAATTTCAAAACTGTTACGTGTTAACTAGTTACCCAATTGTGATAACCGGTTACCCCAAGTCAGAAGAAAATTTCCAAAATCTTCAAAGTTTTGGTAACCGGTTACCCAATTATGGTAACCGGTTACCTCAATTCAGTATCTATTTTTTCATATTCTTGAGTTAGGATAACCGTTTACTCAAATCCTAGTAACCTGGTTCCTAAGCCAAAAAACAACAACTTCCATTTTTTTATTTTGTTTCATTTTTCATTGTATTTTCTCTTTCATATTAGTTTTTCCTTGTTATTTTTGACATGTGTGTTGGTTTTGCAAGGACTCATACTAAGGGATTCTCATGATGATATTAATTCACATTCCACTTTATTTGGGGAACATGAATTCGATATCCTATTTGGTCTATATTTCACTTTACTTGCGAGATACAGATGCGATTCAGACAAGTTTATGCTTTGATCCTCTTGACTTGAGGAATACACATATTTGTCGTGTTTTTGTTTGGCTTGTATTTTATGCAGGATGACTTTTGTGATGGTGTCCGATGCACATCATTTTTGTGATTTATTTTCACACCATTTTCTTTGAGGCTTATGTTGTACATCCGATTTATGACTTGCTTTGTTTGATGATGCTAGCTTACTCGAAGTTCTCCGGGTTTCTCATTTTTCCTTGCTTGCTACAGATTATTATCAGTTTGGTATTGCACTGCCTCCTTTTTTTCTTTCACTCTTTATAATTTTCTAGATAGTTCTGGGAGCCCCCATAGTGGCAAAGTTGCTGTTTAAAGACCTGTATCAGGCGTTCTACACTTTATTTTTAATATGTGTTGTGCTTGTGTTTTCTTCCTTGGTTGTTGATCGATGAGTCACTCAATTTAGAAATTGAGATCATGACTTTGCTCTCAGTGCATGCACCCTATAGGATTTTATCTCTTTCCTTTGTTTCTTTTTGATCGATGAGTCACTCAATTTAGAAATCGAGATCACGACTTCGCTCTCAGTGTGTGCTCTCTATAGGATTTTATCGCTTTCCTTTATTTTTGGTTGATCGATGAGTCACTCAATTTAGAAATTGAGATCATGACTTCCCTCTCATTTCATGTTCTCCATAGGATAGTTTTGTTAGACTTTCTTTGGCATTCTAGCCTAGATAGGATTTCTCTAGGTGTGCTCTCTTGAGCCTTTTGATTGTTAATTTCTTTTCCTACCTTGATCCTTAATGTCTTGGTTAGGCATTTGACCTGGGTTAGCATGCACTACTCATGACACATTATGTGTGCTCTCTTGACCTAGATCTCTTGAGCCTATTGACTTGCTTACTTGATTTCATCTTTGTGTGCATGTTTTGAGATGATATACCCTCGGCATGTTCCCCTAGGAGCTCTTGATTCATCTATATATGATGATTCGAGATAGACATAGTTTTAGGTGATAGACCCTTTCTATGCTCCTTTAGGACTTCTTGATTCATCTATAGATGATGATTTGAGAAAGAAATTAGGATTGTTATCCATGCATGTCATCATAGGGTAGAGATTTCCCTTCAAAACTCAACTTTAGGATCAATCATTGTACGCTAACATTAGGGATTAGATTTAGATAATCTCCCTTAGATGTTTTCTTTTCTTTTGCATCCTTTGCATCTAAAACAAAAACCTTCTTTTTCTCGACAAATGCGTAAAACATCTAAAACTTTCAAATCTTTTTTTAAGGTAAAACACACCAACCAATTTCTTTGTTTTTTTCCAATTAGCTTTTCTCTTCTAGGAGCATGTTAGTTCCTTTTTGATATAGGTCGTAAGTCTACGAAGGTCGACCCGAGGTGGAACGATCGAATCTAACATTGTTCAAATAAAAAATACAAATCCATCAAAACAAGTGAGCCAAACTACGACTAATCTGATTCCTTAAAAGGGATACATAGGCATTGTGGTAGGACCTGAACGAGCACAAATTTATTTTCCCTACATCATTTTCTATTTTCTTTTGCATGCATCCCCTCTTTGCATTTTATTTTATCCATTAAGCTTAGATTAGAAACACCCCCTTTGATCAGAATAACAAAAGTGGATATCATAGAGTACTACGGGCGTGTGAGGTGATAATACCTTCCCCTCGCCTAATAGACTCCCTTACCCGATCTCTCAGTCATTTGACCTTGATTTGACCCGTCTCAGGTTTAGTCGAGGTTTGTCTTTCCCTTCTTGTGGGATAAAAAATGTTCGATGGAGACTTCATTGATTTCATTATCAGTTGATGTTCAACTAGTTGTTTCAGCATCACTGTTCCTCCCACGTGAATAATTCCTTCAGAGGATAAGGCAGTACGATGAATGTTCTCAATCAGAAAATTTACAGAAGCTACAGGGCGCGACTGGGTGGTACAAAACAGAAAGAATATCTCCTCCTCACTAACATGGTCACCAGTGATACTCTTTCCAAGGAAAGTACTGGCACGAATCATCTGGAAGTATCAAAGGGCAGGGTTGTGGATTTGGTTGGACAACTGGATGGAAGGATCAGGGCTTCCTCCATTGGTGATATCACTCCATAATTTATCTATCTCATCCTGCATAAAATAACCTACAGGGAGTTCAGGCATAGCATCTGTGATAAGGTGGAAGAACCGAATATTAAATACTGGTTTTGTGTTTTGTGTTTGCAAATGTTGCGGTAAGTAAGAGTCGCCACCGACTTTTCTTTTATCCAACAAAGGAAAGGGTGAAAAGAACAAAAAAAGGCCTTTTCGAGAATTTTCTGAGTAAGGGGGGTAGATTATGGAAAGGGAAGGTGTTAGCACCCTTTCCATCCGTAGTTTTCTACAGGCTCTTAGAGTTTTGCTCGTTTTTAAATACCTTTGTCCTTTGTGTGTTTTGAAAATGTTTGGAAAATGCCTTAGTGCGGCGATTTGCTTTGCCCTTAACTCTTGTATTAGTCCTCAAGAGTGTTAACAAAGCAGATGTTTTGAAAATTGCTTTTGAAAAGTAGTTTTTTGTGTAAGTGCAAAATGTTTGAGGAAACTTCTAACATCTATCTACTTTGTTACTCGAAAAGGGTCATTCTTTTCCTCTTTTCCTTTAGACAATGCTATCCTACTATTAGTGAGTAGGTAGCTTTGTCGTCATATGTTTGAGGGACAATCGAAGGGACGTTTACATTCATGAAGGCAACTTGTGGAGACGCTTTAGCAATTTTATTTAGGGACTAGATCATTTACCAAAAAGGAAACTGTAGGGTCATCGAGGGACTATGATCTTTTGATTTATGGGTCTTTGCTAAAGCATTCCTGCCTTATGACTGTTTTATTTCTTAAAGGCAACCAAAGTGGGATACCCTAGAGGTGCGCGTGTGTAATTGTGTTTGATTAAGTTATTTTTGTCTTTTTGTTAAGTTTGCTAACGTTTGATTATTAGTCTTTCCATACAAGCCTAGTTACTAACAGTTAATATCTACAGAAAATAAAGTGCGAAAAGCGTAAATCTAAACTATTACATGGCTTTCGGGGAGGGGGTATTTACAATGTACAAATAATTGGGAAAAAAAATAAAGAAAGCAATGAAAATTCCTATTTAACATTTACATGAATATATAAAAAAATACGAAAAAATGAATAATGCCCGGAATAATGAAAATACGTTCTAAAACCTAGTGAGAAAAAAAAAACTTTTTTTTGTTATTTTTAATTTAAGAAAATAACTAAACTAATTATTGTAAATTCTATTTAGAAAATTAACTTAAGAAAAATAAACTAAACTCTTTTTGTGGTTTTTTATATTTATGAAAATAAATAATAAATCTAAATTTAGTCCTAAATTCTAGCTTATTTTAAATTAAGAAAATAGTTAAAATTCAATTAATTAAGAAATTAATTATTTAGTTAAAAATGTGTAAACCTAATTTTTGTGTGAGTTTTATATTATTATTATTAAAAAAGATTAAGAAATGAAATAACTAAATAAAACAAAAAGAAAAGAGATTGGGCTTGATGGTTGAAGTAGAATGGGGGTTGCAATTGAAATTTCGCTAAGCCCAGATTGTGAAGGCCAGGTCCATCCTTGGATCCAGTGTGGGCAGTACTTGATGGTACATGGTATCTCATGTTCAAGACGTCATGCATTCCATGTAATTCCCCTAACCTTCTCTAAGGATATCCAGGAACTCATATACACACATTAGAACATTCAAAAATTAATAAAAATAGAGATTCGAATTTGAGATTATACCAAAATGGTGATAGCTTGGATTTGGTGATCTGGGACCTTGAAAGCTTTGAGGATGGTTGGAACAGGTCCTTGGGAACCTCAAGAGCAATGTATGATTACTTGTTTGGACCAAAAGTACCTGCAAAGTGGGTTTCGAATTTTTACCACTTTTGATAATTTTACAAAAATGGTAGAGCTCTCTCTAGGCTATGTAGACCTGTTGAAATACTTGATAGATGCTTGTTTATATAGAGAGGAATTAGGAGACAAGAAAATAAAGGTTTAAACAACCTTAAAGCAAACGTTTCAAAGCCATGAACGAAATTTGTAACTTTGGCCAAAAGCAAGGAAACTTGTCATTTTTTGAATTTGAATGAATATGGACATGGCTGCACGAAATCTTGGGCTTCAAGGCAAGCTAAAACACCAACCCAAATGTCAAAACCTATTTCCAATTATTTTATACACTTTATTTTATATTTATTTAAAATAAACTAAAATAAATGTGTACAAAATAAGTAAAAAATGTAAGGCATGGTAAGAGTGTTTTTGGAAGTACTCTATAATCTTAGGAAGATGTTTGAAATCCAAGAAATTAAGCCCTTGCCTTAAAATTTCAAATTTGCTTAATGCATAATTCTTGAAAATTCCCAAATTTTTCCAACTTGGGCAAGCCATAACTTGCTCAACTTTTATCTCATGATGATGATCTTTTACTTTTTAGAAATCCCAAGATTCCTACTTTAATCCCTATTTTGATCAATTTTGCATTTCAAGATTTTATCTTGATCTAAATGGTGTTGACAAAAAGTGCCTTTTGTTGACTTTTGAAAATGACCTGTAACGTATAAGTTTGTATCTTTCAGGTGGTACATCTCTTGAACTTGTGGGCTGAAGAAAAGTTATAGGTAATTGAGTTCTCTTCAAAATGAGGCTTGGTTGGGGAAAAATGAATGAGTTATGTGAATGTTATGCCTGGTCAAAGTTTGATTTACTTTTCCTATAGAAACCCTAATTAGCAATTCTTGACTTTTGATGAATTAGGAGAATTTCTTGAGGAATCATGATCAACCCTTAATCAAATGATGGATATCATTTCAAAATGTCGAGGTTGACCAAAAACCTTGAAGGTTAACTGTATATAGGCCACAATATAATTTTGACCTAGTACAGTTGATTTTCAAACATTTGGGTAATTGACGGAGCAAACTTGTAGTGCAAGGCATGAAATTTGGCATGGACAATCTTGAAGACATATTAGGACCCTGGAAAACATTTGAGACCTTTGAAGCTCAAACATCTTGATTAAAATTGAAACCCTAATTAGAGGTTCATTGCCCTAGGAGGAGAATTTGTCTGATCAATTTTTGTAAACTTTGAGCAATTGGGGACCTCTAGGAGTACGTATTGTGTGAAAATGGGGGGGGGGGGGGGAATTTTGGGGTAGAATAGCTTCCCCTGTTCAATCTTCTTAAACCTGAAGATGTAGATTGGCTCTTCTGCCTTTCGTGATCTGAAGGTGGAAGATGATTGAACACTAGAGTGCCCAGAAATTTAAACTTGTTGATGTGATGGTTGATTGTGTAAGGAATGGGCTTAAAGATGCCATTTGGAATAGATGACTGAAGGTTATCGGAGATGGGCTTAAATATTCCATCAAGGGAAAATAACAAGGAATCATCGGGGATGGGCTTAAAGATGCCATCTAGAGTAGATGTTGATAAGAGATTCCTTTGTGGGGGTTTCTGTCCCTGTCATTTGAGGAGGATTTCGCTGAGGAATATTGGTCTCTGTTCTGGGGAATAGAGTCTAGGAGCTTCAGTGGTTCGTTACTCTGTTGGGGAGTTATCTCTTGACTTGAGAGATGAAAGTTATCTGTTATCTGGCCGGGACATGTTTTCACAGCGACTTACTGGAGGAATATGAGATTGACTGTTATCTGGTCGGGTCTAGGTTTTATAGTGTAGTAAACTGCTATCCGGATGTATAAGAAAAGGAACTTGTGTAGGGATGCTTCCGGATGAGTCCGTGTAAAACATCAGAAGGAACCTGCGTAGGGCTGCTTCGGGATGAGTCTGTGTAAAACTTCAAAAGGAGCCTGGGTAGGGCTGCTTCGGGATAAGTTCGTGTAAAACTTCAGAAGGAGCCTGGGTAGGGCTGCTTTGGGATAAGTCTGTGTAAAATTTCAGAAGGAGCCTGGGTAGGGCTGCTTCGGGATAAGTCTTTGTAAAAATTCAGATGGAGGGAGAAGGGACTTATGTAAGATTGCTTCATGAAGAGCCCGTGTAAAGCTTTATTTTAGAAGGAAAAGGAACCAGTGTAAGATTGCTTCGTGAAGAGCCCGTGTAAAGTTGTATTTTAGAAGGAGAAGGAACCCATGTAAGATTGATTCATGAAGAGCCCATGTAAAGCTGTATTTCAGAAGGAGAAGGAACCCGTGTAAGATTGCTTCATGAAGAGCCCGTGTAAAGATGTATTTCAGATAGAGAAGGAACCCGTGTAAGATTGCTTCGTGAAGAGACCGTGTAAAGCTGTATTTCAGAAGGAGAAGGAACCCGTGTAAGATTGCTTCATGAAGAGCCCATGTAAAGCTGTATTTCAGAAGGAGAAGGAGCCCGTGTAAGATTGCTTCATGAAGATCCCATGTAAAGCTGCATTTCTAAAGGAGAAGGAACCCATGTAAGATTGCTTCATGAAGAGCCCGTGTAAAGCTGTATTTCAGAAGGAGAAGGAACCCGTGTAAGATTTCTTCGTGAAGAGCCCGTGTAAAGCTGTATTTCAGAATGAGAAGGAACCCGTGTAAGCTTGCTTCATGAAGAGACAATGTAAAGCTATATTTCAGAAGGAGAAGGAACCCGTGTAAGATTGCTTCATGAAGAGCCCGTGTAAAGCTGTATTTCAGAAGGAGAAGGAACCCGTGTAAGATTGCTTCATGAAGAGTCCGTGTAAAGCTGTATTTGGAAGTCAGAAGGAACCTGTGTAAGATTGTTCATGTTGAGACCGTGTAAAGCTGTATTTAGAAGTCTGAAGAAACCCGTGTAAGTTTGCTTTATGATTAGCCCGTGTAAAGCCGTATTTGGAAGTCAGAAGAAACCCGTGTAAGATTGCTTCATGTTGAGCCCGTGTAAAGCTGTATTTGGAAGTCAGAAGAAACCCATGTAAGATTACTTCATGATGAGCCCGTGTAAAGCTGTATTTGGAAGTCAGAAGGAACCCATGTAAGATTGCTTCATGTTGAGCCCGTGTAAAGCTATATTTGGAAGTCAGAAGAAACCCGTGTAAGATTGCTTCATGATGAACCCGTGTAAAGTTGTATTTGGAAGTCAGAAGAAACCCGTGTAAGATTGCTTCATGATGAGCCCGTGTAAAGCTGTATTTGGAAATCAGAAGAAACCCGTGTAAGATTGCTTCATGATGATCCCATGTAAAGCTATATTTGGTCGCACAAATAATTACTCTATTTTATTTCAGGAGCTAATCCTGGACCTGTTGAATATTGTTGATGATAAATATTTGTTGATTGATCTTTTCTGAAAAGGTAAAGCGTTAGTTGTATGCAATGTCATGATGCATGAAATGCAGTCTAATGGCGTTCTCAAAATAAATGAGATTGGGATGTATGCATTTGTACTGCAGATACTATGACGTTTGTAGAATGATGTAGGAATGCAATATGTGAATGTATCAGTTGCTCTATTGCAGCGCTGTAGAATTAGGGAAAATAAATCCCTGATTGCAACTGGCGATGAATAATGTAGGTCTTCAGATTTTGTTGAAGCTGAACTGCTGGGAGATGATCTTCTGTTGTTAGAGAAATAAACTCTGTTGGGGAAGGAAAGCTATGTGCACTTCTTGAGGATTTTGTGAAATCCTGTTGGGGAATCCTGAGAAGTTTAACGACTTTACTGGGGAAAACCGAATGTCAGAGCAGTAGTTGGAAATTCCTGTTCTGCCGGGGACACAAGAACACCTGACATCACTAGGTTGTAAGCTGAGGATATGGCGACGACTTTTTAGTAAGATGCCCCTGCCTCTGTACTTGCTGGAGAAAGTACCTGCAGAGACTTTGTGGATGGTTTGAGTGTCATCCCAACTCCTGGGGTGATTTGTAAATGCTGATCTGGATGATAAGTCTTCTACTGATAAACAAATGACAAGATGATGGGACATAGTGTTACGTTTTTAATCCCTAACTTTTTCCTGGACCGTCCTTTCAGGTTTTCAGTCCACCGTGATACCCTTTTTTCTCAAGCCGCCTTTTAAGGTTTTTGACTTGCCAGGTGTAAATGTTTTTTGTATATATCCCTAATTTTTTCCAGAACTCTTTTGGTTCGTCGGGATGCCCTTAATTTTACCTAGGCCTGTTAACCTAGCAGGTCTTTTTCATGCGTAGTATTTTCTGACTATGTCCGCGCTTATAGGACGTGGAGAGTTGTCACCGTCTATGACAACAAGTGTTGTAGAAATGCCAAAAAATATTTATGTGATCGCATGTGCCCTTTCATACGTTGGAGCCTGTGTGGGGCTGCTTCAGGATGAATCTGGTGCACCCGATGTTTGATCAAGTTTCTGATAGTCTTGAATTTCCTAGGTATCTTTTCTAAGAACTGTCATGGAAGGATTCGAAGACATGATACTAACACCATATGATACTACTGGCACAGACAAGCAATTTGGTGGTACCAAAGATTCAAATTTCACAGTGATTTTCTGCTGGAATCCCCGATCAATGTAACAGCCCCCGAGTGATTTAGATGGAGATCTGCCCCTGGCTATTCAGCATTTTTAGAGAGATTCTTTTCATATTGGCTTGACTGCCCTAGATTAATTATACACCATGTCACGCCCCTTGATTATGAAAGGCTTGTTATTGAGAATTTTTTTTCCGTCAGAGGTGATTCTGTCCATTGAGGGGGTCTTCGTTCACTGAATATTCGTTGTGTGAATTTCCCTGCTGTTTGAACAATTAGCTATGTGCAACCAATGTCATTTAAAGAATGCAAATCTTATGTCTATCTTGAAGTTTTAAAATTCATTATTTAGTAAAACAAACGAATTTTGTAAGAGTGTGATATCAACTCAGAATTTGTAGTAAGCCTTACAAGAGTCAGGATACCTTTGTAACAATATGCTCTCGAACTAACCCATGCTTCAGCTAGGACTTTTAAGGGTTGTAACGTGGCCTAGTTCACGGTTTAAGAAACAAAGAATAAATGCTCAAAATTTATTTGTACCCACCCGTTATTCGTGATGTTCTCCAGTCCTATGTTCAGTTAGTTGTGCATTTCGAATCCCAGTTGAGTTCTGGAATGTTGGCCCCGATATTTCAGTGATGGTTAAGAAATTGAAAATTTGTTTGAGAAGACAGTCATTTTTGTGACCTTTTCTATTTGTTAAGGATTTATAGGACCTCTTTCTTTTTTGATTTTGCTATCCCTGTCTTTTGCCTGAACTGTTTCTTTTGTGATTACAGCCAGCGGGATGCCCCAGTTTTTTTCTTAAGTCTCCTTCATAGGTTTTTACTTAATGGGCTTTTAATTTGAGAGATAATGACTTCCTGTTCTTAATGATTATGTGGAACTATCACCATCTTTTGGAGAGCATCTTCTGACCTATTTTTCGTGTATGAAGGGAAAGTTTGCGACTGAATACACATCTGAATTAACTAAGAAAACTAACCTGCCCCAGGTTATGATTAAGGGTTTTAATTTGTGTGAAAAGAAAACTCCTACTTCTTAGGCTCAAAGGGGTTGACTAGGGATTATCTTCCTTATAACTCCATTGTCTAGGATTTTAAACAACGCATGTACATCGTCAGCGGGGTCTATTCAAAAGCATAATGTAGAGGTTATGGTATCGTTCTCGTCATCCTCCCTCTAAAGGCTTAGCGCTTTTAATCAAGAGCTGAATATCATAAAAAGGAAGTAAGAAAGTAGTTTAAGCATAATGAAAACAAATTAATTCAAGACAAACATGTGTAAAACATTAATGAAATAAAAAAGTTGAAATGACAATAATTGTTTGAACAAACAAAGAAAATACAACTTGAGAATTCAAATGAACAAAAATGCTCTCAATCCTGGCCATGATTTGGCATGGAAGCAGTGATCAAGTTGGGAGTCTCAGGAGGGTAAAACTCAATCTCCTTGGCGTCAATCATATTTTGAATCTTGTATTTCAGTGCCCAACAATCGTTAGTATCGTGCCCAGGACTGCCAGAATAATAGGCGCACCTTGCATCAGGATTGTAGTTAAGAGAAGAAGTCTTAGGGTTTGGATGATGTCCTATCAATGTAATCAAATTCATCCTCAACATATGTTGTAATGCTTGAGACAACGGCATGTTGATTTTGGTAAACTGTCTCTTAGGCTCGTCTTGCCTTCGCTGATTACCCCGTTGTTATGGTCGTTGCACGCGTGCCGAATTAGAGACCAACACTGCCCCTACAGATTGGTGGTAGTCTGCCTTATTACGACCCTTCTGGCCATACACAACATCGACTTCCCTCTTACCATCAAATGGCTTCTTCTCAGCACTAGAAGATGCAGCCATCGGGATCTTCCCACTCTTGATACCACTTTCGATCCTTTCTCCAGTCAGAACCATCTATGTGAACCCGAATGAGGAACTCCCAGTCTGCAAATTAAAGAATGGGTCTGTCAGAGTTCCCATGAACATGTATACCATTTCCCGATCATTCAGAGGAGGTTGTACCCTACCATCTAGATCCCTCCATTTCTGGGCATATTCCTTGAAGCCTTCGCTAGAACCCATAGACATGCTTTGAAGTTGTGTACGAGTTAGAGTGAGGTCAGCATTGTATTGGTACTGCTTGTAGAAAGCAGCAGCCAAGTCTTCCCAGGTATGAATGTCTGTTCTTTCTAGCTGATAGAACCAATCTAGTTGAGTGCCAGCCAAACTTTCTTGGAATAAATGGACCCATAACTTCTGGTCAGCAGTGTGAGTCTGGATCTTTCTAACATATGACCTTAAGTGAAGCTCGGGATAGGAAACACCGTCATATTTTGAAAAGATAGGGACCTTGAACTTAGGTAGGATGACCACCCCTGGAACCAAACCTAATTTTTCAAAATCCAGACCGAGCACCCTTTGGATCTCCATGGCATTGAGCCGATCCTCCAGCCATTTGTATTTATATTCAGCAGGGGGATATTGCTCCTCAGAATAGTCAGGTTCATCTTCTTCAGACGCTAGATTATTGTCTCCTTCCTCTGATTCCTCGTCATCTTCCTCTTTATTATCCATTCCCTTTGATGGGGTTGCGAAATCTAGAGCTCGGTTAGCTGGTCTTCTTCTTCCCACACTCAAAACACAAACTGGTTTCTTTACCTTCTTAGTCTTCTTTTTGATGATCAGAGCTTTCAGGTCTTCTTGCCCCTGGGTCAGAGTCAGGAACATTTGTTGGAACTGAGCGTTTTGAGCCTGAAGGTCTTTGATTGTTTGTTCAAGATCCATTTCTTCTTGCTAAAATAAATAGCAAAGGGATAAGAAGCTTGTACCTGGAAGACATGTTATGAAATGGCATGCATGCAATGTTTTCAAGGATCTCGCAGGGTAAACAAGAAAATGTTAGGAGTTGAACTGCGAATTTAACTGAAGAACTTTTGTATCGTTTGAAGGTCTGTTGGCTCCTAAATTCGACACCTTTGTTTTGATTGATGTCAGCCATTAAAAGCTAAAAGATGCTTTCGACTGGCTAAGTCTGTCGAAGTGCCCGTCGAAAGATGGCAAAATAATTAGAAGATTTCTTCCAAGGAAGAAGGCTGGTTGCCTTCGACGTCGAAGGAGTTTTCGTCGAAGACGTCTCTTGATGAAAGTGTTCGATGGTCCAGAGTGGAGCAGTTTGAAATTCAAAGCTTTGGAGGGAAAACGGTTTCCAGCAGTTACTACGTGCAAACGTGCAAGGATCTGGAGCGTCGAGCATGGAGAACGTGCCAAGTGGCTTGATCTCGAAGCAGTGTAACTGCCCGACGGTTACTTGGAATGTTTTAGTATAAATAGGAGTAGACATGTAGTTTCTCGCGTGTGTTCACAATTATATACATAGTCACTCATTTAGATTCAAGTACCCAGTGTGAGCGAAAGAATTGTTGAGAAATGTATGTGTGAAACACCAATTTTATCAATTAAAGTCATTTACTTTTCCAGCATTTTACTTGCTTTTCTCCTTTAAATTTCTGTCGAACCTTTACTTTAAAGCCTTGTTTATTTTACCAAGCCTTTCCTTTATGCAATTTACTTGAAACAATTTATTTAAAGCCTTATCCAATTTAATCAAACTTCAAAATCAACCTATGTCCATAGGATCAATCTGATCGGTCCTGCGAGTAACCAAATAAGTAACCATTTGGAGGATCAGCGGTTGTTTACCAAAACCCAAGGTAAACAAATTGGCACACCCGGTGGGACTGTGTGTTGATTGTTGAAAATAATCTCATCTTTTCGAGTTGTATGTTATTGAGGAGTGGTAGAATATACACCAACGATAACAATACTGCCAGAAGAAGGGAAGAAATGGCGAATCCGCCAAACAATAACGAAATCCCACAAACGAGTGTGGGAGCAACGGTTAATATGACCGTAAGTGAAGCGACGAATGTTGGTTCGACACCAGCAGTGTCAGTCACAACCACGGGGCCAATAACTTCGTTTACAGGCCCCAGAATACCTTTGGGAACTCCCCCACCAAGGGGAAATATAGGCACAAGGCCTGTGGTTCCCCCAGGATTTATTCCATTCTATGGTATGCCAACTTCTGAAGTGGCAAGCCTAACGAATGCTGCGTCCACTTATTCAGACCCTTTCATGAGTGCTTCTTCGCCACTCCAAGGCTCTGGAGTAGGCATGGCGAATAGAAACATGACCCAACTCTTAGGAGGAACGTCCCAAGTAGCCCATGGCCTTACAAATGCCTCGACAGCAGTCTTGAGGCAACAAATGGACGAAAGCAACCATGATATGGTGCAAATGTTGGCACAAACTTTGAGTACAGTGCTAAATCCTCTAATACAAAATACTACTCAATCGAATCAGCAAGTTACAGCGCAAATGACGCGTTTGGCTGACTTCTTTGGAGCACCCCCACCTATTCGACAGCCCCAAAGGGCGCAAATAAGAGGAAATCAGGGGATATTTGTAGAGGAAGAAACCACCATTAACCAGGCCCAACAGCCTGTCGAAGAAAACCTTAGGGCACGGTGGGAACAACCTGTCGAAGAGCCTAGGGTAATAGCCCCAGAGGTAAGGTTAGTCAACAGAAACCAAAATGCTGACGAAGTAGTTCAGCATACCCAATACCAAAACATGGGTTTGGAAAACAATCTGGCAACCATGATCGAAAGGATCATGACTCAGAATGGGATGAACATGGGCTTTCGAAGGCCCAACTTTACATCTCCATTGTCAGAATACGTGTTACAAACGGATTTACCTCCTAGGAGCAAAGTCCCCAAATTTACTAAGTTCTCTGGGGACACGACAGAATCTACTGTCGAACATGTGGCGAGGTATTTGATCGAAGCAGGAGACATTTCAAATAATGAAAACCTAAGGATCAAGTACTTCCCAAGTTCCTTAACCAACAAGAACGCTTTTACTTGGTTCACAACTCTACCCCCCAATTCGATCCATCATTGGACCCAGTTGGAAAGATTGTTCCATGAACAATTCTATATGGGGCAAACCAAGATAAGCCTGAAAGAACTGGCCAGTGTGAAGAGACGTTTCACTGAACCTATAGACGAATATCTGAATAGGTTTAGGTTGCTTAAGGCGAGATGTTTTACACAAGTGCCAGAACATGAGTTGGTCGAAATGGCCGCAGGCGGTTTAGATTATTCCATTAGGAAGAAGCTAGATACCCAGTACCTAAGAGACATGGCCCAACTGGCCGATAGAGTTCGACAGGTCGAACGCCTCAAAGCTGAAAAAGCTAAGGCAACGAAAACTCACAAGAGAGAAAGAATAGCGTACGTTGAGATGGATGACGAAGATCTAGAATCCTTCGACGATACTTTAGCTGTCGAAGAAGGAGAGGTCGATTTAGCAGAACTAAAACAAGGGCCACCATACTCTTGTAAACAGTTAGTCCCCTCAAATGGGAAAAATCCCATTGGTCCAGACAGGACCAACGATAGGTTCCCAAAAAAGACTTATAGCTTTGACATCACAAAATGTGATGAAATATTCGACTTGCTGGTTAAAGATGGCCAAATGATAGTACCCCCTGGGGTAAAAGTGCCTCCTCTTGATCAAAGAAAGAAGAGAGGTTTTTGCAAATATCATAATTTTCTAGGCCATAAAACTTCTCAATGTTTTCTTTTCAGGAATCTTGTGCAAGACGCTATTGAGGAAGGGAGATTAAAGTTTGCTGACAAATCCCCCATGGCTGTCGACTCCAATCCACTGAAGGCTGAAGCCCACTATGCAGAACCCTTTGAGGTGAACATGATAGAGGCAACCAGGATCCAGTCGAAGAAGCCAGGCATTACCATGGTCGAAGTCTCAAAGGACCACATCAACATGCCAATCTTTGGCAGTTTTTCTGGAAATTTATCCAGGAAGACAATTGAGGCTGTCCAGAAAGTGGTCGAAGACCCGAAGTCGAAGACTGATGAAGCACAGAAAACTGGATCAAAGCCCAGTTCCCACTTGGCCACTGTTCAAGGCCAGACGGAGAATCTGGAGACACAAATGAAGCAACTAACTCTTGCTAATAAGGATACATTGAATATCAACATGGTCGAGCTTTCTGACCCTAAAGCTTCAGAAGAGGCCATAAGGCAAGAGCAGGCTAATAAAACGGCTTTCCCTAGGGAAAACGAAAACTTGGCAGATTTTTTACAAAGATGCCAGAAGAAGAAATCAGAGGTGATGCTGTGTCCAAGATGCAGTTCTATCTTTGATAAAAAAGCTGCTGAGCACATACAAGGCGTGAGAGCAGCGAACAAGAGAAGGGAGAATGCTGACCTTCGACATGATCCCAGAAGGGGTTCTAATCAAGACAAGAGGCCATTGACTTTTAGGCCTCCAACAAATGTACCAGTAGACACTTGGTACAAAACATCTGGCCGGAAAAGGCCAAGTGAAGAGAAATGGCATTCTTTCGATGTGCCAAGAGGTTCCTCTTTGATTCAGAAGAAAGAACCTCAAGTTGCTGCACCCAAGGTTGCTCAAGTGTCCAGCAACTACAAGGGAAAAAATCCTATGTCTCGATCCCAATGGAGGAGATATCAAAGGAGGCGAAAAGCAGAAAGGGAGGCTGCCAACGAACCTAAGGCAGAAACTAGTTCGAATGTGCCTCAAAGGAAACAAAGAAAGCCTCTTGAGAGAGAACCAGTTACCAACAGGCTAGTTTGGCCTAACCAAAGTGAAGTCGAAGACGAAGATGATGCTGAGTCCGACGATACTCTGGATATAATGGTGAATATTGTTTCAGTACTGCCTAGGGAATTCAATCGACAGGTAGAAGTCGAAGCCAGTGACTGGGAGGTGGAACAAGAAATGGCCAAACATAGGCCAGTGTGCTATTTTGTCATGGACAATGGCACTACAGAGGAACAAAATGGCTTCTTCGAGCCACCTACAGAGGCGATGAAGAATTACCTCAAGCCTTTGTTCATAAGGGCTAAGCTCGAAGAGACCACTGTGAATAAAATATTGGTCGACTGTGGGGCCACTATCAATATTATCCCTCACTCTATGCTAAGGAAGATTGGCAAAAGGGATGAAGAAATCAAACCTCACAATATGGTCCTGTCGAACTATGAGGGCGGCATTGGGACCACCATGGGAGTGATCCAGCTAGATATCAAAGTTGGGTCGATCCTTCGACCAACAATGTTCATGGTCATATCGGCCAAACCTAACTACAACCTTTTGTTAGGCCGTGAGTGGATTCATGGTGTTGGCGCTGTGCCTTCATCGATGCATCAAAGGCTGCTTCTATGGCGTCCAGATGGGATGGTCGAAAACATAGAGGCAGATCAAAGTTACTACCTTGGCGAAGTGAATCACTTGGGTGTAACAGATTTCGACAAAAACTTGGCTCACATAGGGCCATGTCCAACACCTGACTTCGACATGGCGCCAGCGCCAAACACCTTTTGTTCCTTATACCTGCATCCTGAGCATGGTTTCCAATGGGACAGAGAAGACTTGTCCCACATAGACTTCAGTGGGCTAACTGATATCCAACCAACTGGTTGGGGAAGTGAATTCAGTGATAATGACTGAGTCACAATCTCTGAAGCGAATTTCTGCTTATGTGGCCGAAACCAAGATGATAACGGCTCTCGAAGCCGAAGTAAAGTACATGGCCATACGGGCCAATGATCAACAAATATCTGCTGTTGGCCCAGGAAAGGATTTCGATCCAAAACCTCCTGATATCATGCCAGAAGGAATGCAGGAACAGAGGCTCGACGCCATCTATGACGATGAGCCTTTGGGCTTCGAAAAGGATCCCTTGGCGAACAACATTAAGATGTTAGCACAAGACCCTTTAGAAGAAATCAACTTAGGAGAAGGATCAGAGAAAAGGCCAACTTACATCAGCGCCAAAATTGATCCAGAACTTAGGTTGGAAGTAATCCAATTGCTGAAAGAGTTTAAAGACTGTTTTGCATGGGATTATGACGAAATGCCTGGTCTCGACAGAGGATTGGTAGAACTTCAGTTGCCAATCAAACCTGGAAAGAAGCCAATCAAGCAAAATCCAAGACGCTTCGCTCCAGAAATATTGTCGAAGATCAAAACGGAGGTCGAAAGACTTCTGAAATGCAAATTCATCCGTATTACAAGGTATGTCGAATGGATTGCAAATATTGTGCCAGTAATTAAGAAAAATGGCACATTAAGGGTGTGCATAGATTTCAGAGATTTGAATGCTGCCACCCCCAAAGATGAATATCCTATGCCTGTGGCGGAAATGCTAGTCGATTCTGCCGCTGGCTACGAATACCTGAGTATGCTCGACGGTTATTCAGGATATAATCAAATATTCATTGCTGAAGAGGATGTGTCGAAAACAGCTTTTCGATGCCCAGGGGCCTTAGGCACTTACGAATGGGTAGTGATGCCTTTTGGCCTAAAGAACGCTGGGGCAACGTACCAGCGAGCAATGAACACTATCTTCCATGATTTTATTAACACTTTTATGCAAGTTTATATTGATGATATTGTTATAAAATCTGTTTCCAGGAAGAGTCACATTGACCACCTTCGACAATCATTCGAAAGAATGAGAGAACATGGTCTGAAGATGAACCCTTTGAAGTGTGCGTTCTGTGTGAAAGCTGGAGATTTCTTGGGCTTCGTTGTCCACAAAAAAGGAATCGAAATCAATCAGAACAAGACGAAGGCAATTCTGGAAGCGAAAGCGCCATCGAATAAGAAGGAATTGCAATCTCTCTTAGGCAAGATAAATTTCTTGAGAAGGTTTATATCTAACCTAAGTGGGAAAGCTCAAGCCTTTTCACCCTTACTTCGACTGAATAAAGAGGGGTTCGAATGGGGGCAAGAGCAACAAGAAGCCTTCGACAAAATCAAAGGGTACCTCACTAAGCCACCTATTTTGGTGCCTCCTTGTAGCAATAGGAGTATGAGATTGTACATAGCTGCATCTGACAAAACTCTGGGAAGTATGTTAGCCCAAGAGGATGAGAATGGAGTCGAAAGACCCATTTATTATCTCAGTCGAGTTTTGAATGATGCAGAAACTAGATATAGCGAAGTTGAAAAATTGTGTCTATGTCTGTATTTCTCTTGTACAAAACTCAAGCAATATATAAAACCAGTTGATGTTTATGTTTCGTCTCATTTTGATCTTTTCAAATATATGTTGTCGAAACCTATCTTGCATAGTCGAATTGGCAAGTGGGCATTAGCATTGACTGAGTACTCCTTGACCTTTATGCCTCTTAAGGCAGTAAAAGGACAAGTGGTTGCAGACTTCATAGTCGACCACTCAATTCAAGTCGAGGATATTAATTATGTGGAGATAGAACCTTGGAAATTATACTTCGATGGTTCCAGCCATAAAAATGGAACAGGAGTAGGAGTCTTGATTATTTCTCCAGATAAAATTCCAACAACATTCAAGTACCAAATAGAAGGTTCTTGTTCGAACAATGAGGCTGAGTATGAAGCTCTAATTACTGGCCTTGAGATATTGTTGGAATTGGGGGCAACTCGAGTCGAAATAATGGGAGACTCAGAGTTAGTCATCAAGCAAGTCACAAAGGAATATAAATGCATAAGAGAGAATCTCATTATGTACTTTGTGATAGCAAATCGTTTATTGAAACAATTTGAAAGTGTCAATATTCGACACATACCCAGAGTCGAAAATCAAATAGCCAATGACTTGGCACAAATTGCATCTGGGTATAAGATTTCAAAAACGAAACTACAAAGAGCAATCGAAGTTCGAGAGAAGATAAAAGCAACTTGTCTATCACCATCAGACTTGGAATCGACGAGGCTAGGATATGCTGATCACTCAAACTTCGAGATTTCGTTCATTGATAATTTGTCAGAGCAAGATTGGAGGAAACCCATTGTGGACTATCTCCAAAATCCAGGAGCTTCGACAGAACGAAAAACAAAATACAGTGCGTTGAGTTTTGTGCTCATGGGTAATGAATTATTCAAGAAGACGCCTGAAGGGGTGTTGCTGAAATGTTTAAGTGAAACTGAAGCATACATAGCCCTTTCGACTATGCATGCTGGGGCATGTGGGGCTCACCAAGCAGGCCATAAGATGAAATGGTTGTTGTTTCGACAAGGACTATATTGGCCCACTATGCTGAAAGATTGTGTTGAGTTCGCCAAAGGTTGCCAGGAGTGTCAAGTTCACACAGGTATCCAACATGTGCCAGCAAGCGAACTTCAATCGATAGTGAAGCCTTGGCCCTTTCGAGGATGGGCGTTGGATCTCATTGGAGAGATTCGACCAGCATCATCAAAGAGTCAGAAATACATATTGGTAGGCATTGATTATTTTACTAAATGGATCGAAGCTGTCCCTTTAGTCAATGTAGACCAAGAAAATGTCATTGAATTCATTCAAAAGAACATTATATTTAGGTATGGAATCCCTGAGACAATAACAACTGATCAAGGGTCAGTTTTCACTGGTCGAAAGATGCAGGAATTTGCTCAGGAAACAGGTTTCAAACTCCTAACATCCACGCCTTATTATGCGCAGGCGAATGGTCAAGTCGAAGCAGCTAACAAAGTGGTGATTGGCTTGATAAATAAACATGTTGGGAAGAAACCAAAGAATTGGCATAAGACGTTAGACCAGATTTTATGGGCTTGTCGAACGTCCCCAAAAGAAGCCACTGGTACAACACCATATAGGCTAACTTTTGGCCATGATGCAGTATTGCCAGCAGAAATTTGTCTTCAATCTGCAAGAGTTCAGAGGCATTATGATATTCCTTCTGAGGTTTATTGGAATATGATGTTAGATGAACTGGTGGATTTAGACGAAGAGAGATTACACGCTCTCGACTTACTCAGGCTTCAGAAGAAAAGAGTAGAAGACTCTTATAATAGAAAGGTAAAACCTAAGGTATTTTTGCCTGAAGATTTAGTTTGGAAGGTAATTCTTCCCATGGATCGACGGGATCGAAGCATGGGGAAATGGTCACCCAAATGGGAAGGACCCTTCAGAGTTATCCAAACTTTTTCTGGTGAAGCCTATGAAGTCGAAGAGATAAGTGGTGATAAAAGGCTCTTGAGAGTAAATGGTAAATATTTGAAAAAATATAAGCCTATACTTCAAGAGATAAAAATAAAATAATAAAAGAACAAACTAAATTAACCATAAAAAATGCCAAAATGGAAATTTTTATTAATTTCAGCCAAGATGGCAATTGTTGTCGAAAACGATTACAGAAGATGGTTACAAAAGAGAATCAATCAAAAGGTAAGAGAATTCTTGAGTCGAAGATACTTGGCATACTGCAGCTCCAACCTCTTTTTGCACCAAGAGTTTTCTTGCACTAGTTTGGCAATTTGAGCGTCGAGGCTTTGGGCCCTCTCAGCGAATTCCAGGCCTTGCTTGATCTCAGTCTGGCTCTCAGTGTCTGGGATGGTCGAAAGAATTTCCTCCTGGAGTACAGTGTTGGCGTTTATCTTCGCCTCTATCTCTGCAATTTGTGCTCGGAAGGAGACATTCTCTCGCTCAATGGCATCGACCCTTTCCTGTGCAGACGCTTTTTGTTTCGACAACTCGGCAATTCGAGAAGTCGAATCTGAGACAGCAGTCCACGCAGATGAGCTTTTGCCATGCAGCACTTCGAGCTGACTGTTAAAACCTCGTTGGCGCCTGTAATCCGCTGAAACTTGATCAATCATAGAATGTAATTCCATGATCAAGTCTGAGATTTCTGGGGCTACAGCTTCGAAGTCAACAGCATTCAAGACCTCTTTTAAGCATGATGGAGCAGTGGGGTCCCCCTCTAAAGTCTTCATCAAATCTCTCTTGAAGAACTGGGCCTTAACCTTCGCCAACGCATCATCAAGAGGAGAAGTTTCAGTAGATTTCCCCGACAGGGTAGGAATTTCCTGACTAGTGTCAGAAGAACTCTTACTCTCGATGATTGCATTGAGGTAGCTGACAGGGTCAGTTTGTTTCAAGATTTCCAAGTCCTCTTTTGACCTGTGCTTTGAGGAGGTAACCCTTGCCACAGTATTATCTTGGGCTTGAGGCTGTTGAATGCTGAGTGCCTCGTTTGGTTGCTCTTCGACTTGGACTGAGGCGGTACCAGCGTCGACTTGTGGTTCTTCGTTAACATCACCTTGGGGTCCTTCGCCAGCGTCATTTTGTGGCTCTTTGCTAGCGTCACCCTGGTGTTCTTCGCCAGTACCACCTTGGTGCTCTTCGTCAACAGCATCTTGATTCTCTTCGCCATTGCCTTGGTCTCTTCCTTCAGGATTCTCTTCTGACGACAAGTCCACCACATGAACCGTTTCTGGCTGTGTTTCCTCCACCATAGGTTCTTCTGTTGTCTTCTCCACTGTTTCAGCATTGGCCTCATTCTCAGTATGGGCTTCGTCATTGCCCAAATCTTTTTCCTGAGGCCTGCTAAGGTCAGCAGATTCTAGAGTTTCTGAAGTCCTTGGTGGAGAACTTTCAGTAGTGTCCTGAAAAAGAGAAAGAAGACAAATCTTCAGATGTCGAAAGAGACACAATCGAATACTGGTATCTATGCCTAAGTTATAAAAAGGGTCCAATAGATTACCTGTGGATTAACTTCAGCCCCAGGGCTGGAATTGTCACTTTCGACAGGCTTGGTAAGAAGAGCGTTCAGTTCCTCCTCAGTTGGCTCCTCGATGATCACTGCAGGTGGCCTAGGCTTTCTCACAGCGACCTTTATTCTGACGGTTCGACCTTCAGGGGCAGGAGCAGGAACAGAAGCATCCTTCGTTAACTTTCGCCTCTTTAAGGGGGCAGGAGGAGAATCACTTTCGTCATCACTCCCTGATTCGACCACCAGTGCTGCCCGTTTCTTGGGCGAAGGGGCCTAGAAAACCAATAGGAATTCGATTGAATAATTACATCGAAAATAAAAAATCGAAAGCCAGAAGAAAAATGAAGAAAATCTGGTTACCGATGCAGGAGGCCTCCTCGAAGAGCCTTCCCCCTGTTGGTTGCCTGTTGTCTTCGTCGGCGCTATAGTCTTCGCCGGCGGTGGAGGTTTTGTTGAAGGGACTCCTCCTTGTGGGCCTTCTGTAGCCTTCTTGGCTAGAGGCTTTCGAACAACTGAAAGCGAAAAGAAAAGTTAACAGGCTAGCAGTCGAAGAGAAAGACAAAAAGTAATGTGAGAGCATGAACTTACATTTCTTTACTTTGTCCAACACAAGGACAAAAGACTTCTGCAACTCTACCATGAAGTCCTTCTCGTCGAAGAAGTACTCAGCATAATAGCTTCTCCACCCCTCCTCAAAGGATGGTGAGCAAAGGAAATTAAGCTGGTAGTCAAACAGCGAGAGGATTGTTCGACCAGCATATCTTCCGATATGCTTGATGGCAGCTTCTTCTGTATAATCGTTGCAGAAGTACAACATTGACTTCTCTCTTTGAAAAATAGGAGAAGGCAGGGTTTGGATGATACCAAACTGGCGAGATACCAGATTTGGTTGATAGGCAAGCAGACTCAAATGAGTCTTAGAACTCTTAAATCGAAGAGGCATGATCCTGGGTGTCAGGAACGCCTCCCAAAGTACGGTGTGCTCATCGACATTGGGACCACTCGATTCCTTTGGATGTGGCCTTGTGAACCATGCTGGCCCCACCCTCCGTTGAGAAAATGGAGCCATAGTTGAAACAAATTCCTTCCTTCGAGCGAACATCAGAACAAAGTTAGTGAAGGTTTGTTGAAACTCCAGCCCATCTTCCACAGGTGTCAGCAGAGCCAGCCTAATTCCTTCGATACGTCTATTAGCTATCGCTGGGGCTTGTTCATTTATCTGAATCTTCTTGGGTAAGAAAGATTCGAAAGTGGCGTTGAGCCACAGTTGAAGTAGCCAGAAAGGCCCAGCGAGTAGCAAACTGGCCCTATCTTCGATATGTTTCAAAAGAGTGACCCCATTGCTGATCGAGTCATAAAGACTGGCCAGAATTAGTTCTGCCAAACAGATGTTTTGGCGGTGATGCAGTTGGGTGGCAAGAGTGACCATCTTTTTGGTCACTTGTAGAGACTTCGAGCAAAACACAAAGCGAGTTAGCCATAAGGCTAGAAACGCTATGTGTTCGACATCCGACACCGCGTCTGTCGACCTGTCATGATAATGGTTGATAAAGGTGGTGTATGTTGGCTTGGTCTCAGAGAAGCCAATTTGGTCCTCCGACATCTCCTCCGGGTCGAAGTAATCTCCGGTTGGTCGAAGGCCAGTAATAGCTGCTACGTCGAAGAGTGTGGGGGTTAACATCCCACATGGAAGGTGAAAAGTGAAGTGAGAGTAATCCCAGAACAACAGCGAAGCTATAAGCATCTCTGGGGAGTAGTTTAAGCCTGTCTTCGACAGCATCACTAGGTCGAAGATTCCCATTTCCTTCCAGACTGGAGTTTGATGTTTCTCCAACTTTGTTAGCCAAGCAACATAATCGGAGGTCAGATTAGGGCAAGACCTGAAGACCCTAACACTTCTGTTGAAGAAGCGGAGGTCGATTTTCTCGCGTGTAGGGTCTTCGTTGTCTTCTGCGTCCTTCTTGGCGCATGCTACTGGCTTGAGTTTCTCGACGATGGGGAAGTAGCTCTTGATCTTCAGAGCTTCAGAGATGCTTGGATTCATGGGGCCAGACATTGCGAAGATCTGGTTGGAGTATCCAACCGGGATCATCAAGTGACGCGAATAAGCATCGCGAACGGAGATGTCAGAAGGTTCAGGAACCCTTCGTTTCCCTGTAGAGTTCACTACCGGAGCAGTAACAAAGACCTTGGGTTTAACATGTTGTTCAGTTGGTGCGTTAGCCTTGGGGGCAGTAGAAGCAGAGGCCATTGTTGAGGATGAAGATGAAGTGAAAGAGGAAAAGTTTTCTGCAAAGAGAGCAAGCTTGTACGAAAGCAAGGAAGTTTGAAGGCTAGTTTGTGTAAAAAGTCCCACAATGGGATATTCACTACTATTTATAGTAGTGGGAAAAATCTCCAATAACGAGGACATTAAATGTCATTTAATGCTGCAGGAATTAGTGGGACGCGTGGCAACATCCTGTTGTTTTGGCCGTTTCTGCAGAAACAGAGAGACGCAGCGTGCGTCCTCGTTTTTGGGATTTGTCATAATGACAAATTCTGAAGTGACGTTTGGTACTGCACGCCGTACTGAAAGTGACGTCCTAGGATCAAATCAGTGATGGTTTCTTGGGATTGCCAATAGTTGGTAAAAAGCAACAAAAAGTGCACAAGTTAACTTGTGACTAAGCGTGGAAAGACAGGTGTCGAATGGCGTTTTCAAAGAATGCCTTTTTCTTTCAGAGTCGAAATAAGGCATTCTTGGGGGGCAATTTGTTGGCTCCTAAATTCGACACCTTTGTTTTGATTGATGTCAGCCATTAAAAGCTAAAAGATGCTTTCGACTGGCTAAGTCTGTCGAAGTGCCCGTCGAAAGATGGCAAAATACTTAGAAGATTTCTTCCAAGGAAGAAGGCTGGTTGCCTTCGACGTCGAAGGAGTTTTCGTCGAAGACGTCTCTTGATGAAAGTGTTCGATGGTCCAGAGTGGAGCAGTTTGAAATTCAAAGCTTTGGAGGGAAAACGGTTTCCAGCAGTTACTACGTGCAAACGTGCAAGGATCTGGAGCGTCGAGCATGGAGAACGTGCCAAGTGGCTTGATCTCGAAGCAGTGTAACTGCCCGACGGTTACTTGGAATGTTTTAGTATAAATAGGAGTAGACATGTAGTTTCTCGCGTGTGTTCACAATTATATACATAGTCACTCATTTAGATTCAAGTACCCAGTGTGAGCGAAAGAATTGTTGAGAAATGTATGTGTGAAACACCAATTTTATCAATTAAAGTCATTTACTTTTCCAGCATTTTACTTGCTTTTCTCCTTTAAATTTCTGTCGAACCTTTACTTTAAAGCCTTGTTTATTTTACCAAGCCTTTCCTTTATGCAATTTACTTGAAACAATTTATTTAAAGCCTTATCCAATTTAATCAAACTTCAAAATCAACCTATGTCCATAGGATCAATCTGATCGGTCCTGCGAGTAACCAAATAAGTAACCATTTGGAGGATCAGCGGTTGTTTACCAAAACCCAAGGTAAACAAGGTCCTTCTACGAGAGTCAAGCTCACCATATCGAGTGGGTCATAGCCCCTGATCCAAGTTGTCGTGTTATGGTCTTTTGAAGGTATTTGGTTAGAGGAAAAAAATCCCCTTGCCTCTTGCTAGACGTCTGGTTCGTCATAACCTGCACCACATGCCCTTGAGATCCTTGAAATGGTTAAGGAAATTCTATGGTATGATGTTATGATGTATATGCTATGTACCAAAGCAAAAGTGTAAGATGATAAATGCAAGTGAAACTTGTAAGAGATCTAGGTTAATGAATATAAACAAATCCTGCAAGGAAATTACGTTGTTAGATAATGAAAACAAACCCTGCAAGGAGTTCAAGTGGTTAGATAATGAAACAAAAAAGTCACACAAGTAGCCTTAGGTTTAGGCTTGCATGGAGTTTGTAGGTAAGTACCCTTTTGAATATTCAGTTGGCTCAACGTGTCCTATTAATAGTAACCGGGTTCTAAGGAGTCTCACTATCATTGACCTTTCCGTCAGACATTGTTTCAGCTCATGCACCAAAGTATTGCGGCCAAAAAATCCCGAAAGTCCAGTCACAATGAGTGTAGTATGGAGTATCAACCAATCTTTGGTAGAAACCAAAGTCGGTTATCTCACTACTTCCTAATGGCTAGGATGAGTCAATTAAAGGTTCTAAAGGTCAATTAGCACTTAGTGACACTATGAGGAAGCCTAATGTTATCCTTAACTTACTCAAGGAACATTAGCACAATCCAAAGTATCACGCTAATGTAGCCACCACTTCGCCCGTATAGGTCTACACCATACAACCTCCATGATTTATTGCTACTTACCTAATAAGGTGCCCCAGATCCGGGTGTAGGGTCTATAGTAACAACCCAAACAAACCCTTTAAAAATAAAGCAAGAAAAACACACAACGAAAGAAATTAAAATGATCTAAGCCCTAAGGTAACCCCACTTTTTATATATCCCCAGCAGAGTTGCCAGTTCTGTGATACAGTGGCAGAACCGACTGTTTAATATTGGTTTTGCATTTTGTGTTTGCAAATGTTGCAGTAAGAAAGAGTCACCACCGACTTTTCTTTTATCCAACAAAGGAAAGGGTGAAAAGAACAGAAAAAGACATTTTCGAGAGTTTTTTGAGTAAGGGGGTAGATTATGGAAAGGGAAGGTGTTAGCACCCTTTCCATCCGTAGTTCTCTACGGGCTCTTAGAGGTTTTCTCATTTTTAAAGATGCTTCTGTGCTTTGTGTTTGAAAATGTTTTGAAAACGCCTTAGTACGACGAACTTTGTAATGTTTCTCGGGATAGTGGAGAAAGTATACAAAGTGTTTTGAAATGTTTTTTGAAAAGTAGTTTTTTGTGTAAGTGCAAAATATTTGAGCAAACTTCTAACATCCATCTACTTTATTACTCGAAAAGGGTCGTTCTTTTCCTCTTTTCCTTTAGACAATGCTATCCTACTATTAGTGAGTAGGTAGCCTTGTCGTTGAATGTTGATGGACAATCGAAGGGACGTTACAGTCACGAAGGCAACTTGGCAAGAAATTTTAGTAATTGTCCTAAAGTCTTAAGATCACATTTAACCGAGGAAACATCGAAAGGGTCATCGAGGGACTTGTGATCTTTCAAACTAAAGGACATCCACTAAAGATTCTCACGTTTCGAGAATTGTGATCGTTTTCCGAAGGCAATCGAAGTGGGATACCCTAGAGGTGCTTGTGTGCAATTGTGTTCAGTTCAATTATTTATCTTTTGCATTAAGGTTTGCTAGCGTTTTAATTTCATTCTTGTCATACATGTCTAATTACTAGCAGTAATATTGTACAGAAAAATAAAGTGCGAAAATATAAACCTACACTATTACATGGCTTCAGGGATGGGGTATTTACAATGTACAAGCAATTGGGAAAAAAAATAAAGAAAGCAATGAAAAGTCCTATTTAAAACTATTACATCCCAAATAACAGTTACATGAATATATAAAAATGCGAAAAATGAATAATGCCCGAAAGAATGAAAATACGTTCTAAAACCTAGTGAGAAAAATCTTTTTTGTGTTGTTTTTAATTTAAGAAAATAACTAAATTAATTATTCTAAAGTCTATTTAGAAAATTAACTTAAGAAAAATAAACTAAACTCTTTTTATGGTTTTTTATATTTATGAAAAGAAATATTAAATCTAAATTAAGTCCTAAATTCTAGTTCATTTTAAATTAAGAAAATAATTAAAATTTAATTAATTAATTAATTAAAGAAATTAATTATTTAATTAAAAAAATCTATGCCTAATTTTTTTGTGAGTTTTTAATTATTATTATTAAAAAAGATTAAGAAGTGAAATAACTAAATAAAAAAAAAAGAAAAGAGATTGGGCTTGGTGGCTGAAGTAGAATGGGGGTTACAATTGAAATTTCGCTAAGCCCAGATTGTGAAGCCCAGGTCCATCCTTGGATCTAGTGTGGGCAGTACTTGATGGTACACGATATCTTATGGTCTAGACATCATGCATTCCATGTAATTCCCTAACCTGCTCTAAGGATATCCAGGAACTCATATACATACATTAGAACATTCAACAATTAATAAAAATAGAGATTCAAATTTGAGATTATACCAAAATGGTGATAGCTTGGATTCGGTGATCTGGGACCTTGCAAGCTTTGAGGATGGTTGGAGCAAGTCCCTGGGAACCTCAAGAGCAATGTATGATTACTAGTTCATACCAAAAGCACCTGTAAAGCGGGTTTCAATTTTTTTTACCATTTTTGATAATTTTACATAAATGGTAGAGCTCTCTCTAGGCTTTGTAGGCCTGTTGAAATGCTTGCTATATGCTTTTTTATATAGAGAGGAATGAGGAGACAAGAAAACAAATGTTTAAACAACCTTAAACCAAACGTTTCAAAGCCATGAATGAAATTTGTAACTTTGGCCAAAAACAAGGAAACTTGTCATTTATTGAATTTGAATGAATATGGACATGGCTCCCTGAAATCTCGGGCTTCAAGGCAAGCTAAAACACCAGCCCAAATGTCAAAACCTATTTCCAATTATTTTATACATATTTGAAATAAATTAAAATAAATGTGCACAAAATAAGTAATAAATGTAAGGCATGGTAAGAGTGTTTTTGGAGGTACTCTATAATCTTAGGAAGATGTTTGAAATCCAGGAAATTGAGCCCTTGCCTTAAAATTTCAAATTTGGTCAATGCGTAATTCTTGAAAATTCCCAAATTTTCCCAACTTGGGCAAGCCATAACTTGCTCAATTTTTAACTCATGATGATGATCTGTGACTTTTTGGAAAGCCCAAGATATCTACTTCAATCCCTCCTATGATAAATTTTGCATTTGAAGATTTTATCTTGATGTAAATGGTCTTGACATAAAGTGCCTTTTGTTGACTTTTGAAAATAACATGTAATGTATAAGCTTGTATCTTTCAAATGGTGCATCTCTTAAACTTGTGGGCTGAAGAAAAGTTGTAGGGAATTGAATGCTCTTAAAAATGAGCCTTGGTTGGGGAAAAATGGATTAGGTATGTGAAAGTTATGCCTGGTCAAAGTTTGGTTGACTTTTCCTATAGAAACACTAATTAGCAATTCTTGACTTTTGATGAATTAGGAGCATTTCTTGAGGAATCATGAACAACCCTTGATCAAATAATGGATATCACTTCAAAATGTTAAGGTTTACCAAAAACCTTGAAGTTTAACTGTATATAGGCCACAATTGACTTTTGACCTAGTATTCTTGATTTTCAAACATTTGGGCAATTGACTGAGCAAACTTGTAGTGCAAGGCATGAAATTTGGCATGGACAATATTGAAGACATATTAGGACCCTGGAAAACATTTGAGACCTTTGAAGCTCAAACATCTTCATTAAAATTGAAACCCTAATTATAGGTTCATTGCCTTAGGAGCAAAATTTGTCTGATCAATTTTTGGTCACCTTTGAGCAATTGAGGACCTTTAGGAGTATCTATTGTGTGAAAATGGGAGGGAAAATTTTGGGGTACAACAACATCAAAACCACATTGAAAACCTAGTAAGTCAACAAACTCCTTATGATTAAAGGTATACTCAATTCCAAACATTTTGAAGTTTATATGGCCTCTCTGAAAACCTCTACCAAGGTATGGTTCATAATTGAAAGAGCTTAGGAATTCCAGGGTAATGTTTTTGTAGGTGACATTCATGGTATCAACATATTCTTCCAATTGAAGTTGAATATATAGGTACCTTACATTTGGCTCTAGTCCTAAGGTTTCTATGCAATTTTGGTCGGGGTATCGGGTAAGAAACATGGGGTGCTGAGATAAGACCACATATCCCATTCTTTGCATTTCATCTCTGAAAACAACGTGCATATCATCGAAACTCTACATCTTGAAAAATATAGTTAGAGGAGAATGTTATCGACAATGATGGGACCTAAAAACGTAAACATTATGAAAGTTAGTCTAAAATAAAATAAATAAACTTATAAATATAAATGCAAGAAAACCATGGGTTGCCTCCCATGAAATGCTTGTTTAACGTCGTTAGCTTGACAAATAGAACTCATGTCTTAGAAGTAGGGACCGGTGGATCGATCAGAATGTGTTTGGAGTAGTTAGAAGGAATGTCACCTCCTTGGTAGTGCTTTAACCTTTTCCCATTTACTATAAAGGGATTACAGGAGTTGTTCCTAATTTCAACTGCTCCAGATTTCAGAATTTTAGAGACCTCATAAGGGCCAGTTCATCTTGAAGTCAACTTACCAGAAAAAAGTCGTTTTGAAGTTAAAAAGGAGAACAAGATCGCCTATATTAAAGTCTATTCTTACAATTCTTTTATCATTCCATGCTTTAATTATTTCTTTATATATTATGGCATTCTCATAGGTATTTTGATGGAGTTCTTCAAGTTTATGAATGTCAAGGATGCGCTTCTCACCTGCTGCTAAGTAATCTAAATTCAGGGTTTTGATGGTCCAATAGGCTTTGTGTTCTATCTCAAAGGGTAAGTGACAAGATTTTCCATAAACCAATTGGTAAGGTGTGGTTCCAATAGGGGTTTTATACGCAGTGCTATAAGCCGATAATGCTTCTTTAAGCTTTTGAGACCAATCTTTCCTAGATATTGAAACTATATTTTCTAGGATCTCTTTAATCTCCCTATTAGATACTTCTACTTGACCATTAGTTTGCGGATGGTATGGTGTTTCTACTCTGTTCTTAACTCCAAATTTATTTAAGAGTTTGTCAAAAATCTTGGATATAAAATGTGATCCACCATCTCTTATAACAAGACAAGGCACTCCAAATCTGAGGAATATGTTATTCTTGAATAAGTTAATCACTAATCGTGTGTCATTTGTGGGTGAGGCTATGGATTTAATCAATTTAGACACATATTCGACAACTACTAAGATATATTTGTTTCCCATTGAGGATGAAAATGGTCCCATAAAGTCAATTCCCCAAACATCGAAAAGTTCTACTTCTTGAATATTCCTTAAGGGCATTTTGTCACGTCTTGAGATGTTCCCTATACGCTGGCACCGATCACATCTGACAATGTAAGCATTAACATCGTGCCATAATGTAGGCCAGTAAAGGTCAGCTTGGAGAATTTTAGCGCATGTTTTAGATATTCTTGCATGTCCATCATAGGGTGCAGAGTGACAATGTTCTATGATGTTTCTTACCTCTTCTTTTGGGACACAGTGATCGAAAATGTTGTCTGTGCCTTTTTAAAAAAAAAGCGGTTCGTCCCAATAAAAATGTCTTACATCCTTAAATAATTTCTTTCTTTGTTGATAGTCAAGGTTAGGGGGTATGATATCAGCAACTAGATAGTTTACAAAGTCAGTGTACCAAGGTACATTGCTTATTACTAAGGCTTTTTCAAAGTTCTCATAAGTATCGAGGTTATTATTTTCAATGATATCAATTTTAGCTATTAGTTTGTCATAGGTAAAGTCATCATTTATAGGTACTGAATCTGGTTTTAGGTATTCAAGCCTAGAAAGGTGATCAAAAACTACATTTTCCGTGCCTTTCTTGTCTCAAATATCCAGATCAAACTGTTTTAGTAAAATGATCCATCAAAGTAATCTAGGCTTAGCATACTTCTTGCTTAACTGGTACCGAATAGCTGCATGATCTGTATAAACTATAATTTTGGCTCCGACCAGATAATATCGAAATTTATCAATTGCAAAAACTACAACTAGGAGTTCTTTTTCGGTTGTTGCATAGTTAAGTTGGGCGGTATCTAAGGTTCTACTGGCATAGTAAATTACATGTAATTTCTCATCCTTTCTTTTCCCTAGAACTGCACCAATAACATAATCGCTAGCATCATACATGATTTCGAAAGGTTGGGTCCAATCTGGGGGTTGCATAATAGGTGCTGAAATCAGCGCTTGTTTCAAAAGGTTAAAAGCTTCAATACATTTTTCGTCGAAAGTAAATTCAACGTCTTTCATTAGAAGGCCAGTTAAAGTTTTGGTTATTTTAGAGAACTCTTTAATAAAGCTTCGGTAAAAACCGGCATATCTAAGAAAAATTCGGACTTTTCTAATGGTTTTAGGTGGTTTGAGGTTTTCTATCACCTCTATTTTGGCTCTATCAACTTCAATTCCTTTTCCATAAATGACGTGCCCTAATATTATACCTTCATTAACCATAAAATGACACTTCTCCTAGTTTAACACAAGGTTTACTTCTACACATATTTCTAGAATTTTCTCAAGGTTAGCGAGACAGTATTTAAAATCAAATCCGCATACCGAGAAATAATCCATAAATACTTCCATAATTCCATCAAGATAATCTGCAAATGTTGACATCATGCAACACTTAAAGGTAGCTGGGGAATTATAGAGTTCGAATGGCATTTGTTAAAAAGCAAATGTTCTGTAAGGGCATGTAAAGGTTATATTTTCTTGGTCCTCAGGGTGTATAGGGATTTGGAAAAATTATGAGTATCCATCTAGATAACAAAAATAAGAGTGTTTAGCAAGACGTTGAAGCATTTGATCTATGAATGGAAGAGGGAAATGATCCTTCCTAGATACCTTGTTTAGTTTTCTGTAATCTATGCACATATGCCAACCACCTTCTACATGTTTAGCTACATGTCCCCCTTTCTCATTTTGCACGACTGTGATACCTCACTTTTTCGGTACTACATGCATAGGGCTTACCCACTAACTGTCTGAGATTTGATAAATTATACTAGCCTTTAGTAACTTAAGAAGTTATCTCTTAACAACATTACTCATTATAGGGTTTATCCTTCTTTGATGATCTCTAGAGGGTTTAGAATCTTCCTCTATTAAAATCTGATACATACGTATGGATGGGCTTATCCCTTTTATATCAGAGATGTTATACCCTAAGGCTGAGGGATGTTTTTGTAAGACATCTAAGAGTTGATCTGTTTCATCTTGGTTTAAGGTAGCACTGACTATAACCGGACGATTTATTTCTTCATCTAAAAACTCATATCTTAGATTCTTCGGTAGTTCTTTAAGTTCTAGAGGTGGTCTCTTACAGCGTGGTATATGATTTGGGGTAAGGTCTAAACATTCTTAGAGGTTGTCATCAATGTAGGGTTCATTTTATTTAAATCCATCGTTCTCCATTATGGGGGTCAAAGGTAATTTGATTATTTTTGAAGGTTCTTATTTGTCTAGTTCCCTTATGCGTTCATCAATGATGTCTCTAGCATAACATGTGTCTCCTATGGCTGGTGCCATTAGGATTTCCGAAAGAATAAATTTTATCTTTTCATCACCTACTTCAAAACTTAATTTTCCTCTCTTAACATCTATTATGACTTCGACTGTTTATAAGAATGGTCTACCTAGGAGGATTAAGATTTCATAGTCTTCTTTAATATCCATGACCATAAAATCTGTTGGGACGTACAGTTTCCCGATTTTAACTGGGATGTCTTCTAATATGCCTATTGGATATTTAATAGATCCTTCGCCTAATTGAAGAGACATCTTAGTCGATTGTAATTCTCATAAGTTTAACAACATCTTACAAACTGCTAAAGGCATTAGACTTACGCTAGCACCTAAGTCTAAAAATGCTTTGTCGATAACATGACTCCCTAAAACACAAGGTATGGAAAAATTTCCAGGGTCTCTCTCCTTCTTAGCAAGTTTATTTTCGGAAATGGAGTTGCATTCTAAGGGTTTGGGATTGTCAAGCTTACGTTTGTTGGTCAAGATGTCTTTGAGGAATTTTGCATAAGATGGAATATGGGTGATGGCTTCAGTGAAAGGAATCTCTTCATGGAGTTTCTCTATTATCTTTATGAATTTTTTATATTGATTTTCAACTTTGGTTAGTTTAAGTTTTTGCAGATATGGAATCAGTGGTTTATATGGGGGAGGTGGTGCATAAGTTTTATCTTTAGCTTTACTTCTTGGTTTTTTTGTTATTCTGGTTCTACTGATTCTTCTGGTTAGTCTGTGGAGACGTCATTTTTCTTAGAAGCTTCAGATTCATTTGATGCTGGATTAACAGGTTAATCGTAAGTTGTCCCACTTCATAAGGTAACGACGTTAGCTTGCCCTCGAGGGTTGGGTTGAGGTTGTCCAGGAAATTTCCCTCCAGGTGTAGTCTGGGGGGCTTGTGTTTGAGCTACCTGTGAGATCTGGGTTTCAAGCATCTTATTGCGAGTGATTATCTGGTCAACCTTAGTTCCTAACTGAGTGATCAATTCATTTACATGAATGTTCTGGTTCAAGAATTCTTTGTTTTGTTGAGTTTGGGCCAAAATGAAACTTTCCATGATTTTCTCAAGGGTTGGTTTTGGGGGCACAACTTGCATAGGTTGGTCTAGTTTTTGAGCTTGAAAACCTTGTGGTCTTTGAGGTGTAAAATTTTGAATAGGGTTATTGTTTTTATATGAAAAGTTTGGGTGATTCCTCCATCCAAGGTTGTAAGTGTTTGAAAATGACTTTCCTTGGGCATAGTTGACCCGGTATGTGTTCGATTCATTTAATAAGTTACATTCTACAACTTGATGTCCTTTAGTTCCACAAATTTCAAATTCTCGGTGGACTGTAGCTGCAGTGGCAGGGTTTATAGACATTGTTTGACTTTCAAGACTAGAGCGTCCATTTTAGCTTGTATCATTTCCATACAATTTATCTCATGAATTCCTCCTCGAGTCACCTTTTTCTCTACTATTCCTCGCTCTGCTTCCCATTGGTAATGGTTTAGATCAATATCTTCAATGAGAGCGCAAGCTTTAAGGTAGGGTTTGTTCATTATTGCGCCGCCGCCGGTAGCGATGATGGTCATCTTAGTGTTATAATGGAGCCCGTTATAGAAGGTATGAATGATCAACCATTGTTCTAGGCCATGGTGTGGATAAGCTCTTAATAGTTCTTAATATCTCTCCCAAGCTTCAAAAGGTGATTCTCCTTGATTCAGAGTAAATCTGGTGATCTGATTTCGAAGGATTGCGCTCTTACTTAGGGGGAAATATCTAGCAAAGAACACTCTCCTGAGGTCTTCCCAAGTTGTTATGGAGTTGGCTAGAAGGGAATCTAACCAGTTATGTGCTTTATCTCTAAGGGAGAAAGGGAATAGTCTTAAATGAATCGCCTCAGGTGTAGCACCGTTATTTTAAAGGTGTCAGCTAATTGGATAAAAACTTTTAAATGCTGATTCGGGTTCTCTGTAGCGAGGCTTGCTAATTGATTTTGTTGTACTAATTGTAGTAAATAGGGTTTCAGTTCAAAATTATTAGTAGGTATAGCTGGGTTCACTATACTAGAACTGGGTTCCTCATCAGATGGTTGGGCGAATTCCTTATGGGGTCTTCAGTTTACGATCTTCGGCGATTTCTCTCCTAACTCGATGGAGTAAGAGACGTGCGTGGGCGTGACATTCAGGTTTCGCTATAGGATCTACTAAACTTACGGTACTACGAATTCTTCGTATTAACGGCTAACAAAGCCTTAGTGTAGACGGTGTAACAATAGGGTACAAAATTTGACGAAGTTGGTCCCCGAAAACGGCGCCAAAGACTTGATGCATGGTATTCACAAGTGTATGAATTGCGTTAGAGTAATACAAAATATTATCGTTCCCATAAAGTCCGGATGTAAATCTACCGATTTCTATTTTTACTGTGTTTATCTAAGGTGGATCAAATCAATGTTCGGAAGTGCACAGTAAAATGAAATAGTAAAAAGATGTGTAAATTTAGAATAAAAAGATAGGCTCGAATGTAATTCACATCACTTAGGTAATAATCCGATCGTTTCTAAATAGAACTACTTATGGGGCAATATTTTTTACTTATGAAAAGAATCAATTTAACGGGAACTGTCGCTTTCGTGTATTCAGAAACGAGTTTACCCTCTAATTAATGTCTTCTATTGTCACTTGTAAAAGGTGCGTGTTGCATTAAATTAGTAAACATATTTTTGAAGAAATTGGACTCTTGACTTAGTTAAAAAGGTGATTTTGATTTGGAATGTTTAACTTCAAAGGGATCCAGGGCTTTTGCTTAAGGAACTAGATTTTAAACCTATAAACGCGTCCGAAGATATTTTCAAAATCGTTTTCTAATAGTGTTAAAAACTCCTAATTAATTGGACAAAGTGCTTTCTCCCCTTTGGACAGTTAAAACTAACCAAGTTTAACTTTGAGAATTGGATGACTTTAGATCTTACCCAATGAATTTTAATACTGAAAATTGTTTTAAAACTCAAATCGGCTTCTAAAGTATTTCTACATATATAATATATAGATTATTATCATACCAATGATCCTTACATTATAACCTTAAAAGACTTAGCCAGCCATGGAAAAAGAAACAGACATGTTGAAATTGATCATGTTAAAATAAATTATAAAACTTGAAAGGCGAGTAAAGTATGCAAGGTAATAAACAAGTAGGCAAAGACAAAACAGGAAAGTAAATAAAGTAACGCAAGTACAAGAAAATAAACAAAATAAGACAAGTGCGAGAAAATAAAAAAATAAGGCAAGTGTGAAGTAAATAAAGGTAATGCGAAAACTGAATAAAACCTGCTCCAAATCAGAGACTTAAGTTTGGTACAAACTAGAAAGTAAACTTTGACTTGTAAATAAAATGGTGGCAAGATTAAATGTATAAGTTCTCCAACCTAATCACAACTACGATGCGACAATACCTCGATGTGAATAATTATCGCTTTTATAAATGGTGAGTGTAATATTATGGGAGAACTGACTTATTTTGGCTTTTATCGCAAATGTTGTGGATAGCAAGAGTCGTCAACGACTTTTCTCTTATCCATTATGGAAAGGGTGAAAAGAACAGGAAAGACCTTCGAGATTTTTGAGTTCGGGGGGTAGGTTATGAAAAGGGAAGGTGTTAGCACCCTTTTCATCCATAGTTATCTACAGGCTCTTAATATCTTAGGTAACTTTCTTTGAAAAATTTCTTTGTCTTGTGTGTTTGAAAATATTTTGAAAAGATGCCAATTGTAAGGCAAAACTTTGTAATGATTCTCGTATCGGTCCTCGAGAATGCGTACAAAGTGTTTGTTTTAAAATATTTTTGAAAGTGTCGGTGTGAAATGTTTTTGTTTTTGAAATGTTTGTGAGCAAGCGATTAATAGCGTTCTACCTACTCAAGGTCGTTCTTGTATTTTCCTCCTCTCGTAGATAGTGATATCCTACCATTAGTTAGTAGAAATCCCTATCGTTGGATGTGAAGGGACAGGCGTGGGTCATCGTATAATCATCGAAGGAAACTGATAAGGACACTTTAGCAATTATCATTAAGGGACTAGATCATTTCTTGAAGGCAACATCGAAAGGGTCATCGAGGGACTATGATCTTTATATCGAGGAACTTTGGTAAAGCTTCCCCATGTTCGAGGGACATGACATTTTTTTTCGAGGCAACAAGGGAGGTTACCTTAGAGGTGCGAGTGAGCGAAGTGTGTTGTATTTTAGTTATTTAATCTTAGAAATCAAGGTTAGCTATCGTTTGTTTTTAGTCTTTCCATACAAGACCTAATTAGTAAGCAGTAAACATAAAAATAATGAAAAGCAGTGAAGTGCGGAAAATAAATGCGGAAATGTAAACCCTAGACTATTAGAATGCTTCGGGGCAGTTACATAATAGAGATGCGGAAAATAAAAACTAAGCTATTACAAACCCGGAAACAATTACATAATTGGAAAAAATACGATAATAATAAACTACGCGAAAAATTGAAAGAATAGGAAAAGGAAAATGAAAGCGTTTTTGGTGATTTTTGATGAAAGGGTTTTTGACGATTAATTAAATAAACCTAAAAGTCTAATTAATTTTAATTAAAACAAAAACTGATTAATTAAATAAAAAACCTAAAAGCCTAATTTGATTAGGAATTTTAAAAAAGTTTTGAAAAATAATTAGGTTTTTTTAAAAAAAGATTTATGGTTTATGAGTTTTAGGGTTTTTTTAAGTGAAATTAAAGGAAATGGAGAGAAAAGTGTAAGAGGAATAAAAAACCACAGAATTGCCAGGGGTGGGTGTTGAACCCACGCCCTTAGAATTCCTGCCCAACTGGTCCACCATTGCGCCAAGCACATGCTTGTGATAAGGAATGGAAACCAACGCGTCTTATTTTGTACCTGCAAAACATGAAAAATTATGCAAAAATCTCAAAATGCTAAAAGCAGGGATCGAACCCGTGCCCTGGGACAATAATGACTTAGTGCACGTGTTTTAACCACTGGGGTGGTGATACATCCAGTGTTATTGATGAACTAATTTAAAAAATATTAAACAAAACGCATGAATTGGAGAGGTGCCATAGCCCTAGAGCTCCGGCCGTCTTCTCCGATGAGTATATTTCTTTTTCCTGCAAAACAATAAGCATAAGAGATCCAGGGGGACCCTTCCCCCCTAAATCCAACCCTGCGAATTCAATGGGATGGTTAGCTTGGGATGAATCGTATTGGTTTAGGAGCTACAATGAAAATTGCATGGATCGACATGGTTATGGCAACTCGTGATCCTGGTGGCATGAAGGTCATGCAATTGACTTTTCCTGCACTAACACACCTCAGAAACACATTGATATAATTAGTTTGCAATGAAACATAAAGGAAATAAAGATATGAATTTTTCAAAAAATATGAAACAAAGATGTATGCGTGCGGTTTCTAGAGGCCTTGGATCATCAAGTTTGATCCATGCTTACTCTGTAGGGTTACCGGAAGTGAATGAACATGTTAGAATACCTTGGAAACAACTGCAAGCTAGGGTTTCAAGTTGCCCTAGTTTGAATGATTTTATGATTTTTTTGGAAGTTGTTTCTTGCACAAAGTTTCTTGGTTTTGATGTCTGAATGCATGCAATATATAGCTTAAATTTATGTCAAATGTTGGGCTTGGACTCTTGTAATAAGCCTTGATCTTATTTTGTTTTATTTTGAGTTTTAAATGAATAAAAATCAAAGATAAATACATAAAAACCAAAGGGGGTTCATGAATAAGAGCTGAGGTTCAAATTGGAATGTATAGAACGCATGGACCTTGAAACAATGGCTCATTAGCCCAAAATTCCAAGTTTGACCACTTTTGTTTCATGCATTTGCTCAAAACTTCCCAACTTGCACTAGCCATAACTCTCTCAATTTTTATCATTTGAAGGTGATCTTTGACTTTTTGGAAAGCTCAAGATGTTCTCTATAATCTCTATGTTTACCATTTTTCATTTGAAGAATTTTTTAATTTTTTAATTTGGGAAGCATTGGCAAAAAGTGTCTTTTTGTTTACTTTTGAAATGACCTATAATGTATTGGCCCATATCTCTCAAATGAAGCATTTTTTGGACTTCAGCTTAGAGTTACGTAGTAGTATATAATTGATTTTCCTTTAAAATGAGCTTTGGCTGAGGAAAATCTAATGAAGCATGTGAAAGTTATGCTTGGTCAAAGTTTAGTTGACTTCTCCTAAAGAAACCCTAATTTGGCAACTTTTATTTTGATAATTTGAGAGTTTTCTTGATGAATCATGATCATACCTTGATCAAATGATGAATAAGATTTCAAAATGTTAATGTTGACCAAAAATCTTGAAGTTTGACTGTATGTTGACCACAATTGACTTTTTGTTCAATGCAGTTGATTTTTAGTCATCTGAGTCATTGACTGAGCAAACTTGTAATCCAAGGCATAAAACTTGGCATGAGCATTCTTGGAGACATATAAGATACCATGAAAATAACTTGAGGCATTAGAAACCCAAACTTCCTTGGGAAAAGTGAAACCCTAGTTGCCGGTCAATTGCTTAGGAGGAGAATTTGTCTGGTCAATTCTTGAGTACCTTTGAGAAAATTAAAACCCTAGGAGAATGAGGAGATAACTTGAAAAATAAGAGGGGAAATTTTTGGGTACAACAACTTCCCCTGTTTAATCTTCTTAAACTTGAGGGTTAAGATTGGCATGTCCGCCATTCGTGACCTGAAGGTGGAAGATGATTGAACACTTAAGTGTCCAGAAATTTACACTCGCATGTGTAGGATGTAATGTTGTTGGTTGATAATATGGATTAAATGGGCTTAAAGATGCCATTAAGAGAGGTGATATAATTTTATTGGATATGGGCTTACAGATGCCATCTGAAGTAACTGTTGATAGGAGTATCAGAATGAGTCTACGCTTGACTGTATCTGACGCTTTCCATGATGACTCTCTGGGGAAAGTGCTTAAGTAACTGCTTGTCATATATACTCTCTAAGGGAAATGCTTGTCATATTTAAAGTTTGATGGAAATTCTTGTCATGTAGATAGTCGCCCCTTCCTGTTTCATGAATTGATCCATAATCTGCTTTCGTTGGTAAACTTGTCCTGTTTCGAGAATTCATACCACCTGGTCATATTGATAGTTTCCCTGTCCTATTTTGGGAGTTGATATTTTCCTGGTTATAAAGATAGTTTCCCCATCCTGTTTCGGGAGTTAATCTATGCCTGGCCATATAGATAGTTTCCTCGTCCTGTTTTAGGAGTTAATCTAGGACCTGCTTTTTGTTGGCGAACCCATCTTGTTTCAGGAATTCATATCCCCTGGTCGTATAGATAGTTTCCCCATCCTGTTTCGAGAATTAATCTTAGACCTGGTCATATAGATAGTTACCTCGTTCTGTTTCCGGAATTAATCTCTGACCTGTTTGAGAATTGTTGATGATATTCGTCTGTTTATGTAATGACATGATGTATGTGATGCATTGCATAATAATGTTCTCAAAGTAAATGAGAGTGTGTTATATGCGTTTCGTATGCATATGCTATGATACTTGTAGATGATGTATTGATGTAAGATGTTAGTAACAGTTACTTTGTATAACATCTTTGATTGGGGGAAATAAATCCCTAACTCTTGATGGAGATAAAGAATATGAATCTTCATTCTTGTTTAGAATATCTCTGCTGGGGATTCCTGCTTTTTGTTTTGAGGATACTCCGCTGGAGATGTTTGAATTCTTCTTGGGGGATAGAAGATTTCAGGAACATTGATCGTTCATCGTTCTACTGGGGAATTTAGTTCTTATATGCACTGATTGGGGATGAAAGAGATGGATAATCTTTATAGGTGTTGTCTGACCGAGTTTCCGATATGGATACAAACTCTTCTGGGGGAGGACAAAGTTAAGTGATGTTTGGCTCAGTTTCAAATTCCGTAGCCACTCTCTGGGGATAGAAACCTAGATTACACTTTGCTAGAAAAGATAATCTTGCCAGGGATTTGCAGTAATCAGAGAAATGAACTTTGTTGGGGAAATAAACCCTATTGGAGAAATGAAATCTACTGAGGAAATGAGCCCTGTTGGAGAAGAGAATTTTGTAGGGGATAATGTTGGAGAAATAAACTCCACTGGATTGAATTCTTGTGAAGTGTATTAAGGAATCATAATCTCTGATGAGGATTGGAAAAATGATCAGATTCCTTTATCCAGTAGGGAGATATACTGGGGAGTATGGTTATGTTAACTTCTGGAAAATGTCATAATTTTTGTCTTGAAGGACATATTAGACTTGTTGAGGAATGTATCTCTGTCGGAGATGAGCTTGTCCCGGTAGCTCTGCGGGGATTTTTCTGTGGGGACTCGTGGACGACTTGGAAGTTATCCCAACTCCTAGAGTCTTTAGTAAATTCTTATTCTTGTTTTTATGCATATATTTGTTAACAGTAATCATATTCATATGCATATGTTCATTCAATTTAGTCATTGGAACCTTTTGCAAACAAAACAGAAAAAGTAGAACAAATTTGAATTTCGAAATTGTATTTGTATTAGAAGTTTTCCTATAAACAGACGGTTTTGTACAAAGGAGACAGAAATCCTAGTAAGAGGAAATCGACGTAAAGTAATACAGAGAAAAACAACTATGTGAAAATGATCCCATCGAGTTTCAACTTTGTTATTGCCCCTATGTCTTCAAGCATCTCATCCCTCGCTGTCGGAAGAAGCTGATTAAATTGATATATACCGTTTGAACTTGACATTGATAATAAATCTTGTTGTATGTAGACGATCCAACAGGACATAGTCGTACGCTTTAACCCCTAACTTTTTCCTGGACCTCTCTTTCGGGTTTTCAGTCCACCGGGATACCCTTTTTTGCCTAAGTCGCCTTTTCAGGTTTTCAACTTGCCGGGTATACAATCTTTATATATATCCCTTAGTTTTTCCTGAACCTTTTTGGTTTTCCAGGATGCCCTTATTTTTACATAGGCCAGTCAACCTAGCATGTCTCTTTTAGCATAGTATTTTTTTGCAATGTCCGCGTTTATAGTGTGCGGAAAATCTTCAACATCCATGGTGGTAAGTATCAAAGCACTGCCAGAAAATATCTTCTTGATTACAAGTGGCCCTTCGTAGGTGGGAGTCCATTTTCCCCTGGGATCACCTTGTGGCTGGATGATACGCTTTATTACCAAGTCACGAGCCTAATATATCTTATGCTTGACTTTCTTGTTGAAGGCTTTGATCATACGCTTCTGATACATCTGACCGTGACAAATAGTTGCAAGCCTTTTCTTGTCAATCAAACTCAATTGGTCCAACCTAGTATGAATCCACTCGTCTTCTTCTAAACAGACGTCTTTCATAATCCTTAGAGAAGGAATCTGGACTTCAACAGGTAGGACCACTTCCATGCCATGCACTAGAGAGAATAGGGTTACCCAGTCGATGTCTGTACTGAAGTGCGATAGCTATGAAGAGAAAATGGTAACGTCTCATGGCAATATTTATACGCCACCGTCATCTTTTGTATAATCTTCTTGATGTTCTTATTAGCGGCTTCCTCTGCGCCATTCATCTTCAGTCAATACGGAGAAGAATTATGGTGCTTAATCTTGAACTGCGTGCAGAGTTCCGTGATTATAATATTGTTAATATTAGTACCATTATCCATGATAATCCTTTCGAGGATGCCATACTGACAGATAAGGTTATGCTTGATGAACCGAGCCACTACATTCTTGGTGACTGAGGAAAATGAGGCTTCTTCCACCCACTTTATGAAATAGTCAATAGCGACGAGGATTAACCGATGTCCATTGGAAGAAGTAGGATTAATCTCTTCAATCATATCAATTCCCCATATTGCAAATGGCCAAGGAGCAGTCAAGACATTCAGGGGAACCACTGACACATGTACTTTGTCAGCATAGATCTAACATTTGTGACAGGTTCTGGAGTGGTGATGGAAATCATTTTCCATGGTTGACCAATAATATCCCGCTCTCAGAATCTTCTTAACCATAGTATGTACAGTGGAATAAGTACCGAAGACTCCTTCATGCATATCTTCCATAATTTTCTCAGCTTGCTTCTTGTCGACACAACAAATCAGAGTCGAATCATGGTTGCGCTTGTATAAAATTCCGTTTCTTAGGAAGAACTTAGCAGAGAACCTCCGTAGGAATTTCTTGTCATTGATAGATGTCCCCTCAGGATACTCTTGAGCCTCGAGGTATCTCTTCACTTCATGAAACCAAGGCTTCTGTTCTACTCTGTTAGTCTTAACTTCGTAACAGTGTGTCGGTTAATCCAGTCTTTCAATGGTAATTAGAGGAGCCTCATTGTCCCATCTGAATTTGAACATAGATGACATGGTTGCCAAGGCGTCTGCCAACTAATTTTATTATCGTGGAATATGTTCAAAAGTGATTTCCTTGAAGTACAAAATTAATGTCAATACATGCTCCCGATACGGAATGAGATTTGGATGCTTCGTATCCAATTCTCCCTTGATTTAAATGATGACTAGGGTTGAGTCCTCGTATACATCCAAGAAATTAATCCTCATGTCAATAGAAACTTTGATACTCGTAATGCATGCTTCATATTCTGCCATTATGTCGGTACAGTCAAAGCATAATCTGGCAGTGAAGGGCGTATGGCAACCCTTGGGAGAGATAATCACAACACCAATTCCATTACCAAGTGCGTTGGAAACTCCATTAAAAACCATAGTCCATCAGGAGCCTGGTTCAGGTCCTTCATACAATCCAAAATCTTCACAATCTGTAACTAGCATAATGTTTTCATCCGGGAACATAAAATTCATAGACTGATAGTAGTCTATAACTTGACGCACCAAGTGGTCTGCTAATACACTTCCTTTTATTGCTTTCTGAGTGGTGTATTGAATGTCGTATTCTGTTAAGACCATTTTCCATCGGGCTATTCTTCCGGAGAGAGCGGGTTTCTCGAATATGTATTTTATGGGATCCATTTTAGAGATCAACAAACTAGTATGAGTCAGCATATATTGTCTTAGTAGGCGAGCAGCCCATGCCAAAGCAGATCAACTTTTCTCAAGCAGTGAATATCTTATTTCACAGTCAGTAAATTTTTTGCTAAGGTAGTATATTGCATGCTCTTTTCGACTAGGCTCGTCATGTTGTCCCAGTACGCACCCTATTGAATTCTCTAACACTGTTAGGTACATGATCAAAGGTCTTCCTTCGATTGGCGGCATCAGAATTAGAGGTTCTTAGAGGTACTCCTTGATTTTGTCGAAGGCTATTTGACAATCTTCGTCCCACTTTACTACTTGATCTTTCTTCAGCAAATTGAAGATCGACTCACAAGTAGCTGTCAAATGAGAAATAAATTGGGAAATGTAATTTAGTTGTCCTAAGAAACCCCTGACTTCCTTTTCAATACGGGGAGTCGGAATTTCTTGAATGGCGTTGACCTTGGCGGTATCTACTTCGATACCTTTACCACTGACAACGAATTCCAGGAGCTTTAGAGATCTCACCTCGAAGGTGCATTTGTTCGGATTTAACCTTAGCTTGTACTTCTTCAGTCTCTCAAACAGTTTATGTAGGTGGTCGAGATGTTCTTCATCAGTCTGAGACCTGGCTATCATGTCATCGACAGTGACCTCTATCTCATGGTGAATCATGTTATGGAACAAGGCTACTATAGCACGTTGATATGTTGCACCGGCGTTCTTTAACCCGAAAGGTATAACCTTGTAGCAAAAAGTGCCCCTTTGCGTAACGAAAGTATTCTTCTACATGTATTCATGTGCAATCTTGATTTGATTATAACCTGAGAAACCTTCCATGAAAGAAAATACTTTATGTTGAGCGGTGTTGTCAACCAGAACATCAATATGCGGAAGTTGAAAGTCATTTTTGGGGCTCGCCCTGTTCAGATCCCTGTAGTATACACACATACGCACCTTGCCATGCTTCTTAGGTATTGGAACCACAATTGCAATCCACTGAGGATAGGACGTAATAAATAAGAAACCTGCATTGAATTTCTTCATAACCTCGACCTTGATTTTATCTGACATCTTGGGACGCATGCGATGAACCTTCTACTTTATCGAAGAAAAATCCCTCTTTCGTCGTTAGACGGTGAACCAAAATATCAGTATCAAGCCCTGGCATGTCTTTGTATGACCAAGCAAAGATCTCGACATAGTCATGCAATATCTGGATTAATTTGTTCTTGACACTATTCACTAGATAGGCACCTATCTTGACTTCTTTCTTGTCTGCTTCAGTACCCAAGTTTATAACCTTAATTGGCTCTTCATGTGGTTTTATAGCTTTTTCCTCTTGCACTAGCAGTCTAGAAAGTTCTCCAAGTATTTCAAAATCTTCCTCACCCTTGTCCTCGACTTGGTAGATCGGATTCTCGAAGTCATAAGTAGCAATAGTAGAATTTTTATCAATGGGATCCAGAGTGGATGTGGATCTGCAATTTATTGTGTGGTTGTGTGTAAGAACACATATCTATTTTGAGAGTGTAATAAAGTAAAAAGAAAGACAAAGAGCGCAAAATTTTAATGCAAAAATTCAATGTTTTATTGAATGAAAATATGCTTATGAAAGATGACAACCCTAACAAACGAACCGTTGTGCCCCGGGAAAGACACAAGGCTTAAAATCATTGTTTAAAATTACATAACCAAAACTTTGAAAGCAATAAGAAACAGAAAATGAAATTTGCTCCTGACTAAAGGAGATTGAGATAAGGTCTTCAGTATTCTAGTTATTGATCCCGTTGGCAATGGTAGGAACGATCCAGTTGTCGAGGTCATAATATTTGTCAGCATCTTCTATAGCATTGACTCCATCAATAGCATTAATGCCTTTGTCGTGCTTAGGCATGGGTGCAGTGATCACATTGGGAGTCTCAGGAGGATCAAACTCAATTTCTTTGTTGTCAATCATGTCCTGAATTTTATTCTTCAAAGCCCATCAACTTATGGTGTCATGCCCGGGGCTATTAGAATGGTAGGAACATTTCACATTAGGATTTTAACGAGGAGAGGAGGTGTTGGGATTCTAAGGAGGATCCCTCAGTGTAACCAGCTTTGCTTTTAGTAAGAGTTGTAATGCCTGAGATAATGGCATGTTGATCTTTGTAAAATGTCTTCTAGGTGCCTCTGACCTACGCTAATTGTTCTGTTGTTGTTGTTGTACATGCGTAGGATTAGAAATTAGTACCGTCCCCACAGACTGGTTGCGATCACTTCTAGTACGACCCTTCTGGACATACACATCATTTGTTTCCTTTTTACCATTGAACGTCTTCTTCACAGTACTTGAAGACGCAGCCACTTGAATCTTTCCACTTAGGATACTACTTTTGAAATTGTTGTACCCTTAAATTTGCCCTCCCATATTTCTCAACACATGGCAAGTGAGGTCCCCAAATTGCTCAAAGAAGGTCAAGAGTTAACTAGACAAACTCTCTCCTAAGGCAGTCTACCTCAAATTAGGGTTTCATTTTTCAACAAGATACTTGAGTCCAAAGGATCTCAAATGCTCACCATTGTCCTAATATGTTCTCAAGATCATCCATGTCAAGTTTCAAGCCTTGCAGAAGAAGTTTGCTCAGTCAATTGCTCAAATGCCTGAAAATCAACTGTACTAGGGCAAAAGTCAACTATGGCCCACATATAGTCAAACTTCAAGATTTTTGGTCAACTTCCTCATTTTGAAGTATTATTCATCATTTTATCAAGGGTTGATCATGATTCCTCAAGGATTGCTCACAATTCATCAAAACCCAAAAGATGCTAAATTAGGGTTTTGTAGGAAAAGTCAACTCAACTTTGACGAAGCATAACTTTCTCATACTTTGTCAAAAATGACACATCCGAAGCTCATTTTGAAGAGGATGCAAGTCCCCACAATTCATCTTCAGCTCCCAAGTTCAGAATATGCACTCACAAAAAGATATGAATTTTGACATTATGGGTCATTTTGAAAAGTCGACAAAAACACCTTTTGGGTCAAAGCTTCATACATGAACATGAAAGACTCAATTGAGATGAGACCAAAAGGGTTGCTTAGAGGACATCCTAATATTTCTAAAAATTCAAAGTACACCTCTCTAGAGTCCAAATTGAGAGAGTTATGCATTGGCCAAGTTGACCATTTTTGCAAAATTGCCAAAAGTCAAATATGCTCAAATTTGCATTTTTTGCTAAATGGGCCCAATTTTTTATGCTTGCACCTCAATCATAATGTGGTCCACGACTCGAAAACTTATCTACACGTTATTTTCTTCATTTTTCAATTTATTTTGATTTTTCATTAATTAAAAAGTGAATTAAATCAAATAAATGATGAAAATTATCAAAGATATGATTTGATTTGTTTTTTTGACAAGTTAGCAACTAAGATATGATGAGCTTGTAAGATCAATTCGAATCAATGGAAATTGGTACAAAAATAGCATGATTGGCATGAAAATAGAAATATATCATATGTCTAAAGAATGAAATCAAATATCATCAAAGGTTAAAGATTCAATTTGTTTTGCAACCCTAATTCATTGAGGCATATATAATGAACAAGAACAAGGCAAAAAAAAGGGGTTAGAGGTCGTGCATAGCCAAGAAGAAAAACTGAAAAATTCAAGAAAAGTGGGAATCAGTTTTCAATCCACAAGGCGTTTCAGAGCATTTCAAGATCACCAATCTCTTCCTGGACATCCCAGGAAGCTGTTCCAATCATTCCCAGGGCCTGAAGCACTCATAAACTCGTGCTATAACTCACACGGTTTGGTACATTTTTCAAATTCGATTTTTTTGCAATTTACGCATCATTGGCATGTTTTAATTATATATTCTTGTTCATCATTGAGTTTGCAAGCTATTGGTATCATTTAATTGCATTTTCAGTATAGGAATCAAGATATGCCATCGTTAGGGTTCCTTGGCTCTTTTTAGGGGTTTGTAGTATAGCTAAAATTAGGCCTGGATTCTGGTACTATGATACTCGTGAGGATGAGACGAGTTGATTGGTACCCTTAATTTTCATTTATGTTGCTTGCGTAGGAATTTTGAATGTCACAGGTTTGTAGCTACAGCAAGGTGTTTGTAGGTAAAAGTGTCCTAGGCTAAAACGAAAGAGAGAGGAAGAAGAAGCTTGCGTGGCACATCATCATTGGCTCATTCAAACTGACATGCGTTTTTCTTTTTGTTTTGACCACTAACTCATGTTTTCTTATATTATGCTTTGTTTTTATTATAATTACAACTAAGCATCACAGCTCAGCTGGCAGCGTAGTATGGGGAGCGAGCATAAGGACCTGGGTTCGATCCCCAGGTCCCAATATTTGTTTCATGTAATTTTGCTTCATATGATCAGGTGCATTGCTTATCATGACGTCCACCATATGCCATCAAATTAAACCATCAGATTCACCAGCTAGCCAGATCCAACGTGCCATCATTGAAGGATCACCATGTACCTCAAGTCAACACATCACCAGATCCAGGCGTGGTCAAACAGGCTTGGATTATTTGGGCCCTGAAATCATATTGGCACCCCCCTCTTCAGCATTGCTATCAGGCCCATTATTCTTTTTCTTATTTCTTTTTATCTTTTTTAATTCTTTTCAATATTTTTCCTTAATCACTTTAATTAACAAATTAATCATTTTTTATAAAAAATCATAAAATCAAGAATTCATAAAAATTAGAATTAGTTTTTTTATTATTAAAATTAATTTAATTTAGTTTAACTTAGGGGAATTTTAATTTATTTTCACAAATAAAATCAAATAGAAATTAGGTTAAATCTTGATTTAATTCTTTTATTTTTTCTCAAATAAACAAAAATACAAAAATAGGCTTCTAGAGTGAATTAATTTATTTTTCTAAATTTAAAATTAATTAGAATTAGGATTTTCTTTTAAATTTAATTGTTTCATTATTTTCATAAATAACAAAAACATTTTTTTTTTAATCAATCGCAAATAGGTTTAGTCAAGGGTCAAAACCCTAGTCGTTTCATATTTAATTCATCGCGCGCTTGTTAATTATTTTTGCCAATATTTTGTAACTGTTCATGGTTTGTAATAGTTTAATTTAGGGTTTCATTTACTGTCTAAATTCCCTGGTTTTTGGCTATGTAATTAATCCCCCTCCCCAAAGCCTTGTAATAGTGTAGGTTTATTTTCTCGCATTTTTAATTTCTGCAAATATTTAACTGTCTAGATGTATGCTAATAGGATTGTATGACAAGAATGCATGACAAATTAATACGGTTAGAAAACCCTAATGTGCAAAGATTAAATAACTTAAAACAAATCACTCGTACATATCATTCTTAGGGTATACTCTCACTTCGGCTGCCTTCGGTACACGATCATTAAGCATAGGGTGTCTTAGTGGTTGCCCTCCTGTCTAAAAAGATCAAATGTCCCATTCGAATGTTGCCTCAGAAATGTTGCCTCGGAAATGTTTCCTCGAATATGATCTTAAGACTCTAGGGTTATTACTAAGATGTCCTAGTATTGCTTTAGTGATCGCACGTCCCTTTTGAATTGACCCTTACAATTCCAACGACGGTGCTACCTATTTCTCAATAGTAGGATAGCACTGTCTAAAGGAACAAGAATAGAAACAATCTTTTTTCGAGTAGGTAGATGCTAGTAGGTACTTGCTCAGATCAAAACTTTTCACACTTACACTTTTTCAAACAAATTTTCAAAACAACTTCGTCACGCCTTTGAGGACTGATACAAGGGTTATCATGAAGTCAAACTTTTCAAAAACAAAGCACAGACCCAAGCAATTTTAAAAAGATGAGCAAGTACCTAAGAGCCCATGGAAAACCATGGATAGAAAGGGTGCTAACACCTTCCCTTTCTATAATTTACTCCCCGTACTCAAAATATCTCGAAAAAGGATTTTTTCTGTACTTTTTTCCTTTCCAAGATTGGATGAAATAAAAGTCGGTGGCGACTCTTGCTTACCGCGACATTTTGCAAACACAAAACGCATAATGTAAACCAGTATAAAACAGACGGTTCTGCCACCGTATCATAGAACTGGCGACTCTGCTGGGGAAATAAATAAGTGGGGTATACCTTAGGATTTAGGTCATCATAATTGCTTCTCTTGATTGCTTTGTTTGCTTTACTTTTGAGGGTTTTGTTTGGGGTTACTATAGATCCTACACCCAGATCTGGGGAATACCTTTTAGGTAAGTAGCAATAGACTGTGAGGGAACTGTACGACGTAGAACGATACGGTTGAAGCAGTGGCTACGTTGATGTGGCACTTTGGTTGGTATCGTTATCCCTTGGGGAGAAACAAGGAGAACACAGGGCCGCTGCATGGTGTCGTTAAGCATCAACTGACCTTAGAACCTTTAATCGCCCAACTTAGCCATTAGAAAGTAGTGAGATAGTCGACCTTGGTGTAGAGTTGAGAAATGGTTGATACTCGATGCTACACTCATTGAAATCATACTCTCGGAATAATTTCGGCCGCAAGAAAAGATTGCGTGAGCTGAAACCATGACCGATGGAGGATGGTCAGTGATATTGAGATCCTCTAGAACCTGATTACTTTTCTAGGACAAGTTTGAAACCAACTTAACTTCAAGAGGGTATTACCTTTGACCTCATACAAGCCTTAAACCTAAGGGCTTTGTGTGATTTGACTGTGTTTACAATATTTGTGTTAGCTATACCTGTGGTTTATCATGACATCATGCATCATAACATAGCATTCCTGCTTCATTACACTAACCATTTTAAAGACCAAGGGAATTTATCTTTGTTCTGTTTTACAGGTCATGGCTTCCGTGCGTAGAAATACCATCCGAATCAACTTTGTGCAGATACCTGCTGTTGTACCCCAAAATTTTCCCTCCCATATTTCTTAAAACATTTCAAGAAAGATCTTCAAGTTGCTCAAGGAAGTCCAAGGGTTACCAGACAAGCTCTCTCCTAAGGCAGTCTACCTCAAATTAGGGTTTCATATTGCATCAAGATACTTGAGCCCAAGGGATCCCAAATGCTCACCATTGTCCTAATATGTTCTCAATATCATCCATGTCAAGTTTCAAGCCTTGTAGAGAAAGTTTGCTCAGTCAATTGCTCAAAGGCCTAAAAATCGACTATGCTAGGGCAAAAGTCAACTGTGGCCCCCATACAGTCAAACTTCAAGATTTTTGGTCAACATCCTCATTTTTAAGTATTATTCATCATTTTATCAAGGGTTGATCATGATTCCTCAAGGATTGCTCACAATTCATCAAAACCCAAAAGATGCTAAATTAGGGTTTTGTAGGAAAAGTCAACTCAACTTTGACGAAGCATAACTTTCTCATACTTTGTCAAAAATGACACATCCGAAGCTCATTTTGAAGAGGATGCAAGTCCCCACAATTCATCTTCAGCTCCCAAGTTCAGAATATGCACTCACAAAAAGATATGAATTTTGACATTATGGGTCATTTTGAAAAGTCGACAAAAACACCTTTTGGGTCAAAGCTTCATACATGAACATGAAAGACTCAATTGAGATGAGACCAAAAGGGTTGCTTAGAGGACATCCTAATATTTCTAAAAATTCAAAGTACACCTCTCTAGAGTCCAAATTGAGAGAGTTATGCATTGGCCAAGTTGACCATTTTTGCAAAATTGCCAAAAGTCAAATATGCTCAAATTTGCATTTTTTGCTAAATGGGCCCAATTTTTTATGCTTGCACCTCAATCATAATGTGGTCCACGACTCGAAAACTTATCTACACGTTATTTTCTTCATTTTTCAATTTATTTTGATTTTTCATTAATTAAAAAGTGAATTAAATCAAATAAATGATGAAAATTATCAAAGATATGATTTGATTTGTTTTTTTGACAAGTTAGCAACTAAGATATGATGAGCTTGTAAGATCAATTCGAATCAATGGAAATTGGTACAAAAATAGCATGATTGGCATGAAAATAGAAATATATCATATGTCTAAAGAATGAAATCAAATATCATCAAAGGTTAAAGATTCAATTTGTTTTGCAACCCTAATTCATTGAGGCATATATAATGAACAAGAACAAGGCAAAAAAAAGGGGTTAGAGGTCGTGCATAGCCAAGAAGAAAAACTGAAAAATTCAAGAAAAGTGGGAATCAGTTTTCAATCCACAAGGCGTTTCAGAGCATTTCAAGATCACCAATCTCTTCCTGGACATCCCAGGAAGCTGTTCCAATCATTCCCAGGGCCTGAAGCACTCATAAACTCGTGCTATAACTCACACGGTTTGGTACATTTTTCAAATTCGATTTTTTTGCAATTTACGCATCATTGGCATGTTTTAATTATATATTCTTGTTCATCATTGAGTTTGCAAGCTATTGGTATCATTTAATTGCATTTTCAGTATAGGAATCAAGATATGCCATCGTTAGGGTTCCTTGGCTCTTTTTAGGGGTTTGTAGTATAGCTAAAATTAGGCCTGGATTCTGGTACTATGATACTCGTGAGGATGAGACGAGTTGATTGGTACCCTTAATTTTCATTTATGTTGCTTGCGTAGGAATTTTGAATGTCACAGGTTTGTAGCTACAGCAAGGTGTTTGTAGGTAAAAGTGTCCTAGGCTAAAACGAAAGAGAGAGGAAGAAGAAGCTTGCGTGGCACATCATCATTGGCTCATTCAAACTGACATGCGTTTTTCTTTTTGTTTTGACCACTAACTCATGTTTTCTTATATTATGCTTTGTTTTTATTATAATTACAACTAAGCATCACAGCTCAGCTGGCAGCGTAGTATGGGGAGCGAGCATAAGGACCTGGGTTCGATCCCCAGGTCCCAATATTTGTTTCATGTAATTTTGCTTCATATGATCAGGTGCATTGCTTATCATGACGTCCACCATATGCCATCAAATTAAACCATCAGATTCACCAGCTAGCCAGATCCAACGTGCCATCATTGAAGGATCACCATGTACCTCAAGTCAACACATCACCAGATCCAGGCGTGGTCAAACAGGCTTGGATTATTTGGGCCCTGAAATCATATTGGCACCCCCCTCTTCAGCATTGCTATCAGGCCCATTATTCTTTTTCTTATTTCTTTTTATCTTTTTTAATTCTTTTCAATATTTTTCCTTAATCACTTTAATTAACAAATTAATCATTTTTTATAAAAAATCATAAAATCAAGAATTCATAAAAATTAGAATTAGTTTTTTTATTATTAAAATTAATTTAATTTAGTTTAACTTAGGGGAATTTTAATTTATTTTCACAAATAAAATCAAATAGAAATTAGGTTAAATCTTGATTTAATTCTTTTATTTTTTCTCAAATAAACAAAAATACAAAAATAGGCTTCTAGAGTGAATTAATTTATTTTTCTAAATTTAAAATTAATTAGAATTAGGATTTTCTTTTAAATTTAATTGTTTCATTATTTTCATAAATAACAAAAACATTTTTTTTTTAATCAATCGCAAATAGGTTTAGTCAAGGGTCAAAACCCTAGTCGTTTCATATTTAATTCATCGCGCGCTTGTTAATTATTTTTGCCAATATTTTGTAACTGTTCATGGTTTGTAATAGTTTAATTTAGGGTTTCATTTACTGTCTAAATTCCCTGGTTTTTGGCTATGTAATTAATCCCCCTCCCCAAAGCCTTGTAATAGTGTAGGTTTATTTTCTCGCATTTTTAATTTCTGCAAATATTTAACTGTCTAGATGTATGCTAATAGGATTGTATGACAAGAATGCATGACAAATTAATACGGTTAGAAAACCCTAATGTGCAAAGATTAAATAACTTAAAACAAATCACTCGTACATATCATTCTTAGGGTATACTCTCACTTCGGCTGCCTTCGGTACACGATCATTAAGCATAGGGTGTCTTAGTGGTTGCCCTCCTGTCTAAAAAGATCAAATGTCCCATTCGAATGTTGCCTCAGAAATGTTGCCTCGGAAATGTTTCCTCGAATATGATCTTAAGACTCTAGGGTTATTACTAAGATGTCCTAGTATTGCTTTAGTGATCGCACGTCCCTTTTGAATTGACCCTTACAATTCCAACGACGGTGCTACCTATTTCTCAATAGTAGGATAGCACTGTCTAAAGGAACAAGAATAGAAACAATCTTTTTTCGAGTAGGTAGATGCTAGTAGGTACTTGCTCAGATCAAAACTTTTCACACTTACACTTTTTCAAACAAATTTTCAAAACAACTTCGTCACGCCTTTGAGGACTGATACAAGGGTTATCATGAAGTCAAACTTTTCAAAAACAAAGCACAGACCCAAGCAATTTTAAAAAGATGAGCAAGTACCTAAGAGCCCATGGAAAACCATGGATAGAAAGGGTGCTAACACCTTCCCTTTCTATAATTTACTCCCCGTACTCAAAATATCTCGAAAAAGGATTTTTTCTGTACTTTTTTCCTTTCCAAGATTGGATGAAATAAAAGTCGGTGGCGACTCTTGCTTACCGCGACATTTTGCAAACACAAAACGCATAATGTAAACCAGTATAAAACAGACGGTTCTGCCACCGTATCATAGAACTGGCGACTCTGCTGGGGAAATAAATAAGTGGGGTATACCTTAGGATTTAGGTCATCATAATTGCTTCTCTTGATTGCTTTGTTTGCTTTACTTTTGAGGGTTTTGTTTGGGGTTACTATAGATCCTACACCCAGATCTGGGGAATACCTTTTAGGTAAGTAGCAATAGACTGTGAGGGAACTGTACGACGTAGAACGATACGGTTGAAGCAGTGGCTACGTTGATGTGGCACTTTGGTTGGTATCGTTATCCCTTGGGGAGAAACAAGGAGAACACAGGGCCGCTGCATGGTGTCGTTAAGCATCAACTGACCTTAGAACCTTTAATCGCCCAACTTAGCCATTAGAAAGTAGTGAGATAGTCGACCTTGGTGTAGAGTTGAGAAATGGTTGATACTCGATGCTACACTCATTGAAATCATACTCTCGGAATAATTTCGGCCGCAAGAAAAGATTGCGTGAGCTGAAACCATGACCGATGGAGGATGGTCAGTGATATTGAGATCCTCTAGAACCTGATTACTTTTCTAGGACAAGTTTGAAACCAACTTAACTTCAAGAGGGTATTACCTTTGACCTCATACAAGCCTTAAACCTAAGGGCTTTGTGTGATTTGACTGTGTTTACAATATTTGTGTTAGCTATACCTGTGGTTTATCATGACATCATGCATCATAACATAGCATTCCTGCTTCATTACACTAACCATTTTAAAGACCAAGGGAATTTATCTTTGTTCTGTTTTACAGGTCATGGCTTCCGTGCGTAGAAATACCATCCGAATCAACTTTGTGCAGATACCTGCTGTTGTACCCCAAAATTTTCCCTCCCATATTTCTTAAAACATTTCAAGAAAGATCTTCAAGTTGCTCAAGGAAGTCCAAGGGTTACCAGACAAGCTCTCTCCTAAGGCAGTCTACCTCAAATTAGGGTTTCATATTGCATCAAGATACTTGAGCCCAAGGGATCCCAAATGCTCACCATTGTCCTAATATGTTCTCAATATCATCCATGTCAAGTTTCAAGCCTTGTAGAGAAAGTTTGCTCAGTCAATTGCTCAAAGGCCTAAAAATCGACTATGCTAGGGCAAAAGTCAACTGTGGCCCCCATACAGTCAAACTTCAAGATTTTTGGTCAACATCCTCATTTTTAAGTATCATTCATCATTTGATCAAGGGTTGATAATGATTCATCAAGGATTGCTCACAATTCATCAAGAACCAAAAGTTGCTAAATTAGGGTTTTGCAGGAAAAGTCAACTCAACTTTGACCAAGCATAACTTTCTCATACTTTATGATAAATGACCCATAAAAATCTCATTTTTAATAGGATGCAATGATATACAATCCATATTCATCTCCCAAGTTCAAAATATGCACTCACAAGAAGTTATGAATTTGGACATTATTGGTCATTTTGAAAAGTCAACAAAAACACCTTTTTTCTCAAAGCTTCATACATGAACATGGAATACCAAATTGAGATGGGACCAAAAGGGTTAATTAGACGACATCTCAAGCTTTCTAAAAAGTCCAAGAACACCTTCAAAGAGTCAAAATTGAGGAAGTTATGCATTGGTGAAGTTGACCCTTTTTGCAAAATTGTCAAAAGTCAACTATGCCTAAAATTGCAAATTTTGCTAAATGGGCCTAACCTTTTGCACTTGTATTGAGTTGGTATCATGGTCCACGAGCCCTAGCTCTTGCCATTTGTCTCATCTTATTTTTATTATTTATTTTGATTTTTGTTTGAATTAAATCAATTTTAATCAAAACAAACCATGAAAAAATCTAAAACATTGAAACCTCAAGATTTTGTGCATGTTTCAGGTCTTATATCCAGTTGGAAAGTGATTGAATTCGTGCAAAGCCTTGGTGTGCACAAAAAGATTGAGTTTGGCCTATTTTTGGAAGTATCTTCAAGTGAATCAAATCCAAATCAAAAGCAATAATTGGCAAAGATTGAGATCATGTTTGCAACCCTAATCCATTCCTCAATACATAAGGAACATTTGCAGACCTAAAAAGAGAGGGGAGAGAGGCGTGAGAGGTCAGAGCAAACTTGAAAAAAAACACAAAAAAGTTCTGAGTCGAATTCATAGTTCCAGGCATTCTCAAGACCTTCTAGCCATTCCAATCGCTTCCTGGGATCACCAGCAAGCGAAACCAATCAAGAACAAGCCTTTTTCAGCACTAAAAACAACTGTAAGTCAGTCATGTCCTTGGACCTTTTTTTGATTTCGAATTGCATGATTTTGGCATTGATAGCATGAAACAATTACAAATTCTTGCTCCTTGAAGCATTTGCAAACTATCTGTAATGTTCAATTGCATTTTTATGGACTGTATGAAGATTTGCCATTGTTAGCTTTTTTGGTTTCGTTTTAGGGTTTTTGTGTGCAGGCAAAATTAGCCCCCATGAAGGGTATCATGATGTTCAGAATTCGAAGACGGTTCGATTCATGGCATTAGAAGTCATTTATCTTGCCCATGGAAGATTTTGGAACGAGCCAAGGTTGTAGATACGGACATATGTCCGTAGGTAAAAGTGTTTCACCTTTAGCAACGGAGTGAGGACAGGGATGAACAGCGTGGCATCATCCTGTTGGTCCATTCAAAATTCTGGCGCGTTTTTTTATTGTCTCCAATAACTCCCTTTTATTGCATATTATCTATTATTATTATATGTACAATAAGAACGTGCAACTCAGTTGGTGGCCAGGCGTTGGAAAAGTGCTTTGGGGCCTGGGTTCGAATCCCAGGCCCCCCCATTCTTTCACATTATTTTTCTTTTCAGGTTCAGGCGCGCATACAAGGTCAAGGGATCACCATATGCCCTCAAGATCTAACCCTTGGATCTCCAGATGGCCAAATCTGATGGCCATCATTTGAGGGACCATGATACGTCTCAGTCAACGCATAGGACTGGAATGGGCAGGTCAACATGGACCAACTTGCTTCTTGGGCCAGATTGCTATCCACACTCCCTCAATTTGCTTTCTCAGGCCCATTTTCTTTTCTTTTCATATTTCTTAATTAATTAATTTAATTATTTCTACTAACATAAAAAAATAATTCCTTTTATCAAAAAATGACAAAAAATAATATTTTCATCCAATTAGATTTAGGTTTATTTTTTTATCAAAAAAAATTATTTAATTTAATTAGGTTATTTAATTTTAGGGTAATTTTAATTCCTTTTGTAAACAATTAAAATTAATTAGAACAATTAGGGTTTTAACTTAATTATATTTTCTTTTCTTAAAATAACCAAAAACACAAAAATAGGTTAAATTTAGTTATTTTCTTTAATTAATTTAGTCACTAATTAATTTAGTATTTAATTTAAAAACCTAATTCTTTTTCTTAAAAACAACAAAAACATTTTTTCTTTCAATTAGGTTAGAAAGGGTCAAAACCTTAATTTCTTATCGTTCTTAATTTCCTCGCGCACGCTTTATCGTTTATTTTTACCCTAATAATGTAATTGCTCACAAGTTGTAATAGCTTAATTAGAACCTTTTACTTTCATTTATCGTTTTTTTACGGGTTTGTTTTTGGCTATGTAAATACCTGAAGCCTTGTAATAGCGTAGTTTAATTTCCGCACTTTAAAGTCCGCAAAATATTAATTGTTAGATGTATGCATAATAGGGATGCATGACAAGAATGTATGATTAAATTTAAAACGGTTAGCTAACCCTAAATGTGCAAAGATAATAAACTTGAAATTAAATCACTCGCACATGCGCACTCCTAGGGTACACTCCCACTTCGGTTGCCTCATTAAGTATAGGATGCTTTAGTGGTCGCTCTCTTGTCTAAACAAAGATCAAAGTCCCGTTCGGAAAAGTTGCCTCGGAATGGTTGCCTCAGATCTTGTTGCCTCGAATAATTGATCTAAGACATTAAGGTTGTTGCTAAAAGGTCCTAACATTTCTTTGGTGATCGTACGTCCCTTTCGAATTGACCCTTAAAACTCCAACGGCAGTGCTACCTACTCACTAATAGTGGGATAACATTGTCTAAAGGAAACAAACATAGGACAATTCTCTTTTTCGAGTAGGTAGAATCTTAAGTACTTGCTCAATCCAAACAAACTTTTTCACACTTACACTCCTCTTTTAAACAAAGCTTTCAAAAACACTTCCTAACGCTCTGGATGACAGAAGCAAGAGTTAAATTGAAGTCAAAAAGTTTTTTCAAATCAAACATACACAAGCAATTTTGAAAATGATGAGCAAGTACCTAAGAGCCCGTAGAAAACCACGGATAGAAAGGGTGCTAATACCTTCCCTTTCTATAATCTACCCCCCGTACTCAAAATCTTGAAAAAGGGAATTTTTTTATGCTTTTTTCCTTTCCAGTTGGATAAAATAAAAGTCGGTGGCGACTCTTGCTTACTGTGACATTTTGCAAACACAAACGCAAAACCAAACCAGCATTTTCCTAAAACAGTCCCGGTTCTGGCCACCGTATCACACCTGCCCAACTTAAAGAGCTAGAATCAAGAGTTTCTGAAACTTCTACTTTCATTAAGAGATACGGTCAAATTATCATCCTGGTTACTTCAAACCTTGACAAACAAATGATGACGTACTATTTCAGTTCTTCGATCCCAAGCATCACTACTTCACCTTTCCATATTACTAGCTGGTGCCCACCTTAGAAGAATTATATCATCTATTGGGCATATCCATTCTTGAACAGGTACCCTTCACAGGTATGGAAGAAGTTCCTAAGCCAGAAGTTATTGCCTCAACTTTGCATTTGAAATGGGCCGACGTGGTATCCAATTGGGAAACTAGAAGCGGGGTCGAAGGTTTTCTAGCCAAATTTCTGATAGAACATGCTCAATTGTTTTGGGATGATTTGGATTTTCAGGCTTTTGAGGATGTCTTAGCTCTTCTTATATATGATTTAGTTCTATTCCCTAATCCAGACTCCTTTGTAGATGCGAATGCTGTCAATATTTTCCTTTCTCGCAACCCTGTGCCTACCTTGCTTGGAAATATCTTGCATGCTCTCCATACTCGTACTATGAAGAGAAGAGGGACTCTTATGTGCTGCATGCCGTTGCTGTCGAGGTGGTTTATTTCTCACCTCCCTAAGTATGTGCTGAAGAACGAAGAAGGTTTGGGTTGGTCGCACAGAATAATGTCACTCGCTCATACGAATATTCTTTGGTGTTCCCAGGCTATAGAAGACACTACTGTTATTGACCGCTGTGGAGGGTACCCTAATGTCCCATTACTTGGTATCAGAGGGGGTATAACTTACAATCCTTGTCTAGCTTTGCGACAATTTGGTCGTGCTCGAAAGGATGGTCCCCATGAGTTACTTCTCGAGGACATTGTATTCGACTATAAGGATGAAATTAAGGAGCATCGCCGGAGGTTCATACGAGCTTGGGACATGGTAAACAGATCTGACCCTAAAGAGTTGGGACTGAAGACTTCCCTTCCTATGCATCCTTATCTCAAATGGGTCCGAGCTCGTGCCCAGAAGCTTATGATTCCTTATGAGGCCGTATTACCAGTGATTGTGGAGCCCACTAATGAAGAAGGCATTCCTTACACGGTTCTCTATCCTTATATGACCACTGATCCTGGGGAGTTACAGAGGTCTTGGATTCAATTGAAGAATGAGAGGGATACTTACCAGGAGCAGTTCCATGAGAAAGAGAGGAAGGTTTTAAAGCTCACCAGGCAGCTCGAGGAAGAAAGAGTGATCATTGACTATATCAGCACAAAGAGGAAGCTTCCATGGGACTTTTGATTTTTCTTTTCTAGTTTTAGATTTGTTTTATTTACTTCTTTGTTTCTTTTGGTTTGAAAATTTAAATCTCCCAAAGTCTTTGAAATCATTACATACACATCCCATTATCATGCACATCATTACAGGTACCACTACAAGTTTCTCATCTTCTTCGCTGTTTTTTTCAGCAGAAATGTCTTTCGACCAGGCCATCAAAGATCTTCAGGCACAGAACGCCCAAATTCAACAGATGTTCATCAGTCTGGCTAAAGGGCAGGAGGATCTGAAAGCCCTTATTCTGAAAGAGAAGAAGAAGAAGAAGGTCGGTATTCTGAATATGGGTAGAAGGTTCTGAGAAAGGTTGAAGCATCAAACTGATCTTACCTCTTCGTCCAAAGAAGGGGAGAACCAAGAAAGGGAAAAGGACCCCAGTCCTGTGGTCTCTGACAATGATACTAATTTTGATGATGAGCAATATCCTCCTACTGAGGATAGATACAAACAGCTAGAAGACCGTCCGAGTGCTATGGAAGTTTAGAAGATACCTGGTTTGGATTTTGGAGAATTGGGGCTGGTATCGGGAGTGGTCATCCCTCATAAGTTCAAAGCTCCAGTTTTTGCCAAATATGATAGAGTGTCCTGCCCAAAACTCCATCTCCATTCGTATGACAGAAAAATCCAACCCCACACCGCTGATAGAAATCTGTGGGTGCACTTCTTTCAAGATAGTCTGTCAGGGACTCAACTTGAATGGTTATACCAGTTGGAGGGAGCCAATGTTCAAAACTGGGAAGATCTTGCCGCTGCTTTCTACAAGCAGTATCAGTATAATGCCAACCTTGCTCCCACTCGTACTCAACTCCAAAGTATGTCCATGGGTGTAGGTGAAGGTTTTAAAGACTATGCTCAAAATGGAGAGACTTAGCTGGAAGAGTTAAACCCCCATTGTCTGATAGGGAGTTGGTTGACATGTTTCTGGGGACACTGTCGTGTCCGTTCTTCAATCACTTAATAGGCAGCTCGTCATCTAGTTTCACCGAGTTTATTTTGACTGGAGAAAGAGTAGAAGCTGTAATTCAGAGTGGTAAAATACAGAAGGATGCCTCCTCGAGTTCAGCAAAGAAGCCTTTCACTGGTAAGAAGGAAGCCAGTGCAGTTCATAGCCCGAGGGGCCAAAGCATATCTGAACACCGTCAAACAGTAAATGTTGTAGTGATACCAAGACCCACAGTTTCTCCACAATGCAACAATCAACAAAGGGTGGAAAGACCATAACGGCAGTTTACCCGCATCAACATGACTTTGGCTGAAGTGTTACCTCACCTGCTGAAATCCAACTTGGCGACCTTGAGAGAGGCTCCCAAGAATCCAAACACTACTTCTCCCAGATACAATCCCAACGTGCAGTGCGCCTACCATTCTGAGAGTCCTGGCCATGATACAAATGATTGATGGACTCTGAGAAACAAAGTACAAGACCTACTCGAAGCCAAGGAGATAGAATTTGATGCTCGGGAAAAGCCGAATGTTATAACTACTCCCATGCCCAAACATGGTCGTGGAGTTAATGTTGTTGATACTGATCTATTTGTAACCTTTGTTGAAGAAATTTCCACTCCTCTTATGACTGTTAAGAAGAATTTTCTGTTGGTCGGTTCATTTCCGGGTTATGGTGAAGGTTGCCACATGTGTTCGATTATACCTTTTGGTTTCCATTTGTTGAAGTCAGGTGTTCAGCGCCTGATGGATAATAAAGAAATTTTGCTCGAGAATACTATGATTCCCGTTGTTCCCATTGAAGATGTCGCTATTATAACCATTTCTGCCAATCCTTCCAAGGTTTCCTCGAGAAGAACTGTTAGGATTACACCTGTTTAAATAATTGCTCCGTTGATAATCACTGTTCCTGGTCCCATCACGTACACCTTAGACAAGGTTGTCCCAGGGCATTATGTTGCTGATGTGTACTATCACGTTGTTAAGCAAGAGTTGAAGAGTGAAGAAGCTTATACTCATGTTAGTAATATTGTCGGGACTAGTAAGGTTACCCGAAGTGGAAGGGTTTTCTCTCCTGAGATTGCCCCGAAGATCGTCAAGCCTACTGTTATTCCAACTGCTGCTCCGACCAGCACTCCTGACATTTCTCCTATTCCTACTCACTTTATTACACCTGCTGCTATTCCTATTCTTACTCCATTTATTACCCCTGCTGCTGAGTCATCTGGGACTCGCGACAAAGAAATTATAGGTGAGCCTGCCCGGACCGAGGCACCTAAGAAAATCGTTGTGGAAGCCTCTAAACAAGAAATAGAGGAAATACTGAAAATCATTAAGAGGAGCGACTACAATATGGTCGAGTAGCTGGGGTAGACCCCATAAAAAATATCCATGTTGTTTCTGCTATTGTGTTATGAAGCCCATGTGAAGGCTTTGATTGCATTTCTAAAGACCACACATGTGCCACAGGAAACTTCAGCAGATCAGTTCAAAGATTGTGTGGCCAGCCTGAATGCTGACAATGGGCTGGGTTTTTCAGATGCGGATCTGACACCGAAAGGAAGGAAGCATAATGATGCTCTGCATCTCTCGATTGAGTGCAGGGGAACCACTATGGCTCATGTGCTGGTAGATACCGGGTCTTCGCTGAATGTTCTGCCGAAAAAGGCGTTGGACCATTTGGATTGCGAGGGTTTGACTCTAAAGCCTCGTAACATTGTGGTGAGGGCTTTTGACAGATCGAAGAGAATGGTGCACGGGGAGGTGGACATCCCTGTCAAAGTGGGTTCTCAAACTTTTGGGTCCACCTTCTACGTAATGGATATCAGGCCATCGTATTCTTGTTTGCTGGGTCGTCCTTGGATCCACGAGGTTGGGGAAGTTACTTCCATGCTCCATCAAATGCTGAAGTACCCAGTGAATGGGAAAATTTTCACAGTGCGAGGTGAAGAAGAATATATGGTGAGCCACCTTAATTCCTTTCGCTATGTAGAGATGGAGGGGGGATTCATAGAAACTCCTTGTCAGAACTTCGAAGAGGTCCCTCAGGTCTTGGCATCAACCGAAGTTACTACTAATAAACCTCTATTGAAGATGGCTTCTCTCAAAGACGCCAGGGCTGTGGTTGAAGAAGGGGCTCAAAGGGTTGTTAGGCGCGCACGGATTGGAAGACCTCCTCTACAAATCAGCAATCGGGGAGTTAATGCGATTGAAGACAGTGAAGAGGATTCAGACATCGACAGCTGGATCTACCCAACTACCAACGGTGGACCGAATAACTGGACGGCTAGGGACTTCATACCTGTTTCTTTTATTCCGCAGTAATTGACTCATTTGTTTTAAGATTTGTAATAAACAGTTTGAAACTTTACGGCCTGGTGTCTTGCCCGAGGCACCTTGGCTTTGCTTGTGAGGGCTATCATCTGTCATTTCATATATCATTAATAAAGCATTGGACATTTCTTGCATACAAATTTTGCGCTCTTTGTTTTTCTTTTCTATCTCTCACTTTATCAAAACAACTATTTTCTTACATACACTCACATATCATACTGCAGATCCATGTCCACTCTTGATCCCATTGATAACAGCTCTGCTACTTCCAGTTATGACTTCAAAATCCAATCAACCGAGCCGAGGACAAAGGTAAGGATGATTGTGATGTGCCTGGAGAACTTGCTAGACTACTATAGCAGGAAGAAAGGGCCATACAGCCTCATGTAGAGCCAGTTGAGTAAGGGAATTTGGGTACATAGGAAGACAGGAAAGAGGTTAAAATAGGTGCGAATCTGGAGCCTAGTGTTAAACAACGATTAATACAGATGCTACACGACTATGTTGAGATCTTCTCCTGGTCATATAAAGACATGCCTGGTTTAGACACTGATGTTGTGGTACATCTCTTGTCACCTAAAGAAGACTTCCCTCCAGTAAAGCAGAAGGTCCGCCGTATGCGCCCTGAAATGTGAGAGAAAATCAAAGCGGAGGTCATGAAACAGTTCGATGCAGGATTTTTAGCTGTCAATTATCCGCAGTGGGTTTCCAATGTGGTTCGGGTACCTAATAAGGATGGTAAGGTACGGGTGTGTGTGGACTATAGAGATTTGAATAGGTCAAGCCCCAAGGATGACTCCCCACTTCCTCACATTGGCGTTCTAGTAGACAACACTGCACAACACAAGTTCTTATCCTTCATGGATGGTTTTTCTGGCTACAACCAAATCAAGATGGCTCCTGAGGACATGGAGAAAACAACCTTCGTTACACAGTGGGGCACCTTCTGTTACAAGGTAATGCCTTTTGGGTTGAAGAATGCAGGGGCAACTTATCAGTGTGCTATGGTCGCTTTGTTCCAGGATATGATTCACCACGAGATCGAGGTTTATGTTGACGACATTATAGCCAAGTCTTAGACTGAGGAAGAGCAACTTGATCATCTCCAGAAACTGTTTGACAGGTTGAAGACGTACAAGCTGAAGTTGAATCCGAACAAGTGTACCTTCGGGGTAAGATCTGGTAAGCTTCTGGGTTTCATCGTCAGTGGTAAGGGTATTCAGGTGGACCCTGCAAAGGTAAAATCCATACAAGAGATTCCGGCTCCTCACACAGAGAAGGAAGTTAGAGGTTTCTAGGGACGTCTGAATTACATCGCCAGGTTCATTTCACATCTGACCGCTACTTGTGAGCCAATCTTCAAGCTGCTGAAGAAAGATCAAGTGGTAAAGTGGAATGATGAATGCCAGACTGCTTTCGAAAGAATCAAGGAATACCTTCAAGAACCACCAATTTTGATGCCTCCAGTTGAAGGAATACCTTTGATATTATACTTGACAGTGCTAGACAATTCAATCGGGTGCGTGCTGGGGCAGCATGACGAGTCTGGTCGAAAAGAACACACCACTTATTACCTTAGAAAAAAGTTTACCGACTGTGAGACCCGATACTCATTGCTCGAGAAAACTTGTTGCGCTTTGGCATGGGCTGCTCGCCGGATGAGACAGTATATGCTGACTCACACCACCTTGTTGATATCAAAAATGGATCCGATCAAGTATATTTTTGAGAAGCCCGCTCTCTCCGGAAGGATAGCAAGATGGCAGATGATCTTAACCGAGTACGACATCTAATACATAACCCAAAAAGCAATCAAGGGGAGTGTATTGGCGGATCATTTGGTGCATCAGGCTGTGGATGACTACCAGTCATGAATTTCGAGTTCCCGGATGAGAATATCATGTTGGTAACCAATTGCGAAGAACCTAGACCGGATGAAGGACCCGAGGAGAGATCTCGATGGTCTATGTATTTTGATGGAGCCTCAAGCACATTAGGTAATGGCATTGGCACTATAATTATATCTCCTGAGGGATGTCATATTCCGTTCACCGCCTGATTATGTTTCAACTGCACTAACAATATGGCGGAGTATAAAGCATGTATCATGGGTCTTCGAGCTGCTATTGACCTGAGGATTAAGTTCTTGAGTGTATTCAGAGATTTCGCTCTGGTGATAAGTCAGATCAAAGGCGAGTGGGATACGAAGCACCCGAATCTTATTCCTTACAGAGAGTATGTACTGACATTTCTCCCACACTTTGAGGAGATAACCTTTGAACATTTCCCACGAGAGGAGAACCAGTTGGCGGATGCGCTAGCTACCATGTCTTCTATGTTCAAATTTAGGTGGGACAATAAAGCTCCCCAGATTACCATTGAGAGGCTGGATGAACCCGCACATTGCTGTGACATTGAGATTAAAGGAGTAGCAGATAAACCCTGGTTTCACACGGTGAAGAGGTATCTTGAGGCTCAAGAATACCCCGAGGGGGCATCCGTTAATGACAAGAGGTTTCTGAGAAGGTTCGCTGCGAAGTTCTTCATCAGTAATGGAATCCTCTATAACCGTAACCATGATTCAACCTTACTGCGGTGTGTAGATAAGAGCGAGCCAGAAAGGATCATGGCAGAGTTACATGAAGGCGCTTTTGAAACACATTCTAGTGGACACACCATGGCTAAGAAGATCCTACGGGCAGGATATTACTGGTCCACTATGGAAGCCGATTGTTATCAGCACTCTCGAACCTGTCATAAGTGCCAAGTCTATGCTGATAAGGTGCATGTACCTCTGGTTCCCCTGAATGTTTTGACAGCTCCTTGTCCCTTTGCAATGTGGGGCATCGACATGATCGGCGAGATCAGACCTACTGCGTCTAATGGGCATTGCTTCATTCTGGTAGTAATTGATTATTTTACGAAGTGGGTTGAGGCAACTTCCTTTGCTACAATAACCAAGAACGTCGTGGCGCGGTTCATCCGACACAATCTGATTTGTCGATATGGTGTCCCAGAGAGGATTATCACTGACAATGGTACAAATATCAACAACACGATGATCACCGAGCTCTGCAAACAGTTCAGGATATAACATCATAACTCTTCTTCCTACCGGCGAAGATGAATGGGGCTGTTGAAGCGGCTAACAAGAATATCAAGAAGATTGTGCAGAAGATGACAGTGACATACAAATACTGGCACGAGATGTTACCATTCGCTCTTCATGGGTACCGTACCTTAACACCGACATCGATAGGGGAAACACCCTACTCTCTGGTATATGGCATGGAGGCAGTCCTACCCATCGAGGTCCAGATAGCCTCTCTCAGGATTATGAAAGATGCGGGTTTGAACGAAGATGACTGGATCCAAACCCGACTTGATCAGCTAAATATAATCGATGAAAAGAGACTTACTGCTATATGTCATGGTCAGACGTATCAAAAGCGAATGATCAAGGCTTTTAACAAGAAAGTCAGACGTCAAGAATATCTAGTCGGGGATCTAGTGATCAAGCGCATCATACTACCGCAAGGTGATCCCATGGGTAAATGGACTCCCACATACGGAGGGCCATTTGTGGTTAAGAATATTTTTTCAGGAGGAGCTATGATTCTAACCATCATGGATGGTGACGATCTTCCTCACCCCGTCAATGCAGACACAGTGAAAAGATACTACGCATAATCAAAGACCCACTAGGGTGTTTGGCCTAGGCAAAAATTAGGGCTTCTCGGCGAACCAAAAGGGTTCGGGCAAAAGTAAGGGATGAAAATGGAAAAACTGTACACCTGGCAAGTCGAAAACCTGAAAAGGCGGCTTGGGCAAAAAAGAGTATCCCGGTGGACTGAAAACCCGAAAGGGAGGTCCAGGAAAAAATTAGGGATTGAAGCGTAACACTATGTCTCATTGGATCATCTCGCAACCAGACTTCGGTATCGACTATCAAGCTCAGACGGCGCCAATCAATCTGATCCACCTTCAACCAAGTAGCAAAGTGATGAGACGCTTGAAGATATAAAGGCAATAGTAGAATTGGAACCCAATGGGATTGTTTCACATATCTGTTTTCCTTTCTCTTACACAAATTGTATAATTTCTGTCTTTCGGCAGCGTTCTCTTACTGGGACGTAAGTCTCCCTGTACAAAATGCCTATTACAGGCCAACTTCAAAAATCAATACAATTCATTTTCACAAGAAATTTCAATTTGTTTTTATTTTTATTTTTCTGTTTTATTTTCCAAGAACGTCCAATGATTCATTTTTGATACATGCATTTGAAAATGATTGCTACTCATAAACATTTACATGAAAAAACAAAAGACAATTACTCGTAATTCCAGGAACACAGAGAACAAGAAGTGCCCAAACCCTATAGTTACTCTGCTTGTCAGGTACAGGGATAGAGCCAGCTTGAGAACATGAGCAGTGGTATATACACTCCCCACAGAGTAAAAAGTATCCAGGAACGGTGATGTTAGCTTTCCCGAGCAGGACACAACACTCCCCAGCCGAGGTTTACAATCGCGAGCGAGTCGGTAAAATTTCCCCCAAGCAGAGTTTATTTCTCTCACAAACAGAAATTTAATCTCCAACAGAATTCATTATCACCAACAACGGAAATTAATCCCTGATGGAGTTTATTTCTCCAAATCAGCATGATCTATCAATAGAGTATCTCCTCTCCAACAGAGTTATTCCCCCACAGAATTGCTCTCAAGCAGAGTCTCTCCTTGGCAGAATGTCCGTAAACAAGGGGGAAATCCCCAGCATAGTCATCTTTGTTCACCATCCCCAACAGAAGTAGAGGAACTATGGTTTTACAGCAGTCAATAATACCATCTCTCATACTCTCCAAACAATAGTCATGGATTTATTTTCCCGGACTGAGATTATTACGTCCGCATTCCATGTTCATACATCATGACATGTGCATACATCACATATAACATAGTCTCATTTATGTTGAGAACATCATCATACAATGCATCTCATGCATCACACATAACTAACCCTGTATTTCTTTCAGGAAAGACAGTTATTATCAACAATTTCCAACAGGTCCATGATCAACACTCGAAGCTAAACAGAGTAATCATCGGTGCGACATAAGCAACCTCACCCAGGTTCCCTCTACAGTTTTACCCAAACTCATGTTGAAGTAACCCTACCATCAAGGTTCCTTCTCAAGCCCTACTATCAAGGCTTTCATATCGAAGTAATCCTACTATCCAGGTTCCTTCTCACAGCCCTACTATCCGAGCTTTCATATCGAAGTAACCCTACTATCCAGGTTCCTTCTCACAACCCTACTATCCAGGCTTTCATCTCGAAGTAACCCTACTATCCAGGTTCCTTCTCACAGCCCTACTATCCAGGCTTTCATATCAAAGTAACCCTACTACCCAGGTTCCTTTTGTGGTTTAACCCAAACTCATTTCGAAGTAACCCTACTATCCAGGTTCCTTCTCATAGCCCTACCGTGATACGGTGGGAGAGAACTGACTGTTTTTTGGAATGCTGGTTTACGTTTTGCGTTTGTTTTCGCAAAATGTCGCGGTAAGCAAGAGTCGCTACTGTCTTTTATTTTATCCAACAAGGAAAGGAAAAAGCACAAAAAAATTCCTTTTTTGAGATGTTTCTCGGGTCCGTGGGGTAGATTATAGAAAGGGAAGGTGTTAGCACCTTTTCTATCTGTGGTTATCCACAGGCTCTTAGGTACTCACTCAAAGTGTTTTCAAAAATTTGCTTTCTTTGTGTTTGTGGGTTTGAAAAGAGTTTTTGTTTGAAAGGTGTAAGTGCGAAAAGTTTTGGTTTTATTTTGAAAGAGCAAGTACTCAAGAACCATCTACCTACTCGAAAAAGGAATCAATCTGTGCTAATGTTCTTTAGGCAATGCTATCCCACTATTGATGAGTAGGTAGCATCGTCGTTGGAGTTTAAAGGGTCAATTCGATTAAGGGACGTGCGGTCACTAAAGCAATGTTAGAACGCCTTAGCGGTAACCCTAATGTCTTAGATCATTTTTCCGAGGCAACCGTTTCAAGGAAACTATGATCTTTTGACAAAAGGGCGTCCTCTAAAACTTCCTATACTCAATGACCGCGTTCGAAGGCAACCAAGTGAGGGTGTACCCTAAGAGTGCACATGTGCGAGTGTGTTGTTTTCAGTTAATTTGTCTTTGTACATGTCAATGGTTATCTATGTTGATTTTAAGTTAAACATTCGATCTTGTCATGCATTCCCTATTATCAAACACCTAACAGTTTATAAGTTACGGAATTAAATTGCGGAATTTAAACTAACTATTACAAGGTGTTGGGTATTTACATCGCCAAAAGCAACCCTTGAAATTAAAATGCGGAAAATAAATAAAGCGATAAAATAGTAACGTCCTATTAAACTATTACACCTCAGGAAACAGATACAATATTGAAATAAAATGGATCGCGTGCGAGAAATTAAATCGGGAGAGTTCTAGGGTTTTGACCCTTTGATTATTAAAGAAAGATTTTTTTGGTTATTTTGAATTAAAAAGAAATTAGATCTAAGTTAATTATTAAATTAATAAACTAATTAATTAATTAATTAATGAAAATAAATATTTTTTGGATTTTTGATATTTTATGAGGAAAAAAGTTTTGATTGGTTAGTTAATTATAAAAAATAATTAAACAAATAATTAAATAAAAATAAATAAAAGAGTGAAATAGAAAGACTTAGGGGGGGTTTGGGCCCAATTTGATGGCATGTTCAGCAATGTTGTGGCCCAAAAGGCGCTGGCCTTGCTGACTTTTCTAATTCTCCACGCGCCCTTTGACTTGATCCCACCATAGGCCTTCATTTTGGATCACCAGATCTGGCCTGGGTCCATCTGGCAAGTGATGGAGGGAGGGAGTATGATGGACCATGCATTTGGATTCACACTAAATAACCTATTTAAAAAATATAGAAAATACATGGGGGATAGAGCCTTTATGCACGTATGGAGAATGGTTTTGGGTTGGTTTTGCTTCAGTGATCGTCCAGCAATTGATTAGTGTAGAGTTTTGCTTCTGAATTGGCCTCCAAGAACGACTTCAGTTTCACACTTTTTCACCTTTTTTTCAAGTTTAGTTCTTGAACCTCTTGAAGCCTCTAGGTCTCAAACTCGTGCCTTTGCATTGTATATGTAATATGGAGCGTATTAGGTCAACTTTTGTGGACCGAATCCTTACACATCAATGCCTTGAGATTGGATTTGATCCTCCATTGAAAGTTTGCCTATTTTGTCCAAAATCCAATATTTTTGCACATGAAATGCTTGATACGAGTTTGGTCATGATATTGATGATGATTAGATCCTGAAAATAGAAAAAGATCTCATGTAATCAAGTTTTGTGATTTTATTTAATTTAAATTGATTTAAAATGAAATAATTCAACAAAAAATCAAATAAAATAGAAAAATTGATAAATGGACACAAGACTGAAGCTAGGACACGTGTGGAATGTGGAAAGCCCAAATCAAGTGGAAAAGAATGGGCCTATTTGACAAAATTTGAAGTTTTGAGGATAGTTGACTTTTGGCAATTTTGCAAAAAAGCCCAACTTCAACAATGCATAACTTCTTCAATTTTGAACTTTTGGAAGTTTTCTTGAACTTTTTAGAAAGCTTGAGATGTCCTATAAGCAACCCTTTTGTTCTCATCTAATTTTGATATTCCATGCTAAAGTTATAAGCTTTGGCAAAAAAGGTGTTTTTGTTGACTTTCAAAAATGACCTATAATGTCCAAATTTGTAACTTTTTGTGAGTGCATTTTATGATCTTGGGGTATGAATATGGATTTTAGTAAATTTCATCCTCTTCAAAATGAGCTTTGGATGGGTCATTTCTCATAAAGTATGAGAAAGTTATGCTTGGTCAAAGTTGAGTTGACTTTTCCTTCAAAACCCTAATTTAGCAACTTTTGAGTCTTGATGAATTTTGAGCAATCCTTGATGAATCATGATCAACCCTTTATCAAATGATGAAATATCTTTCCAAATGAGAATTTTGACAAAAAATATTGAAGTTTGACTGTATTTGGGTCACAGTTGACTTTTGCCCTATCACAGTCGATTTTTGGACCCTTTGAGCAATTAATTGAACAAACTTCCTCTGCAAGGCTTGAAATCTGACATGGATGACCTTGAGAACATATTAGGACATTTGGGGGGCACTTGAGGTCATTTGGATGCAAGGACCTTGATGCAACACAAAACCCTAATTTGAGGTTGACTGTCTTAGGAGATAGCTTGACTGTCCAACACTTGAGCAATCTTGAGCCACTTGGAGATTTTTCTTGCAATGTTTTGAGAAATATGAGAGGGAATATTTTGGGGTGCAACAGCTTCCCCTGTTCAATTTTTTTAAACCTGAGGATGTAGATTGGCATTCGGGCCTTTCGCGATCCGAAGGTGGAAGATGATTGAACACTAGAGTGCCCAGAAATTTGCACTCGCATTAAGTGGTATCAGCCTGGTGATGTCGGGAATGGGCTTACGGATGCCATTTGGAGACTGTTGATAGGTGGTCCGAACTTCAATTGGAATAGGAATCAGGAAGATCTTATCATCGATCTGACTGAACCAGGGAAGGTCTTGGATTAACTTTGACTGGATAAGAATCAGAAAAATCTTTGAATCGATTTAGCTGAACCAGACAAAAGTCTTGGAATAACTTCAACTGGAATACGAATCAAGGAGATCTTCGCGTCAATCTGACTGAACCAGAGGAGGTCTTGGATTAACTTCGGCTGGATAAGAATCAGAAAAATCTTCGAATCGATTTAATAGAACCAGACGAAAGTCTTGGAATAACTTCAACTGGAATACGAATCAGGGAGATCTTCGCGTCGATCTGACTGAACCAGAGGAGGTCTTGGATTAACTTTGACTGGATAAGAATCAGGAAAATCTTCGAATCGATTTAACTGAACCAGACGAAAGTCTTTGAATAACTTCAACTGGAATAATAATCAGGGATATCTTCGCGTCGATCTGACTGAACCAGAGGAGGTCTTGGATTAACTTTGACTGGATAAGAATCAGGAAAATCTTCGAATCGATTTAACTGAACCAGACGAAAGTCTTGGAATAACTTCAACTGGAATAATTATCAGGGAGATCTTCGCATCGATCTGAATGAACCAGAGGAGGTCTTGGATTAACATTGACTGGATAAGAATCAGGAAAATCTTCGAATCGATTTAACTGAACCAGACGAAAGTCTTGGAATAACTTCAACTGGAATACGAATCAGGGAGATCTTCGCGTCGATCTGACTGAACCAGAGGAGGTCTTGGATTAACTTTGACTGTATAAGAATCATAAAAATCTTCGAATCTATTTAACTGAACCAGATATAAGTCTTGGAATAACTTCAAATGGAATACGAATCAGGGAGATCTTCGCGTTGATCTGACTGAACCAGAGGAGGTCTTGAATTAACTTTGACTGGATAAGAATCAGAAAAATCTTCGAATCGATTTAACTGAACCAGACGAAAGTCTTGGAATAACTTCAACTGGAATACGAATCAGGTAGATCTTCGCGTCGATCTGACTGAACCAGAGGAGGTCTTCCATAGATGCAGTTTTTCTTTTGAGGGGACTACCAGGTCATATAAGTAGTCAATGGTGTTTACTGATTCGTCTTTCCCTGAAATGGTAAAGAGTCATCCATATGCAATGTCATGATGTATGAAATGCATGATGTATATCAAGCAATGATGCTCTCAAAATAAATGAGATTGTGTGGTATGATGCGTATATGCATGTATCATGATGTATGGGAATGTAATGTTTTAGTTGGGGAAAATAAATCCCGGACAGCCGCTGGAGAATAGAGTTGAATTCTTTATTTCCGCTGGGGATGACAAACGAAGATGATTGTCAGAATAGACCTGCAGGAGAGGATAACTCCGTTGGGGAATAAACTGATGAGGAGATTACTCTGTGGGGAAGAGATGCTCTGTTGAGAATTTTACTGATAAATTCCGTCGAGATAAATTATCGTTGCTGGTGATACTGAATCCTGTTGGGGATTGAATTCGTGTTTGTGAAAGGGAAGAAATTCTGCTGGAGACGATCTCTCAGTGGCGACGTTACTAGGGATAACCTGTTACACTTTTGTGGGGATAATCCTCTGAATTCTTCTAGGAATGATCCTTTAAACTCGGCTGGGGAGATTTATTTTGTACTCCGCTGGGGATAAACTTCCAAAGTCTACTGGGGATGATGCTTCAACTCCGTTGGGGGAAGCTTTTTCAGTCTGTGCTGGGAAAATTTTAACTCCACTGGGGGTATCTTGTATTCTGCCGGGGAATATTAAGACTGCCGAGGATATTAAGCCTTTTGTAGTGCTGATGGTAGATCAACTCTGCTTGGGGAGAGCATTGCTAATTCGTTCATAGTTGCAAGTCTCAGCTGGGGGAGATTTGTGTATATACCTTTGCTAGTTGGCTGAAGGTGGATCAGATTGATTAGTGTCGTCCGAGCTTAATAGTCGATACCGAAGTCTGGATGCAAGGTGATTCAATAAGACATAGTGTTACGCTGATCCCTAATTTTTGCCTGGACTTCCCTTTCGGGTTTTCAGTCCATCGGGATACCCTTTTTTGCCCAAGCTGCCTTTTCGGGTTTTCGACTTGCCGGGTGTACAAATTTTTTCCATTTTCATCCCTTATTTTTTCCCGAACCCTTTTGGTTCGCTGAGAAGCGCTTATTTTTGCCTAGGCCAGTCAACCTAGCGGGTCTTTGATTATGCGTAGTATCTTTTCACTATGTCTGCATTGACGGGGTGAGGAAGGTCGTCACCGTCCATGGTGGTTAAAATCATAGCTCCGCCTGAGAAAATGTTCTTAACCACAAATGGCCCTTCGTAAGTAGGGGTCCATTTTCCCCTGGGATCACCTTGAGGTAAGATAATGCGCTTGATTACCAGATCCACAACTTGATACTCTTGTCGTCTAACCTTCTTGTTAAATGCCTTGATCATCCGTTTTTGATACGTCTGACCATGACAAATAGCAGTAAGTCTCTTTTCGTCGATTAGGTTCAGCTGATCAAGCCGGGTCTGAATCCAGTCGTCTTCACTCAAATCAACATCCTTCATGATCCTAAGAGAGGGTATCTAAACTTCAATGGGCAAGACTGCCTCTATGCCATATACCAAGGAGTAGGGTGTTGCCCCTGTTGACGTCTGCGCTGAGGTACAGTACCCATGAAGAGAAAATGGTAACATCTTGTGCCCGTCTTTGTATGTCACCGTCATCTTCTGCACAATCTTCTTAATGTTCTTATTAGCCGCTTCGACAGCCCCATTCATCTTCGGCAGGTAGGGAGAAGAGTTATGATGATGTATCTTGAACTGTTCGCAGAGCTCGGTGATCATCTTGTTGTTGAGATTGGTACCATTGTTCGTAATGATCCTCTCTAGTACACCATATCGACAGATCAGATTGTGCCGAATGAACCGTGCCACGATGTTCTTGGTTACTGTAGCAAAGGAAGCTGCTTCAACCCACTTTGTAAAGTAATCAATAACTACCAGGATGAAACGGTGCCCGTTGGATGTCGTAGGTCTGATCTCGCTGATCATATCAATGCCCCACATTGCAAAAGGCCAAGGAGCTGTCAAGACGTTCAGAGGTACTGGAGGTATGTGCACCTTATCAGCATAGACTTGGCACTTGTGACATGTCCGAGAATGTTGATAATAGTCGGCTTCCATAGTGGACCAATAATATCCTGCTCGAAGGATTTTCTTTGCCATGGTATGTCCACTGGAATGAGTTCCGAAAGTACCTTCATGTAACTCCGCCATGACCCTTTCTGCTTCATTCTTATCCATACAACGCAGTAAGGTCGAATCATGGTTGCACTTGTAAAGGATGCCATTGCTGATGAAGAACTTTGCTGCGAACCTCCTTAGAAACTTCTTATCATTAACAGATGCACCCTCGGGGTACTCCTGAGCCTCAAGGTATCTCTTCACCTCATGAAACCAAGGTTTATCTGCTACCTCTTCAGTCTCAATGTCACAATAATGTGCAGGTTCGTCCAATCTTTCAATGATAATCTGGGGAGCTTCTTTGTCCCAATTGACCTTGAACATAGAAGACATCATAGCTAGCGCGTCCGCCAACTGATTCTCCGATCTCAGGAAGTGTTCAAAGGTTATCTCCTCAAAATGGGGAATCAATGTCAACACATACTCTTTATAAGGAATAAGATTTGAGTGTTTCGTATCCTACTCGCCTTTGATCTGACTGATCACGAGAGAGGAATCTCTGAAGACACTTAGAAACTTAATCCGTAGGTCGATTGCTGCTTGAAGACCCATGATGCTTGCTTCATACTCCGCCATATTGTTGGTGCAGTTGAAACATAATCGGGCGATAAATGGAGTATGAGAGCCTTTAGGAGATATGATCATGGTGCCAATGCCATTGCCCAAAGCGTTTGAAGCTCCATCAAAGTACATAGACCATCGAGATCCTTCCTCAGGTCCTTCATCCGGTCCAGGTGTCTCACAATCAATCACTATCATGATATTCTCGTCCAGGAATTCAAAGTTCATATACTAGTAATCATCCACTGCCTGATGTGCCAAATGGTCCGCCAACACACTTCCCTTGATTGCCTTTTGGGTCGTGTACTGGATGTCATACTCAGTCAAGATCATCTTCCATCTTGCTATTCTTCCGGACAAAGCAGGCTTTTCGAAGATATACTTGATTGGATCCATCTTCGATATCAATAGAGTAGTGTGAGTCAGCATATATTGTCTCAGCCGGCGAGCAGCCCATGCCAAAGCGCAACAATTTTTCTCGAGCAACGAGTATCGGGTCTCGCAGTCGGTAAACTTTTTGCTCAGGTAATAAATAACATGCTCTTTTCGGCCAGACTCGTCATGTTGACCCAACACACACCCCATTGAGTTGTCGAGTACTATCAAGTATAAGATGAGAGGTATCCCTTCAATTGGAGGCATCAGAATAGGTGGCTCTTGGAGATACTCTTTGATCCTTTCGAAAGCGGCCTGGCATTCATTGTTCCAACGTACCACTTGATCTTTCTTCAATAGCTTGAAGATTGGCTCACAAGTAGCAGTCAGGTGTGAGATGAATCGGGCAATGTAGTTTAGACGTCCCAGAAAGCCTCTGACTTCTTTCTCTGTTTTGGGAGCTGGCATTTCCTACATAGCCTTAACTTTTGTAGGATCCACTTGAATACCTTTATCGCTTACAACGAAACCCAGCAGCTTACCAGATCTCACCCCGAAAGTGCACTTGTTCGGGTTTAACCTCAGCTTGTACAACTTTAGCCTGTCAAACCGCTTCTGCAGATGGTCAAGGTGTTCCTCGTTAGTTTGGGACCTTGCAATCATGTCGTCGACGTATACCTCAATCTCATGATGGATCATGTCATGAAATAAAGCAACCATGGCACGCTGATACGTTGCCCCAGCATTCTTCAATCCAAAAGGCATGACCTTGTAGCAAAAGGTACCCCACTGAGTAACAAAAGTTGTCTTCTCCATGTCTTCGGGAGCCATTTTAATCTGATTATAACCGGACAAACCATCCATAAAGGAGAAGACTTTATGCTGAGTAGTGTTGTCAACCAGAACGTCGATATGAGGTAGAGGAAAATCATCCTTGGGACTCGCCCTGTTCAGATCCCTATAGTCAACACACATTCGAACCTTACCATCCTTCTTCGGCACAGGAACCACGTTGGCCACCCACTGAGGGTAAGAAGTAACTGCTAGAAAACCGGCGTCAAACTGTTTCATCACTTCAGCCTTGATTTTCTCAGACATCTCTGGGCGCATTCGTCGAACCTTCTGTTTCACTGGAGGACAATCTTCCTTGGTAGGTAGGCGATGGACCACAATATCAGTATCCAACCCAGGCATGTCTTCATAAGACCAGGCAAAGATTTCAACATAGTCACGCAGCATCTGAATCAATTGTTGCTTCACACTAGCTTCTAGATTTGCGCCGACCTTGACCTCTTTTTTGTCCTCTTCTGTACCCAGGTTCACTGATTCCACTAGCTCTTCATGTGGCTGTATAGCCCTCTCCTCTTGGAGTAACAGTCTTGCAAGTTCACCAGGCACTTTGCAATCATCTTCACCTTCGTCTTCGGCTAAGTTGATCGGATTTTCGAAGTCATAACTGGCAGTAGCAAAGTCGTTACCAGTGAGATCCAGAGTGGATGTAGACCTGTATGTGAGTGTGTGTAAAATAGCTGTTTTGCAATATGTAATAAAAGAAAAACAAGGAGCGCAAAATTTGAAATTCAAGAAACGTCCAATGCTTTTATTAATGACATATGTAAATGACACACATAAAGCCCTCACAAAATGAAGCCACAGTGCCCTGGGTAAGACACCGGGCCGTAAAGTTTAAAACATTGTCTGTTACAAATTCAAAACAAAAAGTTTCATTTTCGAGTAACAAAAGAAATAGGGATGAAGTCCTTTGCTGTCCAATTGCTTGGTCCACCGTCAGTAGTAGGATAGATCCAGCTGTCGAATTCAGACTCTTCCACATCGTCTTCAATGGCATTCACTCCCGAGTTGCTGATGAACACGGGAGGTCTTCCGATCCGTGCATTCCGAACAGCCTTTTGAGCCTCTGCAGTGAAACCCAAACCAAACTTGTTAGTCTTCTGCGTAAAATCAAGGAGTCGGCCCCAATTTGCACACCCACCTTTCTCAACAACAGCCCGGGCATCCTTAAAGGAAGCCATCTTCATAGGAGAATCTTCAACAACAGCCTCAGCTGACGCCAGTGTCTGGGGAACCTCTTCAAAGTGTTGAAATGGGGTCTCAATGAACTCCCCATCCATTTCTACGTATCGGAAAGAGTTGAGGTGGCTAACCATGTACTCCTCTTCTCCTTGTACTGTCATAATCTTCCCTTTTACGGGGTACTTCAGCTTCTGGTGGAGCGTTGAGGTTACGGCCCCAGCTTTGTGGATCCGTGGGCGACCCAACAAATAAGAATAAGATGGCCAAATGTCGATCACATAGAATGTAGAGTTGAAAACCTGAGAACCAACCTTAATCGGAATATCAACTTCTCCATGCACCATTCTCTTAGACCCATCACGGCCCTAACAACGATGTTGATTGGTTTCAGCTCCAACCCTTCACAGTCCAACCGGTCTAGAGCTTTCTTAGGCAAGACGTTTAATGAGGAACCAATATCCACCAATACATGTGCAAGAGTAGTGTCCCTGCATTCAATGGAGACATGAAGGGCATCGTTGTGATTCTTCCCCTTAGCGGTCAAGTCGGTGTCAGAGAAACCCAACCCATTATCAGCAGTCAAACTAGCCACGCAATCTTTAAATTGATCAGCCGAGGTCTCTTGCGGTACGTGTGCAGTCTTCAAGAATGCAATCAGAGCCTTGGCATGGGCCTCTGAGCATAGCAACAGTGACAACATAGAGATTTTAGACGGGGTTTGTCCCAGCTGTTCAACTACATTGTAGTCACTCTTTTTGATGATTTTCAGAATCTCTTCCATCTCTTCTCTGGAAGCTTCAACAGTAATTGTCTTCGGTGCCTCCGTCTGGGCAGGCTCATCAGTGGTCCCTTTGCCCCGAGTGTCATAGGACTCAGTGACAGGGGTAAGAATAGGAACTTGAACAGGAGTAGTAGCAGGTACACTGGCAGGTGTAATAACAACAGGTTTTCGGGCAGTTGGATGGGCGATATCAGGTGAGAAAAGTCTTCCGCTGCGAGTGACTTTAGTAGGTCCCACAATATTGCTGACGTCAGTATCAGCATCTAACTCTTGTTTAACTCCATAAAAATAAACATCAGCCCCATATTGCCTAGGGACAGCTTTATCAGAGGTGTAGGGGATAGGCCCAGGAACAGTGATGATCAATGGTGCGATTATTGGAACAAATGTAATTCTAACAGGCTTCCTCGAGGGAGCCTTGGAAGAATTGTCGAAAATGGTAATAATAGCAACTTCTTCAGTATGAACTAAAGGAACAACAGTCTTCTCAAACATAATCTCTTTACTATCCATCAGGCGTTGGACACCTGATTTCAAAAGATGGCAACCGGTAGGTAGAACAGAGCACATACGGCAACCTTCGTCACAGCCCGGAAATAAACCGGCTAGAAAAAGGTTCTTCTTCACAGTCATCAAAGGGGTAACAATGTTGTTCACAGAAACCACAAACAAGTCTTCATCTATAGCATTCACTCCATGCTTGGGCATAGGAGCAGTCACAACATTAGGTCTTTCGGGCGCCTCGAACTCAATCTCCTTAGCATCAATTAAGTCCTGTATTTTGTTCTTCAAAGACCAACAATCATCTGTATTATGCCCCGGGCTATCAGAGTGAAAAGCACAATGGGCATTAGGGTTGTACTTTGGTGATGTAGTGTTGGGATTCTTCGGGGATTCCCTTGGAATCACTAGATTGGTCTTTAATAATTGTGGCAGAATCTGAGACAAAGTCATGTTAAGCTGAGTGAATTGCCTTCGGGGTCTCTCGGCCTTTTGTTGATTGTGGTGCTGAGCAGCACCAGCAGGTCTTGAAATAACAACCGCATTAACAGCTTGGCGACCCGGTCTATTCTGGCTTTTCGAATTGTAGACAGCGTTGGACTCTTTCTTAAAAGGCTTCTTCTCGGTGCTTGATGAGGAACCCTTATGTATCTTACCAGCCTTAATACCAGCCTCAATCCTTTCACCGGTCATAATTAGCTCTGTAAACCAAGACGAAGAGCTTCCAATCAGGTGGTTGAAAAATGGACCAGACAAGGTCCCCAGAAACATATCCACAAGCTCCTGATCAGCCAAGGGTGGTTGCACTCTTCCGGAGAGGTCCCTCCACTTCTGAGCATAATCTTTAAACCTCCGCCCGTTCCCATTGACATACCCTGGAGTTGGGTACGCGTGGGAGCGAGGTCGGAATTGTATTGGTACTGCCTGTAGAAAGCAGTAGCCAAATCCTCCCAACTGTGGATACTGGCTCCGTCCAACTGGTAAAACCATTCAAGTTGAGTCCCTGAGAGACTATCTTGAAAGAAGTGGATCCATAGGTTCTTATCAGCGGTGTACGGCTGAATCTTCCTTACATATGACCGGAGGTGCAGCTTCGGACAAGAAACTTCGTCATACTTAGCAAAGCCTGGTGCCTTGAACTTGTGGGGAATCACCACCCCAGATGATAGAACCAGATCATCAAAGTCCAGCCCAAGCACTTTCTGAACTTCCATCGCACTCAACCGGTCTTCCAGTTGTTTGTATCTATCCTCAGCCGGAGGATACTGGTCTTCGTCGAAGTCCGTCTCGTTGTCTGAGACCACAGGGCTAGGAGCCCTTCTTTCCTCTTGACTATCTTTCCCTCCAGATGAGGTGGTCAAATCAACTTCATCCCGTAGCCTGTTTCCAAACCTGTGACCTGTGTTAAACATGATTGTCCTCTTCTTCTTCTTCTTCTTATTCTTCTCTTTCAGAATCAGGGTCTTCAAATCTTGCTGACCCTTAGCTAGATTCATGAACAGCTCTTGGAATTGGGCATTCTGGGCCTGTAGGGCCTTGATTGCTTGCTCAGTTGATGGTTCGGCAGACATGATGAGTGCTGAAATAAACAGCGAAGAAGATAAGAGACCTGTAATGGGTACCTGTTATAGGATGAAATGTGTATGATATGATTTCAAAGACAATCGAGAGATTCAAATTTGTAAACAAGAAATGAAACACACTTTTATTAGATAAGCTTGAAATTCAAATTGTTCAACAAATTGCCCTTAAAGCATTACAAGAAAGGAAATACTGAAAAGTAAATAAAAACTGGAAAGGAAATAATCAAAGGAAAATCAGTGCTCCCATGGTCGCTTCTTGTCGGTGCGGACATAGTCATTGAGAATCCGCTCGTTCTCCATCTGCCTAGTCAACATCTGGATCTTCTGCTCTTGCTCGTTAAAATTTTCTCGGTAAGCATACCGCTCTTCTCTCAGCCGCATCCAAGACCTTTTCAGTGCCCCAATGTCAGTGGGCATGTAAGAATGGAGGATGGTAGGAAGAACCCCCTCTTCATTAGCAACTTCAACAATGATAGGCAGGACGGCTTCATACGGCATACCCAGCTTTTGGGCACGGATACGAACCCATCTGAGATATGGCTCCATTGGAAGAGAAGTCTTTGGACCCAGCTCACGTGGATCAGATCTGTGAACTCTATCCCAAGCCCTTATGAATCTGCGGCATTGCTCGTCGCTATCCCCTTGAAAATCAAAGATGATACTAGGCATTAGCAGCTCATGAGGTCCTTCTCTTCTGGCTCGCCCAAACTGACATAAGGCCAAGCATGCATTATAAGAAATTCCTCCATGGGTTCCTATCAGTGGAACATTGGGGTATTCCCCACAGCAATCAATAATGGCCACCTCCTCCATACCCTTGATAGTCCAGATGATGTCATTATGAGAGAGAGACATAACCCTATAAGCCCAGCCCATGCCTTCTTTGTTCTTCAGCACTAATTTAGGGAGGTGCGAAATAAACCACCTCGCCAATAATGGAGCACAGCACATCAAGGTTCCACGCTTTCGGGCAGTACGGGCATAAAGCGGATGAAGAATGTCACCCAAGAGAGTGGGTACAGGATTCCGAGAGATGAAGATTTTTACCGCATTCACATCAACAAAAGAGTCAGGATTCGGAAACAATACCAAGCCATATATCAGAAGATCCAGAATATATTCGAATGCCTTAAAGTCTAGACTATCCCAGAAATAATTATCCTTACCAACCAAGAACTTAGTCAGAAAGCCCTTTGCTCCACTTCTAGTCTCCCAATTAGCCATTACCTCATCCTTCGTCAAATGAAGGGCTGAAGCAATCTCTTCGGGCCTAAGGATATTCTCCCAACCAGTAAACGGGGTCTGCTCCAGAATAGAGATATCGAGTAGATCGAAGAACTCTTATAAGGTGGGAACCAACTGGTAGTCCTGGAAAGTAAAACAATGGTACAACGGATCATAGAACTGGACCAGGACACTCATCATCTGCTCGTCCAATTTGGAGGTAACCAAACTGAGAAGATACCCATGTCTTCTGATGAAGGAGGTAGTATCAGGCATATTTGCAATCAATTCTTTAAGCATGGTGGGAACCTGGACAAAGTTGATCCGGATGGTATTCCTACGCATGGGCATCATGACCTACAAAACAGAACAAAGATGAATCCCTCCTGTATTTGAAATAGGTTAGTCTGATGCAAGATGTATGCAATGTTATGATGTCATGATAGAAAGCACACCACAAGTATCCACAAATAGCAAACATGGTAAAGGCACACAAGTCGCACAGAGAGCCCTTAGATTTCAGGCTGGCAAGGAGCTTAGGTACTACCCTCTTTCAGTTCAGTTGGTTTAAACTTGTCCTAAAAATAGTAACCAGGTTCTAGAGGATCTCAATATCACTGACTACCCTCAATCGGTCATAATTCCAATTTAGCAACCTTTTCTTGCGGCCGGAATCATCGCGAGAGTTTAGTCTTAATGAGTGTAGCATACTGCTACTGTTCTATGGCCAAGTTGATCAATTTAAAGATTCTAAGGTCAGTTGGTGCTTAATGACCCCTTAGAAGACCCATATTCTCCTCGTTCCAACACAAGGAATATCGGTACAGACTAAAGTGCCACACCAACGTAGCTACTGCTTCAACCGTATCGGTCTATGCCGTACAGTTCCCTCACAGTTTATTGCTACTTACCTAAAGGGTATCCCCAGACCCGGGTTAGGATATATAGTAACTATGATACAACCCCACAAGTATAAAGCATACAAAGCAAACAATTGAAAACAAAATGATTTAATCCTAAGGTACACCCCACTTATTAATATTCCCCAGCAGAGTCGCCAGTTCTGTGATACGGTGGGAGAGAACTGACTGTTTTTTGGAATGCTGGTTTGAGTTTTGCATTTGTTTTTGCAAAATGTCGCGGTAAGCAAGAGTCGCCACCGTCTTTTATTTTAATCAACAAGGAAAGGAAAAAAGCACAGAAAAATTCCTTTTTTGAGATGTTTCTCGGGTCCGGGGGGTAGATTATAGAAAGGGAAGGTGTTAGCACCTTTTCTATCTGTGGTTATCCACGGGATCTTAGGTACTCGCTCAAAGTGTTTTCAAAAATTTGCTTTCTTTGTGTTTATGGGTTTGAAAATAGTTTTTGTTTGAAAGGTGTAAGTGCGAAAAGTTTTGGTTTTGTTTTGAAAGAGCAAGTACTCAAGAACCATCTACCTACTCGAAAAAGGAATCAATATGTGCTAATGTCCTTTAGGCAATGCTATCCCACTATTGATGAGTAGGTAGCATCTTTGTTGAAGTTTAAAGGGTCAATTCGATTAAGGGACGTGCGGTCACTAAAGCAATGTTAGGACGCCTTAGTGGTAACCCTAATGTCTTAGATCATTTTTCTGAGGCAACCGTTTTGAGGAAACTATGATCATTGGACAAGAGGGCGTCCTCTAAAACTTCCTATACTCAATGACCGCGTTCGAAGGCAACCAAGTGAGGGTGTACCCTAAGAGTGTGCATGTGCGAGTGTGTTGTTTTCAGTTTATTTGTCTTTGTACATGTCAATGGTTATCTATGTTGATTTTAAGTTAAACATTCGATCTTGTCATGCATTCCCTATTATCAAACACCTAACAGTTTATAAGTTACAGAAATTAAATTACGGAATTTAAACTAACTATTACAAGGCGTCGGGTATTTACATCGCCAAAAGCAACCCTTGAAATTAAAATGCGGAAAATAAATAAAGCGATAAAATAGTAACGTCCTATTAAACTATTACATCTCGGGAAACAGATACAATATTGAAATAAAATGGATCGCGTGCGAGAAATTAAATCGGGCGAGTTCTAGGGTTTTGACCATTTGATTATTAAAGAAAGATTTTTTTGGTTATTTTGAATTAAAAATAAATTAAATCTAAGTTAATTATTAAATTAATAAACTAATTAATTAATTAATGAAAATAAATATTTTTGGATTTTTGATATTTTATGAGGAAAAAAGTTTTGATTGGTTAGTTAATTATTAAAAATAATTAAACAAATAATTAAATAAAAATAAATAAAAGAGTGAAATAGAAAGACTTAGGGGGGTTTGGGCCTAATTTGGAGGCATGTTCAGCAATTTTGTGGCCCAATAGGCGTTGGCCTTGCTGACTTTTCTGATTCTCCACGCGCCCTTTGACTTGATCCCGCCATAGGCCTTCATTCTGGATCACCAGATCTGGCCTGGGGCCATCTGGCAAGTGATGGAGGGAGGGAGTATGATGGACCATGCGTTTGGATTCACACTGAATAACCTGTTGAAAAAATATAGCAAATACATGGGGGACAAAGCCTTTATGCGCGTATGGAGACTAGTTTTGGGTTGGTTTTGCTTAAGTGATCGTCCAACAATTGATTAGTGTAGAGTTTTGCTTCTGAATTGGCTTCCAAGAACAATTTCAGTTTCACACTTTTTCACCTTTTTTTAAAGTTTGGTTCTTGATCCTCTTGCAGCCTCTAGGTCTCAAACTCGTGCATTTGCATTATATATGTAATATGGAGTGTATTAGGTCAACTTTTGTGGATTGAATCCTTACACATCAATGCCTTGAGATTGGATTTGATCCTCCATTGAAAGCTTTCCTATTTTGTCCAAAATCTAATCTTTTTGCACATGGAATGCTTGATACGAATTTGGTCATGATATTGATGATGATTAGGTCCTGAAAATAGAAAAAGATCTCATGTAATCAAGTTTTGTGATTTTATTTGATTTAAATTGATTTAAACTAAAATAATTCAACAAAAAAATCAAATAAAATAGAAAAATTGATAAATGGACTCAAGGCTGAAGCTAGGACACGTGTGGAATGTGGCGAGCCCAAATCAAGTGGAAAAGAATGGGCCCGTTTGACAAAATTTGAAGTTTTGAGGATAGTTGACTTTTGGCAATTTTGCAAAAATGCCCAACTTCAACAATGCATAACTTCTTCAATTTTGAACTTTTAGAAGTGTTCTTGAACTTTTTAGAAAGACTGAGGTGTCCTCTAACCATACCTTTTGGTATCATTTCATTTTGATATTCCATGCTAAAGTTATAAGCTTTGGAAAAAAAGGTGTTTTTGTTGACTTTCAAAAATGACCTATAATGTCCAAATTTGTAACTTTTTGTGAGTGCATGTTCTGATCTTGGGGTATGAAGATGGATTATAGGAAATTGCATCCTCTTCAGAATTAGCTTTGGATGGGTCATTTCTCATAAAGTATGAGAAAGTTATGCTTGGTCAAATTTGAGTTGACTTTTCCTACAAAACCCTAATTTAGCAACTTTTGAGTCTTGATGAATTTTGAGCAATCCTTGATGAATCATGATCAACCCTTGATCAAATGATGAAATATCCTTCAAAATGAGAATGTTGACAAAAAATCTTGAAGTTTGACTGTATTTGGGTCACAATTGACTTTTGCCCTAGCATAGCCGATTTTTAGACCCTTTGAGCAATTGATTGAGCAAACTTCCTCTGCAAGGCTTGAAATTTGACATGGATGACCTTGAGAAAATATTAGGACATTGGGGGGCACTTGATATCATTTGGATGCAAGGACCTTGATGTAACACAAAACCCTAATTTGAGGTTGACTGTCTTAGGAGATAGCTTGACTGTCCAACTCTTGAGCAATCTTGAGCCACTTGGAGATTTTTCTTGCAATGTTTTGAGAAATATGAGAGGGCAAATTTTGGGGTACAACACCTACTATCCAAGCTTTCATCTCAAAGTAACCCTACTATCCAGGTTCCTTCTTGCAGCCCTACTATCCGGGCTTTCATCTCGAAGTAACCCTACTATCCAGGTTCCTTCTCGCAGCCCTACTATCCAGGCTTTCATCTCGAAGTAACCCTACTATCCAGGTTCCTTCTCACAGCCCTACTATCCAGGCTTTCATCTCAAAGTAACCCTACTATCCAGGTTCCTTCTCAAGCCCTACTATCTAGGCTTTCATCTCGAAGTAAACCTACTATCCAGGATCCTTCTCACAACCCTACTATCCAGGATTTCATCTCGAAGTAACCCTACTATCCAGGTTCCTTCTTGCAACCCTACTATCTAGGCTCTCATATCAAAGTAACCCTACTATCCAGGTTCTTTCTCAAGCCCTACTATTCAGGATTTCATCTCGAAGTAACCCTATTATCCAGGTTCCTTCTCACAGCCCTACTATCCAGGCTTTCATCTCAAAGTAACCCTACTATCTAGGTTCCTTCTCACAGTCCGACTATCCAGGCTTTCATCTTGAAGTAACCCTACTATCCAGGTTCCTTCTCGCAGCCCTACTATCCAGGCTTTCATATCAAAGTAACCCTACTATCCAGGTTCCTTCTCAAGCCCTACTATCTAGGCTTTCATCTCGAAGTAACCCTACTATCCAGGTTCCTTCTCACAGCCCTACTATCCAGGCTTTCATCTCGAAGTAACCCTACTATCTAGGTTCCTTCTTGCAGCTCTACTATCCAGGATTTCATCTCGAAGTAACCCTACTATCCAGGTTCCTTCTCGTAGCCCTACTATCCAGGCTTTCATCTCGAAGTAACCCTACTATCCAGGTTCCTTCTTGCAGCCCTACTATTCAGGCTTTCATCTCGAAGTAACCCTACTATCCAGGTTCCTTCTCGCAGCCCTACTATCCAGGCTTTCATCTCAAAGTAACCCTACTATCCAGGTTCCTTCTCGCAACCCTACTATCTAGGCTCTCATATCGAAGTAACCCTACTATCCAGGTTCTTTCTCAAGCCCTACTATCCAGGCTTTCATCTCGAAGTAACCCTAGTATCCAGGTTACTTCTCACAGCCCTACTATCCAGGCTTTCATCTCGAAGTAACCCTACTATCTAGGTTCCTTCTCACAGTCCTACTATCCAGGCTTTCATCTCGAAGTAACCCTACTATCCAGTTTCCTTCTCACAGCCCTAATATCCAGGCTTTAATATCAAAGTAACCCTACTATCAAGGTTCCTTCTCAAGCCCAACTATCTAGGCTTTCATCTTGAAGTAACCCTACTATCCAGGTTCCTTCTCGCAGCCCTACTATCCAGGCTTTCATCTCGAAGTAACCCTACTATCCAGGTTCCTTCTTGCAGCTCTACTATCCATGATTTTATCTCGAAGTAACCCTACTGTCCAGGTTCCTTCTCACAGCCCTACTATCCAAGGTTTCATCTCGAAGTAACCCTACTTTCCAGGTTCCTTCTTGCAGCCCTATTATCCAGGCTTTCATCTCGAAGTAACCCTACTATCCAGGTTCCTTCTCGCAGCCCTACTATCCAGGCTTTCATCTTGAAGTAACCCTACTATCCAGGTTCCTTCTCACAACCCTACTATCCAGGCTTTCATCTCGAAGTAACCCTACTATCCAGGTTCCTTCTCACAACTCTACTTTCCAGGCTTTCATCTCAAAGTAACCCTACTATTCAGGTTCCTTCTCGCAGCCCTACTAGCAAGGCTCTGATATCGAAGTAACCCTACTATCCAGGTTCCTTCTCAAGCCCTACTATCCAGGCTTTCATCTCGAAGTAACCCTACTATCCAGGTTCCTTCTCACAGCCCTACTATCCAGGCTTTCATCTCGAAGTAACCATACTATCCAGGTTCCTTCTCAAAGCCCTACTATTCAAGATTTTATCTCGAAGTAACCCTACTATCCAGGTTCATTCACACAGCCCTACTATCCAGACTCTCATATCAAAGTAACCCTACTATCGAGGTTCCTTCTCAAGCCCTACTATCAAGGCTTTCATCTCGAAGTAACCCTACTATCCAGGTTCCTTCTCACAAACCTACTATCTAGGATTTCATCTCGAAGTAACCCTACTATCCAGGTTCCTTCTCGCAGCCCTACTATCCAGGATTTCATCTCGAAGTAACCCTATTATCCAGGTTCCTTCTCACAACCCTATTATCCAGGCTTTCATCTCAAAGTAACCCTACTATCCAGGTTCCTTCTAACAACCATACTATCCAGGCTTTCATGCCGAAGTAACCCTACTACCCAGGTTCCTTCTCACAGCCCTACTAGCAGGCTTTCATATCGAAGTAACCCTACTGTCCAGGTTCCTTCTCATAACCTTACTATTTGTGTTCTTCCTCTCTTATCCTTGGACAGCAGTCTACAACACTGTAAGACCGGGACCCGATCAAACACAATTGATTTCACATTTCCCCAGAAGGTCGCGGTGCAACATATACCCCGACCAAACACACAGTTCATTTCCGCTTCCCAAACCAGAATTATTCCCAAGTAGAGTAACAGACAACTGAAGCTCCTAAAACTCTATTTCTCTCAAGACAGAGACCAGTATTCCCCAGCGAAGTCCTCCTCAACAACATGTATACGAGTTCTCGCAAAGGAATATCTTATGCGATCGGCATTCCTTCGAATGTCATCTTTAAGCCCATCTCCGACAATTATCTAGCAACTACCAAATGGAGTCTATAAGCCCTTTCCCAATATCACAAGTCAAGTATCACTTCATGTGAGTGCAAATTTCTGGGCACTCTAGCTTTCAATCATCTTTCACCTTCAGATCACGAAAGGCAGAGCAGCTAATCTACATCTTCAGGTTTAAGAAGATTGAACAGGGGCAGCTATTGTACCCCAAAATTTTCCCTCCCATATTTCATAACACATGGCAAGTGAGGTCCCCAAATTGCTTAAGGAAGGTCAAGAGTTGACTAGACACTACGCCAAAAATAAGTTTTAGCAGCACATAAAAGAAAGCGCTTTTGGAAAAAAGCGCTGCTGTAGGTTTTTAAAAAAAATCGCTTAAAAAATCGCTTTCAAAGGGTGCCTTAAGAAAACACTTTTCAAAAGCGCTTCTAAAGGTCACCCTTAGAAAGCGCTTTTTGGGAAGCGCCCCTAAAGCTGTCCTTTCAGAGGGTACCTTAAGAAAGCGCTTTTCAAAAGCGCTGCTAAAGGTCAGCCTTAGAAAGCGCTTTTCCAAAGCGCTGCTAAAGCTGGCCTTTAGAAAGCTCTTTTAAAAGCGCTGCTATAGGATATGCTACGAAAGTACTTTTTGATGTAAAAGCGCTGTTATAGATGACCTTTAGAAAGTGCTTTTAAAAGTGCTTTCGTAGGTAGTTTTATAATAAATATCAAAAAACAATTTGTATCACTTTTCTAAGCCCATTAGTTAAGCCCATACCCGAATTATTATTATAAGTTATTCAACAGAAACCCTTGTTGGAAACCATTTGCAGTATAGCCCCTCATCTTCGTTTCTCACAGCATCCCATGAAGCCGCTCTGAAATGGTTCGTTCGTTTTCACAGCTTGTTGAATTTTAAACTGTTATTCTAATTTCATTCTTATGTGATTATTGTTTGTGATTTTGGTTACAGACTAAGAGAACCAAGAAGGCTGGTATTGTTGGCAAATACGGTACGTTCTATCAGTTTTCTTACTTTTCAACATTTTGTCTTGTTTGTTGTGCTTTTCGGTTTCATATTTGTTTGTTTTGTAGATATTTATTTCATTTCAATTCACTATAAATGTGTTTGTTCTAACCCTAAAAACTTTATGGGTTTTTTAATTTCAATTAGGTTTAGCTTAGATTTATTTGCTTCTAATTTAAATGAAATTCTCAACTAAGATGAGTTTATGGTTTTTGTGTCATAAATGGTGATAACTGATAGGTTTGTGTTCTAATTTCAGGCACCCGATATGGTGCTAGTTTGAGGAAGCAAATTAAGAAGATGGAAGTCAGTCATCACAGTAAATTCTTCTGCGAGTTTTGTGGAAAGGTTATTTTTTTAAGGTGTTTTGTGAGGAGTTTTTTTATCTGCATTGGTTGATTATGTTCTCAATTTTTTGTATGTAGTATGCTGTTAAGAGAAAGGCTGTTAGTATTAGGGGCTGTAAAGATTGTGGGAAGGTCAAGGCTGGTGGTGCTTACACTTTGAAGTAAGAATCTTGCTCAAAAAACATGTTTTATCAATTGATTAATTACTTGTATATAGTTGCTAACCTTGTGATTTTCTTTGTGCTTATTATTTTGACAGTACTTCCAGTGCTGTGACTGTTCGGAGTACCATCTGAAGGTTGAGGGAGCAGACTGAGAGTTAGAAAGGAAGCAGTATTACAATTTTGTTATTTTTTGTTTTCAAAGTTATTGCGGAAACTCTTGTACGTCCTTAAATATTGTTATATTTGATTTGGATATTTGAGGAAGGTTTTGTAAGTGTATCAGTTATCTTTAGATTATTGAGTACTATTTAGTTTGAGCCACATCTTCTTGTTGTTAGGGTTGATTTTGTAAGACTGATTTTGAGTTAAAATACTGATAACAATGGTTTTTATATATTTTGAGGTACAAAAATGGTGTATATATATTTTGGATTACAATGGTGTTGTACCCCAAAATTTTCCCTCCCATATTTATCAACATTTCTCATCACAAGACTCTTGGAACTCAAAATCAAGCTAGGGTTTGCTCTGCTCAAGACACCTCCTTACACTGTTGACCTAAATTAGGGTTTGAGTTTGCACAGGGATATTTTGACCTACAATGCCAAAAGTGACTTTCATACTCCATGTTGGACCCACAAGTTTGTCCATACCAAGTTTCAAGCCTTGATTCAAATTTTTGCAGTCAATTGGACAGTTGACCTAGAAATCAGCTGTATTGGGGAAAAAGTCAACTGTGGCCAATTGACAGTCAAAACTCATGAATTTTGACCCACATCAACATAATGAACTCATATGAATCATTTTATCAAGTTTGGATCACAATTCCACAAGAAATTTGATCAGATCACCAAAAGGGCTAAATGGTCATTTTTAGGGTTTTGACTATACATAGGCAATTTTTGACTGTTTGACCTAACCAATGGCAAATAAAGCTCAACCATGGACTCAAGTACTTAATTACATTTTCTTGACCCATTTAACAAGTTCAAAAGATCTCAAATGCATAGGATTGACAGATGAATTTTTCAGTCAACTGATCAAAATTTTTGACTGTACACTGAAAAGTCAAACTTTGACTTTTTGGTTAAAATCAAGTGCCAAGAGTTATTTTTCATCAAGACATGTCAAATTATTAAACTTGTTCATCAAGAAACCCAAAAAATGAAAATTAGGGTTTAAAATGGAAAAATTTCATAAGTTAGAAATTTTCTAAGTTATGAAATTTTCTTATTTTTTCCTAACTTTGTCCCATTTTTTCACCAAGATGCAAATGGATTCAAACAAAACTTCCAACATGAAAGTTGTAGACCATAACAAAGTCTACAACTTTGATTAAAAAGTTTATCTCAAAAGAAGCTTGTATCTACAGTTATGATTTTTGGAACAAGGGTATCTAAAACTTCTAACTTAGAGAAATTTTGCCCTAGTTTAGGCAGGATTTTGACCCATCTTCTTGGACATTTTTCACATAGTTCCACTTGGAGTTTCAAGTTGAATTTCAAAGATGGATTATAGTACATGTTCCAAGATTTCCAAATTGTCCAAGAACTCCTCAAACACCCTTGTGGTTAGAGAGAATCGAATGCTTGAAGTTGGCAAAAACTCACTTTGATCCATGGCCAATACATGTTCATACCAAGTTGCAAATCTGATCTAGCTAGCTTGGTTCACAACTACAGGCCTCAAAACCAGTTTTTACTCCATAATTTAATGAATATCCATTGAGCTAAGGTATTTTCTTGGTCATTAGGGTATTATAAACTAGATTAAGCCTTAAATGGAAAAAGTAACAATGCCATTTTTGCTTAAACTTCACTTTATGTCAAAACAAGATCCTTGAGGAATGAGGCCATATCTCTGAGGCAAGATCAAATTTACCAATTCCATTAACCAAGGGAAAAGTATGCAACACGATATAGGACTTGTACAGGCCTGCATTGAAAAGATACACACTATTGCTTCAAGAAGAAGAAAACTTGCAAAACACAAGCCATCTTTCACATCTGATAAAACCAACTTACACAAGCATTGTAAACAAGTTTGATACCTCCTAACAAGCCAGAAACACGACCCCTTTGCCTCTCAAAACTCCTAGTGCATAAAATCCCCATTTTCTTGCAAAACAGGGTTAGTTCTGCATTTTGCAAGCCATCATCAAATTCCATCGTGCGTTTGGCCCAAAGATACTTCAAACACCTTCCAACCAACATACCTGAGCTATCCAGATCATCCACAAGTTTCTGTAACACCATTAACACACATTTCCATTTTTGTTTCAAAGCTTTACAGGTTGAGTTCTGTAGCACGATTCAGGATACTACAAAACAAGCGAAGTATTGGGAAAGCTTCCTTGGACCTCAGGCAAGCTCAAAAGAACCTCAAGCACCCTTGGAAGTTGCTGCATTGTCCAGCTCAAAGTCAACTGAAATAGGTATTACATGAACTTCTATCTCTCAATTTGGGAATAGTTAGACTTAGGTTTGTGAAGGAAGATGTTGTATTCGTAGCCCTGAAACCATACATGTGCTTAGTTTTCATTTATATTAATCGTGCTAGGAGAATTTTGTTCATAAACTTTCTGAAAAAACTAGGTTAAGAATTAGGGCCAGAGAAATTCTCTCTAGTCTTTGAGAGTTAGATTAAGTTTTTTATATGGTTGGATTCGTTGTTTGATGCTCTACAAGTTTCATGTTATGAGTTTTGTCAAAAAATCAAGGAATCAAGAGATAGCATTTTTTGTACAAAGCGCGCGTTTTGGTTTGAACTGAGGAAGAAGATGAAGTCTGATTGGGCTGGGCCTGGTTGTTTTTACTCCTAACACATGCATTTTCAGTTTACACCCCCTGGCCCATTTATTTGTACATTGGTCATTTTTGCATTTTTATTTCATTTTTGATTTTGATATTTTATTTTCTAACATAAAAAATACTTAAAAATTATTATCATAAATTTTTGTATTTATTTGGAATTTATTTTAATTATTACTAGTATAAAAAATGTTCAAATGTTTTATATTCTTTTTATTAAAACCTAAAAATAATGTAAGAATATGTTTATTTTCATTTATTATTTTTATTTACATTTGAAAACATTTTCTTGAATATACACATTTTTTTTGTAAATAATCTATTTTATTTTTATATACACTTAATATATTTAATATATTTAATATATACATACATATTTTATTAAATAATTAGGACAAAAAACACAAAAAATAATACATTTTTGTTTTTATTAATATTTCATACTAAAAATACTTTTTTTCAATATACTTATATTTTTGTACAAATTAATACATTATTGTATATAAATAATAAATAATTGAAATTAAATTTTTATTTTATTTACATCTCACATTAAAAATACTTTGTCATACATAAAAACATTTTTGCATAATATGCTTTATTTAATATTTATTGTATTTATTTAAGATATTGTATATTTAATATTATGCCTTGTACATTCGATTTGGTTGTAATAATTTAGAATTTAATTTCTTGCAAAATAATCCCCAATTCAAATTTGTACCCTCCTCCCTATATCATGTTGTAATAGTGTAGGATTTAAATTCTCGCACCTTTAAGCTTTCAATTATGCCATGATCAGACTTAGGGTTTTGTATGCGAAAAATCAAAGTAACAATTAGCTTGACCTAATCCAAAGATAACAATGCATGAAAAACAAACACAATGCACACTTGCACCCCTAGGGTTACAATCCACTTGTTGCCTTCAAAAATGGGCCATGGTTGCATGTCAAGTACTTTGGCAAGACAAAAACAAAACAAAAGATCATAGTCCCTCGATGACGCTATCTGGGTTGCCTAAACAAAATGATCAAGTCCCTCAAGAAAATTGCCAAAAATACTTGACACTATTGCCATCATGGTCTATACGATGACCCGCGCTTGTCCCGTTAACATCCTAACACAAGGTTGTTCACCAAATACAATGGTGAAGCAACACTGTTAAAAGGGTTAAAAACATAAGAAAGACCTTTGAGTAAAATAGGGTAGACAACTCTTAGTTACTTGATCAAAGCTTGCAAAACTTCCTTGCTATCTTCAAAACACACTTCACAACACAATTTTAAAACCCTACTTTCAAACATTGAAAACTTTCAAAAGACAAAAACACCTTTGTATACATTCAAACAAGAATCATTACAAAGGTTGCCACAATGATGGCCTCTTTTCAAAACATCTTTCAAAACCACACACAAAGCACCATTTCAAACAATTGAAGAGCACCATTTCAAACAATTGAAAAGCAAAGCAAGTGATCTAAGCAAGTAACTAAGAGCCCATGGATAACCATGGATAGAAAGGGTTCTAGCACCTTCCCTTTCTATAATCTACTTCCCGAACCCAAGAAAACATCTCAAAGGTCTTTCCTGTGCTTTTTGACCTTTCCTTAGGATAAAATAAAAGTCGGTGGCGACTCTTTCTAAACCGAAACATTTGCAAACACAAACGCAAAATCCCAAGTCAGTTCTCCCACCGTATCACAGAACTGGAGACTCTGCTGGGGACATTTCTAAAAGTGGAGTAACCTTAGGCCTAGATCACCCTTTCCATGATTATTATTTGCTTTGATTGATTTATATTTGGTTCTCTTGTTTGGGTTTGAAATCCTCCACCCGGGTTTGGGAAACATTCATAGGTAAATAGCAATACATTGTGGAAATGTGAGGGGTATACCGACATGGTTGAAGAAATAGCTATATTAGTGCGACATATTTGTGAGTACCGGTAGCCTTTGAGTCAATCAAAGAGAATACGGGGCCGCTGAGTGATGTCATAAAGCACTAATGAACTCTTAGAACCTTACGTGACCATCTTGGCCTTTTACTAGGGGTAGTGAGATGACCGGCTTTGGTACAGTCCGAAGTTGGTAGATACTCGATACTACACTCATTGAGGGTTGTTTTCTTGGAATATTTTGGTCGCTAGTTAAGTGGCTAAACCAAAACAATGAACATAGAAAACAATCCAATGATATTGAGCTCCTCAGAACCCGTTTACTATTTATAGGACAGGTTTGAGCCAACTAACTTCAAGAGGGTACTTACCTATGGAACCTCATGCAAGTCTAAAACTAGGGCTTTGTGTGATTTGCTTGTACATGTGTTTGTGCATACATCATGAACATCATAAAGCATCATATGCATCCACTAACCATTTCAATGGTTTGGATCTTCATCTTTGTTCTTGTTTTGTAGGTCATGGAATCTCTTAGCAGGAAAATAATTCAAGTCAACCTTGTGAGAATCCCTCCTCAACTCAAGGAGCTTACTTCCAGGATTCCAGAGAATTTTCTCTTCAGTGAAAGACATGGTAGACTTCTCAACTTGGTCAACACCAACATTGAAGAAGACATGGTGAAAGTTCTTTTCCAATTCTTTGACCCCCTACACCACTGCTTCACATTCCCTGATTACCAGCTAGTACCCACTTTGGAGGAATTGTCTCAACTCTTGAGAATTCCTATTCTTAATCAACTACCCTACAACCGTACAAAAAAAGAACCAAAGCCTGAAGATGTTGCTCAAGCATTACACTTGCAACCATCTGATATCAAGGGACATTGGGAAACCAGAAGTGGTGTCAAGGGTTTCTTGGCAAAGTTTCTGTTTGAGAAGGCACAAGACTGCTGTAATTCTCTTGATCTACAAGCCTATGAAGAGATTGTGGCACTCCTTATCTATGGGTTGGTTTTGTTCCCAAACCCTGATCAACTTATAGATGTGAATGCTGTCAAGATTTTCATATCCAGGAATCCTATACCCACATTGCTTGGGGACATCCTACACTCATTTTACACACGAACAATGAGGAAAAGAGGTGTTCTCATGTGCTGTACTCCTCTCATAGCAAGGTGGTTTATTTCTCACCTTCCACAATCAGTTTTGAAGAATGAGCAGGGTTTAAGGTGGTCACAACGATTGATGACCCTCACACATTCTGATGTACATTGGTGTTCTCGGTCCAGAGAAAATGTCGTCATGATTGATCGTTGTGGGGAATTTCCTAATGTCCCACTACTTGGCATTAGGGGAGGCATTACCTACAATCCCTGTTTAGCTCTAAGACAGTTTGGATATGCTCGGAGGGATGGCCCTCATGACATGCTGATTCCTGACCTAGTTTTTGACTTCGACAACGATGCACAAGGACTTCGACAAAGGTTCATCAGAGCTTGGAGGATGCCCAAAAAGGTAGCTAGTAAGACACTTGGGCACAAGAATTCCATCCCCCTTGAGCCTTATCTCAAGTGGGTACGAACTTGCGCCCAGAATCTTATGATGCCATACCCTCACATTCTCCCCTTGATCAAAGAGCCTGTTACGGAAGGAGAGCTTCCATACACCATCCTACATCCTGACATGCCAACATCATGGGAAGAAATGAAAAAGAGTTGGATCCAACTCAAGGAAGAACGGAATACTTTCGAAGCCAGCTTCTATGCCAATGAGAAGAAGGTTTTGGAGCTTACCCGCCGACTTCATGAGGAGGAAACTCTCAACACTTACATCGCACCAAAGAGGATGCGCAATGTCTTTTTACATTAAGAATTTTGTAATATTTTGCCCATGGGGCACTTATGTACTAACAATTTCTTCTTAATATGACATGCGTTCTTTTTGTTTGCAACAAATTTGAATTTCTAAATCCTTGAATGCATTACATGAATAACATACCATTCATCATATGCATAAACAGGTCTTCACACCAGGTTTCCTTATCTTTCTGCTGTTTATTTCAGCAAGATGGATTTGGAGCAAACGGTAAAGGATCTGCAGGCACAAAATTCACAATTCCAGCAACTCCTCATGACCTTGGCAAAGGGTCAAGAGGACCTCAAAGCTCTGTTGGAGAAGAATAAAGAGAAAAAGAAAAAGAGACCTGGAGTAGCCACTTTGGGAAGGAGATTTGAGCATCAGGCTAGGAGAGTTCTTGAGTTCCCCTCAATGTCTGACGAAGGGGACATTAAAGGGAAAGGGACTGCTTTCCCTTCTGAATCTGAGGTTGAAGAGGAGGAAGAGGAAGAAGACGAAGACTACTCCGAACAACAATATCCTCCAGCGGACGATAAATATAAGAATCTTGAAGATAGACTGGCAACCATGGAGTTGCAGAGGGTACCCGGTTTGGATTTTGAAGAACTAGGGTTGGTAGATGGGATTGTTATACCTCCCAAGTTCAAGGTGCCAACATTCGCCAAGTATGACGGTCTGTCGTGCCCAAAGATGCACCTGAGATCGTATGTCAGAAAAATCCAACCCCACTCATCTGATAAAGACCTCTCGGTACACTTTTTCCAAGACTGTTTGTCTGGAACGCAGTTGGATTGGTTCTATCAATTCGAGAGATCAGAGGTTCACAATTGGGAAGAATTAGTTGCCGCTTTTTATCGTCAATATCAATACAATACTGATTTGGCGCCCACTCATACTCAGTTAAAAAGTATGGGGATGGTTTCCAATGGAGGATTTAAAGAGTACGCATAGAAGTGGCGTGATCTGGCCGGAAGGGTGCAGCCGCCACTGTCAGATATGGAGTGAGTTGACATGTTTCTAGGGACCCTGTCTGGCCCCTTCTTCAATCATCTAATCGGGAGTTCTTCCGTGGGATTTACTGAACTAATTTTGACTGGCGAAAGGGTCGAGGCCGGTATTAAAAGTGGAAAGATTCAAAAGGATGCTTCTACATCCACAACTGTTAAGAAACCTTTCCCGGCTAAGAAGGAAGCCTCTGTTGTGTATTCTCAGAAGGGTCAGGGAAGAACCGAGCGTCGGCCGACTGTAGGGGAGGTGATGATTCAAAATTCTTCAAATGATCAACCTCGTAACAATCAGTCGAGACCTAATCAACAACGGGTAGAAAGGCCACAATGGCAGTTCACCCGCATTAACATGACGCCAACTCAAGTACTCCCTCACTTGTTGAAGTTGAATCTTACCAGTTTAAAGGAAGCGCCAAAGAATCCTAACACCTCCTCTCCATACTACCACTCCAATGCCAAATGTGCTTACCATTCCGACAGTGTTGGGCACGATACCAATAATTGCTGGGCACTTAAGAACAAAATCCAGGACTTTATTGATGCAAAAGAAGTAGAATTTGATGCTCCTGAGAAGCCCAATGTTATATATGCTCTGATGCCCAAGCACGGCCACAATGTTCATGCTGTTATAGAAGACCTCCATGTTACTGATGTTGCCAAACTGTTGACTCCATTGTTAGTGATTAAAGAAAAGTTGATGAGAGTCGGGATATTCTCGGGTTGTGGGAAGGACTATTACTTTTTTTTGAACATATGAGCTGATTGCCCAATGTTGAAATCAGGTGTCCAACGCCTGATGGATACTCAAGAGATACTTTTCCATAAAACCCCTATTGATACCTTCAATCCTGTTACTCCTGTTACTTTTGCTACTTCAACCAATGATATTGCAACCATAACCATTTCCGACAATCCTCCCAAGGCTTGCAAAAGGCCTGTCAGGATTACAACCAACTCTAAATGTGTACCATTAAAGATCACCATGTCGGGACCTGTCCCGTACCAATCAAGCAAAATGATACCATGGGACTATGGAGGAGAAATCTTCTATCATGTTATCAAGCAAATTGAGGCAGTCTAAGAAAATTTTGAAGAAGGAAACCCTGATATAGGGAACATTGCGGGTACAAGTAAGATAACTCGCAGTGGTCGAATCTTTTCTCCGGAGATCGCTCCCCCTCGAGCAGTTTTCGGACCCTTGAAAGCTTCTGTACCTGTTGGACCATCTGTTCAAGGCCCAATGATTTAAGAATTGGATACTCCTGAAGAAAGACCATCTGCTGATACTACCGACAAGGGTAAGGGGATACTAGAAGTGCCTGTTAGGATGAAGGCTCATGCTGTGGTTATCCCCGAAACCACTCAGAAAGAAATGGATGAAATCTTGAAAATAATCAGAAAAAGTGACTACGACGTTGTGGAACAGTTAGGGCAGACTGCTTATAAAATTTCAATGTTGGATCTTTTACTCTGTTCTGAGGCCCATGCTAAGGCCCTAATCAAATTCTTAAAGGCGGCACATGTACCCCAAGAGACTTCAGCTGACCAGTTTCAGGAATGTGTGGCCAGTCTTACTGCTGATAATGGCCTTGGCTTTTCCGATGCTGACTTGACTCCCAAAGGAAGGAAACACAACGACGCGTTACATGTCTCAATAAAATGCAGGGGAACCACCCTCGCCCATGTCTTAGTTGATACTGGTTCTTCCTTGAATGTGCCGCTGAAGAAATCCTTAGACCGTTTGGACTGCGAAGGATTAACCCTCAAACCTAGCAACATTGTTGTTAGGGCTTTTGAAGGTTCCAAAAGAATGGTTCATGGAGAGGTTGATATTCCTATCAAATTAGGCACAAAGGTTTTCAACCCCACCTTTTACGTGATGGACATCCGTCCGTCATATTCATGTTTGTTAGGAAGACCATGGATTCATTATGCCGGGGCAGTTACCTCCTCTTTGCACCAAATGCTGAAATATCCTATTAAGGGTAAGATTATAACAGTGCACGGCGAGGAAGAGTACATGATAAGTCATCTCAATTCCTTCCGTTATGTGGAGTTGGATGGCGAGTTCATCGAAACTCCTTTCCAACATTTTGAGGAAGTATCTCTTGAGGTAGCAGTTGCGAAGACAATGGTTGAAGTGCCTACTGTTCCCAAGCATGTATCTAGAATGGAATCTCTCAAGGACGCAGAAGCTGTGGTTAAAGAAGGGAAGAGTACAGTATGGGGGCAATTGCCCGATTTTCCCTATAAGACAGACAAGTTTGGGTTAGGTTTCACTGCTGCAGGACAAAAGGCTATGCGACGCTCCAAGGCTGGAGGGCCACCCGTCAAGATCTCACACAATGGAATCAATGCTGTAGACGATGAGGATGAAGAGAGCCACTTTGAAGATTGGATCTTTCCGACCGTCGAAGGGGGTTTGAGAAACTGGGAAGCAAAGGATTTTTTTCCCATCACCTTTATCAACCAGTAATTTTATCTTTGAACAATTTCCCATTTTATGGTCTGTAATAACTAAACAATTTGCACACTATTTTCACCTCATGCCTTGCCCGGGGCATGTAGGTCCATTTGTAAGGGCTTGATCTTCTTCATTATCATATGCCATGTTTTAATGAATCATTGGACGTTTTTCATCTATAAACTGCTGTGTTCACTTTCTTTTGCATTTTTGTTTGTTTAAGGATGGATATCCCTTACACACACCCACACTCACAAATGCAGGTACCCATCCTCTCCGGATTCCATGGGTGACTATTCTGCTTTAACCTTCGATAACTCTGAAGATTTGGTCAATCATGCTGAGTGTGAAGTTGACGAAGATTGTGAAGTTACGGGAGAGTTAGCCAGAATTTTGCAACAAGAAGAGAGGGCTATTTTGCCTCATGAAGAGTTTCTAGAAACCATCAACTTGGGGACAGAGGAAGACAGGAAATAGGTAAAAGTGGGTGCCAAACTGGAACCGAGTGTCAAGGAGCGTTTAGTGCAGTTGTTGAACGATTATGTTGAAATCTTCGCCTGGTCTTATGAAGACATGCCAGGGTTAGACGCAGATATCGTGGTTCACCGTCTCCCTACAAGAGAGGATTATCCACCGATCAAACAAAAGGTCCGCCAGATGAGGCCTTCCATGTTTGAGAAAATCAAGGCTGAAGTAATGAAGCAATTCAACGCTGGCTTTCTGGCTGTTACTTCCTATCCACAATGGGTTGCTAACATCGTGCCCGTGCCTAAGAAGGACGGCAAAGTCAGAATGTGTGTGGAATATCGGGATTTGAACAGGGCTAGCCCTAAAGATGATTTTCCGCTGCCACATATCGACATCTTGGTCGACAACACAGCTCAGCACAAGGTATTTTCCTTCATGGACGGATTCTCGGGATACAACCAGATCAAAATGGCCCTCGAGGACATGGAGAAAACTACTTTTGTCACGCAATGGGGTACCTTCTGCTACAAAGTGATGCCATTTGAACTGAAGAATGCAGGGGCAACCTATCAATGCGCAATGGTAGCTTTATTTCATGATATGATACATCATGAGATCGAAGTTTATGTAGACGACATGATAGCTCGATCACAGACAGAAGAAGAACACCTTGATCATCCACAAAAGTTGTTTGTCAGGTTGAAGGAATATAAGCTCAGACTGAACCCAAGCAAGTGCACTTTTGGGGTTAGGTCTGGTAAACTTTTGGGATTTATTGTCAGCAACAAATGCATTGAGGTTGATCCAGCTAAAGTGAAGGCTATACAAGAAATGCCTGCCCCTCGTACTGAAAAGGAGGTTAGAGGATTCTTGGGACGCTTAAACTATATCGCCAGGTTCATCTCTCACATGACATCTACCTGTGAGCCAATCTTCAAGTTGTCAAGTTGCTTTTGATAAGATCAAGGAGTATTTACTAGAACCTCCTATTTTGATGCCACCCGTGGAAGGAAGGCCGTTAATCATGTATCTGACTGTTTTGGATAACTCAATGGGGGGCGTGCTGGGCCAACATGACGAGTCTGGCCGAAAAGAGCATGCTATTTATTACCTTAGAAAAAAGTTTACTGATTGTGAGACTCGCTACTCACTGCTCGAGAAAACTTGCTGCGCTTTGGTATGGGCTGCTCGCCGGCTGAGACAGTATATGTTGACTCATACCACTTTGCTGATTTCCAAGATGGATCCGATCAAGTATATCTTCGAGAAGCCTGCTTTATCTGGAAGAATTTCTAGATGGCAAATGATCCTGACTGAGTATGATATCTAGTATACTACCCAAAAAGCTATAAAAGGGAGTGTACTAGCCGACCATCTAGCTCTTCAAGCCGTCGAAGATTACCAATCTATAAGATTCGACTTCCCGGACGAGGACATCATGACTTTGGACAACATTGAGGGTAACAGACCGTATGACGGACCTGAACAAGGATCCCGATGGATCCTGTACTTTGATGGTGCTTCAAATGCACTTGGCAACAGTATCGGTGCAGTACACATTTCTCCGGAAGGTTGTCATACACCCTTCACTGCCGACTTTGCTTCAGCTGTACCAACAACATGGCTGAATATGAAGCTTGCATCTTTGGTCTCAAGGCTGCTATAGACTTGGGAATCAAATCTTTGGTCGTATTTGGGGTCTCGGCTTTGGTTATCAGTCAAGTTAAAGGAGAGTGGGACACTAAACATCCTAATCTTATCCCATACAAAGAACATGTCTTAACATTGTTGCCTCATTTCAAGCAAATTACCTTCGAGCATTTCCCGCGAGAAGAAAATCAGCTGGCAGATGCCCTGGCTACAATGTCCTCCATGTTTAAACTCAACTGGGATAGTGAGGCTCTCCAAATTACCATCGAGCGTATGGACGAACCTGCGCACTGTCATGAGATTAATACAGAAGAAGTAGTGGAACAACCCTGGTTTCATGAAATCAAAAGGTATCTCCAAACTAGAGAATACCCTGAAGGAGCTTCCGTCAATGAAAAAAAGTTCTTAAGGAGATTTGCTGCCAAGTTATTCCTAAGCAATGGCATCCTTTATAAGCACAGCCATGGTCATGTTCTACTTCGTTGTATGGACAAGGTTGAAGCAGAGTTGATCGTGACCGAGATACACAGTGGCACATTTGGCACCCACTTGAGAGGACATACGATGGCTAAGAAGATTCTAAGGGAAGGCTACTACTGGTCTACCATGGAAGCTGATTGTCATCAACATTCCCGTACCTGCCACAAATGCCAAGTCTACGCTGACAAGGTACATATTCCTCCTGTTCCTCTCAACGTTCTGATAGCTCCTTGGCCATTCGCAATGTGGGGCATTGTAGCGGTGAAAATCGGAGATCGAGCTATTAATTAACTCGAGTCGCAAAAGCAAGAGTCGCCACCGCGCTTTATTATTTCCAAGGGGAAAGGGAAAAGAGCGAAATAAAACCCTAAAACATGCAATGTAAAATAATACTTAAAAGTAATGAAAATACAATGCATTTTTGAAAGAGATCAAAAGTTCGGGGGTTGGTTATGCAATGGGAAGGTATTAGCACCCAATGCATCTGCGGTACTCCGCAGGAACCTTTTGGAATATCTGTTTTTGGTTAAAATTGTTTGTTATATACAAGGGTGTATTTATCTACAACTATGTTTGCTTAAGGGGAAAGAAATGAGTTTTTATTATTGCGTTCCTGAGGGTTTCGCGACCCTTTGCCTACGTATCCAATGAAGGAATCAAAACACCGTAGTTCCTCTAGAAAAAAAGTTGATTTGTTTGTGTTTTTTAGTGGGCGACATTAACGCACGCATTCTAGCAATAGGCACGGCCGGTATCGTGGTAACGGAGATAACATGCCCTTGGGGGGAGTTTTGATTTTTTGAGTGTTTTTGCGTGTTTTAAAGTATATTCAAGTAATGATTAAAGAGTGTTTTTGGATTTTTTTTGGTTTGTTTACTTGTTGATTTTATCTTGCCACACACGCCTAATTACTAGCATTTGTACAAAGTAAATAAAATGCGGAAAGATAAAATCCTACGCTATTACAATCGTATCGAAAGGCATAAAAAATATGAAGGAAAAATAAGGTAAAAGTAAGAAAAATGAGTGTTTTTCGACCCAGGCAGTAGCACCCTTCGATTTGCATTCTGTTGGCCTCCTTCGATTGGGGCTGGCAATAGCAAAGTCACGTATTTCGATTGGGCCTTGGCAGGGGCGAGTTCCTGTCCTTCGATTGGGCAAAGGCAGCAGCAAGTTGTATCCTTCGACTAGGGCCTGGAAGTCAGTGTATGGCGAAGCCTTCTGGTTCTACCTTGCTGCCTTCTTCGACTGGAGGTTGAAAGCAGTAAGGGAATGCCTTTCGACTGAGCCTAGAAGTCAGTGTATGGTGAAGCCTTCTGGTTCTGCCTCCTGGTATGTCTCTTTCGTTCGACCTGAAAAAAGAGGGTAGAAGTCAGAAGCTTCGTTTCCTATTTCCTGTTTCCTGTTTCTTTCATTTAAAGCATTAAATGACAACATGGCCTGAGGCCATGCTAGTATTTGTTTTTCAAAAAGTTTAATAATTAAAGCTAGTTCAGGTAAACAGAAAGCAAAATGAAAGGGTTAACTTTTAAAAACATGTTAACAGGGTGGAAACGAAAGGAACAATGGTATATACATGCTTGAAACGAACAAAAAGATTATTTACATGTTATGGCATGAAATGAAAGGTTCAAAGGTAAGAATAACTTACCTTGCTTCAGGCCTTGAATGGATGTGGGGCCTTGAGTGATGACCCTAGATGCTGGATTCGAAAGAGGGGTCAAAAGCTGTGCTTGGAACGCTGGATCTGAAGGAGGGGGAAAAGCAAGTGTGATGTTCTTTGATTCGAAGGAGACTGAAGTGTGGTTGTTCTTCAGAATCGAAAGAGGTGAATGTGATTATGTTTTTTTGTGATTTTCTCAAGTGTTGATGAACTTTGAGAGTTTTATTGTGTTTGAGAAAGTTTGGAGGATTCGTTCCTCTGGTCCAAAAATCCTCTCAAAAATATGTGTTGGAGCCTCTTATTTATAGGCGAGCTTTGATATGGTTTTAGGGGGAAATCAAATAATATTTGAATTATTTGGGTATATTGCCCCCTTGTTTTCTTCAATGCAGCTCTTGTGCACTCCTTTTTTGTGCAAGTACAGGACTGAGACAACGCAGGCTTATCAGTATTTTGGAGCTTAGTGGCAGGTTGGTGCAGGACTGCTGCATAGCAGCACAACTGGCTTGAGTTTGGCAGTATATGGGACTTTAGTCAACAAACTCCTTGAATACTTCCCCCTTTCGTTTTGATCACTTCGACCAGCTTCATGATTACACAAAAATGTTCGTTTCCAAACAATGTGTGCTCTAAGTACGTTGCTTCGAAGGGTTTAGTGGTCCAACTTGTGAATCGAAGGAGGCCACCTTGAAGGAAATCACATGTCCAGCTTGTGGATCAGAGGGGGTCACTTCGAAGGAAACTACATGGCCAAATCGAAGCTTGTGACTGAAGGAGACTATATTTCCAAATCGAAGCTTGTGACCGAAGGAAGCAATGTTGCCCAATCAAAGCATGTGGATCGAAACAAACATATTGCCCAATCGAAAACCCGTGTTCGAAGGAAGCAATGTTCCCCAATCGAAGCATGTTTGCAGGCAATAAACTTGTTCAGTTGAAGCAGGCTTCCAGGCAGTAAACTTGTCCAGTCGAAGCAGGCTTGCAGGCAGTAAACTTTTCCAGTCGAAGCAGGCTGAATCGAAGGAGACCTGTCAGCACATGAAATCAAAGAAACAAAAAAACACACATTTCGTGCTTGATTAGAAGTTAGGGATACATAGGCTAAGAATGTTCAAAACACTTGACAATTTCTGCATAATCAATGCTCGAAGGTGAGAGGTTAAAACCGACTGTATTTAATGACCTTGACTTTTGTATAAAAATGCAAAAATAAAAATGGGATCTTAGGTCAAAAATTGGGGTATGACAGCTGCCCCTATTTAAGTTTCTTCTATCTCGAGATATGAAGATTCGAATCTTCATTTCGACCAGATTGAAGGGACTTAAATATAGAATACACAATTTTTGGCCTTAAGATACCACAATTAGGTTTATGATATGGTATGAATGTAAGATTTTGAATTTAACAAGGAATGATGTCGTATGAGACAAATTACTACTAGAGAAACCAAGCACAGTAATCACATAGGGGAAGAGATTATAACTCAACTGGGGAAACGAGAGTCATAGGTTTCAAATGAGAGACTCTTGAATGATTTACATCAGTATTGAGACTGGAAAAGAAATGATTGACATCAGCACTAAGGCTGGCAGATGATGATTGACATCAGCACTGAGACTGGAAAAGAAATGATTTACATCAACACTGAGACTGGAAATAAACATTTCTAACTTCTGAATTTTACCAAGATATCGCTTGAAAAGGATAAAATACAAATTTCCCCATGGAACTTTTCCAAAGAGGTGTCGTTTGCATTATTGTTGGGGATACACAAGCTGCTCAAATAAAGAGGCCGCCACTTGCTTCCTTTCAAAGGTGTCAATAACATACAAGTTGCTCATAAAGAGACCGCCGCTTGTTGTTTTTCAAGAGAACAATAACACACAAGTTGCTCATGAAGAGACCGCCGCTTGTTGTTTTCAAAGGTGACAATAACATACAAGTTTCTCATGAAGAGACCGCCGCTTGCTGTTTTCAAGAGAACAATAACACACAAGTTGCTCATGAAGAGACCGCTGCTTGCTGTTTTTTCAAAGGTAACAATAACATACAAGTTGCTCATGAAGAGACCGCCGCTTGCTGTTTTTCAAGAGATAACAATAACACACAAGTTGCTCATGAAGAGACCGCCGCTTGCTATTTTTTCAAAGGTAACAATAACATACAAGTTGCTCATAAAGAGACCGCCGCTTGCTGTTTTCAAAGGTGACAATAACATACAAGTTGCTCATGAAGAGACCGCCGCTTGCTGTTTTTTTCAAAGATACCAACAAAGTATCGTGAAGATATTGCTGGAGGTGAGAATCAATAATTTCCTCGGGGATGGACAAACTGCTCATGAAGAGACCGCCGCTTGTCATAAAGAAATTCAGAAATAATCAAACTGCTCAAATAAGGAGTCAGTCGTTTGTTGTCACGTCGATATTCCAGAAGAATGTTATGATAACACTACTAGGGAATAGAGTTCATCTTCAATGGGGAACCATGAATAAATCCTTCCTGAGGAGACCAAGTATTTACATACGCAAGATCAATGAACTCTCCATCTAGGTTTCACAGCCTAGAGAGATTCTCAAAGCAACATTTGTAATAGACAAAATACAATCCAAGAACAGACTGGAGAGAAACAGTCAAACAAGACCTTACCAGATGAGGAATAAACTCAACCGAGACTTATCCTATCCTGAGACATAAAGGAAGGCTAAAGCAACAACTCTTCCATGAGGAATAAACTCAGTGGGGAATTAGAAAGGATACACTTTCTGCTTAAGTTGACACTCTATTTGAGAAGAGGAAATATGATAACCAAAGTATACAGATCAAGAACATTAACAAATATCAATGTGTGTGCATGATGCAAGTGTGAATGAATAAATGAATGTCATGTATATGCTGACAAAATAAATAGAGGAGATAGACAGAAGATGATAAGACATCACAACATAACCCGACACTCAGCTAATCTCAACAAGATGGTAACATTACTGGAGATAAAAACGAAAGCCATCATTGGAGCAAAGTCCTTTTACAAGGCTTAAATATCTATGGAGGGGAAGATATTTTCAGGTAGAAAACCCAAAGTCCAGTCTTCTATCGCAAACAATTCATTGAAAGGATAACAACACAAAAAATGTTTCAGCTGAAAAAGTCATGCTTAGCTGGAGATACTGGGAACACCACCCTCTGATAATGTGTGCAAAACCTATCTTGACAAATCTGGATTGCCCCTGGGACTAATTTTGGATGCCCCAAGTTTACTGCTGATAAGCTGCATGTTGCACGACAATTCTTGCAAATAACTTCACTTCTAAAATGCCCCCAAGCTATATGGTTGATGAGGAGAAATTGTCTCAAGAGGATTTTACAAAAGACCTGGCATTCACCATGCTCTGGTGTCTTCAAACTCTTAGAGAGATTCATCAAATCTCGACGTGATTGCCCCGGATTGACTGTAGTTGGCACAACAAAGTCTTCAAAATTTCCCCCAAAAGAGTAAACAAGTTGGGAAAGCATTAACTAGGAGAAGCAACATGTTCGTGCTTAAGGTCTTCATGTGACATGCCCCCTGATATGATTTTTTTTTTGAAATGATTCTCTAATTACTCAACAGAGTTTCAGGCCTTAAAAGAATAAACTCATCACTAGTGCTTATATGTGAGCTTCCTTGATATCAAACAAATACTTTGTAGTTAGAAAAGTTTATTATGAGAATGAAAATTCTAATGCAACAGTTATGTAAGTCTTGAAGGTTTTGAAAAGATATCGCACAAATTTAGCGAGTTAGAGCACCATTTATTTTTGTATAGGAAAAACATATGATACCAACATAACTATTTAGAACATTCATGGGAGTCAGGAACACTATCTCATTGAAGTATGCTTTCAAAATAACCTTGCTTCAATTAGGACTTTGAAGGTTGTAACGTGGCCTGGTTCATGGTTTTTAGAAAAAAGATTTTTAAGGCTCAAAATTTATAGGTGCCCACCCATTCTTCGTGATGTTCTCCAACCCTATGTTCAGTTAATTCAACATGAGTGTTCATCTCTCAAAAGGATTTTGTGACGGTTAAGGAAACGACGAGGCTTTCGGAGTAGCAACCACCCTTATGTCTTCGTGTTTGTAGTCACCAATTTGTTCTTTGCTGAGGACTTTTCTTTGTAGTCCTTTCTTTGCAATTTTTATTTTCCCTAACTTTTTCCTGAACTAATTCTTTTGAATTGATAGTCCAACGGGATGCCTTAATTTTTTCCTAAGCCGCACGTTTTCAATTTTTCGGCTTAGCAGGCTTTTTTTCTCTTGATTTTTGACTTTTGAACAAAATGTGTTACATTAGCTTGTCTTTACTTGTTGAGAGGATTGTGACTGCCTCGTTTCTTGATGAATGAGGGATAACATTGTGGTTCCACATCTTCTGGATTCATTATACATGAAGGATAGCCCTCGTAGTTTCTCTTCAGAAATATCTTTCTTATGAATTTTGAACACTCAATCAGATTAACTGAAAACTACCCTGCCCTAGGTTAAAATTTGAGGGTTTTTTCGTAAAGAAAAGAAACTCCTACTTCAAGGCTCAAAAGGGGTTAGCAAGGGATTATCTTCCTTATATCTCCGGTGTTTAGGGATTTGAAACAATGCCTGTACATCGTCAGCATGGTTTTATTCAAAAAGCATACAACCAGAGATTTTGTGTTTTTTAGATCATCATCCTCCCTTCAATCTCTGCCTAGGCAAGAGAATGGGCAACAAGTTGGTATCATAATGCAAAAAGAAATTTAAAATTTGAAAACAAATATGAGTGAAACAAATGAATTTCTTCAAGACAAACATACTCATTGTATTAAGATAATCATTCAGATGCAAACAAGTTCTTACATGCAAACAATGTTTTGATAAACAAGAAAAATTACAAAAAGCATGAATAAGTTAATAATCTGGGAAGGCTTTCCATCTGGACTTGAATTACCAAAAACATCCTTCAAAAATCAAAGTCACCATCAATCGTGTTTACTCTTCGGCGCATGCTTGATTTGAACTTCAAAACCAACGTCCTTGAATGACAAGATACCCCTTCTGACCAACTTCTGAACCTCAATCTTCAAAGCAAAGCAACCCTCTAAGTCATGCCCAGGAGCACCTTGATGAAAGGTACAAGCCAAATCAGCTTTGTAGTACCAATGTATCTTCTCAGGAACCTTCGGTGGAGGTCGGGTCTGAACCAAATTCCTCTGATCAGGATAGGGAACAACTCTGTATAGGTAATTGGAATTGGATCAAACTGGGTTTTCCTCTGATTAGGAACTTGTCGATTCTGTTGATGAATAGGAGAAACATGATGATTCTGACGATTATTATTTCTTCCTCTGGTTCTCTTCTTGGAAAAGTTATTATCAAACTTCTTCACACCATTAGCTGAGCTACCATCTTCATATGAACATCCCTTCCCAACATCTTCTTCTAGACGCACTCCCACATTTACCTTGTCAGGAAAGTCATTAGGTGCATTAACCATCACTTTCTCATGAGAGACTTTAGAGTTTCAGTGAAGACTTTTACCACCGCTTCTTCCTTCCTAGAAGGATTGACTTGGGCGCCAACCAAAATTCCAACCAAAACAGTTAAGTGATCCAAACTAGCTTTCAAATTAGCCACCTCTCTGCGGAGTTCAGAAACCTCTTGCTTGATATTCTCCATTGTTCCCTTAGCGCGAGTGTTGTACTGGTGAGACCAAAGGAAAAATAAGACTTGGAAAAAGACCTTTGAAAGTGAAACCAAAAATGTAGAATGATGCATGATATGCAAAAGAGAGTTTTTATTTGACTTTCAAGGAACTCAAGATATTAAGTTGTAAACATCAAAGTATGAAGATAGAAGATGAATTTTAAATTGGATCAAAGCGTTGATCAAGTTATCATCAAGATCAATCATCCATTTTGGTGGATTAGGGTTTTCACCCTATCAACACCCAAGATCCATTGAGCTTGACGAAACTTGTGATGTTTACAAAGAAAGGCTTCCAAATTCCTTGAAAGTCAAGTGAAAAGGGTTTTATGGATGCATGAAGGCATGGCTATGCAACAACCACAAGCAAGGTCACAAATAAAGTTGAAAGGTTCAACGTCACGAGCATGGAGTCAAAGGTAAAAACCATCCCCAAGGTATGTACTAAAGGTTTAATCACACCTGTAAAACATGGTTCTAAAAGTTCCCAGAGTCTACATTCCTCCTTCGGATATTACCAACGTCCCAATTACTCGGTAATCAGCAATATTCTCAAGAGAAACTCGTCTGAGTGCAGCATCGCATGACAACTACTTCCGGATTACTCCGTTATAGTCTCCGCACTACACCTAAAAGGCCAAGATGGGTTAAGGGTTCTACGGTTTTCAGCTTCTCTGGCTCCCAGGTCGAAAGCAATAACGTCTTCTCGATTACTCGGTAAACAAATACTACGTTCAAAGGGGCTTCCACTGAGTGGGGGATTTCATGCCTCCTTCTTCGGGATTACTCCCTCAAAGTTAACATGACTATACCGCCCGTCCTATTCCTAAGTGTAATTTAGTCTGGGTATAGGACTTGTCCTTTGTAATCAACACTCCAAATAACCATAATATATACATATAATCAAACAAACAAATAATAATAAAAACAGATAAGACAAATTAGGCTTAACCAACTTAGGGATGGACCAGCAAGAGGTCAATCTTTCCCCAGCAGAGTCGCCAATTCTGTAGCGGTGAAAATCGGAGATCGAGCTATTAATTAACTTGACTCGTAAAAGCAAGAGTCGCCACCGCACTTTATTATTTCCAAGGGGAAAGGGAAAAGAGAGAAATAAAACCCGAAAACATGCAATGTAAAATAATACTTAAAAGTAATGAAAATACAATGCGTTTTTGAAAGAGATCAAAAGTTCGGGGGTTGGTTATGCAATGGGAAGGTATTAGCACCCAATGCATCTGCGGTACTCCACAGGAAACTTTTGGAATATCTGTTTTTGGTTAAAATTGTTTGTTATATACAAGGGTGTATTTATCTACAACTATGTTTGCTTAAGGGGAAAGAAATGAGTTTTTATTATTGTGTTCGTGAGGGTTTCGCGACCCTTTGCCTACGTATCCAATGAAGGAATCAAAACACTGTAGTTCCTCTAGAAAAAAAAGTTGATTTGTTTGTGTTTTTTAGTGGGCGACATTAACACACGCATTCTAGCAATAGGCACGGCCGGTATCGCGGTAGAACGGAGATAACATGCCCTTGGGGGGAGTTTTGATTTTTTGAGTGTTTTTGCGTGTTTTAAAGTATATTCAAGTAATGATTAAAGAGTGTTTTTGGATTTTTTTTGGTTTGTTTACTTGTTGATTTTATCTTGGCACACACGCCTAATTACTAGCATTTGTACAAAGTAAATAAAATGCGGAAAGATAAAATCCTACGCTATTACAATCGTATCGAAAGACATAAAAAATATGGAGGAAAAAATAAGGTAAAAGTAAGAAAAATGAGTGTTTTTCGACCCAGGCAGTAGCACCCTTCGATTTGTATTCTGTTGGCCTCCTTCGATTGGGGCTGGCAACAGCAAAGTCACGTCTTTCGATTGGGCCTTTGCAGGGGCGAGTTCCTGTCCTTCGATTGGGCAAAGGCATCAGCAAGTTGTATCCTTCGACTGGGGCTTGGAAGTCAGTGTATGGCGAAGCCTTCTGGTTCTACCTTGTTGCCTTCTTCGACTGGAGGTTGAAAGCAGTGAGGGAATGCCTTTCGACTGAGCCTGGAAGTCAGTGTATGGTGAAGCCTTCTGGTTCTGCCTCCTGGTATGTCTCTTTCGTTCGACCTGAAAAAAGAGGGTAGAAGCCAGAAGCTTCGTTTCCTATTTCCTGTTTCCTGTTTCTTTCATTTAAAGCATTAAATGACAACATGGCCTGAGGCCATGCTAGTATTTGTTTTTCAAATAATTTAATAATTAAAGCTAGTTCAGGTAAACAGAAAGCAAAATGAAAGGGTTAAATTTTAAAAACATGTTAACAGGGTGGAAACAAAAGGAACAATGGTATATACATGCTTGAAACGAACAAAAAGATTATTTACATGTTATGGCATGAAATGAAAGGTTCAAAGGTAAGAATAACTTACCTTGCTTCAGGTCTTGAATGGATGTGGGGCCTTGAGTGATGGCCCTAGATGCTGGATTCGAAAGAGGGGTCAAAAGCTGTGCTTGGAACGCTGGATTTGAAGGAGGGGAAAAAGCAAGTGTGATGCTTCTTTGATTCGAAGGAGACTGAAGTGTGGTTGTTCTTTAGAATCGAAAGAGATGAATGTGATTCTGTTTTTTTGTGATTTTCTCAAGTGTTGATGAACTTTGAGAGTTTTATTGTGTTTGAGAAAGTTTGGAGGATTCGTTCCTCTGGTCCAAAAATCCTCTCAAAAATATGTGTTGGAGCCTCTTATTTATAGGCGAGCTTTGATATGGTTTTAGGGGGAAATCAAATAATATTTGAATTATTTGGGTATATTTCCCCCTTGTTTTCTTCAATGCAGCTCTTATGCACTCCTTTTTTGTGCAAGTACAGGACTGAGACAACGCAGGCTTATCAGTATTTTGGAGCTTAGTAGCAGGTTGGTGCAGGACTGCTGCATAGCAGCACAACTGGCTTGAGTTTGGCAGTATATGGGACTTTAGTCAACAAACTCCTTGAATACTTCCCCCTTTCGTTTTGATCACTTCGACCAGCTTCATGATTACACAAAAATGATCTTTTCCAAACAATGTGTGCTCTAAGTATGTTGCTTCGAAGGGTTTAGTGGTCCAACTTGTGAATCGAAGGTGGCCACCTTGAAGGAAATCACATGTCCAGCTTGTGGATCAGAGGGGGTCACTTCGAAGGAAACTACATGGCCAAATCGAAGCTTGTGACTGAAGGAGACTGTATTTCCAAATCGGAGCTTGTGACTGAAGGAAGCAATGTTTCCCAATCGAAGCATGTGGATCGAAACAAACATATTGCCCAATCGAAAACCCGTGTTTGAAGGAAGCAATGTTGCCCAATCGAAGCATGTTTGCAGGCAGTAAACTTGTTCAGTCGAAGCAGGCTTCCAGGCAGTAAACTTGTCCAGTCGAAGCAGGCTTGCAGGCAGTAAACTTGTCCAGTCGAAGCAGGCTGAATCGAAGGAGACCTGTCAGGACATGAAATCAAAGAAACAAAAAACACACATTTCGTGCTTGATTAGAAGTTAGGGATACATAGGCTAAGAATGTTCAAAACACTTGACAATTTCTGCATAATCAATGCTCGAAGGTGAGAGGTTAAAACCGACTGTATTTAATGACCTTGACTTTTGTATAAAAATGAAAAAATAAAAATGGGATCTTAGGTCAAAAGTTGGGGTATGACAGGAATTGACAAGATTGGAGAGATCAAGCCCACGGCATCCAATGGACAACGCTTCATCCTAGTGGCTATTGATTACTTCACCAAATGGGTCGAGGAAACTTCATATGCCTCAGTTACAAAGAATGTGGTTTCCCGCTTCATCAAGCAGAACCTCATATGCCGGTACGGTATCCCCGACAGGATCATCACAGACAACAGTACAAATTTGAACAACACTATGATCACCGCTCTATGCTAACAGTTCAAGATTTATCATCACAATTCATCTCCCTACCGGCTGAAGATGAACGGTGTTGTTGAAGCCGCGAACAAAAATATTAAGAAGATCATTCAAAAGATGACAGTCACCTACAAGGACTGGCATGAGATGTTACCTTTCGCTCTGCATGGATATCGTACCACGACACGAACTTCAACAGGGGCAACTCCATTTTCTTTGGTATATGGCATGGAAGCGGTTTTACCCATGGAAGTTCAGATTCCTTCCTTGAGGATTATGAAGGATGCCGGTTTGAGTGAAGACGATTGGATTCATACCCGGCTTGATCAACTTAACTTGATCGATGAGAAGCGACTTACTGTTGTTTGTCATGGTCAGACGTATCAAAGACGAATGATCAAGGCTTTCAACAAAAAGGTTAGGCGTCAGGTATATCAAGTCGGAGATCTTGTAATCAAGCGGATCATCTTACCGCAAAGTGATCCCAGGGGCAAGTGGACTCCTACTTATGAAGGACCATTTGTAATCAAGAGCATATTTTCTGGTGGGGCAATGATTTTGACCACCATGGACGGCGACGACTTGCCACACCCTGTTAACGCAGACATAGTCAAAAGATACTACGCATAAAATGACCCGACAAGTTGAAAACCCGAAAGGGCTACTTGGGCAAAAATGGGCATCCCGGTGAATCGAAAACCCGAAAGGGAGGTTCAGGCAAAAATTAGGGATAAAACAAAAAAATATATACACCCGGAAAGTTGAAAACCCGAAAGGGCAACTTGGGCAAAAAAGGGTTTCCCGGTGGATCGAAAACCCGAAAGGGAGGTCCAGGAAAAAGTTAGGGAATTAAAGCATATGACTATGTCTTGTCGGATCACTTTAAGAACAATCTCTTCACCAACAAGCTTCAAGTTTCTGGTCAATCCAATAATCTATGGACGAAGCAACGAATGGATAGATACTCAGAGTTGTGAAGGCTATAGCAGAATGGGAACCTCATGGAATTGTTACACATAGCCATCTTTCTTTTTGTATTAATTTTTTCTCAATTTTCACGGCAACATTCTCTTACTAGGATGTCTGTCTCCCTTGTACAAAGATACTTACAAAAATTAATACAAATATACTTCAAAGTGCAGAAATTTGCTTGCCTTTATTTTTCTTTTTTACACTTATGTTTTATTTGAAAACGTCCAATGTTTTGTTAAATATGCATATGCATTTGAATATAATCACTACTTACAAATAAAACGAAATTGGGAAAGGATAATTACTGATAGGTTGAAGGCGTAGGAAGATATCTTTATGCCATTTAAGAAGAAATCCCCTGCATTACTTTGTTCAGATCCTAAACAAAGCTAAAACCTCGGAGTAGATGTCCCTAGCGGAGTTAATCTTCAAGATCCCCCGGTGGAGCCAGTACATTCCAAACTGGATTCCCCAACCGAGTTAAGTGTCAGAGTTCCCATCAGAGTTCAAACTCCCGATTCCCAGCGGAGCCAGAATAACCTAAACCTCCTTCCCCAACAAATTCAAATTTCCAACTGGTCAAATTCCCTCAAATTCCCCAGATAGCTAGGATGATTCCCCAGTAGATTGGCATACAACCCAAAGCTCCTAATTTCACCGGCCGAGTAAACATTCTCCCCACAGAGTTATCTCCCAACAGATCGAAGATTCTTGATCCCGTTTCTCTAAAGAAAAAACCTCCCAGGTCTTAATTCCCCAATAGAGATTTTCCCTATTTTCCAGGAAAGTCATGAAGGATTCTCATTCCCCACAAAAGTTGTCTGAACCCTTGTAAATCCCCACAAGTCGTCGAGGACCCTCAATCTCCAGCGGTGGTCCAAGGATTTCTCATTCTCAACAATCAAGAGCTTTAATCCCCAAGCAGTCAACAAGGATTTCTCATCTTCAGTAATCAAAGATTTTTGGAATCCCCAGCTTCGGTCATGGATTTATTTTCCCCGGCAGCAGTCAAAGATTTCATTATCCCCAGCTATCCAGGATTTATCTTCCTCAACAAGACAGCTACTCAGCTTACATGCATAACCATTACATTCATATATCATAAACAAGGATTACAGTTCATTGCATCATACATATCATGCAATATAACTTCGTGTTTTAGCTAACATTTTACCCTTTTCAGGATAAGATTAAAAGGCTATCATTAACAATTATTCAGATACAATATGGATACACCCCAGACACGGCGGTCATTCTATTACTCATTCAGAACTTCAAGTCAAAATATAGTATGGATACACCCCAGACAAAGCGGTCATTCTAATACTCATTCAGACTTCAGCAATCAGATACAGACTAGATACGCTCCAGACACAGCGACCATTCTATCTCTCAACTATCAACTACAAGTTCAGATACGCTCCAAACATGGATGCCGTTTTGGCCTTCACACCAGCAGTTCGATTCCCCCAGTGCAGTCGCCACAAAAGTCATTTTGTCACTTATTCAGATCCCAATTACAGTACGGATACACTCCAGACACGGAAGTCATTCTACTACTCATACATATCTCAACTTCAAATACAGTCCAGATACGCTCCAAACACGGTTGCCATTCTGTCACTCATTCAGAGTTTATCCCCAACACACAGTTGCTCCATACACAGATGTTTCTCTGTTACCTAGATACAATGCAGATACACTCCAGACACGACAGTCATTCTGGTATTCATTCAAAGTTCAAATATAGTTACAGCTCAGATACGCTCCAGACACGGACGCCATTCTTTTGCTCATACAGACTCAATATTTAGATACAGTTCAAATGCATTCCAAACACGAATACCATTTTGATGTTCATTCTTCTGACCTACAACGTTGCAAATGAACAAATATTCTTTGATGGCATCTTTAAGCCCATCTCCAGCAAGATTCTACCATCTCCAAATGGCATCTTTAAGCCCATTTCCTCAGCTATATTTTTGACGAGTGCAAATTTACGGGCACTCTAGTGTCCAATCCTCTTTTACCTTCGAGTCACGAAAGGCAAACTTGCCAATCTAACTCTTCAGGTTCAAGAAGATTGAACAAGGGAAACTGTTGTACCCCAAGATTTTCCCTCCCATATTCATCAACATTTCTCATCACAAGACTCTTGGAACTCAAGATCAAGCTAGGGTTTGCTCTGCTCAAGACACCTCCTTGCACAATTGACCTAAATTAGGGTTTGAGTTTGCACAGGGATATTTTGACCTACAATGCCAAAAGTGACTTTCATACTCCATGTTGGACCCACAAGTTTGTCCATACCAAGTTTCAAGCCTTGATTCAAATTTTTGCCCAGTCAATTGGACAGTTGGCCTAGAAATCAGTTGTATTGGGGAAAAAGTCAACTGTGGCCAATTGAAAGTCAAACCTCATGAATTTTGACCCATATCAACATAATTAACTCATATGAATCATTTTATCAACTTTGGATCAAAATTCCACAAGAAATTTGATCAGATCACCAAAAGGGCAATATGGTCATTTTAGGGTTTTGATTGTACAAAGGAAATTTTTGATTGTTTGACCTAACCAATTGCAAATCAAGCTTAACCATGGACTCAAGGACTTAATGACATTGTCTTGACCCATTCAACAAGTTCAAAAGATCTCAAATGCATAGGATTGGCAGATGAATTTTTCAGTCAACTGATCAAAATTTGACTCTACACTGAAAAGTCAAACTTTGACTTTTTGGTCAAAATCAAGTGCCAAGAGTTATTTTTCATCAAGACATGTCAAATTATGAAACTTGTTCATCAAGAAACCCAAAGAATGCAAATTAGGGTTTAAAATGGAAAAATTTCATAACTTAGAAATTTTCTAAGTTATGAAATTTTCTTATTTTTTCATAACTTTGTCCCATTTTTTCACCAAGATGCAAATGGATTCAAACAAAACTTGAAACATGAAAGTTGTAGGCCATTACAAAGTCTACAACTTTAATGCACAAAGTTTTCTCAAAAGAAGCTTGTATCTCAAGTTATGATTTTTGGAACAAGGGTATCTAAAACTTCTAACTTAGAGAAATTTTGCCCTAGTTTAGGCAGGATTTTGACCCATCTTCTTGGCCATTTTTCACATAGTTCCACTTGGTGTTTTAAGTTTCATTTCAAAGATGAATTATAGTACATGTTACAAGCTTTCCAAATTGTCTAAGAACTCCTCAAACACCCTTGTGGTTAGAGAGAATCGAATGCTTGAAGTTGGCAAAAACTCACTTTGATCCATGGCCAATACATGTTCATACCAAGTTGCAAATCTGATCTAGCTAGCTTGGTTCACAATTACAGGCCTCAAAACCAGTTTGTACTCCATAATTTAATGCATATCCATTGAGCTAAGGTATTGTCTTGGTCATTATGGTATTATACACTAGATTAAGCCTTAAATGGAAAAAGTAACAATGCCATTTTTGCTTAAACTTCACTTTATGTCAAAACAAGATCCTTGAGGCATGGGGCCATATCTATGAGGAAAGATCAAATCTATCAATTCCAGTAACCAAGGGAAAAGTATGCAGCATGATATAGGACTTGTACATGCCTGCATTGAAAAGATACACACTCTTGCTTCAAGAAGAAGAAAACTTGCAAAACACAAGCCATCTTTCACATCTGATAAAACCAACTTACACAAACATTGTAAACAAGTTTGATACCTCCTAACAAGCCAGAAACACGACCCCTTTGCCTCTCAAAACTCCTAGTGCACAAAATCCCCATTTTTTTGCAAAACAGGGTCAGTTCTGCATTTTGCAAGCCATCATCAAATTCCATCGTGCGTTTGGCCCAAAGATACTTCAAACACCTTCCAACCAACATACCTGAGCTATCCAGATCATCCAAAAGTTGTTGTAACACCATTAACACACATTGCCATTTTTGTTTCAAAGCTTTACAAGTTGAGTTCTGTAGCACGATTCAGGCTACTACAAAACAAGCCAAGTATTGGAAAAGCTTCCTTGGACCTCAGGCAAGCTCAAAAGAACCTCAAGCACCCTTGGAAGTTGTTGCATTGTCCAGCTCGAAGTCAACTGAAACAGGTATTTCATGAACTTATATCTCTCTATTTAGGAATAGTTAGACTTAGGTTTGTGAAGGAAAGATGTTGTATTCATAGCCCTGAAACCATACATGTGCTTAGTTTTCATTTATATTAATCGTGCTAGGAGAATTTTTTTCATAAACTTTCTGAAAAAACTAGCACTAGTTCAGAAATGACTTTTTACATCGGGTGAAACTGACTTTTTACATCGGTTCTGGGTCCGATGTAAAGTCAGACGATATAGTAAATCAGGTACTTTTTACATCGGTTCTGGGTTCGATGTAAAAAGTCCCTTTTTTACATCGGTTATAATATAAGAATGATGTAAGAAACAGTTATGACAATATTTTAAAAAAATTGATCCAATTTTTTACATCGGTTGGAAGTAATAACCGATGTAAAAAGTCCCTTTTTTACATCGGTTATAATATAAGAATGATGTAAGAAACAGTTATGACATTATTTTAAAAAAATTGATCCAATTTTTTACATCGGTTGGAAGTAATAACCGATGTAAAAAGTCCATAGTGACGCAATTTTTTCATCGGAAGTGGTATGGTACTTCATGTCCATACGGACCCTCAACGGAAGCTGTTACCACGATATTAGGCTTAACCGATAAATCCTCTGGTGCATCAACATTAGTGATTCTTTCTCTTAATCTCCCAGTCCATTTTCCTAGAACCTTTATGAGAACGACAATGTGATTATTTCCATCCAAAGGGCTAGAAGAAACACTGAATGGATGCCACTGCAGCCACGATAGTTCCCGAACTTGAAGGAAAATGAAGCTTAGTGCATTGTATCTCAAATATACAATTTTCAAAAGATATATTGTCACTGATATGGAAATAATGGTACGAGAAGTATAATTACTTTGAGGTTTTGATAGAACCATTTCCACAGTACCGCACGGCAGGCACCTCGACGAGATAACATTAACTGTCCTTCTTGATTAGCAGAACCTCAGGAATCGGTCGAGCACAAATAGAAGTTTCTCTTGGTTCTGCATAGCTTTTCTGGATTCCTCGGCAATTGCAATTGCGTCTTTAGCAGCATCTGTTTCAGCTGCTGCCAAAGCTTCACGCTCCTCTTCTTCCACTGCAGCCTGAACTCGCTCAAGAAACCTGTCATCCTCCTCTGGGAGAAAATGGCCTGCATGATTTGTGAATAACCATAATCACTTCAATCCGGAATAAAATTCAATTTTTATTAATGAATATTATAATCTTCTGCATACTCAAATTATAAACAAACTAAAGTTTTATAAGATATTTCTTGTGAAGATATTGAAAACATATTGTAAGCATTTATAAACTTCTGCATACCATAATCACTTCAATTCATAATAACAATAAAATTTGGTGAAGATATTTACTATTTATAGGATGAATAGTTATTCAGCCATAATGAGAAAATGCCAAACAACAGAGCTTGAACTCAAATATGCACATCCAAAAATTTGATCAACCAATGCAGGAGGACTGTGAATTTAAAGTAACAAAATAGTAAACGAAGTTCAAAAGATATATGTGCTAACAGGGGAAGAGAAAACAAAACCAATCATATTAGTAAAAAATTGGCTAAATAACATGCTATATAATCACAATACAACTAACTAGAATCATAGTGATTTTCTTATATTAATACCTTGTTTTTTTAACTTTTGTATCCTTATGGAGTGTAATTCTTGAAGTTTCTCCACCACCAAGAGCAGCTCCAGCTGTGATATAACACGATGCAAGAGAATAAGACATACCCAAGATGATAAAATATAAATTGTCATGACTGACATCGACTAAATAAATGTATATCTAAAGAAGAAAGGTGTGCTTAACAACCTACATGATATAGGTAGTTAATGAAGACGTGATAAATCCTTAATGTAGATAAAACAAAATGTATGATTGAGTTCTTCGGAGTTAATGGAAACCATAAAACAGAACTGATTAAATGCTTAATAGTCATTTGTACAAAAAATTACCTCAGACTCTAGTTTCTTCTTCTCTTCTTTGACATTAAGCTTTGCAATTTCTTTCATCTTTTTGACCTGCATATAGACATGTTTCCAACATTAAAAAGACTTGTTACGCAAACTGATTTAACTGCTAAATGGATAACATATCTTTAAACAGAACCCTGAACACAACAAATAAGTATTTCCCTTCCCCCTTTTTTGCTATAGACAGAATAGATAGAACAGTGAAGAAAAGTTAGAAATAAATACGAAAATGGGCAAAACAACTAATTTGAAGTAATATGTAGAGATGTATTTTTGTAACTATAGTGAACTAAAAGCCTTACATTCAGCTCCACCCTTTATCACGAATCGTATACGCATATAAAATAGTAATAATAATAATAAATGAGAAGTTTAGCATAATTGTCTTGAGGACAAATCACGGAAAATGTCAGAGATAGTAGTTTTATATCAGAATTTGAAAACTTTGGTTGAGTTAAAATTGAGCATGGTGTTGAGAAGAACTTAATACCTATGCCCAAAACAAATATCAATTCTAGTCAATATGAACATTCGCATAGATTGCAAATACTTTAATACCTTGTTATCTGTAATTTCCTTGGCAATCTCCCTAGCCCTCCATTCATCAGCTTCTTGGTCAATTTGGGCGAATCGCTCGTGGTCCTAGAGTTTTAAACAAAGCAACCAAAAAAATCTATCAGTTATAAACAACAACAATAACAAACAGGGTAGAAAAAAGACTCAAAGACACAAGACAAGGCAAGGCGAAGTAACCTTTGCCATTATTTCCGCAATACGCTTCCTTTTTTTCTTCCTCCAGAGTTTATTCCGTTTAGACTTATGCACTTTACTTGTAAACCTAGCCACTGCTGATTTCTCTTCCCATGGACTTGCTTCATCTGCAACATATCTAAATGGCTCCAGCAGCGCTCTTAGTTTTAACATCAAAGCATTCGCCGGTTCAATAGCTAATGCTTCTTGGGTTTCTACACTAACCCCTCTAAAGACCCTTCACGGTCTCTTATCATCTTCAACATCTCTAGTTCCTTTTGCCTACAAAAAATACATCAAATCAAACCATCAAATAGCACGTGCAAAACACAATGTAGTGAATTGAAACAAGAACAACATACATTCCTTTACATGATTTAGCGTATCTTGCAATTCCCGGAACCGATTGCAAACATTTCTGGTCTCCCAAAAGGAACTTGAATTTGGTGGTTCGGGTGGTAATACTGGATGCTGCATAGGTTCAAGAAGTGGTGCAGATTGAAAAGGAACTGAATTCATTGATAGGACGGTGTACAGTATAATTCAGGAAGAATACCGAACAAAAACTGAACCGGGGCGCAAAGGGGACCGACCGCTGGCAGCTACAGCGATGCGCATCACCGGCGCGGCTGCCTCAGATATAACTCACGAGAACAACAGTGAATTTTTTTAATAAAAATGAAATTTAAAAAAACTGGACAGCAGAAGGAGGAGGAACTCTGAAGAGGAAATGAAAACATATATTACAAAATAGCACGTTACCCCCGGATTCGGCAGGAGTCGTGAAGGGCGTGAATCGGCGGAGAGGAGTCGTGAAGAGCGTGATTCGCGGCGAGGAGACGTGAAGGGCGTGGATCGGCAGCGAGGAGACGTGAAACAGCAACGAGGAGGAGGTTGTACAGTGAGGCGTATGTGTGAACAGGGGCGGCGTATGCGTTAGAGGAAGTTGTACAGTGGAAATAATGTGCATTTAGGAAATAAACTGAATAATATGTATAACCTTTTACATCGGTGGAAACAACAGACCGATGTAAGGGTTTGGGCCTTTGCAGTTTTTACATCGGTGGAAAATATGCCCCGATGTAAGTTTTTTAATATATTTAATATATTACCAATCTGCCTGTGAACCTTTTACATCGGTTTTTAGTTACCCCGATGTGATATCTTGCTTGTTTTTTATTAACAATTCTGCCACCTTGTTTCTTATTTACAAAAATGCCACCGTATTTTTTTCTGAAAACCTTTTACATCGGTGGATGACATTGCCCGATGTAATAGATAGCGAAAAATATTTTTTTTCTTATTATTTATATCATTGCAAATAAATACCTGATGTAAAATGTTTTTAAAAGTATTTTTTACATCATATATTTTGATACCTGATGTAAAAACCTTTTCTCAAATGTCTTTTTTTTAGTAGTGTAGGTTAAGAATTAGGGCCAGAGAAATTATCTCTGGTCTTTGAGAGTTAGCTTAAGTTTTTTATATGGTTGGATTTGTTGTTTGATGCTCTACAAGTTTCATGTTATGAGTTTTGTCAAAAAAATCAAGGAATCAGGAGATAACATTTTCTGTACAAAGCGCGCGTTTTGGTTTGAACTGAGGAAGAAGATGAAGTCTGATTGGGCTGGGCCTGGTTGTTTTTACTCCTAACACATGCATTTTCAGTTTACACCCCCATGGCCCATTTATTTGTACATTGGTCATTTTTGCATTTTTATTTCATTTTTAATTTTGATATTTTATCTTCTAACATAAAAAATACTTAAAAGTTATTTTCATAAATTTTTGTATTTATTTGGAATTTATTTTAATTATTACTAGTATAAAAAATGTTCAAATGTTTTATATTCTTTTTATTAAAACCTAAAAATAATGTAAGAATATGTTTATTTTCATTTATTATTTTTATTTACATTTAAAAACATTTTCTTGAATATACACATTTTTTTTGTAAATAATTTATTTTATTTTTATATACACTTAATATATTTAATATATACATACATATTTTATTAAATAATTAGGACAAAAAACACAAAAAATAATACATTTTTGTTTTTATTAATATTTCATACTAAAAATACTTTTTTTCAATATACTTATATTTTTGTACAAATTAATACATTATTGTATATAAATAATAAATAATTGAAATTAACTTTTTATTTTATTTACATCTCACATTAAAAATACTTTGTCATACATAAAAATATTTTTGCATAATATGCTTTATTTAATATTTATTGTATTTATTTAAGATATTGTATATTTAATATTATGCCTTGTACATTCGATTTGGTTGTAATAATTTATAATTTAATTTCTTGCAAAATAATCCCCAATTCAAATTTGTACCCCCTCCCTATATCATGTTGTAATAGTGTAGGATTTAAATTCTCGCACCTTTAAGCTTTCAATTGTGCCATGATCAGACTTAGGGTTTTGTATGTGAAAAATCAAAGTAACAATTAGCTTGACCTAATCCAAAGATAACAATACATGAAAAACAAACACAATGCACACTTGCACCCCTAGGGTTACAATCCACTTTTTGCCTTCAAAAATGGGCCATGGTTGCATGTCAAGTACTTTGGCAAAACAAAAACAAAACAAAAGATCATAGTCCCTCGATGACGCTATCTGGGTTGCCTAAACAAAATGATCAAGTCCCTCAAGAAAATTGCCAAAAATACTTGACACTATTGCCATCATGGTCTATATGATGACCCGCGTCTGTCCCGTTAACATCCTAACACAAGGTTGTTCACCAAATACAATGGTGAAGCAACACTGTTAAAAGGGTTAAAAACATAAGAAAGACCTTTGAGTAAAATATGGTAGACAACTCTTAGTTACTTGATCAAAGCTTGCAAAACATCCTTGCTATCTTCAAAACACACTTCACAACACAATTTTAAAACCCTACTTTCAAACATTGAAAACTTTCAAAAGACAAAAACAACTTTGTATACATTCAAACAAGAATCATTACAAAGGTTGCCACAATGATGGCCTCTTTTCAAAGCATCATTCAAAACCACACACAAAGCACCATTTCAAACAATTGAAGAGCACCATTTCAAACAATTGAAAAGCAAAGCAAGTGATCTAAGCAAGTAACTAAGAGCCCATGGATAACCATGGATAGAAAGGGTGCTAGCACCTTCCAATTCTATAATCTACTCCTCGAACCCAAGAAAACATCTCAAAGGTCTTTCCTGTGCTTTTTGACCTTTCCTTAGGATAAAATAAAAGTCGGTGGCGACTCTTGCTAAACCGAAACATTTGCGAACACAAATGCAAAATCCCAAGTCAGTTCTCCCACCGTATCACAAATGGTATACAATGCATTACTGTGGTTTATGAATTACAGGTTATGGCAACTGGTTTATATAAATAATATGCTGCAAACAATGTCGGTATATGAATTATATAAATTATACCTCTAAAAAAAACACCCTATGAAAGCGCTTTTTCAAGAAAAACGTTGCCTTAGGTAACCTATGAAAGCGCTTTTTCACAAAAAGCGCTGTCTAAGGTAAACATATGACAGTGCCTTTCCAGGCAAAAGCGCTGCTAAAAGACCACCTATGAAAGCGCTTTTCCAGAAAAAAGCATTGCTAAAAGCCTACCTAAGACAGCGCTTTTCCAGAAAAAAGCACTACTAAAAGAAAACTTATGAGATCCCTTTTCATTAAACAAAAAGCGCTGCTAAAACCTATAGTAGCGCCACCTACGAAAGCGCTTTTAAGCGCTTTTAAAGGCCAAAAAATGCGCTTTCGTAAGTCTTTTTTGGCGTAGTGAGACAAACTCTCTCCTAAGGTAGTCTACCTCAAATTAGGGTTTCATTTTTCATCAATATAATTGAGTCCAAAGGATCTCAAATTCTCACCATTTTCCTAATATGTCCTCAAGATCATCCATGTCAAGTTTCAAGCCTTGCAGAAGAAGTTTGCTTAGTCAATTGCTCAAATGCCTGAAAATCAATTGTACTAGGGCAAAAGTCAACTATGGCCCACATACAGTCAAACTTCAATATTTTTGGTCAACTTCCTCATTTTGAAGTATTATCCATCATTTTATCAAGGGTTGATCATGATTCCTCAAGGATTGCTCACAATTCATCAAAACCCAAAAGTTGCTAAATTAGGGTTTTGTAGGAAAAGTCAACTCAACTTTGACCAAGCATAACTTTCTCATACTTTGTCAAAAATGACCCATCCAAAGCTCATTCTGAAGAGGATGCAAGTTCTTACAATTCATCTTCAGCTCCCAAGTTCAGAATATGCACTCACAAAAAGATATGAATTTTAACATTATGGGTCATTTTGAAAAGTCAACAAAAACACCTTTTGGGTCAAAGCTTCATACATGAACATGGAAGACTCAATTGAGATGAGACCAAAAGGGTTGCTTAGAGGACATCCTAATATTTATAAAAAGTCCAAGAACACCTCTCTAGGGTACAAATTGAGAGAGTTATGCATTGACCAAGTTGACCATTTTTGCAAAATTGCCAAAAGTCAAATGTGCTCAAATTTGCATTTTTTTGCTAAATGGGCCCAACTTTTTATGATTGCACCTCAATCATAATGTGGTCCACGACTCGAAAACTTATCCATACATTATTTGCTTCATTTTTCAATTTATTTTGAATTTTAATTAATTAAAAGTGAATTAAATCAAATAAATGATGAAAATTATCAAAGATATGATTTGATTTGTTTTTTTGATAGGTTATCAACCAAGATATGCTGAGCTTGCAAGATCAATTCGAATCAATGGAAATTGGTACAAAAATAACATGATTGGCATGAAAATAGAAAGATATCATATGGCTAAAGAATCAAATCAAATATCACCAAAGCTTAAAGATTCAATCTGTTTTGAAACCCTAATTCATTGAGGGATATATAATGAACAAGAACAAGGAAAAAAGGGGTTAGAGATCGTGCATAGCCAAGAAGAAAAATTGAAAAATTCAAGAAAAGTGGGAATCGGTTTTCAATCAACAAGGCGTTTCAGAGCATTTCAAGATCACCAATCTCTTCCTAGACATCCCAGGAAGTTGTTCCAATCATTCCCAGGGCCTGAAGCACTCAGAAACTCGTGCTATAACTCACACGGTTTGGTACATTTTTCAAATTTGATTTTTGCAATTTATGCATCATTGGCATGTTTTAATTATATATTCTTGTTCATCATTGAGTTTGCAAGCTATTGGTATCATTTAATTGCGTTTTCAGTACAAGAATCAAGATATGCCATTGTTAGGGTTCCTTGGCTCATTTTAGGGGTTTGCAGTATAGCTAAAATTAGGCCTGGATTCTAGTACCATGATACTCGCGAGGATGGGACGAGTTGATTGGTACCCTTAATTTTCATTTATGTTGCTTGTGTAGGATTTTTGAATGTCACTGGTTTGTAGCTACAGTAAGGTGTCTGTAGGTAAAAGTGTCCTAGGCTAAAACGACAGAGAGAGGAAGAAGAAGCTTGCGTGGCACATCATCATTGGCTCATTCAAACTGACATGCATTTTTCTTTTTGTTTTGACCATTAACTCATCTTTTCTTATATTATGCTTTGTTCTTATTATAATTACAACTAAGCATCACAGCTCAGCTGGCAGCGTAGTATGGGGAGCGAGCATAAGGACCTGGGTTCGATCCCCAAGTCCCAATATTTGTTTCATGTAATTTTGCTTCATATGATCAGGTGCATTGCTTATCATGACGTCCACCATATGCCATCAAATCCAACCATCAGATTCACCAGCTAGCCAGATCCAACGTGTCATCATTGAAGGATCACCATGTACCTCAAGTCAACACACGCACCAGATCTAGGCGTGGTCAAACAGGCTTGGATTATTTGGGCCCAGAAATCATATTGGCACCCCCCTCTTCAGCATTGCTATCAGGCCCATTATTCTTTTTCTTATTTCTTTTTATCTTTTTTAATTCTTTTCAATATTTTTCCTTAATCACTTTAATTAACAAATTAATCATTTTTTATAAAAAAATCATAAAATTAAGAATTCATAAAAAATTAGAATTGGTTTTTTCATTATCAAAATTAATTTAATTTAGTTTAAGTTAGGGGAATTTTAATTTATTTTCACAAATAAAATCAAATAGAAATTAGGTTAAATTCTTGATTTAATTCTTTTATTTTTTCTCAAATAAACAAAAATACAAAAATAGGCTTTTAGAGTGAATTAATTTATTTTTCTAAATTTAAAATTAATTAGAATTAGGATTTTCTTTTTAACTTAATTGTTTCATTATTTTCTTAAATAACAAAAACATCTTTTTTTTAATCAATCGTAAATATGTTTAGTCAAGGGTCAAAACCCTAGTCGTTTCGTATTTAATTCATCGTGCGCTTGTTAATTATTTTTGCTAATATTTTGTAACTATTCAAGGTTTGTAATAGTTTAATTTAGGGTTTTATTTACTGTCTAAATTCCAGGGTTTTGGCTATGTAATTAATCCCCCTCCCCGAAGCCTTGTAATAGCGTAGGTTTATTTTCTCGCGTTTTTAATTTCTGCAAATATTTAACTGTCTAGATGTATGCTAATAGGATTGTATGACAAGAATGCATGACAAATTAATACGGTTAGAAAACCCTAATGTGCAAAGATTAATTAACTGAAAACAAATCACTCGCACATATCACTCTTAGGGTATACTCTCACTTCGGTTGCCTTCGGTAAACGATCATTAAGCATAGGGTGTCTTAGTGGTTGCCCTCCTGTCTAAAAAGATCAAATGTCCCATTCGAATGTTGCCTCGGAAATGTTGCCTCGAATATGATCTTAAGACTCTAGGGTTATTACTAAGATGTCATAGTATTGCTTTATTGATCGTACGCCCCTTTTGAATTGACCCTTACAATTCCAATGACGGTGCTACCTATTTCTCAATAGTAGGATAGTGCTGTCTAAAGGAACAAGAATAGAAAAAATCTTTTTTCGAGTAGGTAGATGCTAGTAGGTACTTGCTCAAATCAAAACTTTTCACATTTACACTTTTCAAACAAATTTTCAAAACAACTTCGTCACGCCTTTGAGGACTGATACAAGGGTTATCACGAAGTCAAACTTTTCAAAAACAAAGCACATACCCAAGAAATTTTAAAAAGACGAGCAAGTACCTAAGAGCCCATGGAAAACCATGGATAGAAAGGATGCTAACACCTTCCCTTTCTATAATCTACCCCCCGTACTCAAAATATCTTGAAAAAGGATTTTTTTTCCTGTACTTTATTCCTTTCCAAGATTGGATGAAATAAAAGTAGGTGGCGACTCTTGTTTACCGCGACATTTTGCAAACACAAAACGTAAAACGCAAACCAGTATAAAAAATTTGATTCTGCCACCGTGTCACAGACATGTTCTCCTGTTTGTATCAACTAAGTATAACCAGATGAAGAGTTTCCGATAAGATGATTAAAGAAAGGTCCTATTAAAGTTCCCATGAACATGTCAACCAGATCCCTATCAAATAGAGGAGGTTGGACTCTTCCAGCTAAATCTCTCCACTTCTGGGCATACTCTTTAAATCCTTCATTCGAACCCATAGTCATACTCTATAGTTGCACACGAGTTAATGCAAGGTCAGCATTGTAATGGTATTGTTTATAAAAGGCAGCAACCAAGTCTTTCCAAATACATATGTTAGTTCCTTCCAACTGATAGAACCATTCTAGATGAGTCCTCGATAAACTCTCTTGAAAGAAGTAAACCCATAACTTTCTGTCGGCAGTGTGGGGTTGGATCTTTCAGACATAAGATCTCTGATGAGGCTTAGGACAAGAAACACCATCATATTTCGAAAAATTAGGGACCTTGAACTCGTGAAGGATAACAACCCCCGAGATAAGACCCATCTCTTTAAAATCTAGTCCAGGCACTTTCAGGATTTCCAAGGAGTTCAGACGATCTTCCAGCTGTTTGTATTTGTCATCAGCGGGAGGATATTTCTCATCAGAATAGTCTTATTCATAATCTTGGCCACCCCAAGGTGACTTCCTCTCTTAGCCTTCACACTCTTATCTTCTTCACCCTGATTGTCATCTTCATCAGAGGGAATATCACAACTCTGAGCTTGTTTGGCGGGCCCTTTGAATCTTCTCCCCATGTTGAGGATAACAGCCGGTTTCCTAGTCTTTTTCTTCTTGGATATGAGCGCCATCAGTTCTTGCTGCCCCTTGGCTAAGTTCTGGAGCGTCTCTTGGAATTGGGAGTTTTGAGCTTGGAGGTCTTTTATCGTTTGTTCGAGAGCCATCTTTAACTGAAATAAACAGTAAGAAGATGAGAAAGTATGTATTGGGAAATACCAATTATGTAATGACATACATGATATGTGGATGAAATGTTTTTAAGGATCTCACGGGATAAACAAAAAAAGTAAAGTGTTAGAAGTTGAGTCTTGATGCAGCTTTGACTGAAGAACTTTACGTCTTTGAATTTCCTACTATGAGAGTCAAGCTCTCCATGTTGAGTGGGTCCTAGCATTTGACTCAAGGGAAGGTACTTTGATCTTTGATGGCATTAGAGGAAGATAAATCCCCTTGCCCCTTGCTAGACATTTAGTTCATAATAAACCTGCATCACAGGCCTTTGAGATCCTTGAAATGATCAGTGAAAATGATATGGTATGATGCCATGATGCTATGATGTCATGTTTGAACAGATAACAAACAGAAACAAAGCACACAACAACCTTAGGTTTAAGGCTTGCATGGGGTTCGTAGGTAAGTACCTTCTTGAAGTTCAGTTGGCTCAACTAGTCCTAAGAATAGTAATTGGGTTCTAGGAGTCTCATATCATCGATTTCAGTAGTGCAACTGACTTTCCACCAAAATATTCCGAGATTCGAATCTCAATGACTATTGCATCAAGTATCAGCCAACTTTGGACTGCATCAAAGCCAACCATCTCACTACCTTATAATGGCTAAGTTGGGTCAACTAAGGTTCTAAAGGTCAGTTAGTGCTCATGGAACCACGGGACAACCTGGTATTCTCCTTGACTGACTCAAGGGACACCGGTACAAACCAAAGTGTCACACTAACGTAGCCATCACTTCAACCATATTGGTCTACACCGTATAGTTTCCATGATCTATAGCTACTTACCTAAGGGTACCGCCAGATCCAGGTATAAGATCTTTGCAGGAAAGTAAACCTGAGAAAACCCAAAATGTAAAGCAAACAAAACAAACAAAGCAAGTAAAAGTGATTTATCCTTAAGGTAACCCCGCCTTTTGTAGTTCCCTAGTAGAGTCGCCAGTTCTGTAATACAGTGGGAGAACTGACTTGTTTTGCGTTCTTTTTGCAAATGTTACGGATAGCAAGAGTCGCCACCGACTTTTCTTTTATCCAATATGGAAAGGGTGAAAAGAAGAGGAAAGACCTTTAAGATTTTTGAGTTCGGGGGGCAGGTTATGAAAAGGGAAGGTGTTAGCACCCTTTTCATCCATAGTTATCTACGGGCTCTTAATCACTTAGCTCACTTTCTTTGAAAACATTTTGTGTTGTGTGTATGAAAATATTTTGAAAAGATGCCAATTGTAAGGCGAAGCTTTGTAATGATTCTTGTATCGGTCCTCGAGAATGCGTATAAAGTGTTTGTTTGAAAATATTTTTGAAAGTGTATGTGTGAAATGTTTTTATTTTTGAAATGTTTGTGAGCAAGAGATTAATAGAATTCTACCTACTCAAGGTCGTTTTTGTATTTTCCTCCTCCTTTAGATAGTGCTATCCTACCATTAGTTATTAGGAAGCGCTATCATTGGATGTAAAGGGACATGCGTGGGTCATCGTACAATCATCAAAGGTAATAGGTAAGGACGCTTTAGTAGTTATCGTTAAGGGACTAGATCATTTACCGAAGGCAATGTCGAAATGTTTATCTAGGAACATGACTGTTTTTTCTGAGGCAACAAGGGAGGTTACCCTAGATGTGCAAGTGTGCAAAGTGTGTTATATTTCATTTATTTAATCTTGGAAATTAGGGTTAGCTATCGTTTTTTTAGTCTTTCCATATAAGACCTAATTACTAAGCAGTAAACATAAAAATAATGAAAAGCAGTAAAGTGCAAAAAATAAATGTGAATATGTAAACCCTAGACTATTACAGTGCTTCGTGACAATTATATAATAGAGATGCGGAAAATAAAAACTAAGCTATTACAAACCGGGAAACCATTACATAATAGGAAAAACATACGAGAATAATAAACTACGCAAAAAACATTTAAGAATAGGAAAAGGAAAACGAAAGCGTTTTCGGTGATTTTTGATGAAACGGTTTTTGACGATTAATTAAATAAACCTAAAAATTTAATTAATTTTAATTAAATTTTTTTTTATTAATTAAATAAATACCTAATTTGATTAGGATTTTTTAAAAAAGTGTTGAAAAATAATTAGGTTTTTTTAAAAAAAGATTTAAGGTTTTATGAATTTTAGGGTTTTTTAAGTGAAATTAAAGGAAAAGGAGATAAAAGAGTAAGAGGGATAAAAAACCACAGAATTTCCAGGGTTAGGTGTTGAACCCACGGCCTTAGAATTCATACCCAACCGGTCCACCACTCCATCAAGCGCGTGCTTATGATAAGGAATAGAAACCAACGCGTCTTATTTTGTACCTGCAAAACATGAAAAATTATGAAAAAATATCAAAATGCCAAAAGTAGGGATCGAACTCGTGCCCTAGGACAATAATGACTTAGCGCGTGCGTTTTAACTACTGGGGTGGTGATACATCCAATGTTTTTGATGAAACAATTTAAATAATTATTAAATAAAACACATGAACTAGAGAGGCGCCGGAGCCCTAGCTCTGGACGTCTTCTCCGGTGACTATATTTCTTGTTCCATCAAAACAATAGGCATTAGAGATCCAAGGGACCCTACCCCCCTAAATCCAACCCTAAAAATTTAATAGGATGGTTAGTTTAATCTCAATCATGCTGGCTTAGGAGTTACAACGAAAATTGCATGGATCGGTGTGGTAATGGGAACTCATGATCCTGGTAGCATGTAGGTCATCAGATTGACTTTTCCTGCACTAACACACCTCATAAACACATTGATATAATTAGTTTGCAATGAAACATGAAGGAAATAAATATATGAATTTTGCAAAAAAATATGAAACAGAGATGTATGCGTGCGGGTTCTAGGGGCTTTGGATCATCAGGTTTGATCCATGCTTACTCTATAGGGTTGCTGGAAGTGAATGAACAGGTTAGAACGCCTTAGAAACGCCTGCAAGCTAGGGTTTCAAGTTGCCATAGTTTGAATTATTTTGTGATTTTTTGGAAGTTGTTTCTTGCATAAGGTTTCGTGGTTTTGATGTCTGAATGCATGCAATATATAGCTTGAATTTAGGTCAAATGTTGGGCTTGGACTCTTGTATTAAGCCTTGATATTATTTGTTTTATTTTGAGTTTTAAATGAATAAAAATCAAAGATAAATACATAAAAACCAAAGGGGGTTCAGGAATAAGAGTTGAGGTTCAAATTGGAATGTATAGCACGCATGGACCTTGAAACAATGGCCCATTAGCCTAAAATTCCAAGTTTGATCACTTTTGGTTTCATGCATTTGCTCAAAATTTTCCAACTTGCACTAGCCATAAATCTCTCAATTTTTCTCATTTGAAGGTGATCTTTTACTTTTTGGAAAGCTCAAGATGTCCTCTACAATCTCCATGTTGACCATATTTGCATTTGAAGAATTATCTTGATGTAAATTTCCTTGACAAAAGGTGTATTTTTGTTGACTTTTGAAATGACCTATAATGTATTGGCCCATATCTCTCAAATGAAGCATTTTTCGGACTTGAGCTTAGAGAGACAAAGTTGTACATAATTGAATTTCCTTCAAAATGAGCTTTGGTTAAGGAAAATCTGATGAAGCGTGTGAAAGTTATTCTTGGTCAAAGTTCAGTTGACTTCTCCTTAGGAAACCCTAATTTAGCAACTTTTGTTTTGATGATTTGAGAGCTTTCTTGATTAATCATGATCATCCCTTGATCAAATAATGAATATGACTTCAAAATGTTGATGTTGACAAAAAATCTTGAAGTTTGACTGTATGTTGACCATATATGACTTTTTGTTCAATGCAGTTAATTTTTAGTCATCTGAGCCATTGACTGAGCAAACTTATGATGCAAGACATAAAACTTGGCATGAGAATTCTTGGAGACATATAAGAGACCATGAAAACCACTTGATGCATTACAAACCTAAAATTCCTTGGGAAAAGTGAAACCCTAGTTGTAGGTCAATTGCTTAGGAGGAGAATTTGTCTAATCAATTCTTGAGTACCTTTGAGCAAATGAAAACCCTAGGAGAATGAGGAGATAACTTGAAAATGAGAGGGAAAATTTTGGGGTACAACAGTTGCCCCTGTTTAATCTTCTTAAACTTGAGGGTTAAGATTGGCATGTCCGTCATTCGTGACCTGAAGGTGGAAGATGATGATTGAACACTTAAGTGTCCAGAAATTTGCACTCGCATGTGCAGGATGTAACGTTGTCGATTGGTAATATTTCTTAAATGGTCTTAAAGATGCCATTCAAAGAGGTGACAGAGTGTTATTGGAGATGGGCTTACAGATGCCATTCGAAGTAAGTGTTGATATGAGTATCAGGATGAGTCGATGCTTGACTGTATTTGATGCTTTCCAGGATGAATCTTTGGGGAAAGTGCTTAAGTAGATGCTTGTCAGATTTACTCTCTGAGGGAAATGCTTGGGAGATTTAGTATTTGATGTAAATGCTTGTCATGTAGATAGTCGCGCCGTCCTATTTAGAGAATTGATCCACAATATAATTTCGTTGGTAAACTCGTCCTGTTTCGGGAATTCATACCACCTAGTCATATCGATAGTTTCCCCGTCCTATTTCAGGAGTTGATCTTTGCCTGGTTATAAAAATAGTTTCCCCGTCCTATTTCGGGAGTTAATCTATGCCAGGTCATATAGATAGTTTCCTCGTCCTGTTTCGGGAGTTAATCTAGGACATGCTTTTTGTTGGCGAACCCGTCCTATTTCGGGAATTCATATCGCCTGGTCGTATAGATAGTTGCCCAGTCCTATTTAGGGAATTAATCTTGGACCTGGTCATGTAGATAGTTTCCTCGTCTTGTTTCTGGAATTAATCTCTAACATGTTTGAGAATTGTTGATGATATTCATCTGTTTGTGCAATGACATGATGTATGTGATGCATTGCATAATGATGTTCTCAAAGTAAATGAGAGTGTATTTTATGAATTTCATATGGATATGCTATGATACTTGTTGATGATGTATGGATGTAATATGTTAGTAACGGTTGCTTCGTATAATAACTTTGACGGGGGAAATAAATCCCTAACTGTTGATGGAGATGAAGAATATGAAATTTTATTTTTGTTTAGAATATCTCTGCCAAGGATTCCTGCTTTCTGTTTTGAGGAACTCCTCTGGAGATGTTTAACTTCTGTTGGGGATAAAAGAGTTTAGGAACATTGATCCTTCATTGCTCTACTGGGGAATTTAGTTCTTATATACACTGATTGGGGATGAAAGAGATGGATAATCTTTAGAGGTGTTGTCTGACCGATTTCCGATAAGGATGCCAACTCTTCTGGGGAGGACAAAGTTAAATGATGTTTGGCTCAACTTCAGATTCCGTAGCAAATCTCTGGGGATAGTAACCTAGACTACACTTTGTTGGAGAAGAGAATCTTGTCGGGGATTTGCAGTAATCAGAGAAATGAACTTTGTTGGGGAAATAAACCCTGCTGGAGAAATGAACTATGCTGAAGAAATGAGCCCTACTGGAGAAGAGAATTCTATAGGGGATAATGTTGGAGAAATAAATTCCGCTGGATTGAATTCCTGTGAAGTGTATTGAGGAATCATAATCTCTGATGAGGATTTGAAAAATGATCAAACTCCTTTATCCACTAGAGGATATGCTGGGGAGTATGGTTATTTTAACTGCTAGAAGATGCCCTAATTTCTGTTTTGAAGGACATATTAGACTTGTTGGGGAATGTATCTCTATCGGAGATGAGCTTCTGTCGGTAGCTCTGCGGGGATTTTTCTGTGGTCTCTCGTGGACAACTTACACATTATCCCAACTCCTAGAGTCTTTAGTAAATTATTATTCTTGTTTTTATGCATATATTTGTTAACAATAATCATATTCATATGCATATGTTCATTCAATTTAGTCACCGGACATTTTTGCAAACAAAACAGAAAAAGTAAAACAAATTTGAATTTTGAAATTGTATTTGTATTAGAAGTTTGCCTATAAACAAGAGGTTTTGTACAAAGGAGACATAAATCCTAGTAAGAGGAAATCATCGTAAAGTAAAACAGAGAAAAACAGCTATGTGGAAATGATCCCATCGAGTTTCAACTTTGTTATTTCCCATATGTCTTCAAGAATCTCATCCCTCGCTGTCGGAAGAAGCTGATTGAATTGATATGTACGGTTTAAACTTGAAGTCGATAATAAATCATACTGTATGTAGATGATCCAACGACATAGTCGTACGCTTTAACCCCTTACTTTTTCCTAGACCGCTCTTTCGGGTTTTCAGCCCACTAGGATACCCTTTTTTCCCAAGTCGCCTTTTCAGGTTTTCGACTTGTCGGGTGTACAACCATTATATATATCCCTAACTTTTTACCGAACCCTTTTGGTTTGCCGGGATGCCCTTATTTTTTCCTAGGCCAGTCAACCTATCAGGTCTCTTTTAGGCGTAGTATTTTTTTACTATGTTTTTGTTTACAGGGTGCAGAAAATCTTCAACGTCCATCGTGGTAAGTATCATAGCACCGCCAGAAAATATCTTCTTGATTACAAATGGCCTTTCTTTGGTGGAAGTCCATTTTCCCCTGGGATCACCTTGTGGCAAGACGATGCACTTTATTACCATGTCGCCAACTTGATATACCAGATGCTTGACTTTCTTGTTGAAGGCTTTGATCATATGCTTATGATAAATCTGATTGTGAAAAACAGCTGCAAGCCTTTTCTCATCAATAAAACTCAATTGGTCCAACCTAGTTTGAATCCACTCGTCTTCGCCTAAACAAGCGTCTTTCATAATCCTTAGAGAAAGAATCTGGACTTTAACGGGTAGGACCGCTTCCATGCCATAGACTAGAGAGAATGGGGTTTCCCCAGTCGATGCCCATACTAAAGTGTGATAGCCATGAAGAGAAAATGGTAACATCTCATGCAAAACTTTATACGTCATCGTCACCTTTTGTATAATCTTCTTTATGTTCTTATTGGCGGCTTCCACTGCTCATTCATATTCGGTCGATACGGAGAAGAACTATGGTGCTTAATATTGAACTGCATGCAGAGTGTCGTGATTATAGTATTGTGAAGATTAGTACCATTGTCCATGATAATCCTTTCAGGGATGCGATACCGACATATAAGGTTATGCTTGATGAACCGAGCCACTACATTCTTGGTGACAGAGGCAAATGAGGCAGCTTCGACCCACTTTGTGAAATAGTCAATAGCGATGAGGATGAACCGATGTCTTTTGGAAGCAGTGCGCTTAATCTCTCCAATCATATCAATGCCCCATATTGCAAATGGCCAAGGAGCAGTCAAGACATTCAGGGGAACCGGTGGCACATGTACTTTGTTAGCATAGATCTGACATTTGTGATAGGTTCTGGAGTGGTGATGGCAATCAGTTTCCATGGATGACCAATAATATCCGGCTCTCAGAATCTTCTTAGCCATATTATGTCCACTGGAATGAGTACAAAATACTCCTTCATGCATATCTTCCATAATTTTCTCATCTTGCTTCTTGTCTACACAATGAAGCAGAGTCGAATCGTGGTTGCTCTTGTATAAAGTTCCGTTGCTTAGGAAGAACTTAGCAGAGAACTTATAGGAAATTCTTCTCATTGATAGATTCCCCCTTGGGGTACTCTTGATCCTCGAGGTATCTCTTCATTTCATGAAATGAAGGCTTCTCTTCTACTCTGTCAGTGTCAACTTCATAACAGTGTGTCGGTTTGTCCAGTCTTTCAATGGTAATTCAAGGAGCCTTTTTGTCCCATCTGAATTTGAACATAGATGACATGGTTGCCAAGGAGTTTGCCAACTAATTTTCTTCTCATGGAATATGTTCAAAAGTGATTTCCATGAAGTACGGAATTAATGTCAATACATGCTCCCAATACAGAATGAGATTTGGATGCTTCGTATCCCATTCTCCCTTGATTTGACTGATGACTAGGGCTGAGTCCTCATATACATCCAAGAACTTAATCCTCATGTCAATAGCAACTTTGATACTCATAATGCATGCTTTGTATTCTGCCATGTTATCGGTACAATCAAAGCATAACCTAGCGGAGAAGGCCGTATGGAAACCCATGGGAGAGATAATCACATCACCAATTCCATTACCAAGTGCGTTGGAAGCTCCATCAAAAACCATAGTCCATGGGGAGCCTGGCTCAGGTCCTTCATACAGTCCAGAATCTCCACAATCTGTAACTAGCATAATGTTCTCATCCGGGAACTTGAAATTCATAGACTGATAATCATCTAGAACTTGACGAGCCAAGTATTCTAGTACACTTCCTTTGATTTCTTTCTGAGTGGTGTACTGAATGTCGCATTTTGTTAAGACCATTTGCCATCTGGCTATTCTTCCAGAGAGAGAGGGTTTCTCGAATATGTATTTTATGGGACCCATTTTAGAGATCAACAAAGTAGTATGAGTCAGCATATATTGTCTTAGTAGGCGAGCAGCCCATGCCAAAGCATAAAAAGTTTTCTCGAGCAGTGAATATATTGTTTCATAGTCAGTAAATTTTTTTCTAAGGTAGTATATTGCATGCTCTTTTCGACCAGACTCATCGTGTTGGCCCAGTACGCACCCCATTGAATTCTCTAACACAGTTAGGTACATGATCAAAGGTCTTCCTTCGATTGGCGGCATCAGAATCGGAGGTTCTTGGAGGTACTCCTTGATTTTGTCGAATGCTAACTGACAGTCGTCATTCCACTTCACTACATGATCTTTCTTCAGCAACTTGAAGATCGACTAACAAGTAGCGATCAAATCAGAAATAAATCAGGAAATATAATTCAGTTGTCCTAAGAAACCTCTTACTTCCTTTTCAGTATAGGGAGACGACATTTCTCGAATTTCTTTAACCTTGGTGGGATCTACTTCGATACCTTTACCATTGAAAACGAAACCCAGGAGCTTTCAAGATCTCACCCCGAAGGTGCATTTGTTCAGATTTAACCTTAGCTTGTACTTCTTCAGTCTCTCAAATAGTTTGTATAGGTGGTCGATATGTTATTCTTCACTCTGATACCTGGCTATCATGTCGTTGATGTAGACCTCCATCTCATGATGAATCATGTCATGGAACAAGGCTACCATAGCATGTTGATATGTTTGACCGGTGTTCTTTAACCCGAAAGGCATAACCTTGTAGCAGAAAGTGCCCCACTGCGTAACAAAAGTAGTCTTCTACATGTCTTCATGTGCCATCTTGATCTGATTATAACCTGAGAAACCTTCCATGAAAGAAAATACTTTATGCTGAGCGGTGTTGTCAACCAGAACATCAATATGCAGAAGTGGAAAGTTATCTTTGGGGCTCGCCCTGTTCAGATCCCGGTAGTATACACACATACACACCTTGCCATCCTTCTTAGGTATTGGCACCATATTTGCAATCCACTGAGGATAGGACGTAACAGCTGAGAAACCTGCATTGAAATGCTTCATAACCTCGACCTTTATCTTCTCTGACATCTTGGGACACATGCGACGAACCTTCTTCTTTATCGGAGAAAAAAACTCTTTCATCGGCATACGGTGAACCAAAAAATCAGTATCGAGCCCTAGAATGTCTTCATATTACCAAGAAAAGATCTTGACATAGTCATGCAACATCTGGATTAATCTGTTCTTGACACTGTTCTCTAGATTGGCACCTATCTTGACTTCTTTCCTGTTTGCTTCAGTATCCAAGTTTACAACCTTAATTGGCTCTTCATGCGATTGTATAGCTTTTCCTCTTACACTAGCAGTCTGGCAAGTTCTCCAGGTATTTCACAATCTTCCTCACCCTTGTCCTCGGCATGGTATATCGTATTCTCGAAGTCATAAGTAGCAATAGCAGAATTGTTATCAATGGGATCTAGAGTGGATGTGGATCTGTAATTTATTGTGTAGGTGTGTGTAAGAACACCTAGCTTTTTTAGAGAGTAATAAAGTAAAAAGAAAGACAAAGAGCGCAAAATTTTAATGCATAACATTTAGTGTTTTATTGATTGAAAATATGCTCATGAAAGATGACAACCCCAACAAACGAACCATTGTGCCCCGGGCAAGACACAAGGCTTAAAGTCATTGTTTAAAATTACATAACCAAAACTTTGAAAGCAATAAGAAATAGAAAATGGCATTTACTCCTGACTAAAGGAGATTGATATAAGGTCTTTAGTATTCTAGTTGTTGAGCATGTTGCCGATGGCAAGAAAGATCCAATTGTCGAGGTCATAATCATTGTCAGCATCTTCTATAGCGTTGACTCCATCAATAGAATTAACGCCTTTGTTGTGCTTAGGAATGGGTGAAGTGATCACATTGGGAGTCTCAGGAGGATCAAACTCAATTTCTTTGTGGTCAATCATGTCCTGAATTTTATTCTTCAAAGCCTATCAACTATTAGTGTCGTGTCTGGGGCTATTAGAATGATAAGCACATTTCACATTAGGATTATAACGAGGACATGAGGTGTTAGGATTCTGAGGAGGATCCCTTAGTATAACCAGCTCTACTTTTAGTAAGTGTTGTAATTCTTGAGATAATTGCATGTTAATCTTTGTAAACTGTCTTCTTGGTGCCTCTGAACTATGCTGATTGTTTTGTTGTTGTTGTTGTTGTACATGCATAGGATTAGAAATTAGTACCGCCCCCACAGACTAGTTGCGATCACTTCTAGTACGACCCTTCTGGCCATACACATAATTTGTTTCCTTCTTACTGTTGAACGTCTTCTTCACAGTACTTGAAGGCGCGACCACTTGAATCTTTCCACTTTGGATACCACTTTCGACATGTTCTCCTATTAGTATCAACTAAGTAAAACCAGATGAAGAGCTTCCAATCAGATGATTAAAGAAAGGTCATGTTAAAGTTTCCGTGAACATGTCAACCAGCTCCTTATCAGATAGAGTAGCTTGGACTCTTCCAGCTAAATCTCTCCACTTCTGGGCATACTCTTTAAATCCTTCATTTGAACCCATAGTCATACTCTTTAGTTGCACACTAGTTGGTGCAAGGTTAGCATTGTATTGGTATTGTTTATAAAAGGTAGCAACCAAGTCTTCCAAAGTATATATATTGGTTCCTTCCAGCTGATAGAACCATTCCAGTTGTGTCCCTGATAAACTCTCTTAAAAGAAGTGAACCCATAACTTTCTGTCGGTAGTATGGGGTTGGATCTTTCGGATATAATATCTCAGATGAAGCTTAGGACAAGAAACACCATCATATTTGGCAAAATTAGGGACCTTGAACTTGTGAGGGATAACAACCCCCGAGATAAGACCCAGCTCTTCAAAATCCAACCCAGGCACTTTCTGGATTTCCATGGCATTCAGAAAATCTTCCAGATATTTGTATCTGTCATCAGCGGGAAGATATTGCTCATCAGAATAGTATTATTCATAATCTTGGCCACCCCAAGGTGACTTCCTCTCTTAGTCTTCACACTCTTATCTTCTTCACCCTGATTGTCATCTTCATCAGAGGGAATATCACATCTCTGAGCTTGTTTGTCGGGCCCTTTGAATCTTCTCCCCATGTTAAGGATACCCGTTGGTTTCCTAGTCTTTTTCTTCTTGGCAAAGAGCACCATCAGTTCTTGCTGCCCCTTGGCTAAGTTCAGGAGCGTCTCTTGGAATTGGGAGTTTTGAGCTTTAAGGTCTTTTACGGTTTATTCGAGAGCCATCTTTTACTAAAATAAACAGCAAGAAGATGAGAAAGTCTGTCTTGGGAAATACATATTATGTAACGACATGTATGATATGTGGATGAAATATTTTCAAGGATCTCACGGGATAAGAAAAAAATAAAGTGTTAGAAGTTGAGTTTGGCTGCAGCTTTGACTGAAGAACTTTGCGGCTTTGAATGTCCTTCTATGAGAATCAAGCTCTCCATGTCGAGTGGGTCCTAGCCTTTGACTTAAGAGAAAGTACTTTGATCTTTGATTCAAGAGGATAAATCCCCTTTCCCCTTGGTAGACATTTAGTTCATAATAAACCTGCATCACAGGCCTTTGATATCCTTGAAATGATCAGTGAAAATGATATGGTATGATGTCATGATGCTATGATGTCATATTTAAATAGATAACAAACACAAACAAAGCACACAACAACATTAGGTTTAAGGCTTGCATGGGGTTCGTACGTAAGTACCCTCTTGAAGTTCAGTTGGATCAACCAGTCCTAAGAATCATAATCGAGTTCTAGGAGTCTCATATAATCAATTTCAACAGTGCAACTGACTTGCCACCAAAATATCCTGATATTCGAATCTCAATGAGTGTAGCATCAAGTATCAGCCAACTTTGGACTGCACCAAAGCCATCCATCTCACTACCTTATAATGGCTAAGTTGGGTGAATTGAGGTTCTAAAGGCCAGTTAGTGCTTATGGCACCATGCGGAAACCTAGTATTCTCCTTGACTAACTCAAGGGGCACTAGTACAAACCAAAGTTTCACACTAACGTAGCCATCATTTTAACCATATCGGTCTACGCCGTATAGTTTCCATGATCTATAGATACTTACCTAAAGGTAACCCCAGATCCAGGTATAAGATCTTTGTAGGAAAGTAAACCCGAGCAAACCCAAAATGTAAAGCAAACAAAACATACAAAGCAAGTAAAAGTGATCTATCCCTAAGGTAAACCCTCTTTTTGTAGTTCCCCAGCAGAGTCGCCAGTTCTGTAATACGGTGGGAGAACTGACTTGTTTTGTGTTTTATTGCAAATGTTGTGGATAGAAAGAGTCGCCACCGACTTTTCTTTTATCTAATACGGAAAGGGTGAAAAGAACAGGAAATACCTTCAAGATTTTTGAGTTCGGGGGGTAGGTTATGAAAAGGGAAGGTGTTAGCACCCTTTTCATCTGTAGTTATCTACGGGCTCTTAATCGCTTAGATCACTTTATTTGAAAAATTTCTTTGTGTTGTGTGTTTTAAAATATTTTGAAAAGAAACCAATTGTAAAGCGAAACTTTGTAATGATTCTCGTATCGGTCCTCGAGAATGCGTACAAAGTGTTTGTTTGAAAATATTTTTGAAAGTGTCCGTGTGAAATGTTTTTGTTTTTGAAATATTTGTGAGCAAGCGATTAATAGAATTCTACCTACTCAAGGTCATTTTTGTATTTTCCTCCCCATTTAGATAGTGTTATCCTACCATTAGTTAGTAGGAAGCCCTATCGTTGGATGTGAAGGGACAGACGAGGGTCATCGTACATTCATGAAAGGGAACTGGTAAGGACACTTTTGTAACTATCATTAAGGGACTAGATCATTTACCGAAGGCAACATCGAAATGGTCATCGAGGGACTATGATCTTTAAATTGAGGGACTTTGCTAAAGCATCCCCACGTTCGAGAGACATGACTGTTTTTTCTGAGGCAACAAGGGAGGTTACCCTAGAGGTGCGAGTGTGTGAAGTGTGTTATATTTTATTTATTTAATCTTAGAAATTTGGGTTAGCTATCATTTGTTTTTAGACTTTCATACAAGACCTAATTACTAAGCAGTAAACATAAAAATAATGAAAAGGAGTAAAGTGTGGAAAATAAATGTGGAAATGTAAACCCTATACTATTACAATGCTTCGGGGCAGTTACATGATAGAGATGCAGAAAATAAAAACTAAGCTATTAAAAACCGGGAAAGAATTACATAGTCAGAAAAAAACGAGAATAATAAACTATGCAAAAAATGTAAGAATAGGAAAAGGAAAACGAAAGCGTTTTTCGTGATTTTTGTTGAAAAGGTTTTTGACGATTAATTAAATAAACCTAAAAGTATAATTAATTTTAATTAAAACAAAAATTTATTAATTAAATAAAACCCTAATTTGATTAGGCTTTTTAAAAAAGTGTTGAAAAATAATTAGGTTTGTTTAAAAAAAGATTTAAGTTTGTGAATTTTAGGGTTTTTTTAAGTGAAATTAAAGGAAAAGGAGATAAAAGACTAAGAGGAATTAAAAACCACATAATTTCCAGGGTTGGGTGTTGAACCCACGCCCTTAGCATTCCTGGCTAACCGGTCCACCACTGCGTCAAGCGCGCGCTTGTGATAAGGAATAGAAATCAACGGGTCTTATTTTGTACCTGCAAAACATGAAAAATTATGCAAAAATCTCAAAATGCCAAAAGTAGGGATCGAACCCGTGTCCTGGGACAATAATGACTTAGCGCACGTGTTTTAACCACTGGGGTGGAGATACATCTAATGTTATTGATGAAACAATTTAAATAAATATTAAACAAAACACATGAACCCGAGAGGCGCCGGAGCCCTAGCTCCGGTCGTCTTCTCCGGTGAGTATATTTCTTGTTCCTGCAAAACAATAAGCATTGGTGATCCAAGGGGACCCTACCCCCGTAAATACAACCCTGATAATTCAATGGGTCGATTAGTTTAGGCTCAATCGTGCTGGTTTAGGAGCTACAACGAAAATTACATGGATCAGTGTGGTTATGGCAACTCGTGATCCCGGTGGCATGAAGGTCATCGAATTGACTTTTCCTGCACTAACACACCTCAGAAACACATTGATATAATTAGTTCTCAATGAAACATGAAGGAAATAAAGATATTAATTTTGCAAAAAATATGAAACAGAGATGTATGCGTGTGGGTTCTGGGGGCTTTGGATCATCAAGTTTGATCCATGCTTACTCTGTAGGGTTGCTAGAAGTGAATGAACAGGTTAGAACGCCTTGAAAACGGCAGCAAGCTAGGGTTTCAAGTTGCAATAGTTTGAATGATTTTATGATTTTTTGGACGTTGTTTCTTGCACAAGGTTCGTGGTTTTGATGTCTGAATGCATGCAATATATAGCTTGAATTTAGGTCAAATGTTGGGCTTGGACTCTTGTAATAATCCTTAATAATATTTTGTTTTATTTTGAGTTTTAAACGAGTAAAAATCAAAGATAAATACATAAAAACCAAAGGGTGTTCATTAATAATAGTTGAGGTTCAAATTGGAATGTGTAGCACACACGAACCTTGAAACAATGGCCCATTAGCCCAAAATTCCATGTTTGATCATTTTTAGTTTCATGCATTTGCTCAAAATTTTCCAACTTGCACTAGCTATAACTCTCCCAATTTTTATCATTTGAAGGTCATCTTTTACTTTTTGGAAAGGTCAAGTTGTCCTCTACAATATCTAAGTTGACCATTTTTTTGCATTTGAAGACTTTATCTTGATGTAAATTGCCTTGACAAAAAGTGTCTTTTTGTTGACTTTTGAAATGACCTATAATGTATTGGCCCATATTTCTCAAATGAAGCATTTTTTGGACTTGAGCTTAGAGAGGCAAAGTTGTAAAAAAATTAATTTCCTTCAAAATGAGCTTTGGCTGAGGAAATTATGACGAAGCATGTGAAAGTTATGCTTGGTCAAAGTCCAGTTGACTTCTTCTAAGGAAACCCTAGTTTGGAAACTTTTGTTTTGATGATTTGAGAGTTTTATTGATGAATCATGATCATCCCTTAATCAAATGATTAATATGACTTAAAAATTTTAATGTTGACCAAAAATCTTGAAGTTTGACTGTATGTTGACCATAGTTAACTTTTTGTTTAATGTAGTTGATTTTTAGTCATTTGAGCCATGGACTGAGCAAACTTTTGATGCAAGGGATGAAACTTGGCATGAGCATTCTTGGAGACATATAAGAGACCATGAAAATCACTTGAGGCATTAGAAACCCAAACTTCCTTTGGAAAAGTGAAACTCTAGTTATAGGTCAACTGCTTAGGAGGAGAATTTACCTTTAAGCAAATGAAAACCCTGGAAGAATGAGGAGATAACTTAAAAAATGAGAGGGAAAATTTTGGGGTACAACAACAAGTTTAGGCTTAGTGTTGTAAACTAAGTTGGATGATTTGAAAAGAAACTAAAAACACCTACTTATAGAAAAAATGAAAACCTTGGAATTACAAAACTATCCCCCAACTCCTTTTGGGCGGGACTAAAATAACAAAGACAGTGCCCACCGTCCTTGCCATGGCGCCTTCCGTGTGAAATCATGTAGAAGATTATAAGATTGTGGCAGTGTCCTGGTGGTTACAAGCAGACACGTCATGGCGCCTTCTATGGCGGACACCATGCTGAATGCCATGTGCACATTTTTTTCCAAAAAATTTGATTTCTTGGGCTTTTGGCTTTGTTTCTTCAAGAAGGGCTCTAGGTAAGCAAAGTATTATAAAATAAGAAAAAAACGAAATAAAACACAAGAAAATACACTAATATTCTAATAAACATGCGTAATGCAAGTCAAATACATAGTGTGCTTCAGTGGTATCAGTCACTCACTTTCTCATCCTTCTAGTTTATCATCACACGACTTCGTTCTTGCTCAGTAACTTTCATCGTCCATTTTTCATTACTTTGCTATTTCCCCGCCTAAGTCGTTTTTTTCTTCTTTTTATTTTCTCTCGTTTGAACAAGTCGTGTGATCCTGATTTGTACTTGATTTATTGAAAGTAATTGTGACTGCCTCACTCCATGATCGAAGAGGGATAACCATTATTGTATCGTCATTTGTTGACCTCCTGATATGTGAAGGTTAACCATTGAGGTTTCATATTTCCTCAACCTTTTGAAGGATAACACCCATTATGGTCGATCCTCAGATGCGCACTCTTGATGAGGTTTGAATGCTCGATCAAATTAACTGAACACTATCCACCCCTTAATTTAAAAATAAGGTATTTTTTGAACAGAAAAGAAACTCCTGCTTCAAGGCTCAAAAGGGTTAATGAGGGTTTTACTCCTTTATATCTCTGGTGTCTGGGAATTTGAAACAATGCATGTACATCATCCTCCATCCAAAGTTTTTTTCTTTATTCACAAGAGTTTAGTATTAAAATAAAAAAATTGAAAGAAAAGAAGAAAAAAATTTAAGAGTGAATACGAATGGATTAATTTAAGACAAACATATCCAATGCATTATGATTAGTATTAAAAAATAAGCAAGGTTTGCATACAAGAAAGTACTGAACCAAACAAGAAATATTACAAATAAGAATACAAATGTAATTTGAAATTTCCATGTTGAGGAGACTAGACTCCATATGGACTTCTTGCTTTAGACGATACTATGGTAGTCTTGACATTCACTGAGTCGAAGGAGATTTCAAATCTGACCAACTGGTGCAAGAATGATAACTTTTGCATCAAGCAAGTCTTACACTTCATCGTTGAATGGTTTACAACCTTTAGTTGAATGTCCAGGTGCCCCGACATGGTAATCATAAAAGATTTTACCTCAAAAGATGTGATGAATGCTTTATCAAGCTAACTTGTATAAACTGTATCACAAAGTATCTTCTACCACACAAAAGAAATTTTCAGAAACTGTAACAAAGGATATTCTACTTTACAGAAGAGAAGTTTTATCAACTGAATTCCGAGGAATCTCCTTCTTCATAAAAGAATCTCCGTCTTCTACTACACAAAATCAATATTCAGAAATTGTAACAATGAATCTTGTACTACACAGAAGAAAATAAACTCTGAATGTAGAATTTGACCTTTGATTTATTTTTCTTCTACACAACAATAGATGTCTAAGAACTCGACCTCTTATACTTCTTCATCATAGTAGCATCACCCCATATTCTACTACATAAAAGAAGAACTAATATGAGGAGAAAGCATCTGAAACAATTTGTCGACCATGGATTGAACTTTGGAGAAAGAGCCATCCAAGTGCCAGACTTTATACTTCAACCCCTTGCAGTCTTCAATATCATAACCAAGTGCTTCAGAATGGGAGACAAATCTAGAATTTGTATCAAAATCAGGAAAGAGGTTTGTGGGAAGAGGACCTAAAGAACAGAGCTTTACCAATTGAACTTCCAACCAAAAAGGAAGTAACTGGATGTAAGGAATTTAGATTGTATTAACATGCTTCTCTAGCTTCTTCTGTCTCTTCTGATAAGCTTTTCCCCATGGATTCACTTGGAGACCAAAAACTAGCTGCTAGCAAGAAAATTAGGGAACACAAAGTTCTGGATGAGACCCATAAAGTATCTCATGATTTGAAAAAAGTCCAATAAAATGGGGATGGATGACAGCTCCTGTTTCAACAATGTATACATGATCACTTTCCTTTGCTGACACTGTCTTTAGAACTTCCATATTCGACTCAACGAAGTCTCCATTTGGTTATCTTTTCCCCTTAAGGATTTGTGACCATAGACCATTGCTCACATGTCCAAAATAAACAACCCCATCTGATTTTTTCATCTCATCAAATTCCCCACGAATTTGTTCCATGACTTTTTCGGATCACGGTGCAGGGAGAAGTCAAGATTAACAGTTCTGAGAAGAAAATATTGAGTCAGAATAAGAATACGAATTTCCCCACTCTGAGTACCTGTTATGAATGCATAAAGATGCATGGGGTGAATGAGTGGATGAAATGCCACGTTCAATCATTCTCAAGGAACCCACATGCTTTTAGTTTCAATTTCGATCCAGTAATAGATGGACAAACACAACATAATATTCTCAAGCACTCTCCCTTGGAAATAGAAAGAACATGTGTGTTATCTTTTTTTCTTGCATACATTTTTTTACTCATTTGTTTTGTAAAAAGAAATATGACATGATGCAAGGTATAAATTATATATGGAATCAAGGTTTCCAACATCGAGAATCCACTACAATGTCTCTAGATGTGTCGAAAATACCAAGATCAATAGCTCATAACATAATCCGTAGAAAACCAAGTCACCAATAAAACATGGTAACCAACAAAACAAATTCACCATCAGAACAAAGTCACCATCTGTACTTGTAAAGATTATCCCCTCCCTACTCACGGGTATAGACTAGGTCAGCGTAAGCCAATGGTAACTCAAAATAACAGGTTCGTTTGAAAGCGTTACTGTCAAGCCACGAACGTGGATGACGATAACACCCCATTTGAACCTCATCTGAGCATAGACGACATGACCACGCTGGTAGTACCTTCGTCCAATAGCCGTCATGTTCTACTATATTCATAGGTTTCCTAGACAATGCACTCTAGCCTGGGTAATGGGCCTTTTACCTTAATAGTAACACCCACCCAACATGGAAAACACAAATTCCTGCACAACACATAACCAATATGGAAAGCGGTAAAATGCAATGCAAAAATATGCTCCAATAATCATGTACAAATGACAAACTATAAATCATATAATTAAAAACCCAATGAAAAGAAAACAAGAGCTAGGAGCGACTCCCGGATGGACCAGTAATTGGTAAATTTGTCCCTAGTGAAGTCGCCAGCTGAAACAACCAGCTAAATAAATCATCGAGATGAAATCAATGAAGTCGCCATAGGACGTTTTTATCCCACATGAAGAGAAAGGTATACATCAAGTAAACCTGAGAAGGGTGAAATCAAGGTTAAACAACCTAGAGATCGGGTAAGGGATTCTGTTACACGAGGGGAAGGTATTAGCACCCCACACGCCTGTAGTACTCTACGGTATCCACTTTTGTTATTTTAATCAAACGGTATCTTCAAATCTAAATTTACGGTCTAAAAAAGAAGATGCAAAGAGGGAATGCATGCAAAAGAAAACACTGGTAAAAAAGGAGATATTTACAAAGTTTCGCTCGGTTGAGCCCCGTGACCAGATGCCTATGTATCCTTTTTAAGCAATCAGAGCGACGTAGTTCGGCTCACATATTTCGATTACTTTTGTGTTTTTTAATTAACAATATTAATTTCACCTTCTGTCGTAACTCGACCATTGGAGATTCACGCGTCAACACAGATGTGAATTAACATGTTCTTTTGAAAAGTTTTAAAGAAAGGGCCCGGAGGCGAAAAGAGTTTACATTGGTTGATATTTTTAACCTTGAAAAAAGATTTAAAAGTTGTTAGATGTTTTATTCTTTTTCCAAAAAAAATTAAATTTTTAGTTTTAATGCAATGATGCAAAAAGAAAAGAAAAACATATAAGGGAGAGTATACTAAATCTATCCCTAATGTTATCATAGAATGATGTCCCTATGGCCGATGATTAAAAGGGGAAATTTATATCTATGTTAGCATGCATGGATACATATCCTAATGTCTAGCTCGAAAGCTACCATAATCGAGTGATCCTAAGGGAACATACAACAATTCAAATCCTAAGGAAACATGGTATACACAAAGATAAAAAGAAACAAACAATCTACAGGCTCAAGAGAGCACACACATGTCACGAGAAGCACATGCTAGCTCAAGTCACAAAGGCCTAACCAAGATATTATGCATCGAGGTAGGTGTTGCACCCTAAAATTTACCCTCCTAGTTGTAGTTTTATCTGGCTTAGGTTTCACATTCATTTGCATCTTTTCATTAGGTCATTAACATAGCATACATATCCTTCTGGAAAGCCTCAGCATTTTGCAGAATATGTTTATTTCGTTAATGGACGCTCTCAGAGTATTTTCCATGTTAAGGATTTGTTTGTCGTTTCACGGAGGTGTGTCATGTTCATGTGTTCTTTCATCAATATAGCCACGATGATATATCCTTGAATTCAGTTTCGTCTTGAAAACCAATCCTTTGAAGAAGGTCTCTGAATGTGCATGTTTTCTCGAAGAAATACAGTGAAAAAGTGTGCTGAATGTGCAGTTTCTGAATACTAAAAAATTCATAACTCGAAGCGTGTGGCTCGTTTTGAACCCGTTTTGTTGGCCAAAATTCGGTCTCGACATCATCTATATTTTCATCTCTCACGGCCGGAAGCTAATTCCGCTCGGAAAGGCCCCGAAAATATGGATTTATCAAGTATTTTCCCAAAGGAAAATTGTGGCAAATGTTTATTTGCACCACATCTAAAAAATCATAACTCGGTCGATTTTTATCTTATCAAACCCGCTCCAAGGGTAATGTCTAAAACATTTAGTTATCTAAATTTTGGTTTCCATTTTAAAGAGTAGACAGTATCCCAAAGGCTTCTGATTTTGGCCCGAAGCATGTGCAACTCACTAAAAATTCTGAAGTTGGGAATTAAAGTTGTCTCAGGTGAAATTTCAAAAATTCATAACTAAATCACCGTTTATCCGATTGAGCCCATTTTCAGACAGGAGTTTATTCTCAATGTCGGATACATTTTGGTTTCACATTTCAACTTCAAAAATTGCACCGAGGTTCCTGCGAATTATTATTTATGGATATTTGAGGCTCATTAACCAAATTACATAAGCCCATAATATATATTCTTTTTTACTCCAATTTCTCTCATAACTCACCAACCTCCACAAACACACTAAACTTTTCTCTCAATTCTCTCAAGGATTAAACTCATCTTTCTCTCAATTTTGTTCAAGAACACAACAACAACTTCATATAGATCCAAAAGTCAATATTAAGAGTAATTCTTCTCTGATTATTGATCCGTTAGTTGCAATCTCTATATCTAAGCCTCCTCTTCACTTCTATCGGTGAGTTTTCTTGAATTAAGCGCTTTGTGAAATAAGTGTTTTTTGAATAAGTTATTTTTCTTGATTTTTTTGTTGATTGAAGTTTTAATTGTATAATTGAGGCTTAATTGTTGAGATTTGAATTGAGGATTTAATTCCACTTTGTTGAATTTCTTATTGAAATAAGTGATTAATTGAACTAGAGTAGTTGATTTTGGTTGTAACTTGAAATTGACATAGCCCTAATGTGTTAATTTTTAGCCTTAGGTGTAGTTACACTAGTGTTTAGATTGATTCAAGAATTATATTAGAAATTAGGTTGAGTATTGAATTTAGGAATGTGTTAGATTCTTTAATTTAGGTGGAATTAGATGTAGAAAACTAGTTAACACTAAAACTTAGGTTAGGTTAGATACAAATTTTTTGGTGTAGTTTGAGATCTTGAATTCTTGTTAGATTAACAACTAGCTTCTAATTCTTGATGTAGAATTTGTTAAAAGTTTAGGTTAGTTTAGATAGTAACATTGATTTAGGCTTTGTGGCATGAACTAACATAGATTAGTTTAATTCTGATTCTTTGATGTAATGAAATTCTTGATGTCAAAATATTGAAGGAAATCGACATTGAATAGTTTGATTCATGAGATTGTGTTAAATTCTTGAACTTACAAATTAATCTAAAAAGTGATGACATATCTCATGAGTTGGAAATTTGATGCTAGGAGTTTCTTTAATACATGGATGCCAAGAAACTTCATTAATTTCGTCGCATTTGGTGCATTCAAATGCATTTTGGTACATAACTCTATCTTGTTCTATGTTTTGATCCATGATAAGTTTTTTCGACTTTCATTAATGAAAACCGATTTTCTTGAACCATCCAGAATCTCATATGCGAGTACTTTCTTGATTCAGACAAATTTCGTTTCATTTTTCTGCTACTGTAGAAGTTTCGAAAATCATGCTTCAGAATGAAATTCGGCGGAACCGAGTTAATTTTCGGAACCATTGATGCATTTCTATGTCACCTTAACTTTTGCGGTTGATTCCGTATGCTCTTCGATTAGTTTTCTAACTTTCCGATTAAAGTTTTTCCACAATATCCTGTGTTTCATTTTTGAATTGTGATACATTTTTGTGTGTTAGTTTATAATTTGATTTTAAGTAACATCAATTGGTTTCAATTAATTGCTTGAGAAACTTTGTGAATTTAACGTATCACAATACATTTTGATTCATAACTTTTGCGTTTGATGAATTGCGAGTTGATTCCTATTCATCATACTTTTGGCATAAATACATAAACTCATGAATTGGAGTTGATTTGCAATTTGTTGATTAAATTCTGATACATTAAATTCACGTGGTTTTAAGATTTTAATTCTTGATTTTTAGATCAATCTTGAGGTTACATATTCATGTGCATGTTTCGGATAACCTTCTCATGTTAATATTCAAGATTAATGCACTAAACTTTGATTTCTAAATCAATTAATGATGAATATTAAAATGCGTATAATGTCGTCTGGAACTTATATTTTATATGTGCATTAAGTTTTGCCTTGTGAGTAATACATTAGTGTACTTATTTGAGCATTTCTTCGATATCAATAGCAAGTTTGGATGTTTCTCAACAAGTTTTTGCATCAATTTTCATGAGTATGAGGTTGTTGTCCGGGAATGCTATGTTATGCTCCTTTGACTTGTTTGCTTTGTCTTATACATATTCATGTTTAATTTTTGTGCATATTGCTAATTGTTATTATCGCATTTGATTTTTGTTGTTATCTACTAATAAATTTTGTGAGATGTGCATATTTTAAGAAGCAATTTAGATGCCAATCACTTTGGTGACGGATACACTTTACTTGCCTATATTGTTCATGCTTCTGATGCTATTTGTTGTTGATACTAGTTTGCAGCGCCCTCCAAGATTTCTCCATGCATTGAGTTTGATTTTGCGGATTCTTATTATCCATTTGGTATGATTACGGGACATTTGTTGTAACATTACATTTACCTCTTTATAGAGATCATGTATAGTAGGGGCATTTATCGCTTTCTAGAGATCATGAGAAGTAGGAAGCAGGAAATAAAGAGCGTGCACTCGAAGTATCTGTTTAAAGTTCTATAGCATACACCGCTTTCTATATGCTAATTGTGTTTGTTTAAAATCATACCTTTGAAGTAGGTATTTTGCACATGTATTTACATCTGTTCCCGCATTATATTACAAATGATAAGTCCTCAAAAGGAGGCGAGTGGGGAGGGTCCGTAATTGACCCCCGCACATTCTAGTCCATGTTATCCTTAGATCACGTTGTACGTTGATGCTTCGGAGTCGTGCAGATCATGTGTATCGAGTTGGTCATGCGGAGAATGGTTCGCAACCAACCCTCACACTTTGTTAGGAATTCGCAATGGCCATTGTTGATACTCTGCTACCCACTTGTTTGCTATGGGTGATCCTCTCCCCTTAGCTAAAGTAATGATTTTCTTTTTTATTTCATCTATCTCCCGCTTGTTTGTTTGGATGATCCGCTCCCCTTATCTAAAGCATTTCTCTTGTTTCCCCATCCCTTTGAGTCAGTATATGTTACTCATATTTGTGTGCTTTTTCCAAAGCAGTTGTTTGCTTATTTATTTGCTATATCATGCTTTCCTTAGGATCGGTCGATTAGAGTAGCTTTTGAGTTAGACATTAGCATATGTATTCATGCATGCTAACGTAGGGTAGAGATTTCCCTTTTAAAACTCAACCTCAGGGTCAATCATTGTATGATAACATTAGGGATAAATTTAGGTTAGTCTCCCTTAGATTTTTTTCTTTCTTTTGCATCCTTGTATTAAAACTAAAACTCTTTTCTTGAAAAAAGCATAAAACATCTAACAACTTTCAAATCCTTCTTTAAGGTAAAATATATCAACGAATGCAAACTTTTTGCACCTTTGAGCTTTTCTTTCAAACTTTTTTTAAAAGAATGTGTTAATTCACTTCTGTGATGACGCGTGAGTCTCCGAAGGTCGATTGCGGCAGAAAGAGAAATTAATATTGTTCATTAAAAAATACAAACCAACAAAAACATTTGAGTCGAACTACGACTGCTATGATTCCTTAAAAGGGATACGTAGGCATTGGGGTAGGACCCGAGCGAGCATAAATTTATTTTCCCTACATTATCTTCTCTTTTCTTTCACATGCATTCCCTCTTTGCATTTTCTTTTAGCTCTTAAGCTTAGACTTTAAACACACCCTTTGATTAGAACAACATGAGTGGATACCGTAGAGTACTACGGGCATGTGGGGTTCTAATACCTTCCCCTCGCGTAACAAACTTCCTTACCCATATCTCTCAGTCATTTGAAAGTTATTTCTCCTTTCTTAGGTTTACTCGATGTTTTCCTTTCCCTTCTAGTGGGATAAAAGACGTTTGATGGTGACTTTATTGATTTTATATCCGATAACCGTTCAGCCAGTTGTTTCCGTAAGAAATGGGAAGCTTTAGCCAAGGGGTCATATCAACCGTGGAAAATAAGCGGGGTAGGATACGGGAAGCTTTAGCCAAGGGGTCATATCAACTGAGGAAAACAAGCTATCTGTAGGAATAAAATCCATATTGTGGCATCATATTGCCAGGTAAGAAGAGTAAGTGGGAAAAGTGATAAACATAGAGCGTCAATGTCGACCAACGTGATCTCAAGACAAAGTGTGAGGAATCGATTAAAAATCCCTTTTCTATCTGACTGAATCGTTAATAGGCACAACACACTCTAAAGCATCATGGTGCGTCACGCGCTAAGGATGACACAAACTAGAATGTGCGGGGGTTGATTTCCAACCCTTTTCCGCTCTCCTTCTTTGAGGACTTATCAAGGGGAATGGGAATGGGCGCATCTTTTTGAGGTCTTTAGGCACAAATGTAAACACACAATTAAAACGCCTACTTCAAGGTAAGTCTTTAAACAAGACACAAACACAGTTAGCATATAAATGTGGAATTGCCTTAAACAAGTGTTTAAATAAACCAGAGGGGTTCCTGACTTGATCCGGAACAGAAGTCCCTGTCATACATATCTATCCTACTTCTCATGGCATTAGAAAACTATAAAATGCGGTAAAAATGCAAGAGAAAAAGGAAATAAATCAGACTACCAATCAAACAATAGTGTGTCACTAAACTGGCAGCAACAAGAAACAGAGAACCTCGAACAAGCTAGCATCAACAACAAACAAAGTTAGAATATACGTCAAAGCACTAAAGCAACCAAAGTGGTGTGTGTCAGACACAACTGAACAAGTATCCTGCAAGAAAACCAACGATCCAGACAATACACAATATACAAGTATACGCCTCATAACTGAGGGACAAAAGATATCAACATATTAAGAATGGTACCCCACACATGAAATGGAGTACTGAGATGTCGACACATGAAAAATACGGTATCCCACAAATAAATTTGAATACCGAGAAAGTATTCGTCATTAAAATCTCTTATGGTAATCTTTGTACAAACACAATAAACAAGTTAGTGATAACAAGAAAGGAACGGAAAATTACATCATCAGCTCAAAATGTGAAAATCAAGTGATGGCACAAAATGGTAAAAGCGGCTATGTCAAATCACAAAGTGTACATGAAATGAATCTGAAACAAGCAAACATAAGTGCAATGGCATACAAATAACCAAGGAAACATCAGTACAAGTTAAGTAAAAGTCAAAGCTTAAGGTACATGTTAATCGGTATAAAAAACCGCAAAATCGAGAAATAGGCATCAAAATTTATCGATATGGAATTAAACTAAAATCACATGGTTGATTGCAAACGTGTCAACAGACTCAAAAACGAACTTGATTTAAATTAATTCTTCTCGGAAGTGAGACTTTTTGGTCAATTTCGTCGGCTGACAGTAGCGAAAGGCGGAAAAAAGTATCCGAAACTAAAAATAAAGTACACCAATAGCTCTGAAATCATGGAGAAAGTCAAGATCCACTAATCATAAGTGTAAAAACTCATCATGGTTAGGAAATTAGCTAAAAAATGAGATTATGTCAAGGGTTAGAAAAAAATTCAAGAATTGTGACATTTTCCAGTTATCTCAAGTTTTTGTGTATCAATAGAGGTTGGTAATGTATCTTGAGTAAAAGGGAAGATGTTACACTTCATTGATAAGGAAATGTTAGTATGAGTGTATGCACGTTCACACAATTATAATTACATGTTATGGAAATATTAATGTAAGTGAGCAAAACTAGAATTTAACACTAAGTATTAGTAAGCAAGACTTGAATATTAGTACTTGAAATTAGTAAATAAGAGTATGCACATTGAGGTTAATAGCATAAAACAGACACATTATAAGTTAGTAATCACGATTCTGGAAAATTAGCATTTAGACACAAAACAATTAAGCTCGAGACTCAACCAATTCCAGATCTATCCATATTTGTTCACAATATCAAGAAGCCAACATCAACACAAAAAATTACAATTAACTCTATGTCAAAAGATTAGTATAATATCAAGAATTAGTTCTTATGTCAAGAATTAGCAATACAATTCTATGAGGAATTTCTATATACACCTAATGTGCAAAGGTTATGTGTACAAATCTATGTCAAAATCTACATCACAAATTCACATAGACATTATCACAAAACACATAATATGCACAAGAATATTACAAATTCTATGTCAAGAATTCTATATCTAAACTAATATACTTCATCAATTCATGAACAATTCACATAAACAAATCAAATTAGTCAAGTATTCAACAAAACTATGAGAATCAAGTAATGTTACCTCAGAGAATTTGTAGAAAATTAGAAGTTGAATGATATTGATGATGATGCTTATGATAGCGAAGAGAGAACGGAAGGAGTGTCTGATGTGAACTACCGTGAACAGAGGGAGTATGCGATGGAGGAGAAGACCGTAGGCGGAGGGAGGATCAACAGAGGGAGGCTACACTGAAGCGACGATGGAGGAGAAGTTCTCTTTGATTTTTGTGATGTTGTGTTGAGAGAATGTGAGAGAGTTTGAGAGAATAGAAAATGAAAGTGAAGAAAGGAAATGAGATTATGAGAGTTTCCCTGTAAAAATTTGAAATTCAAATATATATAGCTTGAATCTAAATTGGTCTTTGGATTTTTTTCGGCTTTTCTGATGTATACTCGATACAAAACCCAATTCTCATAATAATCGGTGCAAAATCAAGACCTGCAGTCAACAACAAAATCTTCTGCGACGAAATGTGCGACACGGTGCAAAAATAACGGACACGATACAATAAAAATTTAGTGAGTTAGACAACTTTAAGTGACGGGACCTCAAATCAAAAATTATAAAAGTGGTTTTTTCAGTTTATTTCGAGCTTAAGTGACAACAACGTTCCTCTCATCAATATATAGATTTGGGACTGAAGCAAAGTTTTAGACGATGAAATTTGTGACACAACGCAAAAAGAATGGACTCAATCGGATAGCAAAATGAACCAAAACAACTTTTTCTCAATTAATTTCAGTGTTCAGTCCGAAAAGAATGCCTTGAATGACAATGCTCTGATTAAAATTTTAATTTGGAATCTGAAGCAAACATGTAGCTGACATCATTTGTGAATTTCTTCCAAAAGAACCGTCTAGATACGATAAAAATAGAAGGAGTTATGAATTTTACAATATCGAGAAATGGTAAATTATAATTTCGGTTCAACACAATTATTTTTCTGGTAATCCGTAATTCCAGGGACCTTCCTCAAAGAATTAGCTTTCGGTCCAAACACGAGTTGAAGAGGACATCAAGAAATAACTTTTTCTGTAAGAACCGCTCTAAAATGTTATTCCGGTCAAAAGTTATGAATTTTTAATGTCCGCAAAATTACGGTTGAACACAGTATTTTCATTATTTTCCAGTGTATCACTTCCAAAAGAATCGCGTATTCGGAAGCCTTCCTCAAAGAATTAGCTTTTGGTCCAAACACGAGAGTTAGAGAAGACATGAAGATGATTTTAATGCCTTAAGAAACTCCTCAAAACAATATTCCAATCAGAAGATACAAATTTTTATTACCCGCGTGACGACGAACCATCATATTCAGTATATTGTCTTCAAAGAATTAAAAAATCCAGCAGATTTTCTTCACACAATTAGCTTTTGATTTGAACATGAGAAATGATGAGAGAATCAATACAGTATCAACACTCGAGGAATCTACTCAAAATATGAAATTGGATGTCAGTTACATATTTACAAACACTCGGTGAACAGATAACCATTCATTAAATCCAAATACTGCTTAGAGAAAACAAATTATTCAGAGACTTTCTGCACATAATTGACGTCTGGCCTGAGCAGATGAAATAAAGAAAATACCAAGATAGTTCTTATGCCCCAGGAATCAGCTCGAAATAGTACTCTGATGGAAAGTTGTAAATTTCTAAGCTCAAACCATCAAAGACACTATTTCTGGTTCACACTCCCTTAAATTCACCAAAACACCCAATTCCTCTACAATTCAGAGTACATTGAAATACATGAGAGCTTTGATGAAGACTTGATTGGCAATTGCTTGGATAACTTGGAAATTGTGCATAGCACATTAAATCATGGAAAACCTTGAATTTTTATTTTTACGATACCACTTGGTAAAACACTTGTCTCAAAGCTTAATGTTGATAAAATGCCTTGATCCCACGAGTATAGATCCAATGACATGTGTGTATGCATATGATAATGAAATATAAGCCAATTAGAATTAAAAATAAAGAGGGAAAATTTTGGGGTACAACAACCTCTCCTATTCAATCTTCTTTAACAAGAGGGAGAGATTAGCGTAAGCCTTTTGAACAATCAGGGTGGAAGAGGATTGGATATTTAATAGAACTGTAAAATTTTCACTCTGAAGCCCAGTCGATAACTGTTCATTTTTTTGTTTTCTGTATATATTTTTTGCTTTTGCGGCTAGTGGTTATCAAGGATAGATATATGTCAGGTCAAGGTTAGACACACAAAATAGAGATTGGATATCAAGGAACATGTGTTCAGAGTTGGTAGCGAACACAGTCGACAAAGGAAACCCTATCAAAGATACCAATAATATATGTCCAGAAGAAAGGACACATACGAAAGATATCAAATAGATATGCCCGAAGCTGGTAGCGGACACAAGAAATAGATCAGATGAAAGGACTCTTACGAGGGTATCACAGACATATGTTCGGAGCTGGTAGCGAACATATGACAAGAAAGAGACCGAAGGAAAGGACTCTATCGAATATGCCAAATATATGTTCAGTTTTGATAGCGAATACACGACGGGAAGGAGACCGAAGGAAAGGAATCTAACCCAAAGATATCATGAGTACACGTCCGAAGGAAAAGACATATACGAAGGAGACATCGAATGTACCTGCCCGTAGTTGATAGTGAAAATACAAAAAAGAGACATACCAAAGAATGCTCTAACAAGGATATCAACATGTCTGGATTTGGTAGTAGATACATAAGAAAGAGACCGGAAGAAAGGAATCTACCAAAGATATCACATATACATGTCTCGATTTGGTAGCAGACATAAAATATGAGAGAGGCTGGAGGAAAGGACTCTAACCAAAGATATCATAACTATATGCTTAGATTTAGTAGCGAACAAATACGAAAGAGGCCAGATGAAAGGAATCTGTCGCAGATATCAGGAACATACGTCTGGAGAAAAGGACATATTCAAGGAGAGAGGCCGGAGGAAAGGGCTCTAACCCAAAGATATCAGGAATATACGTTCAGAAGAAAGTAAATATAACCAAAGATATCGATACTACATGTCTGGAGCTGGTAGAAAACATTTAACCATAAAGAGACAGGAATAAATCACCCTTTAAACAAGATACATAACCACATGTTCGGAGGAAAGAACATATGCGACAAAGACCGGATGAAAGAACTCTATCAAGGATATCAAGAATATATGTTCAGATTTGGTAGCGAACATATAACAAGAAAGAGATTGGAGGAAAGGACTCTTTACAAAGATATCACGAATATATGTTCGGAGTTGGTAGCGAAGATATACGAAGGAGATCGGAAGAAAGGACTCTATCGAGAATTGAAAATATGCATGTCTGAAGTTAGTAGCAGACATAAAAGATAATGGGTATGCGCCAGGTAAAATTAGACACATACAAACAAAGAAGAAATCGACCGAAGAAGGCTACAACAAGGAATGCTAACCGAAGATAGACTCCTGGAGAAAGAACATTGATCATAGGTAAACTTACTGGGGATAAAGTATACACGTTTGGTAAGTGTTAGACACATATAAGAAAGAGACCGACTAAAACTGACTCTAACAAAGGACACTTGAACACAGGAAAACCTTCAAAGACAAGGAGAATAACCGAGGGTAAACTCTTGGGGAAAAGCACTTACCGGGGGTTCACATTTGTATTCAACCAGAATAGAACATCGGTTAAAGGTGAAATCAAAACTAAAAAAGAGACCTACTGTAGGACTCTGTACAAAGATTTCCAACACACGTTGATCTTTAAGAGGTTGCAAAGGCGCAAGAACTACAATATCCCACAGGCCAAAGGCGGGGTGTAATTCTTCAAGAGTGGCAATTATCTGAATTACCACACACCAAGTATGGATACTTAAATACTCAAGAAATAAGAAAGGTTATACACCGAATCATAGTAGCACTCAGAAAGCAAGGCAAACACGGGTAAAAATAACCAAGGGCTTGCAAGGGAAAGGGAAAACCATGACTCATTGGGGAAATATAAACACCAAAGAGCCGTGTGGTGGTAAATCAAAGAGAATCCGCTGAGAAAACATGAAAGGATCACCCTAGGCTTACTGCGGAGGTAATTCAAATTTGAGCGCATGACAATTTGGTTACTGTAGGTAAACATAATTGGCCTATACCTATGCATGTTTGATTTTTTTTTAATGTTTTGGTAGATGAAATGTAATGATGCATGTTTAGAGATGCACTTGAGAAAATAGGGAAATAATCAACTGCTGAGAAGACAAGAGACTTCCAAACAATTAAGAATACGAGTTCTGAGAAGAAAATACGGATTCAGAATAAGAATACAAATTTCCCCACTATGAGTACCTATTATGAATGCGTAAACATGCATGGGGTGAATGAGTGGATGCAATGCCATGTTCAATCATTCTCAAGGAACTAACACGCTTTTAGTTTCAATTTTGATCCAGTAATAGATGGACAAACACAACATAATGTTCTCAAGCATGCTTCCTTGGAAATAGAAAGAACACGTGTGTTAACTTTTTTCATGCATACATTTTTTTACTTATTTCTTTTGTAGAAGGAAATCTGACATGATGCAAGGTAGAAATTACACATGGAATCAAGGTTTCCAACATTGAAAACCCGCTACAATGTCTCTGGATGTGTCGAAAATACCAAGATCAATAGTTCAGAACATAAATAGTGGAAAACTAAGTCACCAACAGAACATGGTCACCAACAAAACAAAGTCACCATCAGAACAAAGTCAACATCTATACCTGTAAAGATTATCCCCTCCCTACTCACGGGTAAAGACTAGGTCAGCATAAGCCAATGGTAACTCAAAATAGCGGGTTCGTCTGAAAGCACTACCATCAAGCCACGAACGTGGATGACGATAACACCCCATTTGAACCTCATCTGAGCGCAGACGACATAACCATGCTGGTAGTACCTTCGTCCAATAGCCTTCATGTTCTACTATATTCCTGGGATTCCTAGACAATGCACTCTAGCCTGGGTAATAGGCCTTTTACCTTAATAGTAACACCCACCCAACATGGAAAACACAAAATCCCGCACAACATATAACCAATATGGAAAGCGGTAAAATGCAATGCAAACATATGCTCAGATAATCATGTACAAATGAAAAACTATAAAGCATATAAGTAAAAACCCAAAGAAAAGAAAACAAGACCTAGGAGAGACTCCGGGATGGACCAGTAATTGGTCAATCTGTCCTTAGTGAAGTAGCCAGCTGAAACAACCGGTGTAATACCCCAAATTTGCCCTATCCCCTTTACTTTTATCTGGCTTATGCATTTTGCATTTTTTCATGTGCATAACTTCCATTAGGTGATCTAACACATCATTCATTCATTAATCAATAAAGCATGGCATGGCAACAATGATCTTGAAGTTTGGGTTTTGTATGTGCTTTTAGACTCTTATCTTCACTCAGGCTTGAATCAGTTGGTTTTTCATTAACCATAGTTTGTGGAGCTAGGGTTTCTATACTCATGGTCACTAAGAGCTTTATTCTCATCGAGCTCTAAAGACTATCAAGTTTCATCATCAAAGAGTTACAACTTGTTAATGTTAGGTTTCTTCAATACCCCAAATAAAGACCTTGTGAGTTAGGACTTGGTATCTTCTCAACATCTCAAGTGTATCCTAGGAGGATTAAGGTTCTTGCCCATGGTGTTTGCGTTTATTAATTCAATTGAAGTGTTATTCTTTGCTTTAAGTAGCGTTGTCATTTTCAAAGACTCTTCAAGGCATTATTGTTGTGTTAGAATGAAATACAAGGGGCAAGTCGTGGCATGTGGAGATGAGCTTGTGGAGTCTTTTGATCAAAACAAATTGTGTTGCTTGTAATGAAAGTTATTTGTTGCTGGAGATTTACAGATAAGGTTTCATTTGAGAATTGATGTTCAATTTGAGGTAGTCATTCAAGTTCAAGATCAGATCATATTTCATCAAAGTTGTGTGATAAAAATGGGAAAGTGTGGAAGTAAGTTGCAAGGTATGCTTTATGATTTAAGTTCCATTCATTTAGTATCTTTGATTACAAGTCTTCCTATAGGATTTTATGCATACTTACATCCTTGAGTTACATACACCTTGGTGCGTGAGAGGATATGGATTCAACTGTGCCTCAATCAATCAATGGAAATTTTCTATATGGTTCCAAGATGTGTATTGACTCAGGGAGTAGGCCATTAGGTATAAGGTATTCAAGCAACAGATAAGGGTTTTAAGGAGTATCGGACGTGGAATCCAATTGGATTTTTAATTCAAGTTCTTATGGAATCATGATTCAATATTGCAAAATCTAGTCAAAGGGTATGATTCACATGGATTTATTTTTGGTATCTAAAGGATCAACATCCTTCGAGAAATCATTCAAAGAGGACGTGGCAAACATTACGAAATAGACATGGAATCAAGAATTTCATCAAGTTCATATTCAAAGGAGAACACTTTCATCAATATTTACAAAGCATACTAGCCTAGTCAGAATTCAAATAAGATTCATGAAATATTTCAAGGTCCTCACAAAAGTTCATCCAAGAGAAAGTTATAAAGATATTACATTTACAAAGTATAATTCACTATGAGGTTTAAGAATGTGCTACAAAGAGATTATGAAAAAAAGTGTTAGCTTGCATGGGTTGATCAAGAAGCTAACTGTAACAATAATCCCTATTTCCCTAAGCCTCTTAAATGTACTTCAAAGGGATGTCTTCTTTCAGCTTCATGTTGTACTGGGTTCCAAGCTTCCTCCATGCCGAGGTCTTGTCTTCATGCTGAAATCCGACACCAATCAATAAAATTGACAAAATCATGAAGTAATTTTGAGTCGGCAGTGACACACTGAAACCCTTCACCGTCTTGTAATCAAGAGAAAAGACTCGTCAATGGCCCTGCATCATTAGAGAAACTGATTTTAAAGGCCACAATACAAACAACCCTGCAAACTGTCAACTGCAGTAACAAACTTTTGGCAGGAGAGATAATAGGTTATAACAACAAAAAAGGAAGAAAGTGAGAAAAAAAGAATTTCTAGTTCAGCAATTAGCAGAGTTAACAGAATTCTCAACAAACTTCTTGTAACTCTAGTATCCTAACTGTCCTAACAGAATTTATCTCCTAACCTGTAACAAACTTCTTGTAACTCTAGTATCCTAACTAAACTACCATAATTTAGCTCGCAATACAGAAAACGAAAAACCACCCTTCATCTCAAAAAAAACTGTCAATTCCTAACTGTGTTTCCTAACTCTAACCAACCTATTGCCAATAAACCATAACAGAATTACAAATCTTCTAACAACCCTACATTCCTAAACTAACAACTTCTAACAGAAAACAGAAACTTCTAACAGATTCCTACCTTCTAATCGATTTCAGAACAAACTTCTCTAGCCTATAATAGAATCTCTATGCATAAAGAGGAGAAGGGGGATTCACGATTGATTCACCAGAAAAGAAAAGAGGAAATCAGATATAGAAAATACTCACCAAGGAAAATCTTGGATTCATCTTTTTGTTTTTCTGTTTCATCATCCTCAAAACTCTCGACGCTTCACATCTTCAGGCTCCTCTCCACAACCTTCACTCCTCCGCAAATCCTCACCACTCACTTCTGCAATCTTCTCTTCACTCTTCTGGAAAAACACCTTCACAAGGTTCTCTCTCAACTCTCTGCATCTTCAATCATCATAAACCTTCACCATAAGGTCACGATTTTTCATCTCTCTGGGAAAGCTTTCTACAACACATTGATATTCTTCACATCTTCGTTCACTGAACATCGCTCTTTGATTCACAACAAGCTTCATTGTTCGAATATCGTTGAACCTAGAACAACTCCACTTAATCTGTGTCAATGATCTCGATTCCATAATGTTGCAATAGAACGTAGAAGAAAATATGATACCTGTGATTAGCGTAGAGGAACCTCCTCTCTGGTTTTCTTTTCATCATCAATCCACTGTTGATTGCATTAAAAACTGAGGAAAGACTCCGCCTCGTAGGTAAACATCACTCCATTCCTTTCTCTGCCTTGATTTCGCGTTTTCTTCGTACCAATTTCTTTTCGGTTGAGTTGTGGCGAAGTAAGACAGAGGCAGTGGTTGTGATGTTGCCACGGAGACGCGGACAGTTGAGAGTATGACGGCGGCGGAAGGCATAGGAAAAATTTTGTGCATTTTATGTGTGTTGAAAGAGAGAGAAGGATGGAGAAGTGAGGGTGATTTGGTGAGAGGCTCGCGGCGGAAATCGTTGGAGAAGAGCCTTTTGGCCGCCGCGGACAAACATCGAAGGAGATGATGTCACAAATTTTTTAACCCTAGTTGTGCAATACGACACCGTCCCATTCATCTTTTTCTTTTCATTTACTTGGCTTTATTGTATTTTCTATTTAATACAAAAAATAGCAAAAGATGGAAATTGGTGATGGTGTTAGACTAAGGAGTACGCTGGGCATCCTCTTTTCACTTTCCTGGCCCAGTACTCTTTTTTAGAGACATGATAATATTGCTCATAACAAAAATAACTCATTGGGCTCAATTTGATGGGCCCTAGCGCATGTCTACTACATTGCACCCTTGATGGTAACTCAACACCCCCCTGATCCTCTATTTTTCTTTGTTAGAGTAAAGACTCTCTTTTAATCTTTTTCTATATTTTGGTTAGGATATAAAGAGGTAAAAAACTATAAAATTTGTTAGACTTCATTAATTGATTTTAGAAATTAATTTTAGTTTTCTTTTTTTAGAATTTTCCTTACATAAAAACTAATAAATAAAAATACTTTTTGCCCATATTTTCATGCCGCTTTGCCTTGTTATTTTTGACGTGTTTGTTCATTATGAAAGGTAAATTCTTTTTGCTTTCGATCATATAACATAACATGTAGTTATGTGATCGAGGCAGATGGCTTATGCTCGCTTCTGATGCGACATGCCTTATTTCTCATCATCCCTAGAAATTCATATCGTATTATATGTTGTCCTAATACATGCAATACTTTATGATGTCTTGTGCAGGAACTTCTGATTACGCGTTGCATCCGTAACACGCGTTTGCTTTTATCTTAGTTGGATATTGTTTCTGACTCTGTTTGTTTCTTGGTGAAGCTTTCTTGATGCGTACTCCCTGTTTCTCCAGTACTTTCGTCTGCTATAGACGACTTGCTCACTTTGGTAGTCGTTGCTACTACCCTTGTACCTCTTCGCACTTTATTTCATTTTGTTATTGCTTTCTAGATATCATGAGAAGTAGGAAATAAAGAGCATGCACTCGAAGTCTCCGTTTAAAGACCTGTAGCAGGCATTCCGCATTTCATTTGTTATCTGTGTTGTGCTTGTACTTGCTTTTGTGATTGTTGATCGATGAGTCACTCAATTTAGGAATTGAGATCACGACTACGCTCTTAGTGCATGCTCCCTATAGGACAATATGGCTTTCTTCTATTTCTTGTTGATCGACGAGTCACTCAATTTAGAGATTGAGATCACGACTTCGCTCTCAGTGCATGCTCCCTATAGGACTTTATCTCTTTCCTTTATTTCTTGTTGATCGATGAGTCACTCAATTTAGAAATTGAGATCACTACTTTTCTCTCATTGCATGTTCCCTATAGGATAGTTTTGTTAGAGTTTCTTTGGAATGCTAACTTAGATAGGATCTCTCTAGGTGCTCTCTTGAGTTTATTAGCTTGTTTGCTTTATCCTTGTACATATCATGTTCCCTTAGGATGTGCTTGCTCCGTTCGGTTTCAAGTTAGATCTTAGGTTGAAAACCATGCATGATAACATTAGGTAGACATTTCCCTTTTGTTAATCCAAACCTTAGGACCACCATTGTATGATAACATTAGGTTAGAGATAGGCCAGTCTCCCTTAGACTATTTTCTTCCCTTTTTGCATCCTTGCATCTAAAACTAAAACTTCTTTTCTTATCAAATCAAAAACATGTTAATCATACCTAAACTCTTTTTTCAAGGTAATAAAACACAAACCAATTCAAACCATTTTGCGTGCTCGAGCACCTTTTCTCTAAAACCCTTTTCAGGTAAGGACATGATTAATTTACTTTTGTGTCAACGCATAACTCTCAAAAGGTCGAGTTGCGGAAGAGGGAGGAATTAACATTGTCCACATAAAAAACCCAAAACAAACAAAAACATGTGAGCCAAACTACGGTAGCTCTAATTCCTCAAAAAGGATACGTAGGCATTGGGGTAGGGCCCAAGCGAGTATAACTTTATTTTCCCTACATTATTTTCTCTTTTATTTTGCATGCATTCTCCCTTTAGCAGTAGTAAACAGTAAGCATAGATTAAACACACCCATAGGATAGACAACAAGAGTGGATACCGTAGAGTACTACGGGGCGCGTGGGGTGCTAATACCTTCCCCTTACATAATAGACACCCTAACCCGATCTCTCGGTCGTAAGACCGTGACTTCTCCCTTCTCAGATTTTCTTGATGTTTACCTTTCCCTCCATGTGGGATAAAATACGTTTGATGGAGCCTTCATTGTTTGATGATTTTCAGCCAGTTGTTTCAGTTGGCGACTTCACTGGGGATCAGGTCGACCAAATGCTAGTCCATCCCGGAGTCGCTCCTAGCTCTTGCTTTTTTTTCTTTGGGTGTTTATTTTTATGCTTTCAGTTTATTCACTCATTTTGTCTATACTTGAGCATATGTATGCATTTCATTTTACTATCTTCCATATACTACTGTTGTACTAGATCTGCTTCTTATGGGGTGGGTACTACTATGAGGTAAAAGGGCCGATACCCAGTCCAGAGTTGGATACCATAGGAACCCTAGGAATAGAGTGGAACATGAACGGCTAGTTGACTTAGGTCTCACTATCGCCGCCATGTCGTCCATGCTCAGATGAGGTACAAATAAGGGGCTATCGTTTTCACGTAGGTGATACAACGATAGTTTTTCAGGAGTACCCTCGATTCTGAGTTACCACGACCTTACCTTGACCTAGTTTTCACCCATGAGTGGGGAGGGAATTATTATCACAGGTACAGTTGGTGACTATGTTCAATGGTGACTATGTTCAGATGGTTATTGTGTTCAGATGGTGACTATACTCAGACGGTGACTATCGATTCTATTGGTTATGTCCTGGATTTCTATCAGTAACTAGGAGGCTCTCAGATTTATTTTCTGAGTTCTGAATATGTTCATGAAGTTCTTTGGTTTATGTTCCGGACATGTGATCCCGGTACTTACAGACTGCAGAGACAGTACAACAGAAACTTGTATCGTGGAAGTATTAATCCCATGATCATTTGCACTCACATCATGTCATATTTATTTTTCAAAAGAAATGTCATAAAAATAAAACTATATACTAACCGTGTATGTGCATGTCCATTCCGGGTTATTTCACGAAGTTATAGTTTCCGTCAGTGAGGTCTAGCAACATTGATGTTATCAAGAGGATCAAGAGGGACAATTGTACTTACCAATGCTACTCAAGCTTTCCGCTCAAGCTCTTGGCCTTCTTTGAAGAGTTTAAAAGTCTGCTTAATCCGTCCTAATACAGAGATTCTTATTAGAAGACATGGTGGTGCTTTAACTCTACTTCTATTTTACGACTATGAGTTACGCTGTTTCACCTTCCAGGACTATTAGATTGCTCCAACTCCAGAATAATACTCTCATTTGTTCAAAGATTATCGAGCACATACATGTTGCTAGTCCAAACGAGCATGATTTTGAAGCTATTTCTAAGGCACTTTATTTATGCCTCGATGATGTGAGAAAGCAATGGAAGAAGAATGGTAGCCTACCTTCAGACTGATTGTTATATTGTTACTTCGATTACCGATAAGCTTGTTGGATGGAGTCGCTCATCTTGTACTCTCACAACTTTCTTGTGTTCAATTCTTTGGGAATATCTCTTATTTTTGGATATTTTCTTTATACGGTCATTCTTATCATCATGTTGCTCGACTATTGCTGAAGGTAATTGAGCTGTGGAAAACCGAAGTGGACAATCATTTCATACATCATACATATCATGCATTTCATGAATTTCAGGTTTTCTGGCACGAATTCTTATCTGATGGTTTTGCCTCTTATTATCAGAATCTACAAGACGACTTCCCTACATCCTTACGGCACTAGAGCCAACAAGTTGAGGATTATGGAACAGATTGAGCAGAACCAGGCCGCTCTCCGCAAAGACATGGACACCATGGGCAATCAGATGAATCAACTCATGGAAACTCTTCATGCCGTCATCCAAGGGCAGGAAGAGCTCAGACTAAGTGTTACTAAGTTGGTTGACAGTGCCTCCACATCCGAGAATGGTGGACCCAAGAATGACCATGGAGGGATTCCTAAGGAGAACCCACGACTAATTGTGGATGACCACCATGATGTCATCGATCTCGATGACCCTCCGAAGGATTCTACGGCTGATTTGTATGAAACTGCTATGATGTACAAGGCTTTGGAAGAACGCTTGAAGGCTATGGAAACTTCTAAGAAACTGGGATTCAGTGCCGCTGCTATGTGTTTGGTTCCATGGGTTGTGATTCCACCAAAGTTTAAGGTACCTGATTTCGACAAGTATAAGGGGGTTACAAGCCCAGAGACTCATCTCCGATCTTACTGCAGAAAGATGGCTGCTTATGCTAGCAATGAGTCGTTGCTTATGCATTTCTTTCAGGACAATCTGGCGGAAGCTCCATTAGATTGGTACATGCAGTTGGAGCAAACTCATGTTAGTACCTGGGGTGATATTGTTGATGCTTTCTTAAAACATTATCATTACAATACTGCCATGGCACCTAGTCGTGCACAACTGCAGAGTATGTCTCAAAAGACTGGTGAGTCTTTCAAAGAGTATGCCCAAAGATGGCGCAGTTTGGCCGCGAGGGTTCAACCTCTTCTCCTGGACCAGGAACTGGTAGACTTGTTTATGAGTACCCTCCGAGGCCCGTATTTGCAACATATGCTCGGTAGTACTTCTGATTTATTTTCAGATATGGTCATCATCGGGGAGCGGGTTGAAATATGTATTAAAGTAAGGACTATTACAGGTGCGTCTGGCACAAGTGGTAACAATAACTCAGGTGGTGGGAAGAAACCGTACTCTAGCGGTTTTGTCAAGAAAAAGGAAGGAGAAGTGAGCAATGCCTCTGATGATAAGGAGAAAGCTATTGTACAGGTTCCATATTACCAAACTCCTGCTGCTACTCCACAACAACAGTACGCACTGCCGTAAAACTATCAACAGAACCAAAGGCCCCAAGGACAAAGGGGTCAACAAAGGCCGCAAAGGTATCCCGAGAGGAGGTTTGATCCAATCTCGATGTCGTATGCTCAATTGCTTCCACAATTATTAGCCGGTCAGTTGGTACAACTTTGAGAGTTAGCTCCTCCAGCAGCAGAACTTCCAAGGGGTTATGATGTTAATGCACGTTGTGAATTTAATTCAGGCGCTCCAGGCCACTCAATCAAAAATTGCAATGTTTTAAAGTACAAGGTGCAATCTCTTTTGGATGCCAAGGAGTTAAGCTTTGCTCCTATGGGCCCTAATGTTCAGAACAATCTTATGCCTTCTCATCATGGGGCTGCTGCCAATACAATCGGGTTCGATGATGATCATGACTTAGTGACTCAGGTTGGTGAGGTTCAGATGTCAATGAAAGTTTTGAGAGAGAATCTTTTGCAGCAGGAAGTTTTACCAGAGCTTCACAACTTTTGTTTGAAATGCTCGTCCAACCCGGACGAGTGTGAGGATTTGAAAAATTCCATTCAGAGACTGATGGACGAGGGGGTTGTTAGAGTTGAGAAAGTCACCCCCAAAGGTGATGTTTCTATTCTAGACATTTTGTATTATCCGACCAATATTCAGAGGAATACTTCAAGGGTTCCATTGGTTATACAAGTTACAATGCTCCCTGTGCCAGATCAGAATCTGATTACTCCCCTGCCAATCCAAGCATCAACACTTCCAAATCCCGTTCCCGTTCTAGTGGCTGATAGCAGGGTAGTACCATGGGAATATAATGATGTCTACATCCGTGGGAAGAAAGTTATTTGTCCTCTGAATGAGAATAAAGATATAACCAACATTGCCGAAACTAGCAGAATAACTCGAAGCGGGAGAGTCTTTGCTCCTACTCCACCACCTCCTGAAGAAGTTATCTAAGAGATTCCTGTGGGAGATAAAAGGAAACAAGTAGTTAATGATTCTCCTGGGACGTATTTTGAACAACAAGTGGAGCAAATAATCAGGGTAATCAAGAAGAGTGATTTTAAGGTGGTTGACCAGCTGAATCAGACGCCTGCAAAGATATAAATCTTATCCCTCTTTCTGTACTCCGAATCTCATCAAACCGCCTTGATGAGAATTTTGCACGGTTCCCCTGTAAATCCTGAAATTTCTGTGGCCCAATTTGAAGGGGTTGTTACAAATATTTCCGCAGGGAACTGTCTGGGCTTCAGTGATGACGAGCTCCCTCCTGAGGGCCGAGCTCATAATAAAGAGCTGCATATTTCCATCAGATGTTTAGACACTGTGATGTCTCGAGTCTTGGTAGACACCGAGTCTTCTTTGAACGTGATGCCTAAACATACTCTATTCAAGATGAACATGGACGGGGTTATGATGAAACCTAGCATGCTGACAGTCAAAGATTTTGATGGGTCAAGTAGATCTGTGGAAGGGGAAGTTAACTTGCCCATTAAAATCGGCCCCCACATGTTCAACCTATCATTCTATGTCATGGATATTCGTCCATATTATACTTGCCTACTGGGATGCCCGTGGATCCATATGGCAGGGGCCATTACCTCAACTCTGTACCAATGTTTGAAGTTCATCATCCAAGACAAGGTCATCGTCATTGGAGGAGAGGAATATGTCGTGATCAACAATGTTACTTCCTTCCGTTATGTCGAAGTAGATGGGGAAGTTCATGAAACCCCTTTCAGAGCCTTGGAAATCATTTCTGTTGACAGAATCCCCACCATGCTGGAAACTACAAAGAAGTATGGAGTTCCAATGGTTTCCTTGAGGGATGCCAAAGCCATTGTGGAGTCTGGGATTCCTAATGAAGACTGGGGCAAAGTGATAGAGGTGAGCGAAAAGTAGGACATGTCTGGACTTGGTTTCGTGTCTTCTTTTTCAGATCATGTTGGTACGGGTCCAATCATGCTCAAAGGAAAACAAGTTCTCCCGCTTTCAGAGGTATTTGTTAGTGCTGGTCCAAGTGTTCAAGGACAAATCCATGCAGTGGATGATGAAGACGATGCAGATATGGATCAGTATATCTACCAGATTGCACCTGATCAAGAGCTCGACAATTAGACTGCTACTGATATTCCCGAAGTGGTTTTCTTTGACATGTAATGTTCTTGTTTTAAATAAGTCACATGCTTTTGCCTGAAGCATGTTGACAGCTTGTGAAAAGGGCCCCCTCATGTTTCTATGTTTGTTTAAATATTGAATAAAATTCCATTTTTGCATACAATTTTTTGCTCTCTATCTTTTCTTATTTTCGTAAAATAAAAATGGCAATGCTTTTCATTCTACCTCTTTAACCATTTTCCAATTTGCATCCATATTCTAAAATAAGGCATGATTCACCAATCATGCAGGTCTTCCTCGAATTCCATAAAAAACGATGATGTTACAGTTCCTTGCACCAATATCCTTGGAAATCTGAATGACCAAACCGATGAGGATTGTGGGGAATATTGTGAAATTCCAGAGGAATTGGCAAGACTGTTGAGACAAGAAGAGAAAACGATCTTGACCCATCAAGAAGCCATTGAGGTCATCAATCTCGGCACTGACACAGTGAAAAAAGAGGTCAAGATAGGAGCCGCTTTGCAAAATGATGTAAAGAAAGAGTTGATTGAGCTTCTCAGAGAGTACTCTGGCATCTTTGTCTGGTCGTATTAAGACATGCCTGGTTTAGATACGGATATAGTCATGCACCATTTTCCACTCAAAATAGAATGTCCTCTGGTAAAGCAAAAGCCGAGGAGAACTCGTCCAGATATGTCTCTCAAGATCAAAGAAGAAGATGAAAAGCAGTTGAACGCAAGCTTTTTGTTAGTATGTGAATACTCAGATTGGATTTCCAACATCGTACACGTCCCTAAGAAATATGGGATGGTGCGCATGTGTGTGGACTATCGGGATTCTAATAAAGAAAGCCCAAAGGATGACTTCCCATTACCTCACATTGACGTATTGGTTGATAATTGATCGCGACTTTATCGTCTAAATTAATCGGGAGACTGCAAGTATACAGCCCTATCGTGTAGTTTTAAAAGATATCGAACCTAAGGGACTATAAATCGAACTAACGTAACCTGAACTACTGTGTAAAGCTATAGCTATCGAATAATTAATTTGGGGAATTTTTGGGTAATAAAACTTAATTCTAATTGAAATAATAATGATGCGAATATCGGTATGTACGTCGTTAACCCTAAAGGATCCGGCTTTCTACAGGCTTATTTTCTAAAAATGATAATAATATCTTTTTCAGCAAAAAGTATTTATTCAAAAATCTATTCTCAAACTTTCGCTCTATTGAAGTAAATTATAATTTTAAACTCTGATGTATGCTTTCGCTATCCCATTGATTTTAAAATTACTTTTTGAAAATAAATAAAGTTTAATTGGTTTTAAAACGCTGTCGCAGTCTTTAAAAACAATACCTAGCATCTACTATCTGATTCTAAACCTCAAACTGTCGCTCTGTTGGTTTCTAATCTTAGTCGGTTTATTAACCTCAAACTGTCGCTCTGTTGGTTTCTAAACCTTTTTAACAAAATAAACTAGATGACTAAATCAGAAAAAGTGTTTATTTTATGAAATATAATCAAGCCTGTTTATTCTGGATCCATTCGAATTAACTCGTTACATACCGATATTTAAATAATTTAGCCAGACATACTCAGAAAAACGGACATGGATACATTAAAGGAATTAATAATCATAAATAAGTTCATGGCTAAATAAATATTCTCATGCAAATAATTAATTAAAGGATATAAATAAAGAACCTGAATTAAATAATGTTGGAAACAATCTTTGAAGCTTGAATCAATCCGTACAGAATCTTCGTTCTTCAACGGGAGTAAATTCTAAGTATTCGAAAAGGAAAAGAAAATTTGCTGGAAAAATAACTACTAGGAATCGAATTACACTGGAAACTACTAAATTGCAAAATGAAAGTAAAATTCTGAAAACTGGAAAAAATTCTAAGCAAAAAACCGGTCCCAATTTTCACTTTCTAATGTCTTCTTATAATCCTTGAACGTAACCACCTCTTCAGATATTTTTGTGTCCCACGTATCCTTGAATTTCTCTTCTTACTTGCCCACGTTGAGACGGGCGCCCCAATTGACTTTTTCTTCCTTTGACCATGCTGAGACGGGCGCCTCCCACTAAGGGGAAAGTCCGAGGCGGGCGCCTCAATTGTAGGATGAGAGTTGAGACGTGCGTCTCACTCCTGCATGTGCTTTTAGGTTTTTCTTGCTGCGTGGGTTTGAATTCTATTGGGCCCGTTTGGAGATAATAGACCCTTTTTGATCCATCATCATTGCTTTGCACACCCCTTCTCTTCATTTCTTGCACCTTTAGTCCAATAACTCTTGAATTTCTTCACTTTGCTCAATCTGTCTAATTAAAATAAAATACCTGAAACAATAGAAATACCGGCGTAATATGGAAATAAAATGAAATAATTAGATAAAAATACTAACATTACCTATGAAAATTAAATCAAATATACTATATAAAATTGCGTTATCAAACTCCCCTATACTTAAACCGTTGCTTGTCCTCAAGCAAAAGTAAAAAGGTGAAAATCACTGACGCGCAGTTAAACACAGATATAAGAACATACATCACTTCGTACCAGGTTGCTAGTTGAAAAAAAAAATTTTTTTTTTGTTAGAGAATTTAAGTCGAACTTAAACACCAAAGTTACCGTAGGAACACTGGATAACCCCGTTTAAGCGGACCAATTTAAGTCATGTCATTATAGCTTAACCTAATACTATGTTTTATTTCACCCGTTTTCATTCTAGTGCAATCACATTAAGCCCTTTACCTTACACGCACATAGTGGAGTAACTGGTTAGTGAATTTGATCTTAGTAAGCCAGCTAGGAGTTCTGGTAATTTAATCATAGGGTACTCCCTTTTTCCAATTAAAAATTGCGGGGGATCGAACCGTAATTCGCCCTACCAAGTTCAGCACCAGGAACCACTGAACCAATTTATAATGGATTATTTTGCATTTAAATTTATAGTTTCTGCAACTGTTGGATTAAATGATCTGGTAAGGATCATCTAACTTAATAAGTGCATCTTCAGATAAAAGCAATTTCTTAAGAATATTTGATCAATCACTTATATTCATCAGCTCTCCACGTAGTTTGTGTTTATGGCGGTGCCGACTGCTTAATAAACTACTCGGGGCTAATCTAAAACTAAGTTTTAAAGGTGTTGGTATAATAAGTACTTAAATCGATCCAACACATCGGGGGTTTTGAAGTGTTAAGACGATAGCAATTTTGCTAAGTTGCTCGAATTCTTGTTTATAATAGGCAACCTTAATACTAATTGAATAATGTTTTATAAATGCGTGTTTAAAATTGTTATATTTTATTCGTTATGGCTCAAGAAAGCTATGGCTCAAGAAATAGGGGGAATTCGAGTAAGCACAAATTTTTTTTTTTTTTTTTGCATAAGAGATTAAAATTTGCATAAGTATTTTATTGAATTGAAATTTTGCAATACAGGAAAAGAAATAAAAGGAAAAATACTACAAAGAGTGCAAAGGAAATAGAAATGAACAAGGAAATGATCTGACTCCCCCCATACTTAAAAGGAGCAATGTCCTCAATGCGATAAAAACAAAGGAGAATCAGATGAAAAGAGAAAGGCGATCACTCGTGGCTTTGAGAATCATGAGCTCGTGTTCTTCGTCCTCTAGTACGGGGTCTTCGTCCGACGTCAGAATTAGAATCATTAAGATGAAGTGCGTCTGCTATGCGAGCTTGCAAGGATTCGAGATTACGATCATGGCGAAAAGCATATTGTTGCTGTTCGCGTCGCATCTCTTGTTGATCACGTTGTACTTCTTGTACGAGACGTAAAGTCTCAGCTTGGTTTTGTTGCATGGCATGGAACAACTGATCTTGACGAAGCATATGAGCCTGGATGGCTGCGAAATTTGCAGCGGGATTATCTGGTTGTTGGGCGGAAGGTGCATCGAGAGCATAACGCCAATTTGCACGGACTCGGACGTCGATACGATGCGGACAAGGTAACACAATATCAGGAATTTGACGACGATTTATCACCAATGTAAACCGGCCATCATGTCGTGGAGAGATTATGTGGGAATCTCGGCAATAGATGACATCGAGAAGAGTGGCTGGCATCATGTATGGTAACAAAGAAAGTAGCTTGGTGGAAAGGCCCAAAGCAAATGCTAAAGATGTGATGATGCCTCCAAAAACAAAGGGATTAGTACCTGCCGCGTTCGCGCATGTGTGGATGTGACTGAGCATGAAAGGAGCGACGTTGACAGCCTGACCATTAAGGGCACAGAAAATGATGAACAACTCATTTTGGTTGACCTTGTGATTATTGGTCCGACCAAAGATGGTGTTAGCAAGAATGCGGTGAAAGTACCTTAATGCCGGGTTATGTATTTGAGAAGCATAGAGATCGCGCCAACTTTCTGATGTTTGACCGGTTAGATCATTCCATAAGGAGAAGCCGACTTGATCCCAAGAAAGATCGTTGTCATTGTCGAAAGGTTTGTAATGAAGGAACTAAGAAATTCAAGCACGAGTGGTTCATAAGTTGGACATGGGTTTGTGCATAGACTGGTTAAACCGTTGAGCATTAATACGATGTTATCGGTCATTCCCAAGGTTTCCAAACACTCCGAACTTATGTATTTTGTAGGGACGACGGAACGGGTATAGAATTTGGTATACTTTTGTAGTTGTTGGCCGTCGTCGTTGTCGCAGAAAATGATATTTGATAGGTCGGGTGGTGGTCGGTCGGGCTTAACTTGTCGTTGGTTGTTTCGTGGAGCCATAGATGGATATGGGTAGAAGAAGAAAAAAAAGGTAGAAAATATGGGTGTAGGAGAGGAAATGGTAGAGATGGTTAGAAATGTTGTGAAAATAGAAAGAATGATGAATGGTATTTATAGTGGAGGGAGATTTAAGAGTGATAAATTATAATAAGTGGGTGTTGGAAAATGGAGGGGAAAATTTGAATGGAGATTAAATGGTGGGAAAGGGAAGGAATATAGTTTGAATGGGAATAAAGAGTGTTGAATTTGAATTAATGGGGTGAATGGGAAAACGAAACGGACAAGACAAGTAAATGCAGGGAGACCAGCTTTTACTGCGCGAGACAAAAGCTGAGGCGCCCGCCTGACATAGGAGACCACGCGTGACGCCTCCCATCCGAATGGGTGCATGATCAGTATCAATGAGATCCACAAAGGTACGGATCAGATAAGTGATCGCATTAACCGGACGGTTTTGCGAAGCACAATACATGATAAACAACTCATCTTTAGAAACAGTAGTGACATTCTGGGGTTTTCCAAAAATGGTGTGGGCCAGAATCTTATGGAAATACCTGAAGGCCGGGTTGTGGATATTCTCTGATACAAAGTCCTCGGGCTCAGGGTTAAGGATTCCAGAAATAGATCCTCAAAAATAGTCAAGCTCTCTAAATCCAAGACACTCCTCCTGAGTTTCATGATAAACTCCTATGCCATTAGGAAAACCAAGAAGCTCACCCAATTCTTTATGGTTAAACTTGAAAGTGATGCCAAAAAGTCTGAAGATAATAAGCCCACGGCGTAAAGCGAAACCATGAGTAGGAAAGTACATCAAAGAGCTGAGGAACTCCAAAGTAAGGTTCCGATAAGTGGCATAGCAAGTCATAAAGCATGAACTATCCCACCTAATCTGATTCAGCAGAAAAAGCACACTATCACGAATACCAAGAGCAGTCATAGCACCATGATGAGGGTAGATAGTGGGTAACATCTCACGCTCGGATAAAACTCCATATTTGGTGCGTTGATTTCTCCCTCTGAAACTAACCGGCATATTGTCAACACGAGATATAGCGGGAAGAGAAATAAGAAGCAAGAATATAGCCTGGCGAGAAGAAAAATAAAGAAGATCAGCATTGGCCAAAATGCCGATAAGAAGAAAAAAAACATAGAATAGAAAGAAATAAGACAAAGAGGAGAAATATAATGAATAGATAAAGAAATAGAGATATATTTTTTTTGTTTTGTTTTTTTTGTTTTCGTTAAAAATAGACTAAAGAAGAAATGAAAAATAAGAAGAAGGAAAATAAGAAATAAATAATAAAAAAAGGGTGGGTTGTCTCCCACAAAGCGCTTTGTTTTATGTCGTAAGCTCGACAAATAGGACTAAAAACTAGGCTTTTAATCGAGCGTGTGGCTCGTCTAGATTTATCGTTTGAGAAGTTCCCTCGAGTTCATTTAGATGGTAATGTTTTAAATGCTGCCCGTTTACTATAAACGGTTCAATCGAAGGTCCCTTAATCTCTATCGCACCATTTGGATAAACTCGAGTTATTTCAAAAGGTCCGGACCATCTAGATCGTAATTTTCCAGGAAATAATTTTAATCGTGAGTTAAATAGTAATACCAAGTCACCTATGTTAAAATTATTTCTAGATATATGCTTATCGTGCCATTTCTTTGTGCGTTCTTTGTAAATCCTAGCATTTTCGTACGCATCCTGTCTAAGTTCTTCCAATTCATTAATATCCAGGATACGCTTCTCTCCAGCGGCAGTGTAACTTAAGTTTAGATTCTTAATGGCCCAATAGGCCTTGTGTTCTAACTCAACTGGGAGATGGCATGACTTACCATAAATAAGCTTGAAAGGGGTGGTACCGATAGGAGTTTTATAGGCAGTTCTATAAGCCCATAAAGCTTCGTGAAGTTTAAAGGACCAGTCCTTTCTGGACGTAGCGACAGTTTTTTCAAGGATTTGTTTTATCTCGCGATTTGAAACTTCAACTTGTCCGCTAGTTTGAGGATGGTAAGGTGTAGCTATGCGATGTCGAACTCCATATTTTCCTAATAATTTTTCAAAGATTTTGGAAATGAAATGAGATCCACCATCACTTATAACGAGTCTGGGTACACCGAACCTAGGAAAAATTATGTTCTTGAACAGCTTAATTACCACTCGGGTGTCATTTGTTGGAGAAGCTATAGCTTCGATCCATTTTGAGACATAATCCACAACCACGAGTATATACTTGTTGCCAGATGAAGATGGAAAGGGTCCCATAAAGTCTATCCCCCACACATCAAAGATTTCGACTTCTAAAATGCCTTTTTGTGGCATTTCGTCACGTCTAGATATATTACCGGTGCGTTGGCACCGATCGCATTTTAAGATGGTGGCATGTACGTCTTTCCATAAATTAGGCCAATAGAGGCCGGATTGTAAAATCTTTGCACAAGTTTTGGATGTACTCGCATGTCCGCCGTAAGGTGCAGAATGACAGTGTTTTATAATGTTTTCAATCTCTTCTTCTGGCACACATCGGCGGAAAATTCCATCGGGACCTCTCTTGAAAAGTAAAGGTTCATCCCAATAATACTGTTTAAGATCATGGAAGAATTTCTTCTTCTGTTGGTAGGTAAGTTCAGGTGGTAAAACGCCTGCAGCGAGGTAGTTTACGAAATCGGCATACCAAGGCACTGAGGAGACGGCTAAGGTAGTTTCCATTAGTTTATCTGGTTCTGTGTCTTCCAAGTGGGCAATTAGTTTATCATACTGGAATTCATCATCGATCGGCACTTGTTCATGTTTAAGATTTTCTAGTCTAGAGAGATGATCTGCTACCACGTTTTTGGTTCCTTTCTTATCTTTGATTTCTAAATCGAACTCTTGCAGTAGCAATATCCATCTCAGGAGTCTAGGTTTAGCGTCCTTTTTGGTTAGGAGATATCTAATAGCAGCATGATCAGTGTATATGATTATTTTGGATCCTACTAAGTAGGAACGAAACTTGTCTAATGCGAAGATCACTGCTAAGAATTCTTTCTCGGTTGTAGCATAATTCATCTGCGCTTCGTCCAGGGTTCTGCTTGCATAATATATGACGTGGAGTCTTTTATCCTTTCGCTGTCCTAAAACAGCTCCTACGGCATAGTCGCTTGCGTCACACATTATTTCAAAAGGTTCATTCCAATATGGAGTTTGCATTATAGGCGCAGAAATTAATGCTTTCTTAAGTGTTTGAAATGCTTCTAAACATTTTTCGTCGAAGATAAATTCAGCGTCTTTCATTAATAGCTCAGTTAGGGGTTTAGTTATCTTAGAGAAATCTTTAATGAATCGTCGATAAAAACCGGCGTGTCCTAAAAAGCTTCGGATTTCTCTAACAGTTTTCGGAGGTTGAAGGTTTTCAATAACTTCGATTTTAGCAGAATCGACTTCAATTCCTCTTTTGGATATAATGTGTCCTAAAACAATTCCTTCTTGTACCATAAAATGGCATTTCTCCCAATTAAGTACTAGATTAACCTTCACACAACGTTCTAATACCCTTTCTAAATTTTCTAAACATTCTTCAAAGCTTTGTCCACAGACGGAAAAATCGTCCATGAAGACTTCCATAATATTGTCCAGAAAATCAGCAAATATTGCCATCATACATCTTTGAAAAGTTGCAGGAGCATTGCATAAACCAAATGGCATTCTTCTATAAGCAAAGGTTCCAAAAGGGCATGTGAAAGTTGTTTTCTCTTGGTCATTAGGATGAATAGGTATCTGAAAGAAACCTGAATAATCGTCCAAGAAACAAAAATGAGAGTGTCTAGCTAAACGTTCTAACATTTGATCAATAAATGGTAAAGGGAAATGATCTTTTCTGGTGGCTTTGTTAAGTTTACGATAATCGATGCACATCCTCCATCCAGATTCGACTCTTTTAGTTATGATTTCTCCTTTCTCATTTTCGACTAGTGTGACACCTCCTTTCTTAGGTACAACATGCACAAGACTAACCCATTTGCTATCGGATATAGGATATATGATTCCTGCTTCTAACAACTTCATAACTTCCTTTTTCACAACCTCGCTCATAATCGGGTTTAGTCTCCTCTGGTGTTCTCTTGAAGTTTTACAATCTTCTTCTAGCATAATGTGATGCATACAGATAGAGGGACTTATTCCTTTAAGATCAGTGATATTATATCCTAAGGCTGTTGGATATTTTCTCAGAGTTTGTAAAAGTTTTTCAGTTTCGGTTTCGCCAAGTTCTGCGTTGACTATCACTGGTCGTTCAAGCTCGGAATTTAGGAATTCATATCTTAGATTTTTAGGAAGTGTTTTGAGTTCTAGGGATGGTTTCCTTAAACATTGTGTAGGATCTGGTGCTATAACTAAGCATTCACTTAGATTACTAATCAGATTTTCATCGAGATTGTCTTCATTTTAAAGCTCGGCTTCTTTTCTACATTCATCGATGATATCCATGAAGTAACAAGTATCTTCAATTGCAGGTGCTTTCAGGAATTGAGAGAGGATAAATTCGATTTTCTCTTCACCTACTTCAAAAGTAAGTTTTCCTCTTTTTACATCTATAATTGCACCGGCTGTAGCTAAGAAAGGCCTTCCAAGAATGATTGGGGTAACTTCGTCCTCCCTTATGTCCATGATAATGAAATCGGTTGGTATATAGAATTGGCCAATGCGTACAGGAACATTCTCGAGAACTCCTGCAGGATATTTAATTGACCTATCTGCTAATTGAACGGACATTTTGGTTGGTCTGAGTTCTCCCATTTCAAGTTTCTTGCATATAGATAACGACATCACACTTATACTGGCTCCAAGATCACATACAGCTTTATCTATGACAAATTTGCCAATTACACATGGAATAGAGAAACTTCCAGGGTCCTTGAGTTTAGGAGGCATTGTGTCTTGAATAATTGCACTACATTCAGCAGTAAGCATGACAGTTTCATTATCTGCTAGCTTTTTCTTATTGGATAGAATCTCTTTAAGGAATTTAGCGTAGGATGGCATTTGAGTTATAGCTTCGGTAAAAGGAATTGTGACATTAAGTTGTTTAAGAAGATCCACGAATTTCTTGAATTGACCCACATTCTTAGTTTTAGCTAACCTTTGAGGGTATGGGATACGAGGCTTATAAGGTGGTGTGGGTACATAAGTTTCATCTTTTTGCGTGGTATCTTCATTATTATCTCTCTGATTTTCTTTTTCTTCTTTATCTTTAGTTTCAGATTGTTTGTCATAGTTTTATTGCATAGCTGGGCTATTATTTCTGGGATCTTCAGGTCCATCATACTCTGTTCCGCTTCTTAAGATAACAGCATTTGCATGTCCTTTGGGATTAGGTTGAGGCTGTCTAGGAAATGAGCCAGCAGGAGCAGCAGAAGCCGCTTGTTGTTGAGCTACCTGAGAGATTTGTGTTTCTAACATTTTATTATGCGTAGCTAAAGCATCAATCTTGTTAGATAATTGCTTAATCTGCTCATTAATGTGTATATTCTGATTTTGAACCTCCTTATTAGTCTGGGATTGAGTATTATTGGTTTGGTTTTGAGTAGCGATGTAGTGCTCTATCATGACTTCCAAATTAGACTTCCTAGGGGCATTAGACGTGTTAGGACCATTATTAGGATGATTTGGGATAGCCTTAGGATAACCAGGTGGTGTAGCAGGAGCTTGTCCAGGTGCGTATAACGCGTTGTTACTCTTGTATGAAAAGTTAGGATGATTCTTCCAGCCAGGATTATATGTGTTGCTGTAAGGATTACCCTGTACTTAATTCGCTTGTTCAACTGGAACTCCTATTAAAAGTGGGCATTCTGGAGCAAGATGTGATTGAATACCACATAAGTCGCAAGTTTGAGCAATTGCAGCAACAGTAGCTGCGGGAGCGGTGGTAAGATTCTCGAGCTTTTGAGTGAGAGCTTCCACTTTAGCGTTGACTTCATCCAGACTATTCACTTCAACCATGGCACCTTTTGTTTGAGATTTCTCTACGCTAACTCTCTCCGTACCCCACTGGTAATGGTTTTGAGCCATGCTTTCGATAAGTTGTCTTGCTTCAGTATATGGTTTATTCATCAGTGCGCCACCAGCTGCGACGTCTATAGTCAATCTCGTATTATACAAGAGACCATTGTAGAACGTGTGAATGATCAGCTATTCTTCTAAACCATGATGAGGACAGAGTCTAAGCATGTCCTTATAACGTTCCCAAGCTTCAAAGAGTGATTCATTGTCTTTTTGTCTGAAACCATTGATATTGGCTCTGAGCATAGCAGTTTTGCTTGGAGGGAAATATCTAGCTAAGAAGACTTTCTTCAACTCATCCCATGTGGTGATTGAGTTAGAAGGAAGAGATTGGAGCCATGCGCGAGCTCTGTCTCTGAGAGAAAAAGGGAATAGGCGCAATCGTATCGCCTCGGGGTTAACACCATTCGCTTTTACAGTGTCTGCGTACTGCACAAACACTGACAGATGAAGATTCGGGTCGTCAGTAGGAGCTCCAGAAAACTGGTTCTGCTGAACGGCTGAAAGAAGCTAAGGTTTTAGCTCGAAATCGTTTCGAGCGATAGCAGGAGCAGCAATACTATTGTGAGGCTCTGCTTGAGAAGGAACAATGTAGTCCTTAAGAGGACGAGGAGCAGGAGCATCGGGATCAGCCATCTTCTTGAGTTCTTCAACGTCAGGAAGTTTGGTCGGAGGAAGGTTGTTGCGTTCTAAATACTCTTGAATTCGTCTCCTTAATCTAAGGTAAAGCTCGATATCGTATATAGGTATATGCAAAGGCGCGCCTTGAGAGCGAGTATTTGGCATACACAGAGGGAAAAGAAATAGTTTCTATAGTCTATACTTCGTAATAAAATTACGATATCAACTTAAATAGTCCCCGGCAACGGCGCCAAAAACTTGATCGCGACTTTATCGTCTAAATTAATCGGGAGACTGCAAGTATACAGCCCTATCGCGTAGTTTTAAAAGATATCGAACCTAAGGGACTATAAATCGAACTAACGTAACCTGAACTACTGTGTAAAGCTATAGCTATCGAATAATTAATTTGGGGAATTTTTGGGTAATAAAACTTAATTCTAATTGAAATAATAATGATGCGAATATCGGTATGTACGTCGTTAACCCTAAAGGATCCGGCTTTCTACGGGCTTATTTTCTAAAAATGATAATAATATCTTTTTCAGCAAAAAGTATTTATTCAGAAATCTATTCTCAAACTTTCGCTCTATTGAAGTAAATTATAATTTTAAACTCTGATGTATGCTTTCGCTATCCCATTGATTTTAAAATTACTTTTTGAAAATAAATAAAGTTTAATTGGTTTTAAAACGCTGTCGTAGTCTTTAAAAACAATACCTAGCATCTACTATCTGATTCTAAACCTCAAACTGTTGCTCTGTTGGTTTCTAATCTTAGTCGGTTTATTAACCTCAAACTGTCGCTCTGTTGGTTTCTAAACCTTTTTAACAAAATAAACTAGATGACTAAATCAGAAAAAGTGTTTATTTTATGAAATATAATCAAACCTGTTTATTCCGGATCCATTCGAATTAACTCGTTACATACCGATATTTAAATAATTTAGCCAGACATACTCAGAAAAACGGACATGGATACATTAAAGGAATTAATAATCATAAATAAATTCATGGCTAAATAAATATTCTCATGCAAATAATTAATTAAAGGATACAAATAAAGAACCTGAATTAAATAATGCTGGAAACAATCTTTGAAGCTTGAATCAATCCGTACAAAATCTTCGTTCTTCAACGGGAGTAAATTCTAAGTATTCGAAAAGGAAAAGAAAATTTGCTGGAAAAATAACTACTAGGAATCGAATTACACTGGAAACTAGTAAATTGCAAAATGAAAGTAAAATTCTGAAAACTGGAAAAAATTCTAAGCAAAAAACCGGTCCCAATTTTCACTTTCTAATGTCTTCTTATAGTCCTTGAACGTAACCACCTCTTCAGATATTTTTGTGTCCCACGTATCCTTGAATTTCTATTCTTACTTGCCCACGTTGAGACGGGCGCCCCAATTGACTTTTTCTTCCTTTGACCATGCTGAGACGGGCGCCTCGCACTAAGGGGAAAGTCCGAGGCGGGCGCCTCAATTGTAGGATGAGAGTTGAGACGTGCGTCTCACTCCTGCATGTGCTTTTAGGTTTTTCTTGCTGCGTGGGTTTGAATTCTATTGGGCCCGTTTGGAGATAATAGACCCTTTTTGATCCATCATCATTGCTTTGCACACCCCTTCTCTTCATTTCATGCACCTTTAGTCCAATAACTCTTGAATTTCTTCACTTTGCTCAATCTGTCTAATTAAAATAAAATACCTGAAACAATAGAAATACCGGCGTAATATGGAAATAAAATGAAATAATTAGATAAAAATACTAACATTACCTATGAAAATTAAATCAAATATACTATATAAAATTGCGTTATCAATAATAGGGCTCAATCCTCGGTTTTCTCCTTCATGGATGGTTTTTCGGGATACAATCAGATAAAGATGGACCCAGAAGACATGACAAAGACGAAATTCACTACTCCGTGGGGTACTTACTATTATAAGGTCATGCCTTTTGGCCTCAAAAATGCTGGTGCAACGTATCAACGTGCCATGGTGACGCTCTTCCATGATATGATTCATAAGGAGATCGAAGTATATGTTGATGATATGATTGAAAAATCATAAACCAAGGATGAACACTTGGTACATCTGCAAAAGTTATTTGCACATCTACAAAAGTTTAGGCTAAGGCTTAATCCGAATAAGTGTACCTTCGGGGTGCGATCTGGAAAACTACTCGATTTTATCGTGAGTCAACGAGTAATTGAGGTAGATCCCGACAAAGTAAAATTAATACAGAATATGCCAACGCCAAAAAATGAGAAAGAAGTAAGAGGGTTCCTTGGGAGATTGAACTACATAGCCAGGTTCATCTCTCATCTCACAGCTACTTGTGAACCCATCTTTAAATTGTTGCGCAAGAATCAAGATGTCCAGTGGGATGATAATTGCCAGGAAGCCTTTGAAAATATCAAACAGTATCTCCAAGAGCCAGCAATCCTTATTTCTACAGTGCCTGGGAGGCCACTCATTATGTACTTGACGGTGCTGGAAGGATCCAGGGGTTGTGTGCTCTGGCAGCAAGATGAAACATGACGTAAAGAGCATGCCATTTATTATCTAAGTAAAAAGTTTACCGATTGTGAATCCAGGTATTCTTTACTTGAAAAAACATGTTGTGCGCTTGCTTGGGCATCTCGACGTCTGAGGCAGTATATGCTAACATACACGACCTTTCTAATATCAAAGATGGACCCGATAAAGTATATCTTTGAAAAACCAGCGCTCACAGGAAGACTTGCCCGATGGAAGATGCTTTTATCTGAATATGACATTCAGTATGTTACATAAAAGGATATCAAGGGTAGAGTTCTTATGGATTATCTCGCTCATCAGCCGTTGGAAGAGTATCAATCAATAAAAATTGATTTCCTTAATGAAGATGTTATGAAGCTTGATGATTATGATGGGGTCGATCAGGAAGAACAATGGACTCTTACGTTCGATGGTGCCTCGAATGCTGCAGGCCATGGCATTGGGGCAATACTAACTTCTCCATGTAATACTCATACACCATTTACGGCCCGATTATGTTTCGATTGTATGAACAATGTGGCGGAATACGAAGCATGCGTGATGGGTCTAGAGGCAGCCATTGACCTTAAAATCAAAATCCTTCAAGTCTTTGGAGATTCTGCTTTAGTCATACATCAGGTACGAGCTAATTGGGAGACGAAGCACCCCGGTTTGGTTCCGCACAGGGACTATATCTTACAACTAATACCTTCTTTTGATGAAATCACCTTTGAACATATTCCCAGAGACGAAAACCAGTTGGCCGATTCTTTAGCCACTTTAGCATCAATGTTCTCGGTGAGCTTTCCAAATCAGGCGCCCAACATACGCATCCTCAGGTACAAAGAGTCGGCACATGTCTTTCCTGCCCACTGTCTCTCAACCGAGGATATGTATGATGAGAAGTCGTGGTATTACGACATCAAATGGTACCTTGAGAAGCAATAGTGTCCCAAAAAGGCTACAATTTGTGATAAGCGTACGCTCAGAAGGTTAGCATCCAAGTTCCTCTTATCAGGAGACGTTCTGTACAAGAGAAATTATGATTCGGTTCTGCTCAGATGCGTGGATAGACACGAAGCAGAGTTGATCATAAGGGAAATACATGAGGTTTCTTTCGGGACTCATTTGAGCGGGCATTCTATGGCGAAGAAAATCCTAAGAGCAGGATACTTTTGGATGACAATGGAGAGCGACTGTTGTGTATATGAAATATTGTGCCACAAATGCCAAGTGCATGCAGACATAATTCATGTTTGTTGTACCCTAAAATTTTCCCTCTCATATTTCTCAAGACATTGCATGAAAAAATCTCCAAGTGGCTCAAGATTGCTCAAGAGTTGGACAGTCAAGCTCTCTCCTAAGGCAGTCAACCCCAAATTAGGGTTTTATGTTGAATCAAGATCCTTGAGTCCCAATGACCTCAAGTGCTACCCAATGTCCTAATATATTCTCAAGGTCATCCATGTAAAATTTCAAGCCTTGCAGAGGAAGTTTGGTCAGTCAAATGCTCAAAGGGTCCAAAAATCGACTGTGCTAGGGCAAAAGTCTACTGTGACCCTAATACAGTCAAACCTCAAGATTTTTTGTCAACATTCTCATTTTAAAGGATATTTCATCATTTGATCAAGGGTTGATCATGATTCCTCAAGGGTTTCTCAAGATTCATCAAGACTCAAAAGTTGCTAAATTAGGGTTTTGTAGGAAAAGTCAACTCAACTTTGACCAAGCATAACTTTCTCATACTTTATGAGAAATGACCCATCCAAATCTCATTTTGAAGAGGATTCAATTTCCTACAATCCATCTTCATACCCCAAGATCAGAAAATGAACTCACAAGAAATTATAAATTTGGACATTATGGGTCATTTTTGAAAGTCAACAAAAACACCTTTTTTGCCAAAGCTTATAACTTTAGCATGGAATATCAAAATGAGATGATACAAAAATGGTTGGTTAGAGGACATCTCAAGCTTTATAGAAAGTCCAAGAACACTTCCAAAAGTGCAAAATTGAAGATGTTATGCATTGTTGAAGTTGGGCATTTTTGCAAAATTGCCAAAAGTCAACTATCCCCAAAACTTCAATTTTTATCAAATGGGCCCATTCCTTTCCACTTGGTTTGAGTTTGCCACATGGCACACGTGTCCTAGATTCAGCCTTGAGATCATATTTCTTTTTTATTATTTTATTTTATTTTTTATTGAATTATTTCATTTTTAATCAAATTAAATCAAATAAAATCCAAATATTGATTACTTGATACCTTTTTGGCAATTTCAGGATTGAATCATCATCATCAAGGGTATCAAACTCGTATCAAGCATTCCATGTGTAAAAAGATTGAGTTTTGACAATTTTGGAAGGTTTAGTAATGGTGAATCAAATCAAATCTCATGGCATTGATGTGGAAAGATTCAAAGCACAATTGTTAACCTAATGCATTCCACATTACATAAGGAGGCTAGAGGGCACGAAAACAAGGCTAGAGGCTGCAAGAATCAACCAAACAAAACTTGAAAAAAGTGGTGAAAAGTGTGAAATCAAAATCGTGGCTAGAGGTTATTTCAGAAGCCAAGAACGATCTCAATCGATTCCTTGGCAATCACTGAAGCAGAACCAACCCAAAGCCGGTCTCCATACACGCTCAAACGCACTGTAAGTGTCATAGAAAACCGCTCTTCTTTTGAATTCACAAATCATTATTTTTGCATCTTTTGTGCAAGTTATTTGCATATTCATAATCCTCATCAAACTTCCAAGCTTTCTATATTATCCAATTTTGTTTATGTGGCCTATGCTGTGAGGTACCATAGCTAGGTTTTTGTGGCTTGTTTTTGGGTATTTCTTTTGCAGGGAAAATTGGTTGTCAAGAAGGGCATGGTTGTGACTGGGACGATGAGACGAGCACAACCCTGCCCTTAGAATTTATTTCCATGGCCTATAACATATTAGGGAGGAGGCGCGACTTGTAGCGACGACTGGTGTCTGTAGCTATAGGTATTTACAGGCTTTTAGCTACGGATGGGGGTTGAAGACGATGCGTGGCGAAGCATGATTCACCCATTCAAACATGGTGCGCTTAATTTAGTTTTTCTGGCATATTAATCCATTTTATTTTATTATTATTATTTTATATCTAATGTACAAATGAAGCACAACGCCCTGGTGGTAAAGCGAGCTGGCAGTCATGTACAGGACCTGGGTTCAAATCCCAGGTCCTCCAATTTCCTCTTTGATTTTTTCTTACAAGCAATTGTGTGTGTACCCTATCATTAATCTCACCATACTCCCTCAATCAATCAATTGCCAGATGGCCCCTGGCCAGATCTGGTGGCCAAGAGGGGAACGTCTACCATGGACCAGGTCAGCGTGCACCCACAGGATCTCTCAAAGTCAACCAGCCCAGTATGTTAATGGGCCATGGATTTGCTACTCTGACCTCCTATTCAGGCCCAAACCCCCCTATCTCTCTCTATTTTATATTTTTTGGTTTTAATTATATATTGTTATTATTTTTATTATTTTCTAACCAATCAAATTTTTTCATTTAATAAAATTTAAAACCAAAAAAATATTTTCTTTATTAAATTAAATTTCAGTATTTTAATTTTTATTAACAAATATTAATTTAATTAATTTAGGCCATTATTTAAGAATAACTTTAATATATTTTGTCAATAATTAAAATCAATTAGACATAATTAGGTTTTTATTAACATTGATCAATTTTATTTTATTTCTTTAAATAACACAAAAAACCCAACAATATTTATTTTTATTAATTAGTTTAATTAATTTAATTTAATCATTAATTTAGGATAGTTTATTTCTTAAAATTAAAAAACAACAAAAAAAATTTCTTTAAATAACAAAGGGTCAAAACCCTAGAACTCGCATTCGATTTAATTTCCCGCACGCGATCCATTTTATTCGATATTGTATTTGTTTCCAGGATGTAATAGATAATTAGGACTATTTTTATCGCTTTATTTATTTTCCGCATTTAAAATTCAAAGGGTTGCTTTTGGCAATGTAAATACCCAACGCCTTGTAATTTAATTTCCGCAATTTATTTTCCGCAAAATATAACTGTTAGATGTTTGATAATAGGGATGCATGACAAGAATGAATGTTTAACCTAAAATCAATATAGATCACCTTTAAGATGTACAAAGATAAAATAAACTGAAAACAACACACTCGCACATGCGCACTCTTAGGGTACACCCCACTTGGTTGCCTTTGTACGCGGTCATTGAGTATAGGTAGTTTTAGAGGTCGCCCTCTTGTCCAAAGATCATAGTCGCCTCGAAACGGTTGCCTCAGATATTGTTGCCTCAAAACAAATGATCTAAGACATTAGGGTCACCGCTAAGGCATCCTAACATTGCTTTGGTGACCATAAGTCCCTAAATTCGAATTGACCCTTAAACTCCAACGACGGTGCTACCTACTCATCAATAGTAGGATAGCATTGTCTAAAGGAAACTAGCATAGAACGATTCCTCTTTCGAGTAGGTAGATGGTTCTTAGATACTTTCTCTTTTAAAAACAAAAAATCTTTTTCACACTTACACCTTTTCAAACAAAGTTTTCAAAAACGCTTCATTACCCTCTTGAGGACAGAAGCATGAGTTAAATCGAAGTTTTCAAACAAAAACTTTTTCAAACCCACAAGCACAAAGAAAGCAATATTTTTAAAACAATATGAGCAAGTACCTAAGAGCCCATGGATAACCACAGATAGAAAGGGTGCTAACACATTCCCTTTCTATAATCTACCCCCCGAACCCGAGAAACATCTCAAAAAAGGAATTTTTCTGTGCTTTTTTCCTTTCCTTGTTGGATAAAATAAAAGTCGGTGGCGAATCTTGCTTACCGCGACATTTTGCGAAAACAAAACGCAAAACGCAAACCGGCATTCCAAAAACAGTCAGTTCTTCCCAACATATCACAGAACTAGCGACTCTGCTGGGGACTTTTATAAGTGGGGTGTACCTTAGGATTAGTTCATATTTTTTTCAATTGCTTGATTTGTATGCTTTATATTTGTGGACTTGAATCGGAGTTACTATAGATCCTAACCCGGATCTGGGGATACCCTTTAGGTAAGTAGCAATAAACTGTGAGGGAATTGTACGGTGTAGACCGATACGGTTGAAGCAGTAGCTACGTTGGTGTGACACTTTAGTTTGTACCGATATCCCTTGTGTTGGAACGAGGAGAATATGGGTCTTCTAAGGGGTCATTAAGCACCAACTGACCTTAGAACCTTTAAATTGACCAACTTGGCCATAGAACAGTAGCAGTATGCTACACTCATTGAGACTAAACTCTCGCGATGATTCCGGCCGCAAGAAAAGGTTGCTAAACTGGAATTATGACCGATTGAGGGTAGTCAGTGATATTGAGATCCTCTAGAACCCGATTACTATTTTTAGGACAGGTTTGAACCAACTGAACTGAAAGAGGGTAGTACCTAAGCTCTCTACCAGCCTGAAATCTAAGGGCTCTCTGTGTGACTTGTGTGCCTTTACCATGTTTGCTATTTGTGAATACTTGTGGTGTGCTTTCTATCATGACATCATGACATCATAACATTGCATACATCTTGCATTGGACTAACCTATTTCAAAGACATGAGGGATTCATCTTTGTTCTGTTTTGTAGGTCATGGCACCTATGCGTAGGAACACCATCCAAATCAACTTTGTCCAGGTTCCCACTATGCTCAAAGAATTGGTTGCAAAGATGTCTGATAATACCTCCTTCATCAGAAGACATGGGCATCTTCTTGGTTTGGTAACTTCCAAATTGGACGAGCAGATGATGAGTGTCCTAGTCCAGTTCTATGATCCACTGTACCATTACTTTACTTTTCAGGACTACCAGTTGGTCCCCACATTGGAAGAGTTCTCCGATCTGCTTGGTATCTCTATTCTGGAGAAAACCCCATTTACAGGTTGGGAGAAGATCCTTAGGCCAGAAGAGATTGCTACAGCCCTTCATATGACAAAGGATGAGGTAATGGCTAATTGGGAAACTCGTAGTGGAGCAAAGGGCTTTTTGACTAAGTTCTTGGTTGGTAAGGCTAATCATTTCTGGGATAGTCTAGATTTCCAGGCATTCGAAGATATTATGGCTCTTCTGATATATGGTTTGGTATTGTTTCCTAACTCTGACTCCTTTGTTGATGTGAATGCGGTAAAATCTTCATCTCTGGTAATCCTGTACCCACTCTCTTGGGTGACATTCTTCATCAGATTTATGCCCGTACTGCTCGGAGGCGGGGGACCTTGATGTGCTGTGCTCCGTTATTGGCGAGGTGGTTTATTTCTCACATCCCCAAATCAGTTTTAAAGAATAACGAAGGCATGGGCTGGGCTTACAGGGTTATGTCTCTCTCTCATAATGACATCATTTGGACTATTAAGGGTATGGACGAGGTGGCCATTATTGATCGATGTGGGGAATACCCCAATGTTCCACTGATAGGAACCCATGGAGGAATTACTTACAATCCATGCTTGGCCTTACGTCAGTTTGGGCGAGCCAGAAGGGAAGGACCTCATGAGTTGCTAATGCCTAGTATTGTCTTTGATTTTCAAGGGGATAGTGATGAACAACGCCGCAGATTCATAAGAGCTTGGGATAGAGTACACAAATCTGATCCACATAAGTTGGGTGCGAAGAGTTCTCTACCAATGGAACCATATCTCCGATGGGTTTGCATACGTTCCCAAAAGCTGGGAATGCCCTATGAAGCCGTCTTACCTATCATTATTGAAGTTGCTGATGAGGAAGGGGTTCCTCCTACTATCTTACACCCTTACATGCCTACTGACATTGGGGCATTGATGAGGTCCTGGATGCAGCTGAGAGAAGAACAACATACTTACCGAGAAAAGTATCACGAGCAAGAGCAGAAGATTCAGAAGTTGACTAGGCAACTGAAGAGGGAGCAGATCATCAACGACTATGTCAGCACTAAAGGCAATCGAACATGGGAGCGCTGATGTCCTTTGATTATTTCCATTTTTTATTTACTTTTCAGTATTTTCTTTCTTGTAAACGCATTAAGGGCAATTTCTGGAACAATTGAGTTTCAAGTTTATCTAATAAAAGTGTGTTTCATGTTTGTTTTACGAATTTGAATCTCTCGATGTCTTTGAAATCATAGCATACACATTTCACTCCATGCACCTCATAACAAGTACCCTTACAGGTTTTCTCATCTTCTTCGCTGTTTATTTCAGCATCATGTCTTCTGAACCATCAACTGAACAAGCAATCAAGGCTCTGCAGGCTCAAAACGCCCAATTCCAAGAGTTGTTCATGAATTTGGCTAAGGGTTAGCAAGATCTGAAGGCCCTTATCTTGAAAGAGAAGAAGAAGAAGAAGAAGAAGAAGAAGAAGGCCCTCCTGAACATGGACCACAGGTTTGGGAACAGGCTACGAGATGAAGTTGATTTGACCACCTCATTTGGAGGAAAAGATAGTCAGGAAGAAAGGAGGGTTCCTATCCCTGTGGTTTCAGATAACGAGACAGACTTCGATGAAGACCAGTATCCTTCGGCCGAGGATAAATACAAGCAACTGGAAGATCGGTTGAGTGCGATGGAAGTTCAGAAGGTGCCTGGTCTGGACTTTAGTGATCTGGGTCTGTCATCTGGGGTGGTGATTCCCCACAAGTTCAAAGCACCAGCCTTTGCTAAATACGACGAAGTTTCTTGCCCGAAACTGCACCTCCGGTCGTATGTAAGGAAGATTCAGCCGTACACCGCTGATAGGAACCTATGGATCCACTTCTTTCAAGACAGTCTCTCAGGGACTCGACTTGAAAGGTTTTACCAGTTAGAAGGAGCCAGTATCCGCAGTTGGGAAGATTTGGCTGCTGCTTTCTACAAGCATTACCAATACAATGCCGACCTCGCTCCCATGCGTACCCAACTCCAGGGTATGTCAATGGGCGCGGGCGAATGTTTCAAAGATTATGCTCAGAAGTGGAGGGACCTCGCTGGAAGAGTTCAACCACTGTTGGCTGATAGGGAGCTAGTGGATATGTTTCTGGGGACCTTGTCTGGTCCTTACTTTAACCATCTTATTGGAAGTTCTTCGTCCGGGTTTACAGAGCTGATTATGACAGGGGAAAGGATTGAGGCTGGTATTAAGTCTGGTAAAATACAGAAGGGTGCTTCATCAGGCACCGAGAATAAGCCTTTTAAGAAGGAATCCAATGCTGTTTACAGTTCGAAAATCCAGAATAGACTTGAACGCCGCCAAGCTGTTAATGCGGTTGTTATTTCAAGACCTGCTGGTGCTCCTCAGTGCAACAATCAGCCTAAGGCCGAGAGACCTCAAAGATAATTCACTCAGCTCAACATGACTTTATCCTAAATTCTGCCACAGTTATTAAAAACCAATCTAGTGATTCCAAGGGAGGCCCCAAAGAATCCCAATACAACATCACCGAAGTACAACCCTAATGCCCGCTGTGCTTTTTACTCAGATAGCCCGGGGCATGATACAGATGACTGTTGGGTTTTGAAGAACAAAATATAAGACTTGATTGATGCTAGGGAGATTGAGTTCGAGGCTCCTGAAAGACCTAATGTTGTGACTGCTCCCATGCCCAAGCATGGAGTAAACATTGTAGATGAAGACTCGTTTGTGGTTTCTGTGAACGACATTGTTACCCCTTTGATGACTATAAAGAAGAACCTTTTGTTAACCGGTTTATTTCCGGGCTGTGACGAAGGTTGCCGTATGTGTTCTGTCCTACCTACTAGTTGCCATCTTTTGAAGTCAGGTGTCCAACGCCTGATGGACAATAAGGAAATTCTGTTTGAGAAGACTCTTGTTCCTTTGATCCCTACTGAAGAAGTTGCCATTATCACCATTTTCGACAATTCTTCCAAGGCTCCCTCGAGGAAGCCTGTTAGAATTACATTTGTTCCAAGAATTGCACCGTTGATCATCACTGTTCCAGGGCCTATCCCTTATACATTTGATAAAGCTGTCCCTTGGCACTACAGGGATGATGTTTATTATCACGGAGTTAAACAAGATTTGGATGCTGATACTGACGTCAGCAATATTGTTGGACCCTTTAATGTCACCCGCAACAGAAGACTTTTCTCACCTGATATCTCTCCACCAACTGCCCAGAAACCTGTTGTTATTACACCTGTCAGTGTACCTGCTGCTATTCCTGTTCAAGTTCACATTCTTACCCCAGTCGCCGAGTCATTTGACACTCGGGGCAAAGGGACCACTGATGAGCCTTCCCGAACGTAGGCACCGAAGAAAATTACTGTTGAAGCCTCTAGGCAAGAGATGGAAGAAATTCTGAAAATCATCAAAAAGAGCGACTACAATGTAGTCGAGCAGCTGGGGCAAACCCCATCCAAAATCTTTATGTTGTCTCTGTTACTTTGCTCAGAGGCCCATGCCAAGGCTTTGATTGCATTCCTGAAGACTGCACACGTACCTCAAGAAACATCAGCCGATCAGTTTAAAGCTTGTGTGGCAAGTCTGACTGCTGATAATGGGTTAGGTTTCTCTGACGCCGACTTGCCTGCTAAGGGGAGAAATCACAATGATGCCCTGCATGTCTCCATTGAATGCAGGGGCACTACTCTTACTCATGTATTGGTGGATATTGGTTCCTCATTGAACGTTTTACCTAAGAAAGCTCTAGACCGGTTGGATTGTGAGGGTTTAGAATTGAAGCCAAGTAACATTGTTTTCAGGGCCTTTGATGGGTCAAAGAGAATGGTACACGGAGAAGTTGATATTCTGGTGAGGGTTGGTTCTCAGATTTTCACATCTACTTTTTATGTGATGGACATTTGGCCATCCTATTCTTGTTTGTTGGGTCGCCCATGGATCCACAAAGCAGGGGCAGTCACTTCAATGCTCCACTAGATGCTGAAATACCCGGTCAAAGGGAAAATTGTGACAGTGCGAGGGGAGGAAGAGTACATGGTGAGTCACCTCAACTCTTTCCGGTATGTAGATATGGATGGGGAGTTCATTGAGACCCCGTTTCAACATTTTGAAGAGGTTCCCCAGATGCTGGCATCAACTGAAATTGTCAATGAAGATCCTCCTATGAAGATGGCTTCCTTTAAGGATGCCCGGGCTGTTGTTGAGAAAGGTGGGTGTGCAAAGTGGGGTCACCTCCCTGATTTTGCACATAAGACTAACAAATTTGGTTTTGGTTTCACTGCAGAAGCTCAAAGGGTTGTTCGGAATTCACGAATCGGAAGACCTCCCTTGTTTATCAGCAATTCAGGAGTGAATGCCATTGAAGACGATATTGAAGAGTCTGAGTTCGACAGTTGGATCTATCCCACTACTGATGGAGGACTAGTGAGAAGAAAGTGAGAAAAAAAGAATTTCCAGTTCAACAATTAGCAGAGTTAACAGAATTCTCAACAAACTTCTTGTAACTCTAGTATCCTAACTGTCCTTAGAAAATTTAGCTCCTAACCTATAACAAACTTCTTGTAACTCTAGTATCCTAACTAAACTAACATAATTTAGCTTCCAATACAGAAAACGAAATACCACCCTGCATCTTAACAAAAACTGTCAATTCCTAACTGTTTTTCCTAACTCTAACCAACCTATTGCCAATAAACCATAACAGAATTACAAATATTCTAACAACCCTGCATTCCTAAATTAACAACCTCTAACAGAAAACAGAAACTCCTAACAGATTCCAACCTTCTAACCAATTTCAGAACAAACTTCTCTAGCCTATAATAGAATCTCTATGCACAAAGAGGAGAAGGGGGATTCACGATTGATTCACCAGAAAATAGAAGAGGAAATTAGATATAAAAAATACTCACCAAGGAAAATCTTGGATTCATCTTTCTATTTTTCTGTTTCATCATCCTCAAAACTCTCGGCGCTTCACATCTTCAGGCTCCTCTCCACGACCTTCACTCCTCTGCAAATCTTCACCACTCACTTCTGCAATCTTCTCTTCACTCTTCTCTAAAATCACTTTCACAAGGTTCTCTCTCAACTCTCTGCATCTTCAATCATCATCAACCTTCACCATAAGGTCACGATTTTTCATCTCTCTGGGAAAGCTTTCTACAACACATTGATATTTACCATATCTTTGTTCTCTGAACATCGCTCTTCGATTCACAACAAGATTCATCATTCGAATATCGTTGAACCTAAAACAACTCCACTTAATCTGTGTCAATGATCTCGATTCCACAATGTCGCAATAGAACGTAGAAGAAAACATGATACATGTGATTAGCATAGAGGAACCTCCTCTCTACTTTTCTTTTCATCTTCAATCCACTGTCGATTGCACTAAAAACCGAGGCGAGACTCCGCATCATAGGTAAACATCACTCCATTCCTTTCTCTTCCTTGACTTCGCATTTTCTTCATACCAATTTGTTTCTGGATGAGTTATGGCGAAGTAAGACGGAGGCAGTGGCTGTGATATTGCCACGTATATGCGGACAATTGAGAGTATGACGACGGTAGAAGGAGGAGGAATAATTTTGTGAATTTTATGTATGTTGAAAGAGAGAGAAGGATGGAGAAGTGAGGGAGATTTGGTGAGAGGCTCGTGGCGGAAATCGTTGGAGAAGAGCCTTTTGGCCGCCGCGGATGAACATCGAAGGAGATGATGTCATAAAATTTTTAACCCTAGTTGTGCAACACGACACCGTCCCATTCATCTTTTTCTTTTCATTTACTTGGCTTTATTGTATTTTCTATTTAATTCAAAAAATAGCAAAAGATGGAAATTGGTGACGGTGTTAGACTAAGGAGTACGTTGGGCCTCCTCTCTTCACTTTCTTGGCCCAGTACTCTTTATTAGAGACATGATAATATTGTTCATAACAAAAATAACTCATTGGGATCAATTTGCTGGGCCCTATCGCATGTCTACTACATTGCACCCTTGATGGTAACTCAACACCCCCCCTGATCCTCTATTTTTCTTTGTTAGAGTAAAGACTCTCTTTTAATCTTTTTCTATATTTTGGTTAGGATATAAAGAGGTAAAAAACTATAAAATTTGATAGACTTCTTTAATTGATTGTAGAAATTAATTTTAGTTTTCTTTTTTTGGAATTTTCCTTGCATAAAAACTAATAAATAAAAATACGTTTTCCCATATTTTCATGCCGCTTTTCCTTGTTATTTTTAATGTGTTTGTTAATTATGCAAGGTACATTCTTTTTGCTTTCGATCATATAACATAACAAGTAGTTATGTGATCGGGGCATATGGCTTATTCTCGCTTCTGATGCGACATGCCTTGTTTCTCATCATCCTGAGAAATTCATATCGTATTATATGTTGTCCTGATACATGCGATACTTTATGATGTCTTGTGCATGAACTTCTGATTACGCGTTTCATTCGCAATGTGTTTTCTTTTATCTTAGTTGGATATTGTTTTTTGACTCTGTTTGTTTCTTGGTGAAGCTTGCTTGACGCGTACTCCCTGTTTCTCCAGTGCTTTCGTCTGCTCCTGACGACTTGCTCGCTTTGGTAGTCGCTGCTACTACCCTTGTACCTCTTCGCACTTTATTGCATTCCGTTATTACTTTCTAGATATCATGAGAAGTAGGAAATAAATATCGTGCTCTCGAGGTCGTTGTTTAAAGACCTGTAGCAGGCATTCCGCATTTCATTTGCTATATGTGTTGTGCTTGTGATTGCTCCCTATAGGACTGTATCGCTTTCCTCTATTTCTTGTTGATCAATGAGTCACTCAATTTAGAGATTGAGATCACGACTTCGCTCTCAATGCATGCTCCCTATATGACTTTATCGCTTTCCTTTATTTCTTGTTGATCGATGAGTCACTCAATTTAGAAATTGAGATCACGACTTCACTCTCATTGCATGTTCCCTATAGGATAGTTTTGTTATACTTTCTTTGGCATGCTAACTTAGATAGGATCTCTCTAGGTGCTCTCTTGATTTTATTAGCTTATTTGATTTATCCTTATACATATCATGTTCCCTTAAGATTTGCTTGCTCCGTTCGGTTGCAAGTTAGATCTTAGGTTGCAAACCATGCATGCTAACATTAGGTAGATGTTTCTCTTTTGTTAATCCAAACCTTAGGACCACCATTGTATGATAACATTAGGTTAGAGATAAGCTAGTCTCCCTTAGACTCTTTTATTCCATTTTTGCATCCATGCATCTAAAACTAAAACTTCTTTTCTTAGCAAATCAAAAACATGCTAATCATACCTAAACCCTTTTTTCAAGGTAATAAAACACAAACCAATTCAAACCATTTTATACGCTCGAGCACATATTCTCTAAAATCCTTTTCAGGTAAGGACATGATTAATTTACTTTTGTGTCAATGCATAAGTCTCCAATGGTCGAGCTGCGGCAGAGGGCGGAATTAACATTGTCCACATAAAAACACAAAACAAACAAAAACATGTGAGCCGAACTACGGTAGCTCTGATTCCTCAAAAATGATACATAGGCATTGGGGTAGGGCCCAAGCGAGTACAAATTTATTTTCCCTACATTATTTTCTCTTTTCTTTTGCATGCATTCTCCCTTTAGTAGTAGTAAATAGTAAGCATAGATTAAACACACCCATAGTATAGACAACAAGAGTGGATACTGTAGAGTACTATGGGCGCATGGGGTGCTAATACCTTCCCCTCGCGTAACAGACTCCCTTAACCGATCTCTCGGTCGCAAGACCGTGACTTCTCCCTTCTCAGGTTTTCTCGATGTTTACCTTTCGCTCCATGTGGAATAAAAGACGTTCGAAGGCGACTTTATTGTTTGATGATTTTCAGTCGGTTGTTTCAACCGGCTGAATAAATCATCGAGATGAAATCAATCAAGTTTCCATAGAATGTTTTTATCCCACATGAAGAGAAAGGAATACATCGAGTAAAGCTGAGAAGGGTGAAATCAAGGTCAAACAACCTAGAGATCGGGTAAGGGAATCTGTTACGCAAGTGGAAGGTATTAGCACCTCACACGCCAGTAGTACTCTACGGTATCCACTTTTGTTATTCTAATAAAAGGGTGTTTTCAAATCTAAATTTACGAGCTAAAAAATAAGATACAAAGAGGGAACGCATGCAAAAGAAACCACTTGTAAAAAGGAGATATTTACAAAGTTTTGCTCGGTTGAGCCCCGTGACCAGATGCCTTCGTATCATTTTTAAGCAATCAGAGCGACGTAGTTCGGCTCACATGTCTCGATTTCTTTTGTGTTTTTTAATGAATAATATTCATTTTACCTTCTGCCGCAAATCGACCTTTGGAGATTCACGCGTCAACACAAAAGTTAATTAACATGTTCTTATGAAAAGTTTGAAAGAAAGGGCCTGAAGGCGAAAAGAGTTTGCATTGGTTGATATTTTTAACCTTGAAAATAGATTTGAAAGTTGTTAGATGTTTTATTCTTTTTCCAAAAAAAATGAAATTTTTAGTTTTAATGCAATGATGCAAAAAGAAAAGAAAAACATCTAAGGGAGAGTATACTAAATATATCCCTAATGTTATCATACAATGATTTCCCTATGGCCGAGGATTAAAAGGGGAAATCTATATCTACGTTAGCATGCATGGATACATATCCTAATGTCTAGCTCGAAAGATACCCTAATCGAGTGATCCTAAGGGAACATAAAATGGTTCAAATCCTAAGGGAACATGGTATACACAAAGATAAAAACAAACAAATAATCCACATGCTCAAGAGAGCACACACATGTCATGAGAAACACACACTAGCTCAAGTCACAAAGGCCTAACCAAGATATTATGCATTGAGGTAGGTGTTACACCCCGAAATTTACCCTCCTAGTTGTACTTTTATCTGGCTTAGGTTTCATATTCGTTTGCATCTTTTCATTAGGTCATTAACTTAGCATACATATCCTTTTGGCAAGCCTCAACATTTTGCAGAATATGTTTATTTTGTTAATGGACGCTCTCAAAGTATTTTCCATGTTAAGGATCAGTTTGTCGTTTCACAGAGGTGTGTCATGTTCAGGTGTTCTTTCGTCAAGATACCCACGGTGATATATCCATGAATTCAGGTTCGTCTTTAAAACCAATCCTTTGAAGAAGGTCTCTGAATGTGCGTGTTTTCTCGAAGAAATACAGTGAAAAAGTGTGCTGAAGGTGTAGTTTTTGGACACTAAAAATTCATAACTCAAAGCGTGTGGCTCTTTTTGAACCCATTTTAGTGGCCAAAATTCTGTCTCAACGTCATCTATATTTTCATCTCTCACAGCCGGAAGCTAATTCCGCTCGGAAAGGCCCAAAAAATATGGATTTATCAAGAATTTTCGCATAGAAAAATTGTGGCAAATGTTTATTTGCACCACATCTAAAAAATCATAACTCGATCGATTTTTATCATATCAAGTCCGCTCTAAGGGCATTGTCTCAAGCATGTAGTTAGCTAAATTTTTGTTTCCACTTTCAAGAGTAGATGGTATCCCAAAGGCTTCTGTTTTTAGCCCGAAGCGTGTGCAACTCACTAAAAATTCTGAAGCTGGGAATTAAAGTTGTCTCATGCGAAATTTCAGAAATTCATAACTAAATGATCGTTTATCCGATTGGACCCATTTTCAGATAGGAGTTTATTCTCAATGTCGGATACATTTTGGTTTCACATTTCAACTTCAAAAATCACACTGAGGTTCCTGTGAATTTTCCCGGAACGTTTCGCACTCAAGTGAATTAAAATTCTGCATTATTATCTGGGGATATTTGAGGCTCATTAACCAAATCCACTCACATAAGCCCATAATATATATTCTTTTTTTACTCCAATTTCTCTCATAACTCACCAATCTCCACAAACACTCTAAACTTTTCTCTCAATTTTCTCAAAGATTAAACTCAACTTTCTCTCAATTTTGTTCAAGAACACAACAACAACTTCATCTAGATCCAAAAGTCAAGATCAAGAGTAATTCTTCTCCGATTGTTGACCCGTTCGTTGCAATATCTATACCTAAGCCTCCTCTTCACTTCTATCAGTGAGTTTTCTTGAATTAAGCACTTTGTGAAATAAGTGATTTTTTGAATAAGTACTTTTTCTTGATTTTGTTGTTGATTGAAGTGTTAATTGTATAATTGAGGCTTAATTGTTGAGAATTGATTTGAATTGAGGATTTAATTCCATTTTGTTGAATTTCTTATTGAAATAAGTGATTAATTAAACTTGAGAAGTTGATTTTGGTTGTAACTTGAAATTGACATAGCGCTAATGTGTTAATTTTTAGCCTTAGGTGTACTTACACTAGTGTTTAGGTTGATTCAAGAATTAGATTAGAAATTAGGTTGAGTATTGAATTTAGGAATGTGTTAGATTCTTTAATTTAGGTGGAATTAGATGTAGAAAACTAGTTAACACTAAAACTTAGGTTAGGTTAGATACAAATTTTTTGGTGTAGTTTGAGATCTTGAATTCTTGTTAGATTAACAACTAGTTTCTAATTTTTTATGTAGAATTTGTTAAAAGTTTAAGTTAGTTTAGATACTAACATTGATTTAGGATTTGTGGCATCAACTAACATAGATTAGTTTAATTCCTATTCTTTGATGTAATCAAATTCTTGATGTCAAAATATTGAAGGAAATCGACATTGAATAGTTTGATTCGTGAGATTGTATTAAATTCTTGAACTTACAAATTAATCTAAAAAGTGATGACATATCTCATAAGTGGGAAATTTGATGCTAGGAGTTTCTTTAATACATGGATGCCAAGAAACTTCATTAATTTCGTCGCATTTGGTGCATTCAAATGCATTTTGATACGTAACTCTATTTTGTTCTAACTTTTGGACTGTGATGAGTTTTTCCGACTTTCATTAATGAAAACCGATTTTCTTGAACCATCCAAAATCTCTTAGGCAAGTACTTTCTTGATTCAGAATGAAATTTGGCGGAACCTAGTTAATTTCCGGAACCATTGACGCATTTCTATGTCACCTTAACTTTTGCGGTTGATTCCGTATGCTCTTCGATTAGTTTTCTAGCTTTCCGATTAAAGTTTTTCCATAATATCTTGTGTTTCAATTTTGAATTGTGATACATTTTTGTGTGTTAGTTTATATTTTGATGTTAAGTAACATCAATTGGTTTCAATTAATTGCTTGAGAAACTTTGTGAATTTAGCTTATCGGAATACATTTTGATTCACAACTTTTGCGTTTGATAAATTGCGAGTTGATTCTTATTCATCACACTTTTGGCATAAATACATAAACTCGTGAATTAGAGTTGATTTACGATTTGTTGATTAAATTCTGATACATTAAATTCATGTGGTTTTAAGACTTTAATTCCTGATTTTTAGATCAATCTTGAGGTTACATATTCATGTGCATGTTTTGGATAACCTTCTCATGTTAATATTCAAGATTAATGCACTAAACTTTGATTTCCAAATCAATTCATGATGAATATTAAAATGCGTATAATGTTGTCCGGAACTTGTATTTTATATGTGCATTGAGTTTTTCCTTGTGAATAATACATTAGTGTACTTATTTGAGCATTTCTTCGATATCAATAGCAAGTTTGGATGTTTCTAAATGGGTTTTTGCATCAATTTTCATGAGTATGAGGTTGCTGTCTGAGAATGCTATGTTATGCTCCTTTGACTTGTTTGCTTTGTTTTATACATATTCATGCTTCATTTTTGTGCATATTGCTAATTATTATTATCACATTTGATTTTTGTTGTTATCTACTAATAAATTTTGTGAGATGTGCATAATTTTAGAAGCAATTTGGAAGCCAATCGCTTTGGTTACGGATACGCTTTGCTTGCCTATATTGTTCATGCTTCTGACGCAATTTGTTGTTGATACTAGTTTGTGGCGCCCTCCGATATTTTGCCATTCGTAGAGTTTGTTTTTGTGGATTCTTATTATCTATTTGGTATGGTTGCGGGTCATTTATTGTAACATTACATTTACCACTTTCTAGAGATCATGTATAATAGGGGCATTTTATCACTTTCTAGAGATCATGAGAAGTATGAAGCAGGAAATAAAGAGCGTACACTCGAAGTATCTATTTAAAGTTCTGTAGCAGACACCGCTTTCTAAATGCTAACTGTGTTTGTTTAAAATCATACCTTTGAAGTAGGTATTTAGCACATGTATTTACATATGTTCTTGCATTATATTACAAATGATAAGTCCTCAAAAGGAGGTAAGTAGGGAGGGTCCGTAATTGACCCCCGCACATTCTAGTCCATGTTATCCTTAGCTCACGTTGTACGTTGATGCTTCGGAGTCGTGTAGATCATGTGCATCGAGTTGGTCATATGGAGAAGGGTTCGCAACCAATCCTCACACTTTGTCAGGAATTCGTAATGGCCATTGTTGATACTCTGCTATCCGCTTGTTTGCTATGGGTGATCCGCTCCCCTTAGCTAAAGTAATGATTTTCTTTTTTATTTCATTTGTCTCCCGCTTGTTTGCTTTGGATGATCCGCTCCCCTTAGCTAAAACATTTCTCTTGTTTCCCCCATCCTTTTGAGTCAGTATATGTAACTCATGTTTGTGTGATTTTACCAAAGCACTTGTTTGCTTATTTATTTGCTATATCATGCTTTCCTTAGGATCGCTCGATTAGAGTAGCTTTCGAGTTAGACATTAGGATATGCATTCATGCATGCTAACATAGGGTAGAGATTTCCCTTTTAAAACTCAACCTTAGGGTCAATCATTGTATGATAACATTAGGGATAGATTTAGGTTAGTCTCCCTTAGATGTTTTTCTTTCTTTTGCATCCTTGTATTAAGACTAAAACTCTTTTCTTGAAAAAATCATAAAACATCTAACAACTTTCAAATCCTTCTTTAAGGTAAAAGATATCAACCAATGCAAACTTTTTGCACCTTCGAGCTTTTCTTTCAAAGTTTTTTAAAAGAACATGTTAATTCCCTTCTGTGCTAACGCATGAGTCTCCGAAGGTCAACTGCGGTATAAAGAGAAATTAATATTGTTCATTTAAAAATGCAAACCAACAAAAACTTTTGAGTCGAACTACGGCTGCTCTGATACCTTAAAAGGGATACGTAGTCATTAGGGTAGGGCCCGAGCGAGCATAACTTTATTTTCCCTACATTATTTTCTCTTTTCTTTCGCATGCATTCCCTCTTTGCATTTTCTTTTTTCTCTTAAGCTTAGATTTGAACACACCCTTTGATTAGAACAACATGAGTGGATACCGTAGAGTACTACGGACGTGTGGGGTTCTAATACCTTCCCCTAACCAAAAAAACTCCCTTACCCGTATCTCTCAGTCGTTTGACTGTTATTTCTCCTTTCTCGGGTTTACTCGATGTTTTCCTTTCCCTTCCAGTGGGATAAAAGACGTTCGATGGCGACTTCATTGATTTTATATCCGATAACGGTTCAGCCGGTTGTTTCAGTAAGAAATGGGAAGCTTTAGCCAAGGGGTCATATCAACCGTGGCAAATAAGCGGGGTAGGATACAGGAAGGTTTAGCCAAGGGGTCATATCAATTGAGGCAAACAAGCTATCTGTAGGAATACAATCCATACCGTGTCATCATATTGCCAGGTAAGAAGAGTAAGTGATAAAAGTGATAAACATAGAGCGTCAATGTTGACCAACAGGAGCTCAAGACAAAGTGTGGGGAATCGATTACAAATCCCTTTTCTATCTGACCGAATCGTTAATAGGAACAACACACTCCAAAGCATCATGGTGCGTCACGCGCTAAGGGTGACACGGACTAGAATGGGCGGGGGTTGATTGCCAACCCTTTTCTGCTCTCCTTCTTTAGGGACTTATCAATGGGAATGAGAATGGGCGCATCTTTTTGAGGTCTTTAGGCACAAACGTAAACACACAGTAAAAACGCCTAATTTAAGGTAAGTCTTTAAACAAGACACAAACACAGTTAGCATATAAATGAAGAATTTCCTTAAACAGGTCTTTAAATAAACCAGAGGGATTCCTGACATGATCAGCAACGAAAGTCCCTGTCATACATCTCTATCCTAGTTCTCATGGCATTAGAAAACTATAAAATGCGGTAAAAATGCAAGAGATAATGGAAATAAATCAGACTACCAATCGAACAAAAGCGTGTCACTAAACTGACAACAAAAAGAAACAGAGAACCTCGAACGAGCTAGCATCAACAACAAACAAAGTTAGAATATGCGTCGAAGCACTAAAGCAACCTAAGTGGTGTGTGTCTGACACAACTGAACAAGTATCCTGCAAAAAAACCAACGATCCAGACAATACACAATATACAAGTAAACGCCTAATAACTGAGGGACAAAAGATATCAACATATGAAGAGTGGTACCTCACACATGAAATGGGGTACTGAGATGTCGACACATGAGAAATATGGTATCCCACAAATAAAGTTGAATACCGAGAAAGTAATCGTCATTAAAATCTCTTATGGTAATCCTTGTACGAACTCAATAAACAAGTTAGTGATAACAAGAAAGGAACCGACAATTACATCATCAGCTCAAAATGTGAAAATCAAGTGATGTCACAAAATGGTAAAAGCGGTTATGTCAAATCACAAAGTGTACATGAAATAAATCCGAAGCAAGCAAACATAAGTGCAATGGCATACACATAACCAAGGAAACATTAATACAAGTTAAGTAAACGTCAAACACAAGATAGATGTTAATCGGTATAAAAAACTACAAAATCGAGAAATAGGCGTCAAAATTTATCAATCTGGAATTAAACTAAAATCACATGGTTGATTGCAAACGTATCAACAGACTTAAAAATGAACTCGATTTAAATTATTTCTTCCCGGAAGCGAGACTTTTAGGTCAATTTTGTCGGCTGACAGTAGCGAAAGGCGGAGAAAAGTATCCGAAACTAAAAATAAAGTACACCAATAGCTTCGGAATCATAGAGAAAGTCAAGTTCCACTAATCATAAGTGTAAAAACTCATCATGGTTAGGAAATTAGCTCAAAAATGAAATTATGTCAGGGTTAGAAAAAATTCTAAAATTGTGACATTTTCCACTTATCTCAAGTTTTTGTGTATCAAAAGAGGTTGGTAATGTATCTTGAGTCAAATGGAAGATTTTACAATTCATTGATAAGCAAATGTTAGTACGAGTGTATGCACGTTCACACAATTACAATTACATGTTATGGATATATTAATGTAAGTGAGCAAAACTAGAATTTAACACTAAGTATTAGTAAGCAAGACTTGAATATTAGTACTTGAAATTAGTAAACAAGAGTATGCACATTGAGGTGAATAGCATGAAACAGACACATTATAAGTTAGTAATCACGATTCTGGAAAATTAGCATTTAGGCACAAAACAATTAAGCTCAAGACTCAACCAATTTCGGATCTATACATATTTGTTCATAATATCAAGAATCCAACATCAACATAAAAAATTACAATTAACTCTATGTCAAAAGATTAGCATAATATCAATAATTAGTTCTTATGTCAAGAATTAGCAATACAATTCTATGAGGAATTTCTATATACACCTAATGTGCAAAGGTTATGTCTACAAATCTATGTAAAAATCTACATCACAAATTCACATAGACATTATAACAAACACATTATATGCACAAGAATATTACAAATTTTATGTCAAGAATTCTATATCTAAACTAGTATACTTCATCAATTCATGCACAATTCACATAAACAAATCAAATTACTCAAGTATTCAACAAAACTATGAGAATCAAGTAATGTTACCTCAGAGAATTTGTAGAAAATTAGAAGTTGAATGATATTGATGATGATGCTTGCGATAGAAAAGAGAGAAGGGAAGGAGTGTCTGATCGGAACTACCGTGAACAAAGGGAGTATGCGACAGAGGAGAAGGCTGCAGGCGGAGGGTGGATCACCGGAGGGAGGCTAAACCAAAGAGACGGTGGCAGTCAGGGAGAGAGAGGCTGTGAGTTCTTCTTGGAGGGAGAGAGAGAATTTTCTTCTCTTTGATTTTTGTGTTGTTGTGTTGAGAGAATGTGAGTGAGTTTGAGAGAATAGAAAATGAAAGTGGAGAAAGGAAATGAGATTATGAGAGTTTCCATGTAAAAATTTGGAATTCAAATATATATAGTTTGACTTCAAAGTGGTCTTTGGCTTTTTTTTCCCGGCTTTTTTGAAGTATACTCGATACAAAACCCAATTCTCATGATAATTGGTGCGAAATCAAGACCTACAGTCAAAAACAAAATCTTCTACGATGAAATGTGCAACACAGTGCAAAAATAACGGACACGATATGACAAAAATTGAGTGAGTTAGACAACTTTAAGTGACATGACCTCAAATCAAAAATTATAAAAGTGGATTTTTCAGTTTATTTCGAGCTTAAGTGACAACAGCGTTCCTCTCAGAGTAATATACAGATTTGGGACCTGAAGCAAAGTTTTAGACGATGAAATTTGTGACGCAACGCAAAAAGAATGGACTCAATCGGATAGTAGAATGAACCAAAACTACTTTTTCTCAATTAATTTCAGTGTTCAGTCCGGAAAGAACGCCTTGAATGACAATGCTCCGATCAAAATTTTAATTTGGCACCTGAAGAAAACTTGTAGCTGACATCATTTATGAAATGTTTCCAAAAGAACCATCTCGATACGATAAAAATAGAAGGAGTTATGAATATTACAATATCGAGAAATGGTAAATTATAATTCCGGTTCAGCACAATTATTTTTCTGGTAATGCGTAATTCCGGGGACCTTCCTCAAAGAATTAGCTTTCGGTCTAAACTCGAGTTGAAGAGGACATCAAGAAATAATTTTTTCTGTGAGAACCGCTCCAAAATGTTATTCCGGTCAAAAGTTATGAATTTTTGAATGTCCGCAAAATTATGGTTGAACACAGTATTTTCATTATTTTCCAGTGTATCACTTCCAGAAGAATCGCGTATTCGGAAGCCTTCCTCAAAGAATTAGCTTTTGGTACAAACACGAGAGTTGGAGAAGACATGAAGACAATTTTAATGCCTCAAGAATCTCCCCAGAAACAGTATTCCAATCAAAAGATACAAAAAATTTATTACCCGTGTGACGACGGACCAGCATATTCAGTATATTGTCTTCAAAGAATTAAAAATTCCAGCAGATTTTCTTCATACAATTAGCTTTTGATTTGAACATGAGAAATGATGAGAGAATCAATATAATCTCAACGCTCGAGGAATCTACTGAAAATACCAAATTGGATGAAAGTTACAAATTTCCAAACACTCGGTGAACAGATAACCATTCATTAAATCCAAATACTGCTTTAGAGAAAAGAAATTATTCAGAGACTTTCTGCACATAATTGACTACTGGCCTGAGCAGATGAAATGAAGAAAATACCAAGACGGTTCCTATGCCCAGGGAATCAGCTTGAAATAGTACTTTAATGGCAAGTTGCAAATTTCTAAGCACAAACCAGCAAATACACTGTTTCTGGTTCACAGCCCCATAAATTCACCGAAACACCCAATTCCTCTACAATTCAGAGTGCATTGAAATACATGAGAGCTTTGATGAAGACTTGATTTGCAATTGCTTGGATAACTTGGAGACTGTGTAGAGCACATTAAACATAGAAAACCTTAAATTTCTATTTTTACTGTACCGCTTGGTAAAACACTTGTCTCGAAACTTGATGCTGATAAAATGCCTTGATCCCATGAGTATATATCCAATGACATGTATGTATGCATATGATAATGAAATATAAGCCAATTAGAATTAAAAATAAAGAGGGAAAATTTTGGGGTACAACAGCCTCCCCTATTCAATCTTCTTTAACACGAGGGAGAGATTAGCGCAAGCCTTTCGAACAATCAGGGTGGAAGAGGATTGAATATTTAATAGAACCATAAAATTTACACTCTAAAGCCCAGTCAGATACTATTTATTTTTTGGTTTTCGGTATATATTTTTTGCTTTTGCGGCTAGTGGTTATCAAGGGTAGATGTATGCCAGGTCAAGGTTAGACACACAAAAGAGAGATTGAATATCAAGGAACATGTGTTCGGAGTTGGTAGCGAACACAGTCGACAAAGACTAGCCAAAGGAAACCCTATCAAAGATACCAATAATATATGTCCGAAGAAAAGGACACATATGAAAGATATCGAATAGATATGCCCGGAGCTGGTAGCGGACACAAGAAAGAGATCAGATGAAAGGACTCTTACGAGGGTATCACATACATATGTTTGGAGTTGGTAGCGAACACATGACAAGAGGGAGACTGGAGGAAAGGTCTCTATCCAAGATACCAAATATATGTTCAGTTTTGATAGCGAAATACAACGGGAAGGAGACCGAAGGAAAGGAATCTAACCCAAAGATATCATGAGTACACGTCCGGAGCAAAAGACATATATAAAGGAGACATCAAATGTACGTGCCGGTAGTTGATAGCGAACATATACAAAAGAGACATACCGAAGAATGCTCTAACAAGGATATCAACATGTCTGGATTTGGTAGCAGACACATAAGAAAGAGACCGGAATAAAGGAATCTAACCAAGATATCACATATACATGTATTGATTTGGTAGCAGACATAAAATAGGAGAGAGGCTGGAGGAAATGACTCTAACCAAAGATATTATAACTATATGCTCGGAGTTAGTAGCGAACAAATACGAAAGAGGCCATATGAAAGGAATCTGTCGGAGATATCAGGAATATACGTCCATATAAAAGGACATATACAAGGAGAGAGGATGGAGGAAAGGGCTCTAACACAAGGATATCAGGAATATACATCCGGAAGAAAGGAAATATAATCAAAGATATCGATACTACATGTATGGAGCTGGTAGAAAACATATAACCATAAAGAGACCGGAATAAATGACCCTTTAAACAAGATACCATAACCACATGTTCGGAGGAAATAACATATGCGGCAAAGACAGAATGAAAGAACTCTATCGAGGATATCAAGAGTATATGTTCGGAGTTGGTAGCGAACATATAACAAGAAAGAGATCGGAGGAAAGGACTCTTTACAAAGATATCACGAATATATGTTCGGAGTTGGTAGCGAAGATATATGAAGGAGACCGGAAGAAAGGACTCTATCGAGAATATAAAATATGCATGTCCGAAGTTAGTAGCAGACATAAAAGATAATGGGTATGAGTCAGGTAAAATTAGACACATACAAACAAGGAAGAGATCGACCGAAGAAGGCTCTAACAAGGAATGCTAACCGAAGATAGACTCTTGGAGAAAGAACATCGATCAAAGGTGAACTTACTGGGGATAAAGTATACAAGTCTGGTCAGTGTTAGACATATATAAGAAAGAGACCGACTGAAGCTGACTCTACCAAAGGACACTTGAACATAGGCAAACCTTCAAAGACAAGGAGACTAACTGAGGGTAAACTCTTAGGGAAAAGGACTTACCGGGGGTTCACATTTGTATTCAACCAGAATAGAACATCGGTTAAAGGTGAAATCACAACTGAAAAAGAGACCGACTGTAGGAATATAGACAAAGATTTCCAACACACACTGATCTTTAAGAGGTTCCAAAGTCACAAGAATCACAATATCCCACCGGCCAAAGGCGGGGTGTAATTCTTCAAGAGTGGAAATTATCTGAATTACCACACACCAAGTATGGATACTTAAATACTCGAGAAATAAGAAAGGTTATAAATCGACTCTTAGTAGCACTCAGAAGGTAAGGCAAACACGGGTAGAAATAACCAAGGGCTTGCAAGGGAAAGGGAAAACCATGACTCATTGGGGAAATAGAAATCACCAAAGACCCGTGTGATGGTAAATCAAAGAGAATCCGTTGAGAAAACATGAAAGGATTACCCTAGGCTTACTGCAGAGGTAATTCAAATCTGAGCGCATGATAATTTGGTTACTGTAGGTAAACATAATTGGCCTATACCTATGCATGTTTGAATTTTTTTAATATTTTGGTAGATGAAATGTAATGATGCATGTTTAGCGATGCACTTGGGAAAACAGGGAAATAATCAACTGCTGAGAAGACAAGAGACTTCCGAATGATTATTCTTGCACATCTGATCCTTTGTAGAAAATAATCAGTCTAAACTTCAATGGGGAATCGAGATTCAGAACCATCAACTTCTAATAATCGATATCACTGGGGAAGTAACTTCCTGGGGAGAGTATTGAAAAATTAAGTTACAGTTCAGAGAAAAACTTGAACTCTGATCCAACTCTTCAACTCCCTTAGAACATCCCTTCATCTTCTGTTCGAATGAGGAGAACTTCGCTGGGGATGGAAAATTCCTCAGGTAGAATTTCTTGACGAACATAACATCTACCGGGTAATTAGAAAATTTCTTAAATAAAAATAATTTTACTCAAATCACACTGGGGATATTACCGTCGGGGTAAAATGTTAGAACATAGTTTTGTTCTACATCCTTGTAATAGTTTTGATGATAACAAATACAAGATATATATAACGAAAAAATATGCTCTCTAATAATGTATATGAATATGCATAGAAGTTCTAATGAAAGAAGCATAGAAGATGATGAGAGATTTACATTTTGAAGCTCTGATTAGACACAACAAACTTAGAAGCAAATATGTGTAACAAGCTAAATAGAAGAAGTTTTTATGTTATAACTTCTGAAGCACCAACGCTGCAAGCAAAGCTCTGATATTCTGATAAGTAAAGTTCTGTAAGAATAAAAGAAGTCTCAACACACTCATCTATACAACTGTTTTAAAGATTTAGCACTTCAGCTACACATTGATAGTAAAAACTCTAATATGCAAAAGAATCTTCAACGTATCATCCAAGTTCTAATATAAAGAAACTCTGAGGATCTAAAGTCTCAACGGTAATATTCTTATTCTTATAAGATCCCAAGGAAGCAAAGTTTTGATACGTTACAACTCATTCATTACAAATCAAAAAGTAACGGCTGAACCAAGACAAGATCTATATTTTTGGAAAGTACATTAACAACTCTTTATCAACCTTCTAAAAACATCTTCTCATGTCCCTTATGCCTCGCCTATAAAAAGAAGACTATGAAGAAGGAATCAAACACAACACTACTATGCACTCAAAAAGAAATATTTTTACCAGTCCCATATTGTGCTTTAAACATGTGCATACATCACTGTTGTGATATAGTTTTGTTTAGAAACATCATTGTACACATTCTTTATTGATTTATTTTGTAATACCTTGAGAAAACCGAGTTGTGGTTTAGACTCAAGAAGACATTGACGGTATATTGTGTATGTGTAATCAAGTTTTGATTAGTGTATTAAGATCTCGTTTGAGGGAGGCAAAATCACCTTGGATGATGGACTGGAGTAATTTGAGTTCAAACAGACCAGGATAACTAACGTGTCATACTGTCATATTTTTAAAAACCCCAATTCACCCCCCCCCCTTCTTGTGTTTTTCCACTCTTCAATTGGAATCAGAGCGCCTGATTCGGGGTGCAAACACTTATCCGTGTCAAAAAAAGATCATAGCAAGAAAAACTCTATGGTGGGACCAAGTCAGATCATCAACAATTATAACCATGATGAGAAAAATAGAACCAACGACAAACCTCCAATTTTTAATGGTGAGAACTTCGATTACTGGAAAGACAAAATCGAAAGTTTCTTTCTAGCTCATGATGCTGATATCTGCGATATGGTGACTGATGGATACAATCATCCAGTTGACGAAAGCGGTCAAAAAATTGACAGAGAGAAAATGACAGATCAACAAAAGAAAGAATTCAGAAATCATCACAAGGCCAGAATAATCCTCTTGAGTGTTATCCCGTACACTGAGTATGAGAAGATCACGAATAGAGAATCAAGTAAAACATGTTTGACTCTATGAGAACGACACATGAAGGAAACACACAAGTCAAAGAAACCAAAGCTCTTGCACTCATTCAGAAATATGGGGCCTTCAAAATGGAAGAAGATGCAACAGTTGAAACAATGTTCTTAAGGTTTCAAATTTTGGTTGTTGGGCTAAAAGTTCTGGACAAAGAGTACTCAACATCAGATCATGTAAAGAAAATAATCAGAAGCTTACCCAAGAAATGGAGACCCATGGTCACAACCTTAAAACTAGCCAAAGATCTGAATAAAATATCTCTTGGAGAACTTATTAGCTCCTTGAGAAGCCATGAGATAAAACTAGAAGAAGATGAGCCACAAAAGCAAGGTAAGTCTCTTGCCCTTAAATCTAATAAAAAATATGAACCTAGAGTTTTTCAGGAAAAAGAAGAAAGCTCTGGTGGATCCTCGTTAGAAGAAGACGAACTATATCTTCTCTCCAAAAGAGTCAATCAGCTATGGAAGCACAAACAAAGGAAATTTAGAAACCCCAGAAGAACAGGAAAACACTCTTAATCATCTTCTGGATATATAAAATCTAGAAACAAAGATATTGTATGTTACGAATGCAACGAACCAGGTCACTACAAAATTGACTGCCCAAATCTTCAGAAAGAAAAGCCTAGAAAGAAGTTCTCCAAAGAAAAGAAGAAAATTCTTATGGAAACAAGGGATGACTCAGAATCTTCTGAAGCTGAAACAGAATCAGAAGATGAACTAGAAAACATAGCCTTAATGGCCAACATATCAGATGACACTGAATCATCTGAATCATAATCAAACTCAGAGGAAAAAGAGGTATTATCTAACTTTTCTAGATCTCAATTAGAAGATAGTCTGTCAGAAATTCTTGAAAGATATCAACAACTTTGAGTCAAAAACAAGAACCTGAAACATGATCTAGTATTTGACTATGAAGAAACTAAGAAACTATAAACAAAAAACTCTGAGCTAAAAGAAACTATCTCTAAACTTGAAAATTAAAACTACGTTATTAAAAATGAATTACAAAAAGCTCAGAAAGAAACGGTTTCAGAATTTTCAAATAGTTATGATAAAATCATAAAAGAATATGATCATAGCTTTCAAAAATTTCTAGCTAAAAACATAGATAGGAGCAAGATGGCTTCAATGATCTATGGAGTTAGCAGAAATGGCTGAAAAGGTATAGGATATTTGAAACCAAGGAGAGAAGAAACATATCAACCAAAGAAAGTTGATGATATAGTTATAAAACACACACCTCTCTATTCACACTTTACATATGGACATGCACACGATATAAAATATACTAGTAATTATTTCTCTGCAAAACCAAAATTCAAACAGAATTTTGGAAACTCTAACAAACAAGGACCTAAAAAGATATGGGTACCTAAGGATAAAATCATCTATGTTGCAGATGTCTTTAACAACAAAGTTGAAACACCAATCTTGGTACCTGGACTCTGGATGCTCTCGACACATGATGGGAAGAAATCATATGTTCCAAAGCCTTGAGCTGAAATCTTGAGGCTATGTAGGTTTTGAAGGGAATCCGAAAGGAAAGATTATTGGCTCTTAAACTATTGGTAACGATACACTTCCCTCTATAAATAATATTATGTTAGTAGATGGATTAATCCATAACCTATTATCCATAAGTCAATTAAGTGATAATGGTTATGATATAATATTTAATCAAAAGTCATGTAAAGAAGTTAGTCAGAAAGATGGGTGTATCCTTTTTAAACTAAAAATTAAGAATGTAAAATGACTTATGTCTGTTAACAATGAGCAATCGGTATGGAACATAAGATTGGGGCATGTTAGTATGGAAAGAACATCTTAGATTAACAAACTCAATCTGGTCAGAGGACTTCATAACTTGAAGTTCAGCTCAAAATCTTTATGTGATGCATGCCAAAAAGGAAAGTTTGCAAAACCCTCTTTCAAATAAAAAAATGTTGTTTCTACCTCTAGACCATTAGAAATTCTGCATATAGATCTATTTGGACTAGTGAAAATTGCATCCTTCAGCAACAAGAAATATGGATTAGTGATCGTAGATGACTATAGCAGATGGACATGGGTAAAGTTATTAAGACACAAGGATGAGTCACATTTTGTGTTCTCTACTTTTTGTAACCAATTTCAAAATGGAAAAGAATTTAGAATTGTTAAAGTCAGAAGTGATCATGGTGGGGAATTCGAAAACAAAAGATTTAAAAACATTTTTAACGAGAATGACATATCTCATGATTTCTCTTGTGCTAGAACTCCTTAACAAAATAGAGTTGTAATACGAAAGAACAAAACTTTACAAGAAATGGCCAGAACCATGATCAACGAGACTAACATTGCTAAAAACTTCTGGGCATAAGAAGTTAACACAACATGTTATATTCGGAATAGGATCTCAATAAGACCTATTTTAGATAAGACTCCATATGAACTATGGAAGAACAGAAAGCCCAACATCTCTTATTTCCATCCATTTGGATGTATTTGCTTTATATTGAACACTAAAGATCATTTGAACAAGTTTGATTCTAAGGAACAAAAGTGTTTCAAGTTAGGATACTCTGAACGCTCAAAAGGTTATAGAGTATACAACATAGAAACACAAATTGTGAAAGAATCTATTAGTTTCAGATTTGATGATAAGCTTGGCTCTCAAAAGTCAAAGCAGGGTAAATTTTTTGCAGATATAGAAGTTTAAATTATAGGTACTGAAGACAGATCTTCAGAAAATCATAATACAAAATCTCAACCAAATACAGAAGAATATGTCACAAATATTACAATAGATTCTGAAGAATCCATCCAGAAAAGACAATCCAGAAGAAACTTAGCACATCCAGAAAACATGATTTTATGGAAGAAAGATGACTCAATAAGAACAAGATTAACATTCAGAATTTCTGAAGAATCACTCATGGGATTAGTATCTCTGGTCGAGCCAACTTCCATTGACGAAGCTCTTATAGACAATGACTAGATCTTTGCAATGCAGGAAGAACTAAATCAACTTACCAGAATGATGTGTAGAATCTAGTCCGTAAACTAAAAGGCTTTAGCATCATTAGAACCAAATGGGTCTTTTGAAACAAGCTAAAAAAACAAGGAGAAGTCTTCAGAAACAAAGCACGAATGTTTGCACAAGGTTATAGTCAGTATGAAGGGATAAATTGTACAGAAATGTTTGCTCCAATATCCAAGTTAGAATCTATCATACTTTTAATTTCTTTTGCTGTAAATAATGGCATCACTCTTTATCAGATGGATCTTAAAAGTGCTTTTTTAAATGGCTACATTGATGAAGAAGTTTATGTGCACCAACCCCATGGCTTTGAAGATACAAAACATCCAGAATATGTTTATAAACTTAAGAAATCATTATATGGCCTGATACAAGCTCCCAGAGCTTGGTATGGAAGACTAAGTAACTTTTTGTTAGTAAATGATTTTACAAGAGGAAAGGTGGACACAACCTTATTCTGTAAACTATTTAAAAATGACATTATGGTCTGTCAAATTTACTTAGATAATATAATTTTTGGATCTACTAAAGCCTCTTTGGGGAAAGAATTTGCTAAGTCTATGCAGGAAGAATTTTAAATGATCTTTATGGGTAAACTCAAGTTCTTTCTGGGTATCCAAATTAATCAAACTCTAGAAAGAACCTACATTAATCAAAGCAAATATGTCAAAGAACTTATGAAGAAATTTGATTTGTCAGAATGTAAGCCATCCAAAACTCCTATGCATCCTACATGCATTCTGGAAAGGGAAGAGGTAAGTAAGAAAGTAGAACAAAAGCTCTATAGAGGTATCATTGGTTCTCTCTTATATTTAACAACTTCAAGACCTGATATTTTGTATAGCGTTTGTCTTTGTGCCAAATTCTAATCAGATCCTAGAGAATCTCACTTAAATCAGTTAAGAAAATTTTCAAATATCTGAAAGGTACTACTAATCTTGGTCTTTGCTATAGAAAATCTAGAGAATATAAATTAGTAGGGTACTGTGATGCTAACTTTACCGGAGAAAGAATAAAAATAAAAAGTACTTCTGGAAGCTTCCAGTTTTTGGGAGACAACCTAATCTCGTGGTCCACCAAAATACAATCCACTATTGCACTGTCAACTGTTGAAGCTGAATATATAGTTGCAAATGGATGCAGTACACATACACTCTAAATGAAGAGTCAGATTGAAGATTTTAACATTTATGAGAGTAACATTCCCATCCTCTACAATAATATTTCTGTTATTTGCCTTTCTAAAAATCCTATTTTAAATTCTAGGGCTAAACATATACAAATTAAACACCATTTTATTAGGGACTATATTCATAAGGGAATTATTTCTTTAAAATTTATAGACACATACCCCCAATGGGCTGACGTCTTCACTAAACCCCTTTCTGAAGATAGATTTAATTTCATTCCGAATTACCTCAATATGGAATTATGCCCAGAATAAAAATGTAGTTTCTATAAATTTAATCCTTAGAACTTTCTACTTTAATTTTTTTGTGAACATTTGAACAATAGTTCTTCAGAAGTGAGAAGGAAATTTGTATTAGAAACTATCCAGAAGATCTGAATATTTTCCAAAAAATGTATCATTTCTAAGATAGAAGTAAGCCGTTCACCATATCAACATCTGTCAACTCTAATCTCAAGGTCACCATCTAAGGCTGAACACGTGTTCAAAATCTGAAGGGACTGAAATAGTTGATTTGATGCACTGAGGCGTGCGTCAAATTTGTAACTGTTCAAAATCTTTACGCTATCCCTCTTTTCAGAAATCATTAATGCACTTAATCATTGTTTTTATTTCTTTTAATTAAAATTAATATTTCTGTTTTCTTCCTTTGGCTATTTATACCTCACTCTCTCACAAACACTCTCACATCTTCACTGTCACTCACTTTTATCTCTTCACTTGCTCCTCTTTCAAAACCCTAAAAATATGTGAACAATGGCTTCCTCTCATCAAATTTCTCAAGATTCTCAAATCAACATTCCTGGTTCTTCCTCTACTAATGAAGAAAGGTACGTTGAACCACTAAGAACTCTTCTCACTCTTGGTGATTCTCTGGAAGTTATATGTGAACTTATTGTTAATTTTGTGAGTATGAAAGAAAATGGGTATGACTTAACGCCTGATGTTGAGTTCCAAGAATGAAAGAAATACTTTGATCGTCTAATAGGTCCAGTTTTCCCAAAATTAGTGAAAGAATTTTGGATCCATGCAACAACTTCTAATCATCAGGCAACATCTTATATTATGGGAAAGAAGATTGTCATCACTGAAGATCATATTAGAAAGCTTATAGGTCATGACGACAGCGGTATCAAATGTAGTGAAATGGAAGAAAAAGGTTCTGACCTAGCCATCGTCTCAAAAGAAATATTTTCCTCTGGAAAGCCCTCAAACAAAATCAAATATCTGAAGGATTATCTCAAAATTTGGTTTAAAATAAGTCTGGTGTGCATCAATCACAGAAAACCAACCAGCTCTCTTGATTACATCAACATTGATCAACAGTACCTTCTGTACTTCATCGCCACCAAAGCCAAAGTTCATCTTCCTCATATTATGTTCAACCATCTGAAGACAAGTAACAAAGAAACAAGGGAAGAAGAAAGAACCAAGAGAGATTGGATTCCTTTGGGAAGACTCATTTCAGATATTCTCACAGAAAATAGACTGATAGAACATATGACTGAGGCTAAACAAGCAAATGTTTTGGAACCATGTGCTAGAAAGCCTCTAAATGCCAAGAATCTGAAGAAAATGAAGATAATTGACACCATTAAGAAGGATCCAACACTCACCACCAAGGAAGTAATCACCACCAGAAGAGTGCCTCTGAAGGATTTTCCTCTCTTCACTCAAGTAGACTCCTCTCTAGAAATTGTCCTCATGTATCTAAAAGCCTGCAAGAGTGATGGTACGATTCCAGATGTGGATATTCTTGATCTAAGGCAACAACCTCTAGAAGTTGCTACCAGAAAGTCAAGAAAAGGGAAAGCTGCTGGAGAAGGAACTTCTCAGAAAACCCCCAAAGCTTCCAAAAAGAAAGGTAACTCATCTTTTGTTTCTGTTATTGAATCAATATTTTTATCAATATCTGAAACCATCTCATCTCCAAAACCTATCAAAGATCCATCTCCTCAAACCCTTGATGATTTTGACTAGAAATTGATATCTCAATACCTACAGATAATCCTCTGATTAATCTACCTTTTACCAATTTGATCAGACTCAACCAGAACTTGCACAAGTTCTTTCTGATATTGATCAATTTGAACCGTTGTTTGAAGCTCCCCAAACCGAAAATCCAAATATTGACTTTGATACCACGTCAGTCATTCCAGGCATCACTTTTCCACTCATGATCTCTCAACCACAAATAATCCCCACAACTACATCACAAGCTCACTCCATTCTAGATATTCCATCTCCCTATAATTCAACACCACCAAACTCACCCATAATTCTTTTCGACTCCCCCACTCACACTGACTACCCAGAAGATCCCCTCAGAACCATCATTGATTTAGAAGCTTGGGACAATCTTGTCACATATTCTCAAAAAATAGCCATTCCAAAACCACACACCAAAAATATCCAAATCAGATGTTGGTAAAGCTCTGCTAATTTTTTAAACAAAAATACGGGAATGGGTTAACTCCTTGAAGCAAACTTGCATGGAGAATCTTAACCCAGCTGCTTCTGATTCTCACTGGAATCAATTCTGAAAATGGTTTAACTCTGAATCTTTAAAGCTAAAGGAACTCAACTATGAAATCGCTCAACAGAACTTCTATGATCACCTGAAAATCTTTAAGGATCAAGTTCTACGACACTGGGTAAAGAAACCCCACCTTCTTTTGGAAAACACCTCTTGGGAAGCCTGTCAGACATCAGATTATAATGAACCTTTTCCTAAACCTCAACCTCTTCCTCTGGTCATGTTTCAAGATAAAGGCAAGACAATTAAAGATTTTCCTGAGCAAGAATCTGCTGCAGTTAATTCTGAGAATGTGGGTTCTTCTGTTGAAACAACCTCTCTTGTGTTGAAAACTATGGAGGAGTTGAAGAAAGAAAATGCAGTGTTTAAGGAAAGTCTAGACAAATAGGATGAAACGGGCAAATAAATCAAGGGCATGCTTGGGAAACAAGAGGAATAAACAATCAGATCAAGAGTTTATTGGAAGCCTTGTTCAAACGACTTCCACCTCCTCAACCTTAGTTCTGATATATTTTTTTGTTTTTGCTATGTTTGTTTCTTATTTCAATATTCTATTTATTTACCTCCTTCTGTTTATCTTAATCCACTTTGAATACAAAATTCATTTTGTTCTATTAACGTGTTTTTATTTCTTTTTTATTTTTGACAAAAACGGGGAGAACGTAAGATATTTTTATTATAACAGTGTCGAGACTTAGTCTTAAACATTTTGAATATCATAACTTCTATTTTATCTTTTGAAAGTAGACTGCAAAAATATCTTGAAAGTAACTTATGAAAGTAACTTCTATCACGTGGACGTATCAAAACTTCCATCACAAACTCTGATCAGAACATCTTCAGGGAAGTATTTTTTCTTTATCCAAGTATTTAACTCAGAAGGAGACTCTAATTCTTTATGCTCTTAAGTAATATATCAAAATATATAAGTTTTTGTCATCAACAAAAAAGGGGAGATTGTTAGAACATAGATTGGTTCTACATCCTTCTAATAGTTTTGATGATAACAAATACATGATATATATATATATATATATATATATATATATATATATATATATATATATATATATATATATATATATATATATATATATATATATATATATATATATATATATATATATATATATATATATATATATATATATATATATATATATATATATATATATATATATATATATATATATATGAAGAACAAATATGCTCTCTAATAATGTATATGAATATGTAGAGAAGTTCTGATAAAAGAATCATAGAAGATAATGAAAGATTTACATTTTGAAGCTCTGATTAGACAAAACAAACTTAGAAGCAAATTTGTGCAACACCCTAAATAGAAGAAGTTATGATGTTATAACTTCTGAAGCACCAATGTTATAAGCAAAGCTCTGATATTCTGATAAGTAAAGTTCTGGAAGAACAAAAGAAGTTTGAGTGCACTCATCTATACAATTTTTCTAAAGATTAAGCACTTAAGCTACACTCTGATAGTAAAAACTCGGATATGCAAAAGAATTTTCAACGTATCATCCAAGTTCTAATATCAAGATACTCTGAGGATTTAAAGTCTCAATGGTAACATTCTTATTCTGATAAGATCCCAAGGAAGAAAAGTTCTGATTTGTTAAAACTCATTCATTATAAATTACAAATTAATAGTTGAACCAAGACAAGATCTATATTTTTGGAAAGTACATTAACAACTCTTTATAAACCTTCCAAAATCCTCTTCTCATGCCCCTTATGCCTCGCCTATAAAAAGAAGAATATGAAGAAGAAATTAAACACAAAACTACTGCACACTTAAAAAGAAATATTTTTACGAGTCCTATCTTGTGCTTTAAACTTGTGTATACATCACTGTTGTGATATAGCTTTGTTTAGAATCATCATTGTACACATTCTTAATTGATTTATTTTGTAATACCTTGAGAAAACCAAGTTGTGGTTTAGACTCCAGAAGACATTGACAGTAGACAGTGTGTCTGTGTAATCTAGTTATGATTAGTAGATTAAGACCTCATTTAAGAGAGGCGAAATTGCCTTGTCGGATGGACTAGAGTAGTTTGAGTTCAAATGAACCATGATAACCAATGTGCCATATTGTATTATTTTTTAAAACCTCAATTCAAACCCCTCTTCTTGTGTTTTTCCATTCTTCATAAAAATATTCGCTTGGGGAAGAAGCAAGCATCTTGGGATAGAAGATCCATTGGGGATATCTCAACCATCTTCTATCACCAGGGATGAAAAGAGTTATGATTGACATTCCCATGTATACCACACTTGAGAGATAGGACACTTGCTCCACTGGGGAAACAAAACTTGCTCCACTGGGGAATAATAGGCAAGTTAATCCAAAAGGTCCTCGAAATTCGACTTCGTATGGGATGAAAAAACTACCTCTTACACTAGGGAGCCAAAAAACTTTAGATGGTAACATCAACCATACCCACTCCACTGGGTGTAGCCATCTCTGCAAGAATCATGCCGCAAGAATTTTGTATTGGGGAGAAGAAGTCACTTCATTGGGGATAATGGTTTTCCTCATGAGGATACAAACTGGAATCTCCCTATAGATAATCAGGAATATCTTCAAGCAACTCTGATACGGGGCAGACCGCACCAAGGAGGAAGGGTGCACACTTCATTGAGGAGGAGAATGCATACTTCATGGGGAGAACAAGTGCCAACCTCACTAGGGAAGCCTCAGATTGTCTACTTCAAGGGGAGTATATCAAGAACCTCCGGTTGGTAAATAGAAATATTCTTCTGAGAAACTTTGAACGAAACATACTTCAATGAGAAAAGAAATTATACACGGACGAGAGTACACCTTTAATAGGGATAAATGATTATGTCTTGTGCAGAGGTGAGTACTCATTGGGGAATTCTGATTCCATTATGCATAAATCCTCATTATTTAAGACCCTCATGTTGGTCACATGCAAATCTTTCTTGACTCATTTGCTGGTACACTTCTTGTCATAAAATACCAACGATACATGCAATAATGGAAATTAAAACAACATGCTCCAGGTATAAAAATGGGAACTTTTACTTGTCATCCAAGACACCCAAAAATTCATGCAATTTCATATATTTATATCATGTACTATAAAACTTCAATGTTTTAAAATGCAAGGTTTTATCAAAAATGACCCTTTAAAGGGAACCACGAACATCTTGGATGATTCTCGGGAAACTGAACTTCACCGAGGAATAAACAGACTAAATTGACGACCATTGGGTAAAAACTGTGATGCAAGATTGCAGCTCCATCACATCAACTCCGAGGAGGAATGTCACTGAAAAGTGGACTTTGGAGAGAGTATTGCAAAAATAAATTGCAGTCCACTGAAGAGAAATCATCTTGACTTCAAACAACTCCTAAATTCCAGGGGAGAAGATCCATTCTCCTCCTGCAGAGAAATGAGGAACACTTTACTGAGGGATAAAGATATCTGAAGAGAAACCCCTTAGCAGATAGACATTGTCAAGTAGTCATGGATCCTTTGATGTGGAAAGGAACTCCTTCTAGGAAATAACGCTTCCATTACGAACCTTGTATGGGTAACAACCTCACATTTCTCTTTGTGATCCTGCTTGTATCCTGCTGAGGATAACAATCCAAACTTCAATTGGAAATAATGATCCTGACTTCTGATGGAGGAACATCAATAAATGGACTTAAGTATCTGATGAGCCGAGGATAACGATCATGACTTCCCAAAATTATTTTCAAATTCACAAACTGTTTAGGCCATGCCTGGACTTAATCTGATCAACCCTTGAAGAGGAGAAAATTCCCCGGCATAATTTCTTTCCTCAGTCTGTAGGGCCTTTGAAGAAAATTGCCTCAAGAGGACTTCATGAGATCTGTACCATAAAGATAATCTCCCCCAGTGTTATGAACTTCAGAACACTGCCCCTGATTGACCAGTGTTGGAAGCCGTTTCAACCATGCTTGATTCAATGACCGTGCATCTTCGAATTCTGAAAAGATTCTCCTCTAATCAAAGGATTTTCAAAGAGATTTGTCAAATCTCGACATAACTGCCCCAATTTGACTGCACTTTGAGGGATCAAATCCCCACATGAATGCCTCAAATTGGATGAACACTTACTCAACAAAGTATTCAACATGCTCTATGTGCCCCTTAGGATAGTCAAACTTTAAGATACCTCTATTTCTGCTCAACGGAACTACCATTGAAATATCCTGCCCCTGCTTAACAGAGTCTCAACAAACCATTTCCTTGCCTCATGCTCACAGAAAAATGAGAAACTCATAGAGTTTTGAAGACAACACCTCCTCAGGGTAATTGACTTACATCTTAAAAGTAGGTTAGTACACAATATTACTTCTCAACTTGAACTGCTTCATTCTCCAATCGGATACTTGAAGAAATATGTTTGTCGTGACCAACTGAAAGTAATGCACCACTGCTCGACAGAGACTCTGGGCAATCAACATTATCAATCTTCTTTAGATCATTTCTCAAACTGGTATCCTTTTACTCAACAGAGTCAATAAAAGGTCTTCCCCAAATTAAGATCATTATAAAAAATGACTTACCTTTCAACGGTATCCTGAAGCAATTTTTCCCTCGAGATAATCAAACTTCCATCTGATGCTCATTATGCAAGCTCACTTGATGTTTAAGCACTTATTCACATGCAAATAATGTTTATTCTAAGAATGATAATTCTAATACAACACTCATGTATGTCTTGAAGTTTAAAAACTTTTTATTGAAAAGATATCGAAACATCAAATTTTTCTTGTGCAAAAGAAAGTAAAAAGATGGAGTGAAACCAACTCGAAAGTTTTAGCAAGCCTCCTAGGATTCATATTACCGTACTCTCATTACATTTTTGCTTTTGCATTAACCTGTGCTTCGGTTAAGACTTTTTTAGGGTTGTAATGTGTTCTGGTTCACGATTTTAGAAAAAAAAAGGATTTAAGACTCAAAGTTATTTGGTGTCTGTAAGTGTTTGTTGGCAGCAATTTTGGTAAAACAATGACTTGATAATGTTTTTCTAAATTTCTTAACATTTGAAGAAAACTATTTTGAATGATGTCAAAGCAGATGTCTTGACATCTGCCTCCTGAACTGAACTCAACCCAATATCAGTTCATGTTTTCTGTTTCCTGATTTCCTGCGCGCCATAATTCAGGATTTAGGACTCATAGGTTGCGAAAAATATGGAGAAATATTTTTCTATTTGAATTATATTGATGGATTATATCTTGGCATGCTTTCATGGAAATATTCAAAAGATTTGAATATTTCATTTTCAGCCCAAGCCCACTACTGCGCATATATAAGGACCTGCTTCCTTATTTAGAAAAGAACAACTTTTGAAGAAGAATACTTTCTTTCTATTTTAGAAGTCTAAGTCTTTTAATTGTCAAACACTCTTGTATTTATTTAATACTTGTGTTGTTATTTGGATTGTTAATTGTGTATCATTCATAAGCTTTTAAGTATTGAATGATTGAAGTTTTTAAACTTATTATTTCTGTTGTTTCTTCACTGTAAGTGATTGAAGGGATTTGAGGAGATCCTCATACCTAGGCGAGTCTTAGGTAGTAGTATAGCACGGGTAGTGATTAAGTGATTAGATCGTAAACTGGTTATTTACTAAGGGTCTATGAATTGATACTATTTAATGGACTTATCCCTGACTTGGTAGCCCCCAGAGTAGGTGTTGTTATACACTGAACTGGGTTAACAATCCTTTGTGTTTTTACTGATTTTTTTATTGTTTCACTTTACTTTATTCCTCAGATATTTTTGTCGTGACATATCATTCGACATCACATATCTGATACCAGAATTTCAATTGGTCGCAGAGCAGGCATCCTGCTCTTTATCTGGATGAGATCCAGGGAAGATACTTTCTGGTACTATGGACAAGGAAGGAGGATTTGTGAACAGACCACCCATTCTGGATGAAAGTAATTATGACTACTGCAAACCACATATGGTTGCCTTTTTAAAGTATTTGGACAGTAGGGCTTGGAAAGTTATTTTAAAAGGACGGAAACACCCTGTCAAATTGGGAGAAAATGGAGAACCTACTTCTGAGTTAAAACCATAAGAAGATTGGTCTAAAGAAGAAGATGAAATTTCTCTTGGAAATTCTAAAGCCTTGAATGCTATATTCAATGGAATTGACAAGAACATTTTCAGATTAGTGAACTCATGTGAAGTAGCTAAGGATGCATGGGGAATTCTTCAATCTACTCATGAAGGCACATCCAAAGTTAAGATGTCAAGACTTCAGTTGCTCACCATAAAATTTGAGAATTTGAGAATGAAGGATGATGAAAGTATTAATGATTTCCATATGAACATTCTTGAAATTGCTAATGCATCCAGTGCTTAAGGAGAGAAAATACCTGAAGACAAATTGGTGAGAAAGATGCTCAGGTCTATTTCCAAGAGATTTGATATGAAAGTGACTGCTATAGAAGAAGCTCAAGACATTGACAAAATGAAAGTGGATGAACTTGTTGGATCCCTTTTTAAATTTGAATTAAGCATCAATGAAAGATCTGAAAAGAAGAACAAAAGCATAGCCTTTGTATCAAATACTAAAGATGAAGAGGAAGATTGTGATCTGGATACAAATGGAGGAATATCAAATGCCTTAGCTATGCTTGGAAGACAATTTAACAAAGTGATAAAAAGAATGGAAAGGAACCAAAGATCAAATGTCAAGAACATCTCATATGACATCCATAAGTCAAATGAGTTTGGAAGAAAAAGGGATGAAGAGAAATCCACTCAAGGGAAGGGAGTACAATGTCATGAATGTGAAGGATTTGGTCACATTAGGGCTGAATGTCCTACATATCTTAAGAAACAAAAGAAAAATCTATATGTTACTTAATCTGAAGAGGACTCAGAGAGTGATCTTGAAGAATCTTCCAAGTATGTTAAAGCATTGACAGGGAAATATGTTTCTGATGAAGAATCTAGTGACGAGGAACTAAACTTTGATGAGTTAGCTGCTTCATACAAAGAATCATGTCTCAGAAGTGCAGAAGTGTGCCTTGAAGGGGAGAAACAGAAAGTCCTCATAATTCAGCTGAAGGAAGAAAGGGAAGAGTATTTAAAAACTATTTCTAATCTGGAAAGTGAAGTGACCTCCTTGAATTCAAACCTTGATAGAATGGTCAAATCTCTCAAAATGTTGAATAATGGGTCTGGAACTTTAGATGAAATTCTTAAAGCAGGAAGAGTGACAGAAGACAAGAGTGGTCTAGGGTTTTATGAGAAAAAGGAACCAAATTCTAAAGAACCTTCAGTATATTCCACTCATGCCAAGTCTAAACCAAGCATGTTGAATCAAATGTCTAAACATCATGGCAATAAAAGACATCATGGAAAACATCATGGCAGGAAAAAGTTTAATCACACCAGAGAGAATTCTCATCCCTGGAGATGTCATCAATGTGGAAGGCTTATTCATACAAGGCCCTTCTGTTTCAAGTTGTATGGGTATCCTAAGACTAATCCTCCTTCCAATACTGATAAAATTCCACAAAATAGCAAAAAGAAGAAACAGTGGATTCCCAAGTCTAATGTTGCTAGTTTCATAGCTTACACCTCACTCAAAGTATCAACCAAATATGACTGGTACTTTAACAGTGGTTGTTTTAGACACATGACATATGGTAAGAATCTGGTGGTAGATATCAAATCTCATTCCACCAGTTATGTGACTTTTGGTGATGGAGCAAAAGGAGAACTAAAAGGTGTTGGCAAGCTAGAATGTTCAGGATTCCCTAAGCTTGATGACGTGTTACTTGTTAAAGGGTTAACAACTAACTTGAAAAGTATAAGCCAATTGTGTGATCAAGGATTCAAAGTTAACTTCACCAAGGAATAATGTCTTGTGTGAAATGAAAATAATGAAGTTATTATGAAAGGAATCAGATCTAAAGATAATTGTTATCTATGGGTTCCTCAAGATTTGAACTTCTCCTCAACATGTGTTTTAGCCAAAGGGAATGAAGTTAAACTACGACATCAAAAATTGTGGCACTTGCATCCGAAAGGTATGAAAAGAATTATATCTGAAGAAGCAGTGAGAGGGATTCCTAAGCTCAAGATAGAAGAAGGAAGGGTATGTGGTGGCTGCCAGATTGGAAAGCAGACTAAGATGTCACATCAGAAGATCCAACATCATACTACATCAAAAGTTTTGGAACTTCTTCACATGGACTTGATGGGACCTATGCAGGTTGAAAGTCTTGGTGAAAAGAAGTATGCCTATGTTGTTTTAGATGACTTCTCTAGATACACATGGATACGTTTTATTAGAGAAAAATTAGAAACTTTTGAAGTGTTTAAAGATCTCTGTCAAAAACTTAAAAGGGAAAAAGATAGTCATGTCATCAGAATTAGAAGTGATCATGGAAAGGAATTTGAGAACAAAAAATTTACTGACTTTTTCTCTTTTCAAGAATCATCCATGAATTCTCTTCTCCCATTACTCCTCAACAAAATGGGATTGTGGAACGCAAGAACAGAACCCTTCAAGAATCTTCCAGAGCCATTGTTCATGCTAAGAAGTTACCCTACCATTTTTGGGCTGAAGCCATGAATACTGCATGCTATATCCATAACAGAGTCACTCTAAGGAAAGGCACTTCATCCACCTTGTATAAAATATGAAAGGGGAGAAAACCATCTGTTAAATACTTTCATGTTTTTGGAAGTAAGTGTTACATCTTAGCTGATCATGAACAAAGGAGGAAGATGAATCCCAAAAGTGATGAAGGAATATTCCTGGGTTACTCTACAAATAGCAGAGCTTACAGAGTTTTTAACTCCAGAACCAAAGTTATGATGGAGTCAATAAATGTTATTATTGATGATAGAGGATGGCATGTTGAAGAAGATGTCTCAAAAGATGTTGGAACATCTTTGTATGATATTCCAACATAATCAAATGACAGAAGTATTGATTGTAATCCACCTAAAGAAGATCTTGAGCCTAGTCATCTCAATAAAGGACCTTCAATTAGAACCCAAAGAGATCATCCTAAGGAGCTCATCATAGGAGATCTAAATAAAGGAGTTACTACCAGATCAAGAGATGGGATATCAAACTCTTACTTTGTGTCAAAAATTGAGCCTAAGAATGTCAAAGAGGCCCTAACTGATGAGTTATGGATTAATGCTATGTGGGAAAAGGTAGAACAATTCAGTAGAAATGAAGTTAGAAATCTAGTTCCAAGACCTGAAGGGAAAAAAGTGATTGGCACTAAATGGGTGTACAAGAATAAATCTAATGAAAAAGGGGTGGTCACTAGAAACAAGGCAATATTAGTTGCACAAGGGTACACTCAAATTAAAGGAGTTGAATTTAATGAAACCTTTGGTCCTGTGGCTAGACTTGAATCAATCAGACTACTCTAGGGAGTTGCATGCATACTGAAATTTAAATTGTTCCAAATGGATGTAAAAAGTGCCTTCTTAAATGGCTATCTGAATGAAGAAGTTTATGTGGAACAACCAAATGGATTTGTTGATCCAAGTTTTCCTAAAAATGTATACAAACTGAAGAAAGCTCTGTATGGATTAAAGCAAGCTCCAAGAGCTTGGTATAATAGATTGACAGAATTTCTTGGTGAGAATGGATACAGGAAAGGTGGCATAGACAAAACTCTTTTTGTCAAGGAAGAAAAATGGAAGATCACAATTGCAAATATTTATGTTGATGATATTGTGTTTGGTGGGATTTCAAATTAGATGGTTCAACATTTTGTCAAGCAAATGCAGTTAGAATTTGAGATGAGTCTTGTTGGTGAATTAACCAATTTTCTTGGTTTGCAGGTTAAACAAAAGATTCCATACTTTCATCTTAGAGAAAATATTCTAAGAATATAGTAAAGAAGTTTGGAATGGAAAATTCCAGTCACAAAAGAACTCCTGCTCCCACACATCTGAAGTTGTTTAAAGATGAAAAAGGAGTAAGTGTAGATCAAAGTATTTATAGAAGTAGGATAGGCATTCTTCTATATCTCACAGCTAGCAGACCTGACATTGCCTTTGTTGTAGGAGTGTGTGCAAGATATCAAGCTAATCCTAAAGTTAGCTATGCCAACCATGTGAAGAGAATTCTTAAATATGTGAATGGGATAAGTGACTATGGTATGTTATACTCTCATGGATCCAATTCTACCTTAACTGGTTATTGTGATGCTGATTGGGCTGGAAGTGCCGATGATAAAAAAAGTACATCACGAGTATGCTTCTTTCTGGGAAATAATCTCATATCTTGGTTCAGTAAGAAGCAAAATTGTGTATCTCTGTCCACTGCCGAGGCTGAGTATATTTTTGCAAGAAGTAGTTGTTCTCAATTGGTTTGGATGAAACAAATGTTAACAGAATACAATGTCAAACAAGATGTCATGACATTATTCTGTGACAATTTAAGTTCCATAAACATATCAAAGAACCCCATTCAACACAGCAAGACCAAACATATTGATATCTGTCATCACTTCATAAGAGAGTTTGTTGAAGAAAATATTGTTGTCTTAGAACATTTAGTCACTGAATTGCAACTGGTTGACATCTCCACCAAGGCTTTGGATGCTAATCAGTTTGAGAACATAAGAAGAAAATTAGGGATTTTCTTATATGAGGGTTTGTAGCAATTAAGGGCGTGCCCCATTCACTTTGCATTCATCATTCAAATGCAATATGAAACGGCTTATTATCTTTCTATAAATACCAACAACCTTCAACATTAACATTTTTCACACTCCAAACTTTTCTAAACTGAAAGATTTCTCAACATTTCTTCTTCAACCTTCAACAATCTTCGAGCTATCAACCTCAAGACTTAACAATGGCGCCTAAAATAGCAAAAGCTTCCAAGCAACAACAACAACAAGATGCTTCTCATCCCATTATTCATATTGCTAAACCTACACATGTAGGGAAACAAGAATATGTCCTAGAGCCTCACCTTCTTGAAGGGAATAAAAAAATTTATGAATCTCAGGTACTTATACCCTTGACCATTTCTGGTGAAACGCACGCGTTCATGGGTCCTTTACCTGACCCTGATGCAGATGTTATAAATTTTTCAGAGTATAGCCAAAATATGATAGTGGCCTCACTCTATATCTGGGATGCTTCCCACAACACTTTCTATTCCCTTGTGGAATGATGACCCCCACCCTTTTCGATGTTGCTTCCATTATTGGGATTATACCAATTAGGGAGAGTTTCGATCTTATGAAAATGGACGAAGATACTAACGATTTGGATAAGGCTACCTTCACCCAATATACTATTAATCACCACATTCAATATGACGAAGAGGTCTCAGACAAAGATCATATCACCTTCCTGGCCTTATGGATGTCGCGTTGCGTGTTTTGCTCGAGATCTCTTTAAGTGGCAAAGAGGTTTCTCATTATGGAGAACCAACTAAATGCTGGGAGAAAATTATGCCTTAGCCAAATGATCCTGGGTTCGCTCTACGAATCCCTTGGAGAAGTTGCTTACTACTTGAGGAAATATCAAATGGGGGACATCATTCTTTTCGCAGGACCATTTTGGTTACTTAAACTATGGTTGAATGCCACATTCGAACCATCACTCCTAACATACAACACCATTAGTGTATCTTCCAGACTCATTTACTTCATTTGTGATAATGTTTTCTAAGCACTACAACTTCACTACTTCAATGGCTCCTTTTGTTAATAGGACGTGTGGCCCTGAGTGGTTCTTAAGAGAATTCCTTGCTCATTCCATAGATTAATTAGAAGAGTCCATGTCCATTTGGGAAACATTCCCCACTCCTAAAATGCTTGTCAATAGGCTAACGCCATCGAAGAGTCATTACACCCTTACTAGTTATCATCTCAATCTAGTTTTCAACAATTTGGCTTAAATCAGATAAAACCTAAGCCACTTTTTGAGAAGAAGAAACATATATTCCTCCATAGCTTGTTTTCTAATGAAGAAGGATATAAAAAGAACATGGCTCGATATGCTGGAAAAACCATGTTCATACCTATTTCCTTTCGACCATCCTTTTATTGCACACAAGAGTTTGACACTTGGTTGAAGAATTACTACACCAACAAAATTTTCAGTGTGTCTTATTTTACTAGACATTTAAATCGTGTTTTCCCTCTACACAAGATCATTTTAAGAAAGGTAAGGCCACTCATATCAAGGAGATTCGTGCATTCCAAAAGTATTTTGAAACTATGTATAGACCAGGAAGTCTTAGTCAAACCATCTGCGATGAAACAATAACTTTGAAGGAAATGTTTACGAAAAAGATTTTCAATCTTAGACTTCTTCCATGAGTCTGGCTTGAACACCGTTATGAGCTAGCTTTCAAGTTGGAACCTCTAAGATTTCCAAAATTTCCAAATGATGATTTCGGCTTGGCATTTGTACCTCCATTCCTAGAATGGCTCGTATGTGGGTCTCACCTGAAGGTTCTACAACAAGATTTGCAAAAATCTGCTAAACGGGTGGTTCCGACTAAGCATACACTATACAATTTCGTAGGCCATCTTCATGTCTATGTAGAGCACGTTCACATACTTTCTCCAATACATGAAGGTTTGGAATGGGCGAATATCTCGACTTGGTTCAATCAAAAAATCTTCCTTCAACTGCTTTTCTAACTTTGCTACTTTTATTTCTGTAGCAGTTAAACAAAGACATAGTGTCAAGGATAAAGCTATTGCAAGAAAGGTTGCTGCATCCTTGAAGGAAGTCAAACAAAATGAAGGGACCACTATTGACAAGACTACAACAAAGGTACTTATTCGAATAAAAAATAGAATTATATGTCTATTCGAAATTTATTAATACCTTTGGTTTTTTAGATAAGTAAGAAACCACCTCCTACTACAAAGAAACGCAAATCGGCTTAACCAAAAACTGTCCAAATTGAATCAGGGTCAGAAGACGTGTTTCCATATTGTTCGAGACTTGCTCCCAAGAAAAATAAATCAAAAACCTCCAAGTATCTCATCCAAACGAAGATCACCACCAAACTTCCACCAACGAAGTCGGTTGCGCATAGGATGATAACACGAAAAGATATAGCATTTTTCGCCCGAATTACATAGATTAAATTTCCGATTCTTCGTTTATCATGTCACATTTTACCCCTTTTTGTATTTTTTGAAACATATTTCAGGTACTTAGCTTTTGTAAGGCATAAATTAGAAATGGAAGAAAAAGAATGGAAAAATGAAAAAGTAATGACTATTTAGCAGCAAAACGCAACATTTTGTAAATCAAAAGCGACCCGCCCGCCACAGCACCTGTCGACCGTCAAGAGTTGGAAAAGTGTTCCCCTCGGCATATTTCATGTCCCGACCGACACATATTCAGTAGGCGTGCCCCACGTCACAACACATATAACACTTGCCATGATCCATAACAGTTACGAACATCTCTCCATTTGACGCATAAAACGCATGTTCACCTGGATTTTCTCCATGCTTCATGAACAAGAACTATGGGACATTTCCTATTTTCTCTCACCATTTTAAACGCATATATATTTAAGTAGTTACTAAAGATGATGCGGGATCTCGCACCTTAAACAATTGTTACGCAGTATTATTACTTTCAATTTCAGTTTCTCTATTGAGCATTATTTTATTGTATTCTGTTTTGATATTTTTCCAGTTTAGATTTCCAATATTAATTTTCCACTTTTCGTAGTATTGCGTAAGCAATAAAAAAAACCCACCATTAAAGCAATATTTTCCACATCGGAGAAATACTACAACACTAGTTTGTTTCCAGACTTCCAGAATTTGCTAGGATTACTTTAATTTAATTCGAGTTATTTTTACTACAAGTCAATCCTGCCGGCTTGTGGAGGATAGGCATTACTCAAAATTAATCGCTTTATTATTCAATTTCAGGTTTTTATTTTAATAAGCATAATTTATTTATTTCCTACCATGCATGTGTTGTTGAATTTACGTTTCAATTTTATGTTGTTCTGCAATAATATTATGTCTGCCTAGATTCCCTGATACCACTATGTAAAACATAACCGAAAGGATTCAGTAATTAACTAGCATTATTATTTTTACAAATACACTTTACTGGTTTTAATTTCCAATTTGGATATTTAATTTTTTTTGTACGAGAGTAAAATATAGTTTAAGGTTAAAATCAACAGAGCGAGAGTTTGACGTTTTATCCAAATACTGGTTATTAAAACATTAATTTTAAAAACAGCGGAAGTGCTTTATAGTTAATTAAACCTTATTTGTTTTCAAGAAATACTTTTGAGTTTTAAATGAAAAAGTGGAAGCGCTCATTTCGAGCTTGACTGATATGATCTGATTCAAAAGAACGGAAGTTTGAGACGAGGGTTTTTAAACGATTAGTTTTCACTGAAACTGTGTTTTAATACTAAAAACAAATGCCAATGACTTACTAAATCCCTTAAGTTGACGAAATACATACCGGTGGCCTGTTATTAATTATTAGACTTTAGTTAATTGCCGATTAAACCCAAACACCCAAGTTTTATAATTAGCCTTAGCTTTACATATTAACCCTAAGATAACAGTAGTTTTTACCATCAGTCCTTGTGGGTTCGATATCTTTTAAAACTACGCGATATACTATGCACTAGTAGTCACTACACCTGAGAGACCTACAAAGTCGCGATCATGTTTTTGGCGCTGTTGCCGGGGACTGAATTAGTCAAATATTGTAAATCCCTTGTTACGCAGTATAGACTAAGGCAACAAATTTTAATTTTAAATTTTAACTGTCGATTGTATGCTAAGTACTCGCTCTAAAGACGAGGAATTAGAATAACCAGTCGATGAAGTCTAGCGTTTTGTTAGTATAAGACGCCGAATCAGAAAGTACCAAGCCAAGTACAATCTTCCCAAAACCAATCTTCCTTAAATTTCTCTTCCTGGCCCCAAAATGGCTGAAGGACCCCAAAATTGTCCTCTGAAGGATTATGCTGCCCCATCACAAGAGGAACTCCATAATAGTATTACTACTCCCGCTATCGCAAGGAACTATTTCGAGTTAAATCCTTCGCTTTTGTAAGCTGTCCAACAAAACCAATTTTCAGGATATCCTACGGACGATCCAAATCTTCATCTATCTGTGATTGTACAGTATGCAGACACAATGAAAGCAAATGGAGTCAGCCCTAAAGCAATAATACTTCGTCTTTTTCCCTTCTCATTAAGAGATAGAGCCAGATCATGACTCCATTCTCTACCATCCAACTCCGTTAAAACATGCAACAAAAATTTATGAATCTTAGGTACTTATACCCTTGACCATTTCTAGTGAAACGCACGCATTCATGGGTCCTTTACCTGACCCTGATGCATATGTTATAAATATTTTAGTGTATATCCAAAATATGATAGTGGCCTCACTCTATTTCTGGGATGCTTCCCACAACACTTTCTATTCCCTTGTGGAATGATGACCCCCACCCTTTTCGATGTTGCATCCATTATTGGGCTTAGACCAATTAGCTAGAGTTTTGATCATATGAAAATGGACGAAGATACTATCTGAAGGGGTGAAAAACACAAGAAGGGGGGGTTGAATTGTAAAACTGGAAACTTAAAGCAAATGACAAGGTATTTTTATCCTGGTTCGTTTGATCTCAAACTACTCCAGTCCACCCGTTCAAGGTGATTTCGCCTCTCTCCAACGAGGTCTTAATTCACTATATTCAACTGAATACAAATCTGCTTTAGCAACTTCTAAAACCTTCTTGATTCAAACCACAATCCGGTTTGTCAAGGCAACACTTTCTTACAAAGGTATAAGCAAATGTGTGTGAATGTTTCTACAAAAACTATATCACAACTGTGATGTTTACACAAATGAAGCTTAGAATTCTAGGATGCTAAACGCTAATAAAGTATCAGAGTTTGTTGGTTTAGCAAAACTTGTAGATTGAAGATTATTGTTCAGCTTTGTGCGTGTAGAGAGTTTGGAAGCATTAGCCATTATAATCTTCAAAGCTTGGTTTATATAGCACTTGAGAAGATGAACGTTGAAGCAAATATTCTTGATTCAATGCTATTAACAAGCTTTCCTTTCTGAGCAGATCTTGTCTAGAATGATGCCGTTGGTATTGATTAGCTTTCAATGCACAGTACCGTTGCTTCTTCAATGCACGTTCTGGCTTGGCTCATTCTGATTCTGCTTTGCTGCTGATGAACTGATTTGATTCTGTATCAGAGTATTTTACGCGCAGTTCTGTTCATCAAGCTTCAGCATGTGCAAGCGTTGATCATCTGATCTTGACGTTCTGATTCAGCAACTTCTGATGCTGGTGTGCAAACTCATATTCTGATGCTGAGAACGTGATCTTGCTTATTTTAATCAGCATATCTGCAAGTCAGAGCATAGTAATTTTAAGTAGCATATAATTCAATCATGAAATATTTAACTACTATATCTTTTCACTTTGTTATCATCAAAACTTAATTAGGGTACTAGATTCAAACATTGTTCTAACACTATCGATTTCGATAAGGGTATATTCACCCAATATAATCTTAATCACCACATTCAATATGACGAAGAGGTCTCAGACGAAGAGCATATCACCTTCCTGGCCTTATGGATGCCGCGTTGCGTCTTTTTCTCGAGATATCTTTAAGTGGCAAAGACGTTTCTCATCATGGAGAACCAACTAAATGCTGGGAACAAATTATGCCTTAGCCAAATGATCCTGGGTTCGCTCTACGAATCCCTTGGAGAAGCTGCTTACTACTTGAGGAAATATCAAATGGGGGACATCAGTCTTTTCGCAGGACCATTTTGGCTACTTCAACTATGGTTGAATGCCATATTCGAACCGTCACTCCTAACATACAACACCATTAGTGTATCTTACAGACTCATTTACTTCATTTGTGATAATGTTTGCTAAGCACTACCACTTCACTACTTCAATGGCTCCTTTACTTAATAGGATGTGTGGCCCTGAGTGGTTCACAAGAGAATTCCTTGCTCATTCCATAAATCAATTAGAAGAGTCCATGTCCATTTTTGAAGCATTCCTCACTCCCAAAATTCTTGTCAATAGGCTAAGGTCATCGAAGAGTCATTATACCCTTACTAGCTATCATCCCAATCTAGTTTTTCGATAATTTAGATTAAATCAGATAAAACCTAAGCCAGTTTTTGAGAAGAAGAAACATATATGCCTCCATAGCTTGTTTTCTACTGAAGAAGGATATAAAAAGAACATGCCTCGATATGATGGAAAAACCATGCTCATACTTATTTCCTTTCGACCATCCTTTTATTGCATACAAGAGTTTGACACTTGGTTGAAGAATTACTACACCAATAAAATTTTCAGTGTGTCTTGTTTTACTAGACATTTAAATCGTGTTTTCCCTCTATACAGGATCATTTTAAGAAAGGTAAGGCCACTCATATCAAGGAGATTCGTGCATTCCAAAAGTAATTTGAAACTACGTATAGACCAGGAAGTCTTAGTCATACCATTTGCGATGCGACAATAACTTTGAAGGAAAAGTTTACAAAAAATATTTTCAATCTTAGACTTCCTCCATGTGTATGACCTGAACACCATTATGAGCTAGCTTTCAAGCTGGAACCCCTAAGATTCCAAAAATTTCCAAATGATGATTTCAGCTTGGCATTTGTACCTCCATTCCCAGAATGGTTCGTATGTGGGTCTCACCTGAAGGTTCTATAACAAGATTTGCAAAAATCTGCTAAACGGGTGGATCCGACTAATCATACACTAGACAATTTCTTAGGCCATCTTTATGTCTATGTAGAGCATGTTCACATACTTTCTCCAATACATGAAGTTGTGGAATGGGCGAATCTCTCGACTTGGTTCAATCAAAAAAGATTCCTTCAACTGCTTTCCTAACTTTGCTACTTTTATTTCTTTAGCAGTTAAACAAAGACATGGTGTCAAGGATAAAGTTGTTGCAAGAAAGGTTGCTGCTTCCTTGAAGGAAGTCAAACAAAATGAAGGGACCACTATTGACAAGACTACCACAAAGGTACTTATTCAAATAAAAAATAGCATTATATGTCTATTCGAAATTTATTAATACTTTTGCTTTTTTAGATAAGTAAGAAACCACATCCTACTACAAAGAAATGCAAATCGGCTTAACCAAAAACTATCCAAATTGAATCAGGGTCTGAAGACGTGTCTCCAGATTGTTCGAGACATGCTCCCAAGAAAAATAAATCCAAAACCTCCAACTCTCTCATCCAAACGAAGATCACCACCAAACTTCCACCAACAAAGTCGGTTGCGCATAGGGTGATAACACGAAAAGATATAACATTTTTCGCCCGAATTACATAGATTAAATTTTAGATTATTCGTTTATTATGTCACATTTCACCCCTTTTTGTATTTTTTGAAACATATTTCAGGTACTTAGCTTTTGTAAGGCATAAATGAGAAAAAGAAGAAAAATAATGGAAAAATGAAGAAGTAATGACTATTTAGCAGCAAAACGCAGCATTTTGTAAATCAAAAGCGAGCCGCCCGCCACAGCACCTGTCAACCGTCACAAGTTGGAAAAGTGTTCCCCTCGACACATTTCATGTCCCAACTGACACATATTCATTAGGCGTGCCCCATGTCACAACACATATCACGCTTGCCATGATCCATAACAGTTAAGAACATCTCTCTGTTTGACGTATTAAACGCATGTTCACCTGAATTTTCTCCATGCTTCATGAATAAGAATTATGGGACGTTTCCTATTTTCTCTGACCATTTGAAATGCATATATATTGAAGCAGTTACCAAAGATGACACAGGCTCTCACACCTTGAACAATTGTTACGCAGTATTATTACTTTCAATTTCACTTTCTCTGTTGAGCATTATTTTATTGTATTCTGTTTTGATATTCTTCTAGTTTAGATTTCTAGCATTAATTTTCCACTTTTCGCAGTATTCCGTAAGAAATAAAAAAACCCACCATCAAAGCAATATTTTTCCACATCAGATAAATACTGCAACACTAGTTTGTTTCCAGACTTCCAGAATTTGCTTAGGATTACTTTAAATTAATTTGAGTTATTTTTACTACAAGTATATCCTGCCGACTTGTGGAGGATACACATTACTCGGAATTAATCGCTTTATTATTCACTTTCAGGTTCTTATTTTAATAAGCATAATTTATTGATTTCCTACCATGCATGTGTTGTTGAATTTACGTTATAATTTTATGTTGTTCCGCGATAATATTATGTCTGGCTAGATTCCCTGATACCGGTATGTAAAACATAACCGAAAGGATTGGGTAATTAACTAGCATTATTATTTTTACAAAAACACTTTACTGGTTTTAATTTCCAATTTGGATATTTAATTGTTTTTGGACGAGAGTAAAAGACAGTCTAAGGTTAAAATCAACAGAGCGAGAGTTTGAGGTTTTATCCAGATAGTGGTTATTAAAACATTAATTTTAAAAACAGAGGAAGCACTTCATAGTTAATTGAACCTTATTTGTTTTCAAAAAATACTTTTGAGTTTTAAATGAAACAGCGGAAGCGCTCATTTCAAGCTTGACTGATATGATCTGATTCAATAGAAGGAAAGTTTGAGATGAGGGTTTTTAAACGAATAGTTTTCACTAAAACTGTGTTTTAATACTAAAAACAAATGCCAATGACTTACTGAATCCCTTAAGTTGACGAAATACATATCGATGTCCTGTTTTTAATTATTAGACTTTAGTTAATTGCCGATTAAACCCAAACACCCAAGTTTTATAATTAGCCTTAGCTTTACATAGTGACCCTAAGATAACAGTAGTTTTGACCATCAGTCCTTGTGGGTTCAATATCTTTTAAAACTAAGCGATAGACTGTGCACTAGTAGTCACTACACCCAATAAACCTACAAATTTGCGATCATGTTTTTGGCGCTGTTGCCAGGGACTGAATTGGTCAAATACTGTAAATCCCTTGTTACGCAGTATAGACTAAGGCAACCAATTTTAATTTTAAATTTTAACCGTCGATTGTATGCTAATTATTCGATCTAATGATGAGGAATTAGAACAACCAATCGATGAAGTCAGGCGTTTTGTTAGTATAAGACGCCGAATCAGAAAGTACCAAGCCAAGTACAATCTTCCCGAAACCAATCTTCCTAAATTATCTCTTCGTGACCCCAAAATGGCTGAAGGACCCCAAAATCGTCCTCTGAAGGATTATGCTGTCCCATCAAAAGAGGAACCCCGTAACAGTATTGCTGCTCCCGTTATCGCACAGAACTATTTTGAGTTAAAGCCTTCGCTTTTGCAAGCTGTCCAACAAAACCAATTTTCAGGATGTCCTCCTGACGATCCAAATCTTCATCTTTGTGTTTGTGCAGTATGCAGACACAGTGAAAGCAAATAGAGTCATCCATAAAGCAATAAGACTTCGTCTTTTTCCTTTCCAATTAAGAGATAGAGCTAGATCATGGCTCTAGTCTCTACAATCCAATTCCGTTACAAAATGGAACGAGTTGAAGACAGTTTTCCTAGCACGATATTTTCCGCCAAGTAAAACAGCTATTCTAAGAGCCAATACAAACGATTTTAAACAAAAGGAAAGAGAATCTTTGTTCGAAGCATGGGAAAGATACAAAGACATGTTGCGAATCTGTCCACATCACAGTCTAGAAGAATGGTTGATCATCCACACATTTTAAAATGGTCTCTTGTACAACACAAGACTAACAATTGATGCAGCAGCTGGCGGTTCACTGATGGATAAATTATACCATGATGCCTATCAACTTATCAAAAGTACGGCTCAAAATCATTATTAGTGGGGAAGCGATAAACCATGATTGAGAAATCTCAAACGAAAGGAGGTATGCATGAAGTTAGTAGCTTAGACCAAGTTAATTCTAAGGTAGAAGCCCTTACCCAAAAGATAGAAAGCTTTACCACAACTTTCGCAGCCACCGTAGCTGCAGTAACTCCAACATGTGATCTATGCGGACTTCACGCGCACAACGCACCCAAATGTCAACTTTTAACAGGAGTATCGGTTGATCAAGTAAACTATGCTAAAGGAAACCCCTATGGTAATAACTATAACCCTACTTGGAAGAACCATCCAAAATTTTCTTGCAAAAGCAATAACGCTTTGTACGCACCAGGGAAAGCTCCTACTACACCTGCAGGATTTCAGAAATCCACCTAAAATGTCCCAAATATCCCTAGGAAGTCCAACATCAAAATCATGATAGAAAACTTTTTAGCCAACCAAGCTCAAACTAACAAAGATTTCATGAATCAAAATATTCATACCAGTGAACAGATTAAGCAATTGACCAATAAGATTGACGCTCTTGCCACACACAACAAAATGTTAGAGACACAAATTTCTCAAGAGGCTCAACAGTAAGCAGCTATAGCTGCTCTATCTGGAAATTTTCCTGGACAACCCCAACCAAATCCTAAGGGACACGCTAATGCCATAATACTTCAGAGTGGGACAGAACTAGGCAGACCAAATGAACCTAGAATCAAAAACCCAGCCATGTACCAAAAACATGGAAAAGGAATTGAGAAAGAAGCTGAACTAAAGGAAGTCAAAAAAGAAGGTAACTAAGAAGTCGTAGAAAAAGAAGAACCTTATGTGCCTCCGCCACCCTATAAACTACCTATTCCATATCCTCAAAGACTTGCTAAGTCTAAAAACATAGGGCAATTCAAGAAATTCGTTGAACTTATGAAACAACTTAACATTACCATACCTTTTACAGAAGCTATCACACAAATGCCCTCCTACGCTAAATTTCTTAAATAAATCTTATCCAATAAGAAAAATATTGAGGATAATGAAACTGTATTGTTCACTGGTGAGTACAGTGCTATAATACAAAACAACACGCCTCCTAAACTTAAAGACCCAGGTAGTTTTTCCATACCTTGTGTAATCGGAAAATTTGTCATAGACAAAGCACTATGCAATTTAGGAGCCAGTATCAGTCTAATGCCCTTATAAATTTGCAAGAAACTCAACATGGGAGAACTAAGACCAACAAGAATGTTCGTACAATTAGCATATCGATCAGTGAAATTTCCTTTAGGTATGTTAGAAAATGTTCCTGTACGTATAGGACAATTCTATATCCCCACTGATTTCATAATCATGGACATTAAAGAAGACTCAAATATTCCTATCATATTAGGTAGACCATTCCTAGCCACTGCAGGAGCCATAATAGATGTTAAAAATGGAAAACTGACTTTCGAAGTCGGAGAAGAAAAAGTTGAATTCATCTTATCTAAATTCCTTATGGCACCAAGCATCGACGATTCATGTTGTTTCCTGGATGAAATCGTTAAATGCGTGAAAGAATTGGAGAAAACCACTTATTCTGAAGTATTGAAAATTCCCATACCCCCAATTCTCAAAGATGATAATTGGCGCCCAGAATATCGAGATGAAAATCTAAGTGAATGCCTAGCCCTAACTCCTGACCCTATAACCTGTCAAAAGAAGCCTGTCATAGAACTCAAAACACTACCAAAAGACCTAAGATATGAATTCCTTGACATAGAACTTGAACGACCAGTTATAGTTAATGCAGACCTAGGACAAATAGAAACTGAAAAATAATTACATGTCCTAAGAAAATACCCAACCGCTTTAGTTTATAACATATCAGATCTAAAAGGAATAAGCCTTTCTATCTGCATGCACCGTATTATGCTGGAGCAAGACTGTAAAACCTCTAGGGAACATCAAAGGAGAATAAATCTCATTCTGAGCGACGTAGTAAAAAAGGAAGTAGAAAATCTACTAGAAGCAAGAATCATATACCCAATATCTGACAGTAAATGGGTTAGCCCAGTACACGTCGTACCTAAGAAATATGGTGTTACAGTTGTCAGCAACACTAAAGGAGAATCTGTAGCGCAACAAACTCACACCGGGTGGAGAATGTGCATCGACTATAGAAAGTTAAACAAAGCCACTCGTAAAGATCACGTTCCTTTAGCTTTCATTGATCGAATGCTTAAACAATTAGCCAAACACTCTCACTTCTTCTATTTAGATGGTTATTTCAGATTTTTCCAAATTCCTATCCATCCTGACGACCAAGAAAAAATGACTTTCACTTGTCCTTACGATACGTTCGCCTATAAATGAATGCCATTCGGATTACGCAATTCCCCCACAACATTCAAGAGATGTATGATGTCCATCTTCTCTAATTTTCTAGATGGCATGATGGATGTTTTTATGGATGACTTCTTTGTCTGTGGAGAAAGTTTTGAAGGATGTTTATCGAACCTTGAAATCGTACTAGAAAGACGCGTAAGTATCAATCTCGTGTTAAACTGGGAAAAATGCGACTTCATGGTCCGACAAGGAATTTTTTTAGGGAACATAGTATCTAATAAGTGAATTGAAGTAGATAAAGCAAAGATCGAAGTTATAGAAAATTTTCAACCACCCAAAACTGTTATAGAAATAAGAAGTTTTCTAGGACACGTTGGTTATTATCGATGTTTCATTAAAGACATCTCTAAAATAACCAAACCTCTAACCGAACTGTTGATGAAGGATGTTGAGTTCATTTTACCCGACAAATGTTTGGATGCGTTTACAACTCTAAAAAAGGCATTAATTTCAACACCTATTATGCAACCTCCTGATTGGAACGAACCATTCTAGATAATGTGTGATGCCAGTGACTATGCCATAGGCGTAGTCCTGGGACAAAGAAAGTATAAAAAGCTTCATGCGATCTAATACGCAAGTAGAACCCTGGATCCTGCGCAGACGAATTAAGCCACCACTGAAAAAGAATTGTTAGCCATTATGTTTGCTTTAGATAAATTTTGTTCCTACTTAGTAGGAGCACGAATAATTATCTATATTGACCATGCTGCAATCTGGCACCTCTTAAGTAAGAAAGACGCCAAACCAAGATTACTAAGGTGGATCTTACTTCTACAAGAATTCAATTTAGAAATAAAAGAAAAGAGTAGCACCGAGAATGTAGTAGCTGACCACCTATCCGAAATAGAAGGCATCAAACCAGATCATGTTCCCATCAATGATGATTTTCCTTATGAACGCCTTGTAGCCCAATTAGAATTAAACAATATTATAACTGAGTACCCTGTGACTTATGAAGACAAGAACACAAATGAAATTATGGAAGCAATATGCACCACAACCATATTACTATGGTACACCGATTTAGTCAACTACTTGGCTGCTAGAGTGCTTCCACCTGATATGTCTTATCAACAAAAGAAGAAATTCTTTCATGACCTTAAAAATTATTATTGGGACGAGCCTTTGCTTTTCAAAAGAGGCGCCAATGGTATTTTCCATCGATGTGTTCCCAAAAATGAAATCGAAAACATAATTTTCCATTGTCATGCCGTCCCTATGGAGACATACAAGTACATCAAAGACTTGCGCTAAGATATTATAAGATGGCCTCTATTGGCCTAGTCTTTGGAAGGACGTCCATATCGCGGTTAAAAATTACGACCAATGCCAACGTACTGGAAACATCTCTAGACGTGTTGAGATGCCTCAAAAGGGCATTTTAGAAGTTGAAGTCTTTGACGTATGGGGAATCAATTTCATGGCACCCTTCTCGTCTTCCTTTGGAAATCACTATATACTAGTTGCTGTCAACTATGTTTCAAAATGGATCGAGGATGTAGCCTCTCCAACAAATGACGCGCGAGTAGTAGTCAGGATTTTCAAGAACATAATATTTCCAAGATTTAGTGTACCGAGACTCGTCATTAGTGACGGTGGCTCCCATTTCATTTCCAAGATCCTAGAAAAATTATTAGCAAAATACAGAGTCCGACATCGTGTCGCAACACCTTATCATCCACAAACAAGTGGGAAAGTAGAGGTCTCCAACATAGAAAATAATAAAATCTTAGAAAAAACGGTAGCAACCTCTAGGAAAGACTGGTCATCTAAGTTACATGAAGCTCTATGGGCATATAGGACAGCATATAAAACTTCGATTGGAACCACATCATTTAAACTAGTTTATGGGAAATCATGTCATCTGCCAGTAGAAATAGAACATAAAGCTTATTAGGCCATTAAGACCCTTAATTTAAATTACACCACTGCGGGTGAGAAAAGAATTTTGGATATCCTTGAACTAGAAGAACTTAGACTAGACGCGTACGAAAATGCTCAGATATATAAAGAGAGAACTAAAAACTGGCATGATAAACGAATATCTAGAAAAGAATTCAATGAATGTGATATAGTTCTCCTATTTAATTCTAGACTTAAACTATTTCTAGAAAAACTTCACTCAAGATGGTCTAGTCTCTTCGAAATTACTAAGGTCTTTCAAAATGGAGCGATAAAAATCAAAGGAACGAATAAAGAACCTTTCATTGTAAACAGACAGCGCCTAAAACACTATCATAGCATTGATAATAAATAATATCATGAAACCTTTAGGCTAGATGTGTTACCACCCTATTTGTTAGACTAATCACCATGCCATGTCGAGCTTACGACTTTAAATAAAGCGCTTCTTGGGAGACAACCCAACTTTGAGTCTTTTCTTTTTGCTTTTCTTATTTTCTATTTTCTTTTATTTTCTTACTTTTGTTATTATTGATGTTAAAACATGCAGTATTGTTTCTTTAATTTTTCCTGCTACTAACTTAATGCTAACTGTCAACCTACTTCAGGCTAACTTTCCGATTAACTAGTTACACTAACCACAATGAATCCAGTTGATACGATGGGCATTGTGTTCAGAGGAAGAAATCAACAAAGGAGGTTTGGGTTTGTTTCTGATAGGGAGGTAGGATTAAGTACCTACCCTGAAGGACCATCTATGACCACCTTAGGGATCCGATATAGTGTTTTGTTTTTATTGAGCCAAATAGGTTGGTATACATCTGCTTTGAGAAGAAAGTTTAGCTCTTACCGTAGACTAACTTTAGAGTTTTTAAGCTCCCTTGTCTACAAACCTGGCCATGGTCGAGGATTCAATAGAGGACTAATTAGATTTATACTTTTTGGTATAGAGTACACCTTCACCCATAAAGAGATGGCAGAGCTACTAGGATTCCCACATAGCCTAAATGCATTTACCGTAATCCAAGAAGAGCTTTTTCATGTAGGTGAGCTAGATTATTTCTGGGGGGACATTACATGCATTAGTAACCCTGAGCCTGAGGACATGCACTCTGAAAACATCCATAACCCAACTTTAAGAAATTTTCACAAGATCCTAGCCCATACCCTTTTTGGTAAAGCAGAAAACATTACCATTGTTTCTAGAGCTGAGCTCTTTATCATGTTTTGTGCTTCGCAAAACCGTCCCATAAATTGAGCTAAGCTTATGCTAACAAACTTTCACCCATCTTCCTTCCTTGCTCCAACAATGGCACAAATAAATTCATGACCAGAACCAAATCTATCCGGAATTACATTTCGTAATGGAGAAGCCGGAGAGCATCAAAGGGCTCAATATCTTAAGTTTTATCAATGATTTGTAGTACCTACGTGGTACGTTGATACTGAGTGCCTGCAAAAATTGGGATTGCTGGGCAATGTGTAGTGGTTACTCCATAACTCCAACTTAGCGTTCATCTGCATACAGAATCTCCCAACATACGAGTCACTGACCTTAGAATTTCTAAGCTTGTTCTCATACAACCTGTCGTGTGGAAAAAACGAGCACCTATGAGGCTCAGCTACTTTTAGAATATTCAATGACGAATATTCCATAAATCAATCTACTCTGAGTTCTTTCTTCCAATTCCCTCACGAGGGAGTGGTACACCACTGTATTCTAGAAGAACTAGATTGGGCATCTACAGGTTTCAGGCTTTGGAAAGTTCTTACCAATGAGGAACCGAACAATTGGGAAGGACTTTATGCTTCATCCATTTGTAATCCCATAATAAGGTATTTCGACCGTTTTATCTCCAACACCATTTTGGGAGGATTAACAACAACAAGGTTAATTCTAAAGAACTGTTCCTCCTCCATTGTACCTTCAAACCCAACCAAAGGATCAATGCAAGCACCTTCCTCCTATCACATGTCCAGTCCTTGTGCACCATAGGATCTATGCCTTTCTGCATTGGAGGGATGGTCACATCTATAGAACTTGGCCTAGGCCTTCAAGACAAGCTTGCAAATTTTCCATCATTGCCGCCCACTTTCATTAACATCAGCAACTGTTAGGCGAGCCACTTGATTAAGGTCAGAAGAGATGGTAGGTACAACCTCATGGTGCACAACAAGGTAGTTCCTAGTGTCATTTTTCCTAACTTTGCACTTACTAATATTACAGACTTGTCTAAGTGGCTTTATGACCTTGATGCTCCTGCACTTGGAGATAATGCGCAAAGCAACTAGAAGAATGTCCAAGCAGATGAAATGAAGCAAGAAATGGAACAAGGAGACACTGAACATCAACCTCTTCCTGAAAATGTTGCAAGCATGCCCACTAGTCCCAGGAGAAGACGAGAAAGAGTATCGGCCTCGAATGATGACATTATGACTGCCATAATGGAACAGGATGAGAGAATGCAGGCTATGCAAAACAACCAAAATGCAGTGATGTAACTTATGTTGGCCATGCAAACTCAACAACAAGAATATGACGAAAGAAACGAGCGTCGGGCTGCAAGATTAACTGAGGAAATGGCGGCCTTGCCTGTACGCATGGATGGTTTTCAGGATTATATATACCATGTAGCTATGCCCCATCCTCCAGGTACATGTGGACGAGCACGGGGACGAGGAAGAGGACGGGATAACGAACAAGAATAGATTGATTTTTGTTTCTCTTCCCGTTTCCTTTTTTGTTTTTAAAGCATTGGGACATTGCTTGTTTCAAGCTTAGGGGAGTTAGTTAGTTTAGAAACATTTTTTATTGCTTTCTAAGTAGGTTTTTCCTTCATTTCCATTTGTAATAAAAACCATCGTTATATTTTCGAGTTCATTTATGCAATTTTTCCGTTGTTATCTAATTTCCCACTTTCTTGAGTCATAACAAAAAAATTTCGTTTGTTATTTGCATAATATGACGCATTCGAAGATTATATAGGTTGCTCACTTTTTAAATGATATATGAGAAACTTAGAGTGAAACAAAAGTATGATGGATACAGTCTTAACACTATAAATCCCCAGATTGTGCTAGATCGATTTCAGTACCCTTTATATCGAAACCTTAAACTTTAGCTTTAAAATAGACCCAAGTAGTTTATCTAGCAGTCAACACTGTCTTAAACACAAACTACGTAGGGAGTCGATGATTATAAGTGAATGATCTAGTATATTTGAAAGATACATGCTTTGCTTTAAGAAAATAGGGAATGCACCAATTAATTTAGACGACCCTCACCCGGTCACTTAATCCAACAGATGCAGTACCTACATGATATAACATAAAAACATGTTGCCAGTTGGTTCAGAGGTGTATGGTACTGAACTTTGTATGGCGGACTACGGTCCGATCCCCCGCAACTTGCAATTGGATGAATTAAAGGAGGTTACCACATTTATGTTCCAGAACCTCATGCTTAAAAGGATCATAGTCACTAACCGACTACTCTACTATGCGTGTTTGAAGATAAAGGGCTTAATGTGATTGCGCTAGAATGAAAACGAATAAAATTTAGCAAAAAGAATTAGGTTGAGCTATAATGGCATGATTGGAATTGGTCTTCACAATGGGGGATGTTTAGTGTTATTACCGTATCCTTTGTGTTATGTTGAGCTTAGATTTCCGCAAAACATTGGCAGCCTCTTATGATTTGAATTGCATCATGAAATTGCATTTAACGTGTGCCTTACTGTTTTTATACTAACTTTATTGCTTGAGGACAAGCAAAGATTCAAGTTTAGGGGACATTGATAACACGAAAAAATATAGCATTTTTCGCCTGAATTACATAGATTAAATTTCCGATTCTTTGTTTATCATGTCACATTTTACCCCTTTTTGTATTTTTTGAAACATATTTCAGGTACTTAGATTTTGAAGGCATAAATGAGAAAAGGAAGAAAAAGAATGGAAAAATGAAGAAGAAATGGTTATTTAGCAGCAAAATGCAGCATTCTGTAAATCAAAAGCGTGTCGCCCGCTGCAGCACCTGCCGACTGTCACAAGTTGGAAAAGTGTGCCCCTCAGCACATTTCCTGTCCCGACCGACACATATTCAGTAGGCGTTCTCCACGTCACAAAACATAGCACGCTCACCACGATCCATAACAGTTACAAACATATCTTTGTTTCACGCATTAAATGCATGTTCACCTGGATTTTCTCCATGCTTCATGAACAAGAATTATGGGACGTTTCCTATTTTCTCTCACCATTTGGAATGCATATATATTAAAGCAGTTACCAAAGATGATGCAGGCTCTCGCACCTTGAACAATTGTTACGCAGTATTATTACTTTCAATTTCACTTTCTCTGTTGAGCATTATTTTATTGTATTCTGTTTTGATATTTTCCAGTTTAGATTTCCAGCATTAATTTTCCACTTTTCCAGCAACCAATCCCACATTCCGTAAGCAATAAAAAAACCCACCATCAAAGCAGTATTTTTCCACATCGGAGAAATACTGCAACACTAGTTTGTTTTTCGACTTCCATAATTTTCTTAGGATTACTTTAATTTAATTCGAGTTATTTTTACTACAAGTCAATCCTGCCGGCTTGTGGAGGATACGCATTACTCAGAATTAATTGCTTTATTATTGACTTTCAGGTTCTTATTTTAATAAGCATAATTAATTTATTTCCTACCATGCATGTGTTGTTGAATTTATGTTTCAATTTTATGCTATTCCGCGATAATATTATGTCTGGCTAGATTCCCTGATACCAGTATGTAAAACTTAACCGAAAGGATTCAACAATTAACTAGAATTATTATATTTACAAAAAAACTTTACTAGTTTTAATTTCTAATTTGGACATTTAATTTTTTTTGTACGAGAGTAAAAGACAGTCTAAGGTTAAAATCAGTAGAGCAAGAGTTTGTGGTTTTAACCAGATAGTGGTTATTAAAACATTAACTTTAAAAACAGCGGAAGCAAAGTTAATTGGACCTTATTTGTTTTCAAAAAATACTTTTCAGTTTTAAATGAAACAGAGAAAGCACTCATTTCGAGCTTGACTGATATGATCTGATTCAATAGAACGGAAGTTTGAGACAAGGCTTTTTAAAGAATAGTTTTCACTGAAACTGTGTTTTAAAACTAAAAACAAATGCCAATGACTTACTGAATCCCTTAAGTTGACGAAATACATATCGGTGTCCCGTTATTAATTATTAGACTTTAGTTAATTCTCGATTAAACCCAAACACCCAAGTTTTATAATTAGCCTTAGCTTTACATAGTGACCCTAAGATGACAGTAGTTTTGACCATCAGTCCTTGTGGATTCGATATCTTTTAAAATTATGCGATAGCCTGTGCACTTGCAGTCACTACACTCGACAGACCTACAAAGTCGCGATCATAGGGCAATAGATATCGAAACACGAACAATAAAAATTGTTGATGATATTGTCAAAATTAACAATTCTAGCATGGGGCTATGGGACTTAAAATATTTCACTTGATTTTATTTCTTTTTCTTTGTTGAACTTTATTTTTGACTTGTACTAAACTCGTTTCCTTTACAGGGAGACAAAACTGGCACCACAACTTCGAGCATAAAGTACATTCTCGGGAGCACTGAGTCTCTCTTCATTCATCTTATTTCAAACAAAGGATCAAACAATGGTCGAATAGTGAAGCAAATCCCTTTTTTGAAGTTCAACAACCAGTTCCTCCTCCTACTTCACCCCATTCAACTGAATCATCAGATACTGAGACTAAAAATGATGAAAGAAAGGCCTATCATCATGGAAATTCCCAACACCAAGGACCAAGACAAATACCAACCCGATAATTCTTCACTTGTAATCCCACACCAAAACAAAGGCGAAGCAGTTGATGAAGATGTGTATATGACAAATGTCGGTGAAGAACCCCTAAGTAAAGAGGAACTTGATCATGGAAAAGAACATCATGACGAAAGACGGCCTTAGACTAAAAAAGCCCAAGCAAAGGATACAAGTGATACTAACCAACCCTTTGGGTCATTTAAGGATTTTAGGAGTTCTTCGAATGTCACTCCCACAACTCTCTCTCTCTCTCTCTCTCTCAAGAGGAGTTAGACGACTTGAAAGCAACCAATCCCACTAGATACCTTAAAGCCATGATGAGCTCAAGGGTATGTTCGTCTGATAAAGGCACCACATCTTCGACTTCCTCTGGTGTCCATTCCTCTAACCAGACCATTGATCAACCTCTTCGCCAAATTAAGGAGAAGATATTTGATGTTGATCTGATTCAAGTTCTAGAGAGAAATATCAATGCCTCCCATGGCATTAAATAACTCTTGAAATACGTTGACACACTAGACGTTCTGTAAGAATTTGTAGATATTATAGTTGATCTTGGGTTCCTCCTTGACAATCTCTCCACATACTAGTCCAAAGATCAAGAAGTCTCAAACAAGATCGCAGACAAAATGGGAATCCAAACGGTTGAATGAATCACAACAATTGAGTCAAATAATAAAGTGGAAACATTGGACAAGTCTTTTTCCAAATATGATAAAGAACTCAAGCTCTATGCAGACAACATCTCAAATTGGGAGAAGCAAATTGACTAATTGAAGGAGAACATTTAGAAGACACAGGGTCGTCGGGACGAGATCCATAAACTCGATTGCGAACAACTTGATGATGAAATCAAGGTAGGCGTCCAACATGTAAAAAATGCCCAACAATTGGAGACCGAGATTGAGGACTTGAAGAAAAACCAATATGTGATCTAGCTTCGCTTGCTAATGTCTGATTCAAAGTATACCCTCCCAACTAAGTTTAAAACTTGTTGAAATATATTGTTCTTTGTTTTATGAATTCAAATGTTTTGGGTACTTTTGTAACACGTGACTAAGCCATTTTGGCATATTTAATCTTATCATTTTGGCCTTCTAATTTCATTTGAATCTTTCCATTTTTACTTCTTGCAATATAGGCTTATATTTTTTCAAATATTTACGGTTTACTCTTAGAAGTCTTTGATCTTCTACCAGTTCTTCGATTTCATAAGCATTGTTTGAAAACGCTTGAATAACTTGGAACAGAGCTTCCCAATTTTGAGACCATTTGCCCAAAGTTCTATCCTTTCGACCCATAGGTAGGATCAATTTCCAAACTAAATCACCAATAAAAAAGGTCTTGGCTTTAACCTTTTTGTTATAGGCTTTCTCTACTCTTTTCTTCTGCCTTCTTAATAATTCTAAGCCTTTTAGTCTCTCTTCGTCTAAATCAATCAATTCATCTAACATCATCTTCCAATATAATTCTGATGGAATTTCATATTGCCTTTGTATCCTGGTTGATTGTAGACATATTTTGAATGGTGATACCACATCATGACCATATATTAGTCGAGAGGGTGTAGCATTAGTAGCCTCTTTAGGAGACGTTCGGTAATCCCAAAGTATTTGATCTAGGATCTTATGCCAATTCTTTGGCTTCTTTCCCACATGTTTCTTAATTAAACTAATCACTAAATTATTTTCCGCTTCGTGTAAAGCTCGTAATTTAATTAATTATTTAATTAAATTATTTTTGGAATATTTGTGAAGTTGTGTTATTATGATTATTGATATGTTGTTGTTATTAAATTTATTTATTCTAGTAAGTTGTGGAATAATATTAGATGATAATATTATTTAATGTGGGCTTATATTAAGGAATAGAAGTAGTAGAAAAGGGGGTGTAGGAGTTTTAAGCCCATCAAGGCATAAAGAGAATTATAGGGTTATTATATTAGTTTTTAGAATTTATAATAAGAAAAGAAGAAGCAGTAAGAAGAGAAGGAAATAAGGGTTGGAAGAAGAGAAAAAAGACATGAAAGTGCGGAAAAGAAGAAAAGAGGCAGAACGAAATTCAATCGGAAGGGTTTTAGAGAAACCTTCAATCCAAGGTAAGGGTGGGGTTCTGACTCTATAATAAGTTTTATGATGATTAGTATGTGGGATTTGATGTGAAAGATTGTTTGGTTATGATTGAATTATATACATTATTGTTTGATGAGAATCGATGATTTAAGGATGAACAATAATGCCCTAATGCTATATAATTTATGTAGAATTATAGGATAATTATAATTGATGATTACCTATGGTTAGAGGATGTTTTCAGGACCTAAGCAGGGAAATCATAGTGGAAATGCAGTGAAATCGTAGAAAATATTCATGACAGAACAGTATATGTCGACCCCAAAAGCCATGCGTCGATGCATGAAGGCTTTTAGACTCAGGATGAGTCGATATGGAGAAGCCATGCGTCGATACATGTAGTCTTTTAGAATTAGAATGAGTCGATACATAGGACCATGTATCGATACGTGCTGTGTTGCAGACTCAGTATGAGTCGATACAAAGGGAGTACGTGTCGACTCATGTAGCATGTTAAGCCTAGTACGCATCGACTCAAGACGTTATATGTTGACCCATGTAGTATGGTTTTTGACGAAATCATCTTGATAGGTTGTAACTTGAGCTTCCAAACTCTGTTTGAGGTATCATTTGAAGCGTTGGATAGCTAACGCGATGAACTTCATTCTTAAGGATTATAATGAAGGATAAGAAGAATAATCCTAGTAACCCAATTTAGGACTAGAGTTAGCTTCCCGCGTTAATCGCTGTGATGACTTTGTAAAGTATGATGAGGATGAGATGATTATAGATTACTGGTTGGTTCATAGCAGTAAGAATAATGATGATAATGATGTAGTATTATAGAATAGTAATATGTAGAGGTTTGGTAATGTAGAGATAAGCCTTAGATTATTATTTAATCAGAGGCAATATAATGTTGTAGGCCTATGGCCGACGTCGCGTGATTGACGAGTTACTATTGTATTGTTGTATGGCTGAGTTGTTGATGAAATGATGTTTGATGAATTATGTTGATAAATGATGTTGTTGAATGATGTTGAGATGCCTCTAATAATTGGCAGCTATTAAGATGTAGGCTTTTGGCCAACGATGATGTTGTGTTGAGATGTTGTTAATTATGGTTGTTGTTATTACATTCATGATTGTGCCGCATACATTATATTTCAAGATGGAGCTGATGCTCGTTAAGATAGCCTGTATTGGCAAACATTAAGATGAAGGCTTATGCCTTGTTGATGCCTCTATTTATTGGCAATTATTTTGAGATGGGAGTTCTGCTCCAATGGTATCACATGCATTTTCATACTATTGAGTCGCATTATATGATTGCATAAAGAAGTTATGTATTGATGTGGTGAATGTGTATTATTGTTGGTATTCTATTGCGATTATTGTTGTTTATAAGATGAGAAGTGGTGACGTTATGTAATCTAATTTAATATACTACTTATCATACGTTTTATTATATTGTTAGATATATCACCCCTTCTGTTTGAATGTTACCCTTACATTGGTAACGTCCAGGTAATCCAGAGTGAAGGTTGTATACCTTTCGTAGTTCGAGTCGGTGTCATTTCTCTGATACGTAACACTCGGGGGGGATGAACGCTTGTTGCTTTTAATTATTGATTATTTCAGTTGTTGAACATTAATTTTATTGTTGCTAAGTATGTGTTATTTTGAAGTTGCTGTAACGATGGACTAAGATTTTATTAAGAATTCCACTGCGTAGATGTTTAAGTTGTTGAATTAAGAGATTAAATTATTATGCTGATAGTTCATCCAAAGTTTTAAAGTGTTATGTATCCACGTTGAATGCAATGTGTTTTTAAAGTTGAATTTGTGGCATCTTGATTCAGTTGCATGAATTTTATAACTCTGATTTACATTTATAATTATCGAGTAGAATTGGGGTGTTACAAAGTTGGTATCAGAGCAAAGGTTGGTCCATCTGACCTAGTTGTCGAGTTGTAGTTGTCTAACAATCGAGTATTGTTAATTAGAGTGTTAACCATAGTTTATGTTGTAGTGATAAGTTGAGATGACTGGAAGGAATGATGCTGCACTTGCTGCTGCTTTAGAAGCAATGGCGCATGCGATGGAGAATCAGCCGAATGTTGACGAGAATGCTGGATCTCGTAGCTTGGCGACTTTCCAGAGAGAATCCGCCTACGTTCAATGGAAAGTATGTTCCTAATGGGGCATTGGATTGGTTGAAAGATATTGAGAGAATCTTCCGTGTGATGGACTGCACTCTAGCGCAGAAGGTTCGGTATGGTAATCATATGCCAATAGTTGAGGTTGATGACTGGTGGCTAGAGACTTCTCAAAGATTGTAAGTTGTAGGTGAAAATGTCACTTGGGCTGTGTTCCATAGGGAATTTCTGAGGAAGTAATTTCCTGAAGGCGTCCGTGGTAAGAAGGAAATTGAGTTCCTTTAGCTGAAGCAAGGGAATATGTCAGTTGTTAGGTATGCTACAAAGTTTTCAAAGTTGGCTAAGTTTTATCCGCACTATGTTGAGGCAGATGCTGAGTTTTCAAAGTGTATCAAGTTTGAGAACGGGTTGTGCCTGAAGATCAAGAAGGCAGTGGGATACCAGAAGATCTGTGTCTTTGCTGATTTGATTGATTGTTGCAGGATTTATAAGGAGGATAATAATGCTGATTACAAGATTATCAGTGAGAAGAGGGGTAAGCACCAACAGAATCGTGGTAAGCCTTATAACACCCCAGCTGGTAAAGGTAAACAGAAAGCTGCTCAGGGTCAGAGGACTAGTGAGGGAGATGCTCCTGCTGGTGTGGTTTGTTTTAAATGTGGGAAACCTGCGCATAAGAGTAATGTGTGTACTGGTTAAGTAAAGAGGTGTTTCCGTTGTGGTAAGAACAGACATGTTGTATCTGAGTGCAAACATAAGGATGTTATTTGTTTTAATTGTAGTGAAGAAGGGAACATTGGTAGTCAGTGTCAGAAACCAAAGAGGGCGCAGAAAAGTGGCAAGGTGTTCACTTTGGTTGAGGATCAGACAGCTGCTGAGGACAGACTTATCACAGGTACATGTTTCATTAATAATACTCCTTTAATTAATATTATTGATAACGGTGCTACTCATTGTTTTATTGCTACTGATTGTGTTGAAAGATTAGGTCTTATGTTGTCTTCTATGAATGGAGAAATGGTCGCCAATACTCCAGCCAAGGGGTCAGTGACTACTTCTTTTGTGTGTTTAAAGTGTTCCTTGTCGATCTTCGACAGAGAATTTGATGTTTATTTGGTTTGTCTACCGTTAAGAGGGTTGGATGTGATTTTGGGTATGAACTGGTTAGAACATAACTATGTTCATATTAACTGTTATGACAAGTCTGTAAGGTTTTCTACTCCTGAAGAAGAGGAAGATAATTTGTTGTCTGCTAGACAGTTGAGGAAGTTGATGCAAGAGGAAGCACATATGTTCTCGTTGATGGTGTCGCTATCTGTAGAGACTCAAGCTATAATTGAGGAATTGCAGGTGGTGTGTGAATTTCCTGAAGTTTTCCTTGATGAAATTCCTGATGTACCACCGGGGAGGGAAGTTGAATTTGCAATTGATCTTGTACCTGGTACCAGACCTGTGTCTTTGGCACCATACAGGATGTCTACATCTGAATTGTTAGAGTTAAAGAATCAAGTTGAAGAGTTACTTGAAAAGAAGTTTGTAAGACCAATTGTATCGCCATGGGGAGCTCCCGTGTTGTTAGTAAAGAAGAAAGATGGAAGTATGAGGCTTTGTGTTGATTATAGACAGTTGAATAAAGTGATGATTAAGAACAAGTATCCGCTTCCAAGAATATATGACTTGATGGATCAATTGGTGGATGCTCGTGTGTTTAGTAAGATTGATTTAAGGTCGGGTTACCATCAGATTAAAGTGAAGGATAAAGATATCCAGAAGACGGATTTCAGAACGCATTATGGACATTATGAGTATCCAGTGATGGCTTTCAGTGTTACTAATGCGCCAGGAGTATTCACGGAATACTTGAATTGTATCTTTCATACTTATTTGGATTGGTTCGTGGTGGTGTTCATTGATGATATTTTGATTTACTCTAAGTCAGAAGAAGAGCATGCAGAACACTTAAGACTAGTATTGGAAGTTTTAAAAGAGAAGAAGTTGTATGCAAAGCTGTCCAAGTGTGAATTCTAGTTAAAGGAGGTTAGTTTTCTTGGTCATGTGATCTCAGGTAGTGGCATTGCTGTAGATCCATCGAAGGTTGATGTTCTGTTGCAATGGGAAACTCCGAAGTCAGCTATTGAGATTAGAAGCTTTTTGGGATTAGCTGGTTATTATAGAAGGTTTATCGAAGGTTTTTCTAAGTTGGCACTTCCGTTGACTAAGTTGACTTGTAAAGGTAGAGCTTTTGTATGGGATTTTCAGTGCGAAGAAAGCTATACATAACTGAAGAAGAGATTGACGTCGGCTCCGATTTTGACATTACCTAATCCAGGAGAGCCTTTCAGAGTATATTGTGATGCTTCTAAGATGGGTTTAGGAGGTGTGCTTATGCAGAAAGATAAGGTAGTTTCTTATGCATCAAGGCAATTGAGGACTCATGAGAAGAACTATCCTACGCATGATTTAGAGCTTGTTGCAGTTGTCTTTGTGTTGAAAATTTGGAGGCATTATCTTTATGGTTCTAGATTTGAAGTGTTTAGTGACCATAAGAGCTTAAAGTATTTATTCGATCAGAAGGAGTTGAATATGAGGCAGCGAAGATGGTTGGAATTGTTAAAGGATTATGATTTCGATTTGAATTATCATCCAGGAAAAGCGAATGTGGTAGCTGATGCATTGAGTCGAAAGACTCTACATATGTCGGCAATGATGGTTAAAGAGTTGGATTTAATTCAACAGTTCAGAGATATGGTCTTAGTTTACGAGGTTACGCCGCAGAGTGTTATGTTGGGTATGTTGAAGATTAATAATGAATTTATAGACAGTATCAGAGAAGCTCAGAAGTTGGATGTGAAATTGGTAGATTTGATGATTGGGATTGATCAGTCTGGGAATAATGATTTTAAGTTAGATGCGCAAGGTGTGTTGAGATTTCGTAACTGGATTTGTATTCCTGATGATGCTGAGATGAAGAAAGTGATACTTGAAGAGAGTCATAGAAGAAAGTTGAGTATTCATCTAGGAGCTACAAAGATGTATCAAGATTTAAAAGGTTTGTTTTGGTGGCCTGGGATGAGGAGTGATGTGGCTCAGTTTGTGTATGCATATTTGACTTGTCAGAAGTCAAAAGTTGAACATCAGAAGCATGTAGGGTTGATGCAATCGTTAGAAGTTCCAGAATGGAAATGGGATAGCATTTCGATGGACTTTGTGACAGGGTTACCTAATTCTTTAAGAGGACATGATTCAATTTGGGTGATTGTTGATAGGCTTACGAAGTCGGCTCATTTTATTCCTATTAACATCAATTTTCTAGTGTCGAAGTTGGCTGAGATTTACACTAGTGTGATTGTGAAGCTGCATGGTGTTCCTTTGTGCATTGTGTCAGATAGAGATCCAAGATTTACATCTGATTTTTGGAAGAGTTTGAAATAGGCGTTGGGTTCTAATTTAAGGTTGAGTTCAGTGTATCATCCTCGGACAGATGGTCAGATTGAACGGACTATTCAATTGTTGGAAGATTTGATGAGAGCATGTGTTCTTGAGCATGGAGGTTCGTGGGATACTTATCTTCTGTTGATAGAGTTCACTTATAATAGAAGTTACCATTCCAGTATTGGGATGGCGCCTTTTAAAGCTTTGTATGGTCGAAGATGTAGAACTCCTTTATGTTGGCATGAATCTGGTGAAAGTGTAGTACTTGGACCTGAACTTGTTCGTGAAACTACTGAGAAGGTGAAGTTGATTCGAGAAAAGATGAAAGCTTTCCAAAGTAGACAGAAGAGTTATCATGAAAAGCAAAGGAAAGATTTAGAATTCCAAGCGGATGACCATGTGTTTTTAAGAGTTACACCGGTGATTGGTGTTGGGAGAGCATTGAAGTCTAAGAAGCTCACTGTGATACGATGGGAGAACTGACTTGAAGGTTTTACGTTTGATTGCAAATGTTGCGGTTAGCAAGAGTCGCCACCTTTATTTTATTTTATCCAAAACGAAAGGCAAAAAAGCACAAGAAAGGCCTTTGAGATTATTTCTTGAGTTCGGGGGGTAGATTATGAAAAGGGAAGGTATTAGCACCCTTTTCATCCATGGTTTTCCATGGGCTCTTAGTTACTTGCTAGATCACTTGCTTTTGTTTGAAATTGTGCTTTAAGTGGTTTTTGAAAGTATTTTGTAAAGAGGCCATTGTTTAGGTAAACTTTATAATGATTCTCGTTCGTAAGAATGTATACAAAGATGTTGATCTTTTGAAAATGTTTTCAAGTTTGTAAGATGTTTTGAAAGTGTAGGTGTTTGTTTTAAAAATAGAAAGGATCTTTTGTTTTGAAATGGAGCAAGTAACTAGGAGCTTTCTACCTACTCAAAAGTCTTTCATGTTCATTTTCTTTTCCTTTTACATTGTTATCTTACCATTGATTTGCTAAGTAACCCTATCTTTAGATGTAAACAGGACAGACGTGGGTCATCGTATAACCATGATTAGAAATGTTTCAAGGTATCTTAGAATTCTCTTTTAGGAACTAAGATAATTTGAAAGGAAACTTAGGTAGCGTCATCGAGGGACTATGATCTTGTATTTTTGCTTGTTTTTGCTAAGATACCTCACATGCGTAATATGGCCATTTTGTAAGGCAACCAAGTGGATTTACCCTAGGGGTGCTTGTGTGAAAGTGTATTGTTTTCATGCTTGGTTTTGTTTTTTTATTAGGGTTTATCTAATTGATTGGTTTTAGTCTTTTCATACAAACCCTAATTACTAGCATTTGTATATAAAGCGATAAATTGCGGAATTTTAAAATTACTACGCTATTAAAATACTTGTGGGAGGGGGTGTATAAATTATAAATGGGGATTGCAAGAAAATAAACCTACTTAATCTATTACAACCATATTGAATTTGTACAAGAATTGAATAAACAATATAAAAAATGGATAAATATACAAGAATGTAAATGTAAAGAAAATGAATATTTGTTTGGATTTTTCAGAGAAAAGGGATTTTGGTTTTAAATTAATTAACTAAAAGAAAATAATAAATTAAAATAATAAAAATTAAACCTAATTTTACTAGGAAAAGAATATAAATAAAAACCCTAATCTATTAATTGATTAAAAGAAATTAAGTTTAGAAGAAGAATATTTTTTGTATTTTTGTCTTAAAAAAATTTATTGTATTATAAAATATTTTTGATCTTTTTTGGTTTTAAAATAATATATTTAAGTGGTGTAAAAGAAAATAACTAAAACCCTAGTTTTTAATTAAATTTACAAAAACAATTAGTGAAATAAATAAAGTTTGATTAAATAACAATAATTTTTATTGAGAAAAATAAATAAACTATGTCAAGATATAAATCTAATATTTTTGTATTTTTTATGATTTTTTAATATTAGATAAAATATTTTAAAAAATAAATAAATAAAAATAAGAAAAAGAAATAAAAATGGGCCATGGGCTGTGTAAGTGAAACAGGGGGTGAGAGGTAACAAAAAAAACATAAGGCCTAAAGGAGGCCCAGCGCATGCCAAAAAAAGTCAGAATGTATGAAAAAAGATATGGAAAAATCCAAAAGGGTACCACTGAGGCTCGAACCCAGGTCCCTCTAGTCACGGGCGCGCGCTTCTACCACTGGGGTCACTATACACCCGTTTATATAATCAAATCAATAAATATATGATAGTAAATAAGTCCTTGGCCTGAACTTTATCTTCAACCTCACGCCCAGCCAGAGCCTCTGTATCTTGTTCAAATCTCAACAAAAATGAAAACCGTAAACATGAAACTTGTTCAAAATTTCCTCACGATTTCAAAAATGCAAAGCAAAATAATTATAGATCAAAGATAAGCATGAATTTTAATGTCCCTATTTTGAACCCTAAAAATATCAGAAACTTCAATCTTAAAATTCTCTAAGCTCAAGCAAAATTAATGAAAACTATGGACATGGTTAGCTTTAGGGAAATTATATCTACATGTTTCATTCACAAATAATTCATTGATGATGCCTGTATGAAAAGTTCCAAAGTTAGAAAACTTACCTTGCAAGAGGGTATCAGGTTTGGAGTTTGAGCAGCTTTTAGTGAGTTCCAATGATTGGGTTAGCTTCCTCAAGTTCCCGGGAAGCTAATGGGATGCTTAGCTTGAGCTGAAAGTGCCTGAGGAGTTCTGGATAAGTCCAAGTGCAAAGCTTTGTTTTTGAAAATGTAGGATGATGTTAATGGTGTTACAATCTTGTAACAGGGTGTGGGATGAGTTTTAAATGATGTTTATAAACTTTAGGAACCAAAAGGCTTGAAAACGCACGAGGGAGATATGAGTTTCAAACTTTTGGTCAGGTTAGGCAACAATGGAGGTATGTGATGCAGTTCTGAGCTCTTGGTGTTTTTAGGGGTCAAGCATGTGTCTGTTTTGTGGCCAATAGCTTGTGTATCTATAAGAAAAAGGTCTTAAGTGGTTTTGAAAGTCAAATGTACAAGTTTCAAGCTAATTGCTAGGTTACTTGATTTTCAAGAAAAATGGGAAAACAAGTTTCAATGTGAAGTAGAAGCATGGGCTGGGTGATTGTAAGTGTATAAACCATTTCTCTTGTGTTATGAGACATGTATGATCAGAAGAGAACAAGTGCAAGGCTCAAGAACAAGTTTTGTGCAAAAAGTCACTTTATCAAAATGGCATTGTGCACTTTCTTCCCAAAATGGATATAAAGCATGGCCTTGCATTGAATGCTTGAAATGAGTCCTCTAAAATCTGTGCAAGAAATTAATTATGGAGTTCCTAACAAGTTTGAGGCCTGCAAAGTAGATATTATGCAGCATAACTTTGAATTTTAAATTTGTCCATCACAAAATGACTTGTAATTCAAGTGACAAAACCCTAACTTCATCTCTTCGATTCTCCCTACTTAACAATGATCTCAAGGAGTTCTTGGACATTTTGGAAACCTTGCAATGTTCTCTACAAACCATCTTTGAATAACTTTTGAATATTCCCCTTGCAACTATATGAAAAAGTTCCATGAAGTTAGGTCAAAATCCTGACCAAATTTGGGCAAAATTTCACTAAGTGTTTTGTTTCATGACCATGTATTCTTAAAATTATAACTTGAGATACAAGCACCTTTGAAAGGAGTTGTGTATATAAAAGTTGTAGATTTCATGGAGATCTAAAACTTTCATGTTGGAAGTTTCTTCTGAATTATCTTGCATCATGGTGAAATTTTTCTCAAAGTTATGAAAAAAAATAAGAAATTTCCAACACTTAGAGAAATTTCTAAGTTTAGAAATTTTAACTTTTCAAATGAAATCTTGAATTTTTGATTTCTTTATGAATAAGTTTCATATTTTTACATGTTTTGATGAATTGTGATCTTTGGCATTTGATTTGACCAAAAAGTCAAAGTTTGACTTTTCAGTATACAATTGACTTTTGATCAGTTGACTGAAAATTCATCTGTCAATCCATTGGACTTGAGCAACATTTTGAGCCATGTCATTAGGTTAAAATGATGCAATTAGACTCTTGAGATCATGCCTTAAACCAATTGATCATTTTCTAGGTCAAAAATCAGAAATTGCCCTTTCCCAGTCAAAACCCTAATTTTGACCATTTTGCCCTTTTGAAGATTTGATCAAATTTCTTTAGGAATTATGGTCAAATCTTGATAAAATCATACATATGAGTTTAAAATGTTGATGTGGATAAAAAATTATGAAGTTTGACTGTAAATTGGCCATGGATGACTTTTTCCCCAATACAGTTGATTTTTAGGTCAACTGCTCAATTGACTGAGCAAAAGTGTGATCCAAAGCTTGAAACTTGACATGAGTAATCTTGAGGGTCCATAATGATCCATGAAAGTCATATGATGCATTGGAAGTTCAAATATCCTTGTGCCATCTCAAACCCTAATTTTGGTCATCACTGCTTAAGGAGGTGTATTGAGCTAACCAACCCTAATGCAGTCTTGAGTCAAAGGAGATCTTGTGAGAAAATTCTTGATAAATGAGAGGGAAAATTTTGGGGTACAACAACTGCCCCTATTCAATGTTCTTAAGCCTGAAGAGTTAGATTGGCGAGTTTTGCCATTTGTGACTCGAAGGTAGAAGATGATTGAACATTAAAGTGCCTAGAAATTTGCACTCGGAAATGTGATGGTTGATAGTATAGGGAATGAGCTTAAAGATGCTATTTGGAGAGATGATGGAAATTTGTTGGAGATGGGCTTGTAGATACAACCCATAAATTATTATTGAATCGTATCTATAAGCTGAAACTGAATGAGTATCAGAATGGCGTCCGTGTCTGGAGCGTATCTGAATTGTATCTGAAAGTCGAATCTGAATGAGTATCAGGATCGCATCCGTGTATAAAGCGTATCTGAACTATATTTGAAGGCTGAATATGAATGAGTATCATAATGGCATCCGTGTCTGGAGCGTATCTGAACTGTATTTGAAAGTTGAATCTGAATGAGTGTCAAAATGGAATCCATGTCTGGAGCGTATCTGAACTATATCTGAAAGCTGAATCTGAATGAGTATCAGAATGGCATCCGTGTCAGGAGCGTATCTGAATTGTATCTGAAAGCTGAATCTGAATGAGTATCAGGATGGCATCCGTGTATGGAGCGTATCTAAACTGTATCTGAAAGTAGAATCTGAATGAGTATCAGGATGGCATCCGTGTCTGGAGCGTATCTGAACTGTATCTGAAAGCTAATTCTGAATGAGTATCAGAATGGCATCCGCGTCTGGAGCATATATGAACTGTATCTGAAATCTGAATCTGAATGAGTATCAGAATGGCATCCATGTCTGGAGCGTATCTGAACTGTATCTGGAAAGCTTTTGAACATTGTTAATGGTAGCTATTGATTAACCTTATCCTGAAAAGGGTAAAATGTTAGTTAATATGCAATGTCATGTTGTATGAAATGCATGGTGTAATGAGATTGTGATACATGTATTCATGTTATCAATGTTTATGATATATGGATGTGATGTGTGTGTATTTGAGCTAATTTGTTGCACTGTTTGTTAGATTGGGGAAAATAAATCCCTGACTGCTGCTGAAGATATGGAGTGTAAGTCTTCATGTTGTGAAGTTGAAGTGTTGACGAATTTCTGCTTAGATAAATAAACTCTGTTGTAAGGGGAATGTCGTATATTGCTTGTAAAATCCTGTTGGGAAATCCTCAGAAATTGGACGACTTCTAGTGGGGATTGATAACTGGAAGCTCTATTTTGCTGGGGATTAAACTGCATACTGCGGGGAATTTTATGCAAATAGCCTAGAGAGATTTCCCTATTTCTTAAAGCCCTTAGTAATTGTCTTTTTACTTTGTTCATTTGTAAACAGTAATTATGTTCAAATGCATATGTTCAAAAATAAATTATTGGACGTTTTTATAAACAAAACACAAGAGTAAAGAAAAAAACAGATAGTTTTGCACTCTCAAAGGGATATCCTTGTATTGACTTTGAGTAAGTATTTTTGTACAATGAGACAACCATTCTAGTAAGAGAATGCATTCGTAAAAAAAATGAAAATTTGATACAAAGAAAAGATAGCTATGTGAAATAATCCCATGGGGTTTCCATTCTGTTATAACCTTCGTGTCTCTGAGCATCTTATCTATTTGTTGCCTTGTCCGAAGCTAATTGAATTTATCAGAACCGTCGAGTTTGCAGGTTGTCTGTAAGGTGATCCAACAGGACATAGTCGTACGCTTTAAATCCCTAACTTTTGCCTAGACCACCCTTTCGGGTTTTCAGTCCACCGGGATATGCTTTTTTGCCCAAGCCGCCCTTTTGGGTTTTCAGCTTGCCGGGTGTACACATTTTTTTGTTTTATCCCTAATTTTTACCCGAACCTTTTTGGTCCGTCGGGATGCCCTTGTTTTTGTCTAGGTGTGTCAACCTAGCGGGTTTCTTATGCATAGTACCTTTTGACTATGTCCGCGTTCACAGGGTGCGACAGGTCGTCGCCATCCATGGTGGTCAAGATCATTGCTCCACAAGAGAATATGCTTTTGATTACAAACGGTCCTTCGTAGGTAGGAGTCCATTTTCCCCTGGGATCACCTTACACAAGTATGATACGTTTGATCACCAAATCCTCGACTTGATACACTTGGCGTCTAACCTTTTTGCTGAAAGCCTTGATCATCCATTTTTGATACATCTGACCATGACAGACAACAATAAGCCTTTTCTCATCAATCAAGTTACGTTGATCAAGTCGAGTCTGGATCCAATCTTCTTCATTCATACCTGCATCCTTCATGATTCTCAGAGAGGGGATCTGGACCTCAATAGGCAAGACAACCTCCATGCCGTATACCAGGGAGTAGGCTGTTGTCCCGGTTGATGTGCGCGTTGTGGTACAATACCTATGGAGAGCGAATAGTAGCATCTCATGCTAGTTTTTGTACGTGACTGTCATTTTCTGTATGATCTTTTTAATGTTCTTATTTGCAGCTTCGACAGCACCCTTCATCTTGGGCCGGTAAGGGGAAGAATTGTGATGCTAGATCTTGAATTTCTTGCACAAGGCGGTGATCATAGTATTGTTTAGATTCGTACCATTGTCTGTGATGATCCTCTCTGGGATATCATACTAACAGATGAGATTTTGTTTAATGAACCAGGCTACAACATTCTTGGTGACGGAAGGAAAAGAGGCTGCCTCAACCCACTTTGTAAAATAGTCAATGGCCACTAAGATGAAGCGGTGTCCATTAGAGGTTGTTGGCTTGATTTCCCCAATCATATCGATGCCCCACATAGCCAAGGGCCAAGGATCCGTCAAGACATTCAGATGAACAAGAGGTACGTGCACCTTGTCAGCATAAATCTGACACTTGTGGCAGGTTTGAGAGTGTTGATAGTAATCTGCTTCCATGGTAGACTAGTAATAGCCTGCCCGTAGGATTTTCTTTGCCATTGTATGCCCACTGGAATGGGTGCCAAAAGTTCCCTCATGTAGATCAGCCATGATCTTTTCCGCTTCAACCTTGTCTATGCATCGAAGTAACACAGAGTCATGGTTGCGTTTGTAGAGAATACCATTACTTAGGAAGAATTTAGCAGAGAGTCTCCTTAAGAACTTCTTATCATTGACTGAAGCTCCTTCCGGATATTCTTGAGCCTCGAGATACCTCTTGACTTCGTGAAACCAAGGTGGGTCCACTACTTCTTCAATATTAATCTCATGATATTGAGCTGGTTCATCCATTCGTTCAATGGTGTTCTGGGGAGACTCGTTATCCCATTTAAGTTTAAACATGGATGACATTGTGTCTAGTGCGTCTGCTAGCTGATTTTCTTCTCGTGGGAAATGCTCGAAGGTAATCTTTTCAAAATGTGGGATCAATGTCAGCACATGTTCTTTGTAGGGGATAAGGATAGGTAGTTTGGTGTCCCATTCCCCTTTGATTTGGCTGATGACCAAAGCTAAATATCCGTACACATTTAAGGATTTGATCCCCAAATCTATGGAAGCTTTGAGGCCAAAGATGCACGCTTCGTACTCTGCCATATTATTTGTACAGTTCAAGCAGAGTCTTATTGTAAAGGGAGTATGATATCCTTCAGGAGATATGAGTACAACACCAATACCATTTCCGAGTGCGTTGGACGCCCCATCAAAAACCAGGGTCCATCGAGATCCTTGTTCAGGTCCGTTATATGGTATAAATTCTTCACAGTTATTTACCATTATGATGTCTTCATCTGGGAATTCGAACTTCATAGACTGTTAATCCTCCACAGCTTGGTGAGCCAGGTGATTAGCTAGTACACTGCCCTTTATTGCTTTCTGGGTAGTATACTGTATGTCATATTCTATTAGGATCATCTGCCATCTCGCTATTCTTCCAAAGAGGGAAGGTTTCTCGAAGATGTATTTTATTGGATCCATTTTAGATATCAGCAAGGTAGTATGAGTCAGCATATATTGTCTTAGCCAGCGAGCAGCCCATGCCAGAGCGCAACAAGTTTTCTCGAGCAGTGAATATCTTGTTTCACAGTCGAAAAACTTTTTGCTCGGGTAATAAATAACATGCTGTTTTCGGCCAGACTCGTCATGCTGCCCCAGCACACACCCCATTGAATTTTCCAAAACAGTTATATACATGATCAATGGTCTTCCCTCGACTGGTGGCATCAAAACAGGAGGCTCTTGTAAGTACTCTTTGATCTTGTCAAAAGCAGTTTGGCACTCGTCATTCTATTTGACTACTTGATCTTTCTATGTAATTTGAAGATTGGTTCACAAGTAGCTGTCAAGTGAGAAATGAATCTAGCAATGTAGTTTAAACGTCCCAAGAATCCTCTGACTTCCTTCTCAATACAAGGAGCATGCATTTCTTGTATCGCTTTCACCTTGGCATGATCTACTTCAATACATTTATCACTGACGACAAATCCTAGGAGTTTACCAGACCTCACCCCAAATGTGCATTTATTTGGGTTCAACCTCAACTTATATTTCTTTAGCCTCTCAAACAGTTTCTGTAAATGATCAAGATGCTCTTCTTCTGTTTGAGATCTAGCTATCATGTCATCCACATAGACCTTTATTTCGTGATGTATCATGTCGTGAAATAAGGCTACCATGGCACGTTGATAAGTTTCCCCAGCATTCTTCAGCCTGAATGGCATAACCTTGTAGCAGAATATGCCCCATTATGTGACGAAGGTTGTTTTCTCCATGTCCTCAGGTGCCATTTTGATTTGGTTGTAACCTGAGAAACCATCCATGAAGGAAAACACTTTGTGCTGTGTTGTATTGTCAACTAGAATATCAATGTAGGGAAGTGGGAAATCATCCTTAGGGCATGCTCTATTCAAATATCTGTAGTCCATGCACATTCGTACTTTGTCGTCCTTTTTAGGCACGGGAACAACATTGGCAACCCATTGTGGATAGGAAGTGACAGCCAAGAATCCGGCGTTGAATTGTTTCATGACTTCTGCTTTGATCTTCTCTGAAATGTCTGGCCTCATGCGACAGACCTTTTGTTTTACCGAAGGAAAATCCTCCTTTGTAGGTAGACGATGTACCATGATATCTGCATTAAGTCCCGGCATGTCTTTGTACGACCAGGAAAAGACCTCAACATAATCATGTAGCAATTTAATCAGACACTCTTTAACACTGGGTTCCATATTGGCACCCACCTTGACTTCTCTTTTGTATTCTTCGGTACCTAGGTTGATTGTTTCCACTGGCTCTTCAAGGGGCTGAATGGTTCTCTCTTCTTGTTGAAGTAACCTGGCGAGTTCCCCTGGTACTTCACAATCTTCCTCACCTTCGTCTTCGGCTTGGTAGATTATATTTTCAGACTCACAAAAGGCCATAGCAGAACCGTTACCCATGGGATCCCGAATGGATGTAGACCTGCATTGTGAGTGTGAGTGTATGTAAGAGTATAACTATCTTTGAAAGAAATGAAAATGTAAAAAGAAAAACAATGAGCACAAAGTTTGTATGCAAAAAATGTCCATGATTCATTGATGTCATATGGAAATGAGATAATAACCTTTACAAATTGACCATTGTGCCTCGGGTAAGACACAGGGTTTTAAGAGTCTGAATTGTTTTAATATTACAGATCCGACAAAATTTAAAGAGAAATTACTGTTGAATAAATGTGATCGGGACAAAATATCTAGCCTCCCAGTTGTTGAGCCCTCCACTGACATTTGGGAAAATCCAATCCTCCAGGTTATATCAGTCTTCATCATCCTCCACGGCGCTGACTTTGTGGTTGTTGATCTTCAAGGGTGGCCCTCCGGCACGAGCACGGCGTACAGCTTTCTGGGCTCCTGAAGTGAAACCCAAACCAAACTTGTCAGATTTGTATGGGATATCTGGGAGTTGGCCCCAAATAGTTCACCCACCTTCTTCTATCACTTCCTTGGCATCTTTCAAAGACGAAATCTTCAGCAGAGGCCTTGTGATCTTTGGGACTTAAGACACAGCCTTGGTTACTGCCACAGTCTGCGGGACTTCTTCAAAGTGCTGGAATAGAGTTTCAATAAATTCACCATCTAATTCCATATATCTGGAGGAATTTAGATGGCTTACCATATACTCTTCTTCTCTATGAACGGTGATGATTTTCCCTTGAATTTGATATTTCAGCATTTGATGCAACGTAGAAGTAACGACACCAGTATTGTGGATCCATGGTCGGCCTAATAAGCAGGAATATGAAGGGCGAATATCCATTACATGAAAAGTTGAATCAAATGTTGGGGTTCCAACCTTTTTGGGGATGTCCACTTCCCCATGCACCATCCTTTTTGAGCCGTCAAAGGCCCTCACTACTATGTTGCTCGGTTTCAATGCCAATCCTTTATAGTCAAGCCTATTAAAACCCTTTTTAGGAAACACATTCAGAGACGAACCAGTGTCCACCAAAACATGAGCCAAGGTTGTGCCCCTGCATTCCACTGAGACATGCAATGCCTCATTATGCTTCCTCCCCCTTGCCGTTAAATCTGCATCCGAAAAACCTAAACCATTATCTGCGATCAAGCTGGCTACGCAGTCTTGGAACTGATCGACATATGTTTCTTGGGGTACATGGGCAGTTTTAAGGAACTTTACCAAGGCCTTTGCATGAGCCTCAGAACATAATAATAAAGCCAACATGGAAATTTTTGATGGAGTTTGCCCCAGTTGCTCGACTATGTTGTAGTCGCTTCTTTTTATGATCTTTAAAATTTCCTCCATCTCTTTTCGGGAGGTCTCAGGGATAGCTACTGATTATGCCTTCATACTAACAGACTCAACCAAAATACCTTTACCTCGAGTCTCAGTTGAATCGACAGCAGGAATGTCAGTAGGGGTGATAACAGGGATCGCAACAGTTTTGTCAACAGGAGTATTAGCAGAGATGATTGCAGGACTGGGAATAACTTTTGGAGGAGCAACAACAACAAGAATGATTGCGGGTCCAGAAATAGCTTTTGGAAGAGCAATTTTTGGAGAGAAAACCCTTCCACTTCGGGTTATCTTACTATTCCCTGCGATATTACTAACATCAGAGTCAAATTTCTCAGAACTTGAATCTTCAGCAGCTGGCCAATCTTGCTTGATACCGTAGTAGTAAACATCACCTCCATAATTCCATGGGACGGTTTTGTTTGATGAATACGGGATTGGTCCAGGCATTGTAATTATCAATGGAGCTACTTTATGAACTGATGTAATTCTAACGGGTCTTTTGGTGGAGACCTTGGAAGAATTGTCGAAAATGGTCACGATGGAAACATCATTATAAGAAACAGCTGGAATATAAGTCTTCTCGAACAAGATCTCCTTGTTATCTATTAGGCATTGAACGACTGCTTTTAACAAAGGACAGATGGTTGGTAAGGATAAACATAAATGACAACTTTTATCACAGCCTGGGAATACACCGGTGTGATACGGTGAGAGAAATGACTTGAGGTTTTGTGTTTGTGTTCGCAAATGTTTCGGTTTAGCAAGAGTCGCCACCGACTTTTTATTTTATCTAAAGGAAAGGTCAAAAAGCACAGGAAAGACCTTTGAGATGTTTTCTTGGGTTCGGGGGGTAGATTATGAAAAGGGAAGGTGCAAGCACCCTTTTCATCCATGGTTATCCATGGGCTCTTAGTTACTTGTTTAGATCACTTGCTTTGCTTTTCCAATTGTTTGAAATGGTGCTTTGTGTGTGTGGTTTTGAAAATGTCTTGAAAAGAGGCCATCGTTGTGGAAACCTTTGTAACGATTCTTGTTTGAATGTATACAAAGGTGTTTTTGTCTTTTGAAAAGATGTTTCAATGTTTGAAAGTTTGTTTTTGGGAAATGTTTTGAAAATGTGTTGTGAAGTGTGTTTGAAAATAGCAAGGATGTTTTTGCAAGTTTTGATCAAGTAACTAAGAGTTATCTATCCTATTTTACTCAAAGATCTTTCCTACACATTTTTAACCCTTTTGACAGTGTTGTTTTACCATTGCATTTGGTAAATAACCTTGTATTAGGATGTTAAACGGGACAGGCACGGGTCATCGTATTGACCATGATAGCAATTGTGCTAAGTATCTTTAGAAATTTCTTTGAGGGACTAGATAATTTTGTATAGGCAACCAAGATAGCGTCATCGAGGGACTATGATCTTTTGTTTTGTTTTTGTTTTGCTAAAGTACTCAACATGCATAACATGGCCAATTTTAAAGGCAACAAGTGGATGAAACCCTATGGGTGCATGTGTGTATTGTGTTGTCAATTTACATGTTTTTTGTCTTTGTATTAGTCAAGCTATTTGTTTGGATTTTGGATTCTTGCCATACACGCCTAATTACTACACAGTATATTGAAAGCAATAAATTGCGGGAATTAAAAGTCTAAGTTATTACAAAAGTATCCGGGAATGGGGGTACAGTTATTAGAAATGGGGATGAATCTCATAAGAACAGTAATTTCCAAATATTAAGTATTACAACCAAATCGAATTGTCGTGATTCAATACAAAGTTGTAACAAATTATGAAATAAAGAAAATCAATAAATTATGGAATGCATGTATTTATTAAAAAGAGATAAATAAATAAAATATATTCTAAAAAGAAAGGTTAAAGATTTTATTATCATCATTCTTGGTATTTTATTAATCAATTAAAAAAAAGGTATAAAGAAAGTAAACTAAAAATTTCTTTGGTGTTTTTATTATTAGTATTGTTATTAACAAAAGAGATAAAAAGATAAGTTAAGAACAAGAAAATTAACTAAGCTAATTTTAATTTGATAATAAATAAATAAAAAAAGTATTGAGTTTTTATGAATTTACTAAAGAAAGAAGAAAACTAAAACAATTTGAATATGGGCTTAGGTATTTGGTGAGGATGCTAGGCCCAAATACAATAGTAGAAGACAAAAGGGGTCAGAATGGAGGGGGAAGGGGGTGCGCTAGCAAATTATGTATGGGCTTTGATTTGGGGGCCAGATAGGCCCAGTTGCCTTAAGTTTGTAACACTGATTAGGGTCTTGGAAAATTAGGGTTTGTGGACATATTCACAGCGGCGCCGCTCTCTTTCTCTCTCTCGTTTCTTCTCTTCATCTCCTAACGCTCAACGTTCTGATCTTCCCTTCCCCATGGTTTCTGGAATGCTGTCCCTCACTCTCTAACCTCCTCCTAATGACCAATGGCCTTTTTTAAACGGTATGATTCGTCTTTGTTTGATTTAACATTTTTCAGTTTTCAAGCTTGTTTGATTTTATAGTTTTATTAATCTATTGTATTGTATGGCTTATTGAGGTGCAGAAGAGGGTTTGAGAAGAAACGTACCTTGGGGGCTTTTCTAAAAAAAATGGAGAGGAAAGAGATTTGAGCTGGTGGCGTTCCTTGGTGGCTAGAGGTGCGAGGAGAAGATGATGGCCAAGCGCGCTTTCGGTGATTTCTTTCTTTTGATGATGATACTTCACTTCTGACACTTTTGATTTTGATTTCTCGCTTGATGATGATTGTTGAAAGTTTCTGAAACCTTTGATTTTTATGGTAGTTGATGATGATGCTTTATTCTTCTGAAACCTTTGATTTTCTTTTCCTCTCTCTTGAAATATGATGTTGCTTTATTCTGAAACCTTGTTGTTGATGATGATTGTTCCTGAAACTTTGATTTTGTTGGTAGTTGATGATGATTATTGCTGAAAATTTGATTTTGTTGGTAGTTGATGATGATTATTGCTGAAACTTTGTTACCTCTTTCCTCTCTCTTTGAATTTGGATGATGATGGTTTATTCCTTATGACTTGTTAGTCAATGATGGATAATGATGATGATTATCCTGAGACTTTGTTGGTATGTTTGGACTTGTTGACTTCTGAATCTTGTTTGCAAAAATGGAAGTTGGTTGATGGTTTTTGGATGTTGAGTTTGATAACAGGTTGGGGATTTTGATTCTGCTAACAGGTTTTTGATGTTGTGCAGTTTCTTTGGTAGGTTTTGCAGCCTGTTGGCCTTTTTCAGTTTACAGGCTTTTGAAGCTTGTAAAATGTTTTTGACTTTGTTAACAGTTGGAAATGGCTTTTTTAGTTGATTGTGCAGTTTGGTTGTGCAATTTTGTTTTGGAACTACAGGTTTTTGTGATTTCTATTTGATAACAGGTTTGGGTGTTTAGGTTGTCTACTTGAACTTGCATTTTTGCTTGTTTTGCAGTTTGAGTAGTTTGGCAGGCTTGTTACAGTTTGGTTGTAACTGTTGGGCTTACAGTTTAGCAAACTTGTTTTTGGGAGATTTTGTTTACAATTTGGTTGTTGGCTTGGAGTTTGTGGTTAGTGACAGTTTTGGAACTGCAGGTTTGGGATTGTTGTGAAACTGTTTGCACAGGTTTTTTTGGTCAGCAGGCTGGTTCTGCAAGTTTTTGTTGTTGTTGTAATTTTGACTGGCTTGTTAGGCTTGTGCAAGTTTGGGGTATTTTCTGTTTGATTGGTGGAGGTTGTGTAGTTTGATTCTGCAGTTTGGACTATTGGCAAGTTGTGTTGTTTGTTGGTTCACATGGTTTTATGATTTGTGAATGTTTGCACAGGTTTTTGTGGTTTGGTCAGCAGGTTTTGGGTTTGGCAGTTTCAGGCTTGTGTTTGAACTCCCCACCGGCTGTTTGCTGTTGTTATGGTCTTATATCCTTTTGCCTTTTGTTTTGTAACTTGTGACAGCCTTTAGCCAAACTGTACACTCTCACCAAAAAGGTGATATCTCTCCTCTCTCTCCTCTCTCCATGATAAAGCAATTTTACTTTTCCTTCTTTTCCTGAAAAGTTTGCCTTATTTTTGGAAAATGATGATAAAGCTGTGACAAGCCCTTTGCTTGTTATATGGTTTACCTTCTGCATTTTACTTTTGGCCTGCTGTTTGATTTGCCATGTACCTGCCCTACCGTTTTTACTTTCTAGCTTGCTGCATTGTTTGCCTTGCTGCAAAGTTTGGTTTGCATTCAGTTTGGTTTGTTGCAATACTTGCATCCAGTTTGCCTTTGTATGCTGCATTGTTTTGCCATGTTGTTTGCCTTAGTTGCTATGCTGCATTGTTTAGTTTGCTGCAATGTTTTCAGTTTGGCGCCTTGTTGTGTTTCCATTTGAAACATTTGCCTTGCATTATTGCATTTTTTCATTTTTCTCTTTGTGAACCAAGAAGAGCAATCTTCTTGTGATTTGCAAAGATAAAAATAAAAACATGATGAAATGAAAATAGCTCCTCTGATTCCAAATGGCAAACTTTAATGATGAATATTTTCTTTATTTTTTATTTGAAAATTCTATTTAATTAACTGTACTAATCCTCTTTTCTTTGTTTTTTCTTTCATGTGAGCGTAAATTGGACGGTGACAAAGCAGAGGAAGCCTGAGACTTTGATAGATTTTCCATTGATTGTAATAATTTATTTTTCAATAACTATAAGTTGTAAAAACCTAAAGTATATGAATAATAATTTATCTTTGTATCAACATCTGAAATAAATGAAAAATCTTTGTGAGACAATCTGATATGCAATAAAATCTTCTAATGTCCAATATCTTGTAATTCTTCCTTCAATTCTTCACTGAATCCTTTAAGATTCTCTCATCAAAATAATTGAAATTGCATTCCAACAATTCTAATACAGATAACTTAAACTTTAAGTAATCCAATAAATGTGTAGTCTCGTAACCTTGCAATAGCATTCCAATCAAAATACGCACTGGGTATTACAATAAACAAGCAAATATTTCATTCCATTAACAAGCAAATGTCTTAACAGACGCAAATTATCTGGCTAACCTGGATCAGACAAAACCTGAATATTCCAAATGACAGTCTCAACTCCCGTTTCTTGTCCCATATGAACAGACCTTGAGAACAACCAGTAAACTTGAAAAAATGTGAAAACATGTGACAGTTAATTGAATTTCTGAGAATTCAGTTTCTTTTGAGAAATGCGAGAGAAACCCTAATTCTTGATCTACTGCCAAAGAAAAATATGTCTGATCGATTCCTGAGCCAATCTAGAAAATCTGAGAAAACCCTAGGGTTGTGATTTATTGTGAAAAAGGGAGGGAAAAGTTTGGGGTACAACAACCGGCATTCAACAAGTTTGTTTTTGATAGTCAGGAGTGGGGTCACAAGTTCATCAACTGAAGTAACAAACATATCTTCCTCAATGGCGTTGGCATTATTGTCGTTCTTGGGCATAGGGGCAGTGATTACATTGGGAATTTCTGGCGCGTCAAATTCAATCTCTTTGGCTTCAAGAAGGTCTTGTACTTTGTTTTTCAGAGCCCAAAATTTGTTAGTGTCATGGTCGGGACTCTCAGAATGGTATGCACAGCGGGCATTGGGATGATAATGAGGAGAGGTTGTGTTAGGATTCTTTGGAGCTTCTTTCAAAGTCACTGTATTGGATCTTAACAAATGCGGCAATACTTGAGATAGTGTCATATTAATTTGGGTGAACTATCTGACTGGTCTTTTCGTTCTTGGCTGGTTGCTTCTTTGTTGAGAAGGTGCGGGTTTATGAATCATGACAGCCCCCACCATTGGACGGCGTTCAGCCCTATCTTAATTTCTCTGAGGATATACAGCAACAACTACTTTCTTTCCAATGAATGGTTTCCTTACAGCAGCAGAGGATGCATCTTTTTGAATCTTCCCATTCTTTATCCCAGCTTCCACTATTTCTCCGGTCAATATCAATTCTGTAAAACCTGCTGATGAACTCCCAATTAAGTGGTTGAAGAAAGGACCGGACAAGGTGCCCAAAAACATATCTACTAACTCTCTTTTAGATAGAGGAGGCTGGACTCTTCCTGCTAAGTCCCTCCATTTTTGTGCGTAGTCTTTAAAGCCTTCACTTGAAACCATGGCCATACTCTAGAGTTAAGTACGGGTGGGTGCAAGATCAGCGTTGTATTGGTATTGTTTGTAAAAGGCGGTGGCCAGATCTTCCCAGTTATCAACGTTGGCTCTTTCCAGCTGATAAAACCAATCAAGTTGAGTTCCAGACAGACTGTCTTGGAAGAAGTGTACCCATAAATCCTTGTCAGCGGTATGAGGCTAGATTTTCCTCACATAGGACCAGAGATGCATTTTGGGACATGAAACTCCGTCATATTTGGCGAACACAAGTGCTTTGAATTTTGGGGGAATGACAATCCCAGATACTAGACCCAACTCCTCAAAGTCCAATCTAGGCACTTTTTGAATTGCCATTGCGCTTAATCGTTCTTCTAGATGCTTATAATTTTCGTCGACTGGAGGATATTGTTCTTCAGAATAATCTTCTTCTTCCTCTTCCTCTTCTGAATCTAGCTGGACAACTTCTTCCTTGCCTTTTGCATCTTGATTGTATTTCTCACCAGATGACGTAGCAAAGTCTAGGGTCCTTCTTGCTTGTCCTTGGAATCTTCTTCCCATATTTAGAACTCCAATTATTTTCTCTGTTTTCTTATTTTTCTCTTCAACCATCAAGGTCTTCAACTCTTCTTGTCCTTTGGATAGAGTTAAGATCATTTGTTGAAACTGAGCATTTTGTGCTTGGAGGTCCTTCACTGTTTACTCGAGATCCATCTTACTGAAATAAACAGTAGAGAGATGAGGATACTTGTTGCAAGAAACTTGCTTATGTTATGATGAATAGTAGATGCATATGTAATGATTTCAAGGATTTTAAAGATTCAAATTTGTTTTAGACAAAAAAAGGAAACACACGTTATATTAATAAATTAAAGCTTGAGTACATCAATGCCTCTTTGGGCAAAACAATACAAAAAATCTAAGATAAAAAGGTATTACGCATCCTCTTTGGTGCGATGTAGGCATTAAGAGTCCTCTCCTCATGAAGTTGCTTAGTGAGTTCGAAAACCTTCTTCTCGCTTGCATAGAATTGGGCTTCGAAAGTGTCTCGCTGCCCCTTGAGTTGTATCCAATCTCTTTGTAAGTCTTCAAGAGAGGTGGGCATGTCAGGATGTAGGATAGTGTATGAAACATCTCCTTCCATAACAGGCTCAATGATTACCGGGAGAATGGAGTGATAAGGCATCATAAGACCTTGAACGCGAGTTCGTACCCATTTGAGGTAAGGCTCAAAAGGGATGGAATTCTTGTGCCCCAATGTCTTGCTATCTACCTTGTTCAACATCCTCCAAGCTCGGATGAATCTTTGGCGAAGACCTTGATCGTGGTTCTCGTAGTCAAATACTAAACCTTGAATGAGCATCTCATGTGTGCCATCCCTTCGGGCGTAACCAAACTGTCTTAAGTCTAAGCAGGGGTTGTAGGTGGTACCTACCCTAATGCCAAGTAAAGGGACATTAGGGAATTCTCCACAACGGTCGACAATAGTAACATTCTCTATGGATCGGGAACACCAATGAATGTTTGAATGTTTGAGCGTCATCAACCTTTGTGACCACCTTGAACCTTGCTCGTTCTTCAATACAGATTGAGGAAGATGTGAAATAAACCATCTTTCCAAGAGAGGAGTGCAACACATAAGGATTCCTCTTTCCCTCATAGTGCGAGTGTGAAAAGAATGTAGGATGTCTCCTAGCAAAGTAGGCACCGGGTTACGAGACATGAAGATTTTGACGGCGTTCACATCTATGAGTTGGTCAGGATTTGGAAACAAAACCATCCCATAGATGAGGAGAGCCAATAGTTTTGGGATTTCTCAAACAAGAAATTTGCTAGGAAACCCTTGACACCACTCCTTGTTTCCCAATTGGTTGTGACATCAGATGATAGAAAGTGTAGAGCTTGACCAATATCTTTTGGCTTTGGATCTCTTTCCATACCGTTGAAAGGTAGTTGATTGAGAATTGGAATCCTCAAGAGTTGGGAGAATTCTTCCAAAGTTGGCACAAGTTGGTAATCGGGAAATGTGAAGCAATGGTGTAAGGGATCAAAGAACTGAAAGAGTACTTTCATCATGTCTTCATCAGTGTTGGAGGTGACCAAGTTTATTAGGCAACCATGTCTTTCGGTAAATGGAGAGTTTTCAGGAATCCTTGATGCTAGCTCCTTAAGTTGAGGAGGGATCCTTACAAGATTGACTTGAATGGTTTTCTTGCGAATAGAATCCATGTCCTACAAAACAGAAAAAAGATAAATCCCAAGATCCTTGAAATGGTTAGTGAATGAATATGATGTTATAATGTTCAAGATGTTATGTATAAGTAAATATATACAAACAAAGCAAACAAGTCCTTAGGTTTAGGCTTGCATGGAGTTTTATAGGTAAGTACCCTCTTGAAGTTTAGTTGGCTCAACCTGTCCTAGCAATAGTAACCGGGTTCTAAGGAGCTCAATATCACCGGTTTGTTTTTTTGGTCATTGTTTCAAAACAAGCCTCTTTAATGGCGACGAAAATATCCCAAAAAACCAAACCTCAATGAGTGTAGTATCGAGTATCTACCAACTTCGGACTGCACCAAAGTCGGTCATTTCACTACGTCCTAAAGGCCAAGTTGGTCAAGTAAAGGTTCTAAAAATTCATTACTGCTTCATGACATCACTAAGCGGCCCTGTATTCTCCTTGATTAACTCAAGGGCTACCGATACCCACAAATATGCCGCACTAACGAAGCTATTGCTTAGACCATGTCGGTATACCCCGCACAGTTTCCACAACGTATTGCTACTTACCTATAAGGTAACCCAAATACGGGTAGAGGATTCAAACCCAAACAACGAACCATAATGTAAAGAAAACAAGTCAAACAATGAAAGCAAGTAAATATGATATAACCCTAAGGTAACCCCACTTTTAGAATAGTCCCCAGCAGAGTCGCCAGTTCTATGATATGGTGGGAGAACTGACTTGAAGGTTTTGCGTTTGATTGCAAATGTTGCGGTTAGCAAGAGTCGCCACCGACTTTTCTTTTATCCAAAAGGAAAGGTGAAAAAGCATAGGAAACACATTTGAGATTATTTCTTGAGTTCGGGGGGTATATTAAGAAAAGGGAAGGTATTAGCACCCTTTTCATCCATGGTTTTCCATGGGCTCTTAGTTACTTGCTAGATCACTTGCTTTTATTTGAAATTTGGCTTTTTGTGGTTTTTGAAACTATTTTGTAAAGAGGCCATTGTTTAGGCAAACTTTATAATGATTATCGTTCGTAAGAATGTATACAAAGATGTTGATCTTTTGAAAATGTTTTCAAGTTTGTAAGATGCTTTGAAAGTGTAGGTGTTTGTTTTAAAAATATCAAGGATGTTTTGTTTTGATATGGAGCAAGTAACTAGGAGCTTTATACCTACTCAAAAGTCTTTCAGGTTCATTTTCTTTTCCTTTGACATTGTTATCTTACCATTGATTTGGTAAGTAACCCTATCTTTGGATGTAAACGGGACGGGCGTGGGTCATCGTATAACCATGATTAGCAATGTTGCAAGGTATCTTAGCATTCTCTTTTAGGGACTAAGATCATTTGAAAGGCAACTTAGATAGCGCCATCGAGGGTCTATGATCTTGTATTTTTGCTTGTTTTTGCTAAGATACTCACATGCGTAATATGGCCATTTTGTAAGGTAACCAAGTGGATTTACCCTAGGGGGTGCTTGTGTGCAAGTGTATTGTTTTCATGCTTGGTTTTGTTTTTTGATTAGGGTTTTCTAATTGATTGGTTTTAGTCTTTCCATACAAACCCTAATTACTAGCATTTGTATATAAAGCGATAAATTGCGGAATTTTAAAATTACTACGTATTACAATAGTTGTGGGAGGGGGTGTACAAATTGTAAATGGGGATTGCAAGAAAATAATCTTACTTAATCTATTACAACCATATTGAATTGGTACAAGAATTGAATAAACAATGTACAAAGTGGATAAGTATACAAGAATGTAAATGTAAAGAAAATGGATGTTTGTTTGGATTTTTCAGAAAAAAGGGATTTTGGTTTTAAATTAATTAACTAAAAGAAAATAATTAATTAAAATAATGAAAAGTAAACCTAAATTTACTAGGAAAATAATTTAAATAAAAACCCTAATCTATTAATTGATTAAAAGAAATTAAGTTTAGAAGAAGATTATTTTTGGTATTTTTGTCTTAAAAATAATTTATTGTATTATAAAATATTTTTGGTCTTTTTTGGTTTTAAAATAATATATTTAAGTGGTGTAAAAGAAAACAACTAAAACCCTAGTTTTTAATTAAATTTACAAAAATAATTTGTGAAATAAATAAAGTATGATTAAATAACAATAATTTTTATTGAGAAAACTAAATAAACTATGTCAAGATATAAATCTAATATTTTTGTATTTTTTATGATTTTTTAATATTAGATACAATATTTAAGAAAATAAATAAATAAAAATAAGAAAAAGAAATAAAAATGGGCCAGGGGCTGTGTAAGTGAAACAGGGGTTGAGAGGTAACAAAAAAAACATAAGACCCAAAGGAGGCCCAACGCATGCCAAAAAAAGTCAAAATGTATGAAACAAATATGGAAAAATCCAAAAGGGTACCACTAGGGCTCGAACCCAGGTCCCTCTAGTCACAGGCGCACACTTCTACTACTGGGGTGGTTATACATCCGTTTATATAATCAAAACAATAAATATATGATAGTAAACAAGTCCATGGCTTGAAATTCATCTTAAACCTCACGCCCAGCCAGAGCCTTTGTATCTTGTTCAAATCTCAACAAAAATGAAAACCGTAAACATGAAACTTGTAGCAAATTTCCTCACGATTTCAAAAATGCAAAGCAAAATAATTATAGATCGAAGATAAGCATGAATTTTAATGGCCCTATTATGAACCCTAAAAATCTCAGAAACGTCAATATTAAAATTCTCTAAGTTCAAGCAAAATTAATGAAAACTATAGACATGGTTAGCTTTAGGGCAATGATATCTACATGTTTCATTCACAAATAATTCATTGATGATGCCTGTATGAAAAGTTCCAAAGTTAGAAAATTTACCTTGCAAGACGGTATCGGGTTTGGAGTTTGAGAAGCTTTCAGTGAGTTCCAATGATTGGGTTAGCTTCCTCAAGTTCCCAGGAAGCTAATGGGATTCTTAGCTTGAGCTGAAAGTGCCTAAAGAGTTCTGGAGAAGTCCAAGTGCAAAACTCTGTTTTTGAAAATGGAGGGTGGTGTTAATGGTGTTACAGTCTTGTAACAGGGTGTGGGATGAGTTTTAAATGATATTTAGAAACTTTAGGAACCAAAAGTCTTGAAAACGCACGAGGGAGATGTGAGTTTCAAACTTTTGGTCAGGTTAGGAAACAATGGAGGTATGTGATGCAATTCTGAGCTCTTAGTGTTTTTAGGGGTCAAGCATGCGTCTGTTTTATGGCCAATGGCTTGTGTATCTATAAGCAAAAGGTCTTGAGTGGATTTGAAAGTCAGAAGTACAAGTTTCAAGCTAATTGCTAGGTTACTTGATTTTCAAGAAAAATGGGAAAACAAGTTTCAATGTGAAGTACAAGCATGGGCTGGGTGATTGCAAGTGTCTAAACCATTTCTCTTTTGTTATGAGACATGTATGATAAAAATAGAACAAGTGCAAGGCTCAAGAACAAGTTTTATGCAAAAAGTCACTTTATCAAAATGGCATTGTGCACTTTCATCCTAAAATGGATATAAAATATGGCCTTGCATTGAATGCTTAAAGTGAGACTTCTAACAGATGTGCAAGCAATTAATTATGGAGTTCCTAAAAAGTTTTACCCCTACAAAGTAGAGATTATGCATCATAACTTTGAATTTTGAATTTGTCCATCACAAAATGATTTGTAATTCAAGTGATAAAACCCTAACATTATCTCTTCGATTCTCCCTACAAACAATGATCTCAAGGAGTTCTTGGACATTTTTGAAAGCTTGAAATGTTCTCTACAACCCATATTTGAATCACTTTTGAAGATTCCCCTTGGAACTATATGAAAAAGTGCCATGAAGTTGAGTCAAAATCCTGACCAAATTAGGGCAAAATTTCACGAAGTGTTTTTGTTTCATGACCATGTATTCTTAAAATTATAACTTGAGATCCAAGAACTTTTGTAAGGAGTTGTGTAAAGCAAAGTTGTACATTTCATGGAGATCTACAACTTCCATGTTGGAAGTTTCTTCTGAATCATCTTGCATCATGGTAAAAATTTTGCTCAAAGTTATGAAAAAAATATGAAATTTCCAACACTTAGAAAAATTTCTAAGTTTAGAAATTTTAACTTTTCAAAATGAAATCTTGAATTTTTGATTTCTTGATGAATAAGTTTCATATTTTGAAATTTTTTGATGAATTGTGATCTTTGGCATTTGATTTAACCAAAAAGTCAAAGTTTGACTTTTCAGTATACAATTGTCTTTTGATCAGTTGACTAAAAATTCATCTGTCAATCCATTGGACATGAGCAATGTTTTGAGCCATGTCATTAGGTCAAACTGATGAAATTTGACTCTTGAGATCATGCCTTAAACAAATTGATCATTTGCTAAGTCAAAAATTAGAAATTGTCCTTTCCTAGTCAAAACCCTAATTTTGACCATTTTGCCCTTTTGAAGATTTAATCAATTTTCTTAAGGAATTGTGGTCTAAACTTGATCAAATGATACATATGAGTTTAAAATGTTGATGTGGATCAAAAAATATGAAGTTTGATTGTAAATTTGTCATGGTTGACTTTTCCCCCAATACAACTGATTTTTAGGTCAAATGCTCAATTGATTGAGCAAAAGTGTGATCCAAAGCTTGAAACTTGACATGAGTAATCTTGAGGGTCCATAATGATCCATGAAAGTCATATGGGGAATTTGAAGTTCAAATATCCTTGTGCCATCTCAAACCCTAATTTTGGTCATCAGTGCTTAAGGAGGTGTCTTGAGCTAATCAACCATAATGCAGTCTTGAGTCAAAGGAGATCTTGTGAACAAATTCTTGATAAACGAGAGGGCAAATTTTGTGGTACAACACTCACTTCTAATTTTATTGGACCATATCAGATTTCGGAGAGAGTGGGGAATGTTGCTTATAGAGTGGCTTTACGGCCTAATCTTTCGAATTTGCATGATGTGTTTCATGTGTCACAACTCCGGAAGTATATTTCAGATCCATATCATGTGAAATATGGATGATGTGCAAGTACGGGATAATCTTACGATGGAGACAATGCTTGTACGGATCGCGGATCATGAAATAAAGACTCTGAGGGGCAAAGAGATTGCTTTGGTTAAAGTGGTTTGGCTAGGAGCTTCCAGAGAAATCATGACTTGGGAGTTGGAGAGAAAGATGCGGGACTACTATCCTGAGTTATTTAATTAAGGTAAATTTTCTAGGACGAAAATATTCTAAGTGGAGGAGAGTTGTAACGCCCGTAATTTAATTAATTATTTAATTAAATTATTTTTGGAATATTTGTGAAGTTGTGTTATTATGATTATTGATGTGTTGTTGTTATTAAATTTATTTATTCTAGTAAGTTGTAGAATAATATTAGAATGATAATATTATTTAATGTGGGCTTATATTAAAGAATAGAAGTAGTAGAAAAGAGGGTGTAGGAGTTTTAAGCCCATCAAGGCATAAAGAGAATTATAGGATTATTATATTAGTTTTTAGAATTAATAATAAGAAAAGAAGAAGCAGTAAGAAGAGAAGGAAATAAGGGTTGGAAGAAGAGAAAGAGGACGTGAAAGTGCAGAAAAGAAGAAAAGAGGCAGAACGAAATTCAATCGGAAAGGTTGTAGAGAAACCTTCAATCCAAGGTAAGGGTGGGGTTCTGACTCTATAATAGGGTTTATGATGATTAATATGTGGGATTTGATGAGAAAGATTGTTTGGTTATGATTGAATTATATACATTGTTGTTTGATGAGAATCAATGATTTAAGGATGAATAACGATGCCCTAATGATGTATAATTTATGTAGAATTATAGGATAATTATAATTGATGATTACCTATGATTAGAGGATGTTTTTAGGGCCTAAGGCAGGGAAACCGTAGTGAAAACGCAGTGAAATCGCAGAAAATATTCATGACAGAATAGTATGTGTCGACCCCAAAAGCCATGCGTCGATGCATGAAGGCTTTTAGACTCAGGATGAGTCGATACGAAGAAGCCATGCTTCGATACATGTAGGCTTTTAGAATCAGGATGAGTCGATACATAGGACCATGTATTGATACATGCAGTGTTGCAGACTCATTATGAGATGATACAAAGGGAGTACGCGTCGAATCATGTAGCGTGTTAAGCCCAGTACGCGTCGACTCAAGACGTTATGCATTGACCCATGTAGTCTGGTTTTTGACAGAATCATCTTGAGAGGCTGTAACTTGAGCTTCTAGACTCTGTTTGAGGTGTCGTTTGAAGCGTTGGATAGCTAACGCGATGAACTTCATTCTTAAGGATTAAAATAAAGGATAAGAAGAATAATCCTAGTAACCCAATTTTGGACTAGATATAGCTTCCCGCGTTAATCGCTATGATAATTTTGTGTAGTATGATGAGGATGAGATGATTATAGATTACTTGTTGGTTCATAGCAGTAAGTTTAATGATGATAATGATGTAGTATTACAGAATAGTAATATGTAGAGGTTTGGTAACATAGAGATAAGCCTTAGTTGATTATTTAATCAGAGGCAATATCATGTTGTAGGCCTATGGACAACGTCGCGTGATTGACGAGTTACTGTTGTATTGTTGTATGGCTGAGTTGTTGACGAAATGATGTTTGATGAATTATGTTGATAAATGATGTTGTTGAATGATGTTGAGATGCCTCTAATAATTGGAAGCTATTAAGATGTAGGCTTCTGGCCAACGATGATGTTGTGTTAAGATGTTGTTAGTTATGGTTTTTGTTATTACATTCATGATTGTGTCGCATACATTGCATTTCAAGATGGAGCTGATGCTCGTTAAGATGGTATGTATTGGCGAATATTAAGATGAAGGCTTATGCCTTGTTGATGCCTCTATTTATTGGCAATTATTTTGAGATGGGAGTTCTGCTCCAATGGTACGACATGCATTTGCATAGTATTGAGTCGCATTATATGATTGCATAAAGAAGTTATGTATTGATGTGGTGAATATGTATTTTCTTTTGTATTCTGTTGCGATTATTATTGTTTATAAGATGAGAAGTAGTGACGTTATGTGATCTAACTTAATATACTACTTATCAAATGTTTTATCATATTGTTAGATATCTCACCCCTTATGTTTGAATGTTACCCTTATGTTGGTAGCGTGCAGGTAATCCAGAGTGAAGGTTGTATACCTTCTGTAGTTCGAGTCGGTGCCATTGCTCTGATACGTAACACTCGGGGGGGATGAACGCTTGTTGCTTTTAATTATTGATTATTTCAGTTGTTGAACTTTAATTTGATTGTTGCTAAGTATGAGTTATTTTGAAATTTCTGTAATGATGGACAAAGATTTTATTAATAATTCTGCTGCATAGATGTTTAAGTCGTTGAATTAAGAGATTAAATTATTATGTTGATAGTTCATCCGAAGTTTTAAAGTGTTATGTATCCATGTTGAATGAAATGGTTTTAAAAGTTGAATTTGTGGCATCCTGATTAAGTTGCATGAATTTTATGACTCTGATTTACATTTATAATTGTCGGGTAGAATTGTGGTGTTACACTTCGACCTGGCCATTTTATTAAGCAGAATAAGGCGTGGATGTTAGTAGTTTAATTCCCACCTCCTTGTAAAATTCTCGCCTCTTTAGACTAGTAAACACTGACCCTTGATCAGTTTTTATGGTCTCAAGAATTCCAATCATGTACATTACATTCCTTTAGATGAACGCGATCACTTATTCTTGATCTACATTTACCAAAGGAATGGCTTCGATCCATTTAGTTAAATAATCAATCCCTACTGAAGTGTATCTTTGACCTTTTGAAGATGCTGGTAGAATTTCTCTAACCAAATTCAACGCCCATCCTCTAAAGGGCCAAGGATTGATAATAGAGTGTAGTTCGCTTGCCAAAACATGTTGATTACCTGCATGAACTTGGAATTCCTGAAAAACCTTAGCAAAATCAATGTAATCTTTTAGCATTGTTGGCAAATAAATGACCTGTCTTAAAAGTATCCATTTCATATTGTGTCCAACCTAATGGGATCCATATGCCCCACTGTGGACATTCAAAAGAGCCAGGAATGCCTCACTTTCACTAATGCATTTGAGCAAAATTCCTTCAGGCGTCTTTTTAAATAGCTCGTTACCCATAAAAGTATAACTTAAAGCACTGTACCTGATTATTTATTCTGTATATGTTATGGGATTTTCCCGATAATTTACTATTGGCTTCCTTCAATTTGTTTTTGTTAGGCTTTCAATCGCAAAAACTTCGAAATTTTCCAAATCTGCGTATCCCAACTTCGACATCTCTAGATCGGATGAGGATAGTCTTATTGCCATCATTCTCCCTCGAACTTAGATCAGGTCTTCTAACTTATCCTTTGATACCTTATATCCAAATGTCATCTGGGCCAAGTCACTGGCCTCTTGATTCTTGAGTCGAGGATTGTGTTTGATGTTCACGTACAAATTTTTTTGCAACAATCGGTTTACTACAATGAAGTACATGATTACATTTGCCTTGACACATTTGTATTCCTTGGTTATTTGTTTAACCACCAATTCAGAGTCTCCTCTTATTTCGATTCTAGTTGCCCTAAATTCCAACAAGATCTCAAGGCCAGTTATCAAAGCCTCGTATTCAGCCTCATTATTCGAGCAAGAGGGACCATCTATTTTGTACTTGAACTTTGTTGGAATTTTGTTAGGATAAATAATCAAGACTCCAACTCCAGCACCATCCTTTTGTGTTGAACCATCAAAGTATAACCTCCAAGGTTTGAGTTCCACCAAATTCCGGGGAACTTTGACCACAACATGGTCAACTATAAAATCTGCAACCACTTTACCTTTCATAGCTTTTAAGGGCATGTAAGTCAAAGAATATTTAGTCCATGATAATTCCCATTTTCCAATTCTACTATGCAATATAGGTTTTGAAAGCATATGTTTAATTATGTCAAAGTGAGAAGAAATGTAAACATCAACTAGTTTTATATAATGCTTCAATTTCGTACAAGAGAAATACGAGCATAGGCAGAGTGTTTCGGTCATACTATATCTATTTTTTGCATCATTTAAGACACGACTAAGATAATAAATGATTCTTTCGATTCAATTTTCATCTTCTTGAGAAAGCATGCTCCCTATCGTGACTTCAGGTACAAAGATGTACAGTCTCATGCTCCTACTTCTACAAGGTGGTGAAAGAATTATGGGATGTACAAGATAGTCTTTAATTATGTCAAAAGATTCTTATTGTGCTTTCCCCTATTCAAAACCTTCCATATTTATTAGAATAAGCGGGGATAAGGCTTCAGTCTTATCACTTAAGTTTGAGATGAACCTCCTCAAGAAGTTGATCTTTACTAGCAAAGATTGCAATTCATTTTTTGTTGATGGTGCTTTCGCTTCTATGATGGCTTTGGTATTGTTTTGGTTTATTTCGATTCCTTTCTTGTGGACCACAAATCCCAAGAAGTCCCATGCATGCACACAAAATGCACACTTAAGGGGGTTCATTTTCAAACCATGATTCCCCATTCATTCGAATGATTGTAGAACATGGTCAACCTGACTCTTCCCTGATACAGATTTAATAACAATATCATCAATATAAATCTGCATAAATGTTTCGATGAAGTCATGTAAAATAGAGCTCACCCCCCTTTGATAGGTTGCCCCAACATTTTTTAAACCGAAGGGCATGACCACCCATTTGTGTGTCCCTAGGGCACCTGGACAATGAAATCCCGTTTTGGGAACATCTTCGTTGGTAATAAATATTTTATCATATCCAAAATACCTATCAATCATACTAGGGTATTCGAAAACCTACAACCAAATCTATCAACATTTCATCCACTAGCATAAGGTATTCATCCTTTGGGGTTGCAGTGTTCAAATATCTGAAGTCAATGAAAAACCTCAAAGTTCAATTCTTATTTATCACAGGAACTATATTGGGAATCCATTCGACATACCTAGTGGTGTGTACGAACTTACACCTAAAAAGCCTTACGAGCTCTTCCTTTATCTTCGACAAGATCTCTGGTGTGAAACGCCTTGGAGTCTGCTTGATTGGCTTCTTCCTAGGCTTGATGACTGTTGTTGTGGTACAGCGGCAAGCAAAAAGTAAGTTATTAATTTACCAGGTTATATTTATGTTATATCGTATCGTGTCCACAAAGATTGGTTATTTATTTTCCGTTCAACAATTTTCTTGTTAATGAGTTTGGGGATAAATGGGTTGAAAAGAAAATGTTATCAACACAAAATAAATGTAAACTAAAGTATAAATTAAGGAAGAACTTATCAAGCCTACATATAATCTACTCATCATAGACTTAAATCTACTAACCAGTTACATTCAACCTAACAATACTCATCAGTATCACTACATATCACTCACAACCTAAGTCATTTCTAACCCAAATTAAGAAACCAACTGTATCACCAAGGAAATAATCTTTCTACCTCCTCAACAACACATCAGAAAACTATGTAATCACATTGATGATCTCTCAGCACATCATAACCACACAGAGGCATTAAGCTCTGATACCCAAGTAGAGGTCAGCTCTAAATCTATCTCTAGTGTTCAGAAACTAACAGATGATCATCCTAGATAAGAATCTAAGCAGTATATGTCTATAACAACTCAAATCCATAGCACAGAGCAAAAATCTAAGACAATAATCCACAAAGATATAGGAAGCAAGTTTAACATAACGCCATGGCGACAAATATACACATGTTTAGAGTAAATATACATACAAAACCCAACAAAAGAGAAATACAAGAGAGGAGAAGAGATAAACCATAAATCCTCCGGTTTTTCAGAGTCGGTCGACGAGCAATTCACCCTGGATCTATCATACGCAAGCCCTAGTGTTGTTATCTAATCTAATCTACTACAAAAATGAGGTGGATAGAGTTGGGAGACAAAAACTCACACCCAAAACCATCACTCTCCAAATGAAATGAAAAGGAAAATATAACAAAATTATGATTCGCAACCGTCGCCCGATGACATAAGAGTGTCACCCGACGATGGTCCTTATACACTTGGCCCGGAATAATCCATGTCCTCAACTGAAAAAAATATCTACCTTCGTTTGGAGACCATAATTCATCGCCCTACGAATATCCTTATTTTATCCTGGAGACACAGACACGACACAAGGAAGAGACTTCATCAAAATTGGTCTTCAAAGTTTCACCCGACGATGCTCTTTTTCACTCGACGACGCATGAAAGGAAAGTAACTTTTGTTGCTTTCTCTGCATAACTTTCAATGGCTTACAATCTTAGCCTTATTCCTTTATTGATCCAAAAATGAATCTTGGAGCTTTATTCCTCTTGCTCCAACAATTCTCAAATACCTACAAAACATATACAAACCTAATCAACCGATACAATATGTACTCAAAACGTAACTAAACATATTTACAATAAAAAGCGGGGTTATTCAACTGATATTAACAACAAAGAGTCGATAAGTGCAACAAAAAGTATATACAAAATAACTACACTTTTGCACTTATAAAACTCTCCTCAACTTGAATCATTGTTTGTCCTCAAACAAAATCAAATAACTCTAAGAAACAAAGAGAGATACTCAAAGAATCACGAATCAACAGGTTTTGAAAAACGGAAAACAAATGCAATGGTTCAAATGAAAATCAGTATACACAAAGTAAACACTTACCACTAAACTACAACTATAACATAAATATGAAACAAATGCTAAATACAAAAATCATGCCAAACATTCTAAAACAATACTAGTTCACAAATGAATCACACCTAGCAAACACAATCATCGGTAGATGAAAAATACACCAAAATGGGGTATTTTCACTGATCCAACAATCTTGCAAACAATAGACTAAATTATGCATTCATCCAAAAATTTACATTGAAAATATAAAAGAAAGAATCTAAAGGGATTTTCAAGATTGTAATGTGGCTTGGTTAACAATCAAGTGATAAGTCCTAAAGCTAATCGAAACAAAAACTTGCCAAAACCTAAGGGAGTAATTACTTTCACAAAGTTTCAAACAATAGAATTTCAATAAAACTTCTTCTTTACCACAAGTTTCAGACCAACACACGTCACTTATTAACACAAAATTATTCCATATTCTTTTTGTTTTTCTTTTTCAAAGCTTTTCTATTTTCTTCTTCTTTTTCTATCACTTCTTTTTCACATTTTTTTTCTATTTTTATTTTCCTTTCATAACCTCATAGCAATCAACCAATGAGTACACAATCATTTTCCCCTCAACTTGAATTCAACCATACATTAAAGAGAACACTCCCTACTTTCTAAGGCAAGGTAAAAATTCAAAACAAAGCAATGGTTGAGGATTCAAGAAAATAACGAATCAACATCCATACAAAAGGGGAACTAAACACTCTTAGACAAGCATTTAGTAAATACAACATAGATATCAACAAAAAGCTCAAAGGGGTTACTAATGATCACACACTCACAAAGTGAATTTACTATTTGTCTAGGTAGTTATGCTCAAAATGAAACAAAAATGCCTCGATCCTTTTATTGCATTCATAAAACCAACACAAAACAAAAGATTAAGAATAATAAAATCGAGTTAAAACAAGAATTGTGGCCTCTAGCATATGTGAACATTAGAAAGCTACCTCACAAAAAGGGTGGGAACTAAAGTGATTCACAAATAAAAAAGTATACAAAAGAATAAATGGCATAAAAATTTTAAAAAGTCTAAGTATCATGAATATGATAAAATATAGAAAGCGATAAACACATACCTCAAACGTGTACAAAACTTTAAAAAAAATCATTACCACGTATTCGCAAGTCGAAACGATCAAAATTGAAAAATCACCTCAATATTCTACAAGTCACAAGACCAAAACTTAAGTTCAAACAACAACAAAAGAATTATAAAACTAATACTCCTACAAAGTTTCAATGTACAAAATTTACAATATTTACAATGAACAAAACTCCTCAATCTAAACACGACAAGCTTTTGGAGAACACAAATTGACATAACAAAACAAATACAAATAAAGATATGAAAACCGGGTGAAAATAAATTAACAAGTTGAAAAGTGAAGATTTGAAATTCAGAACATTTCCTTGTTTCAACTTGTTAAAACATAAATCACCATACACATAAACAAATACAAACAAACATGCTTATTTTACGTCATAAGCTCAACATGTTTATTGTGCGAGCTAGTAACCTCCTCTCATCATGTCATGGTATTATCATACTGCGCAAACCTAAAGAAAGTATCCTAATAATCACACAACAAACATTACTAAAATGAGACAATTCACAACAATACATGACAACAAAGAAAAACACATATATGCACAAGTATCATATACAAGTTAATATACAATTTCTATACAACATATACATTAATTACAAAACTCAAAAACAAAGAAACTTATCACAATGCGAAAACAATAAACACCAATCCCCGGCAACGACGCCATTTTGTTGCTGCAGTATAGAGGCAAGCAAAAGGTAAGTTATTTATTTACAAGGTGATATTTAGGTCATATCATATCATGTCCACAAGGATTGGTTATTAATTTTCCATTCGACAATTTTCTTATTAATGAGTTTAGTTTGAATTGGTTTGTAAAGAAAATGTTATCAACAGAAAATAAATGTAAAAAAAAATAAAAAAACTAAGGAAGAACTTATCATGCCTGCATATAATCTACTCATCACAGACTTAAATCTATCGACCAGTTACATTCAACCTAACAATACTCATCAATGTCACTACGTATCACTCACAACCTAAGTCATTTCTAACCCAAATTGAGATACCTATTGTATCACAAAGAAATGATCTCTCTACATCCTCAACAACATAGAAGACAACTATGTAATCGCACTGACGATCTCTCAGCACATCACAACCACACAAAGGCATTAAGCTCTGATACCTAAGTAGATGTCAGCTCTAAGTATATCTCTAGAGTTCATAAACTAACAGATAATCATCTTAGATAAGAATCTAAGAAGTATATGTCTATAACAACTCAAATCCCTAGCACATAGAAAAAATCTAAGACAACAATCTACAAAGATTTATAAAGCAAGTTTAATATAACACCATGGAGACAAATATACATATGTTCAGAGTAAATATACATAAAAAACCCAAAAAAAGAGAAATACAAAGATAAGAGAATATATAAACTATAAATATTCCGATTTTTCCGAGCCGTTCGACGAGCAATCCATCCAGATCATCTGTATGTAAGCCCTAGTGTTGTTATCTAAGCTAATCCACTACAAAATTGAGGTGGATGGAGTTGGGAGACAAAAACTCACCCTTAAAACCATCACTTTCCAAATGAATTGAAAAGGAAAATATAACAAAATTATGATTCGCAACCGTCGCCCGATGACATAAGAGTGTCACCTGACGATGGTCCTTATACACTTGGCCCAGAATAAGCCATGTCCTCAACTGAAAAAAATATCTACCTTCGTTTGGAGACCATAATTCATCGCCCTACGAATCTCCTTATTTTATCCTGGAGACACAGACACGACACAAGGAAGAGACTTCATCAAAATTTGTCTTCAAAGTTTCACCCGACGATGCTCTTTTTCACTCGGTGACGCATGACAGGAAAGTAACTTTTGTTGCTTTCTCTGCATAACTTTCAATGGCTTACAATCTTAGCCTTATTCCTTTATTGATCCAAAAATGAATCTTGGAGCTTTATTCCTCTTGCTCCAACAATTCTCAAATACCTACAAAACATATACAAAACTAATCAACCGATACAATATGTACTCAAAACGTAACTAAACATATTTACAATAAAAAGCGAGGTTATTCAACTGATATTAACAACAAAGAGTCGATAAGTGCAACAAAAAGTATATACAAAATAACTACACTTTTTCACTTATCAAACTCTCCTCAACTTGAATCATTGTTTGTCCTCAAACAAAATCAAATAACTCTAAGAAACAAAGAATGATACTCAAAGAATCACGAATCAACAGGTTTTGAAAAACGGAAAACAAATACAATGGTTCAAATGAAAATCAGTATACACAAAGTAAACACTTACCACTAAACTACAACTATAACATAAATACGAAACAAATGCTAAATACAAAAATCATGCCAAACATTCTAAAACAATACTAGTTCACAAATGAATCACACCTAGCAAACACAATCATCGGTAGATGAAAAACACACAAAAATGGGGTATTTTCACTGATCCAACAATCTTGCAAACAATAGACTAAATTATGCATTCATCCAAAAATTTACATAGAAAATATAAAAGCAAGAATCTCAAGGGATTTTCAAGATTGTAATGTGGCTTGGTTAACATTCAAGTGATAAGTCCTAAAGCTAATCGAAACAAAAACTTTCCAAAACCTAAGGGAGTAATTACTTTCACAAAGTTTCAAACAATAGAATTTCAATAAAACTTCTTCTTTACCACAAGTTTCAGACCAACACATGTCACTTATTAACACAAAATTATTCCATATTCTTTTTGTTTTTCTTTTTCAAAGCTTTTCTATTTTCTTCTTCTTTTTCTATCACTTCTTTTTCACATTTTTTTTTATCTTTTTATTTTCCTTTCATAACCTCATAGCAATCAACCAATGAGTACACAATCATTTTCCCCCCAACTTGAATTCAACCATACATTAAAGAGAACACTCCATACTTTCTAAGGCAAGGTAAAAATTCAAACCAAAGCAATGGTTGAGGATTCAAGAAAATAACGAATCAACATCCATACAAAAGGGGAACTAAACACTCTTAGACAAGCATTTAGCAAATACAACATAGATATCAACAAAAAGCTCAAAGGGGTTACTAATGATCACACACTCACAAGGTGAATTTACTATTTGTCTAGGTAGTTATGCTCAAAATAAAACAAAAATGCCTCGATCATTTTATTGCATTCATAAAACCAACACAAAACAAAAGATTAAGAATAATAAAGTCGAGTTAAAACAAGAATTATGGCCTCTAGCATATGTGAACAATAGAAAGCTACCTTACAAAAAGGGTGGGAACTAAAGTGATTCACAAATAAAAAAGTATACAAAAGAATAAATGGCATAAAAATTTTAAAAAGTCTAAGTATCATGAATATGATAAAATATAGAAAGCGACAAACACATACCTCAAACATGTACAAAACTTTAAAAAAAATCATTACCACGTATTTGCAAGTCGAAACGATCAAAATTGACAAATCACCTCAATATTCTACAAGTCACCAGACCAAAACTTAAGTTCAAACAACAACAAAAGAATTATAAAAATAATACTCCTACAAAGTTTCAATGTACAAAATTTAAAATATTTACAATGAACAAAACTCCTAAATCTAAACACGACAAGCTTTTGGAGAACACAAATTGACATAACAAAACAAATACAAATAAAGATATGAAAACCGGGTGAAAATAAATTAACAAGTTGAAAAGTGAAGATTTGAAATTCAGAACATTTCCTTGTTTCAACTTGTTAAAACATAAATCACCATACACATAAACAAATACAAACAAACATGCTTGTTTTACGTCATAAGCTCAACATGTTTATTGTGCGAGCTAGTAACCTCCTCTCATCATGTCATGGTATTATCATACTGCGCAAACCTAAAGAAAGTATCCTAACAATCACACAACAAACATTACGAAAATGAGACAATTCACAACAATACATGAAAACAAAGAAAAACACATATATGCACATGTATCATATACAAGTTAATATACAATTTCTATACAACATATACATTAATTACAAAACTCAAAAACAAAGAAACTTATCACAATGCGAAAACAATAAACACCAATCCCCGGCAACGACGCCATTTTGTTGCTGCAGTATAGAGGCAAGCAAAAGGTAAGTTATTAATTTACAAGGTGATATTTAGGTCATATCGTATCATGTCCACAAGGATTGGTTATTAATTTTCCATTCGACAATTTTCTTATTAATGAGTTTAGTTTGAATTGGTTTGTAAAGAAAATGTTATCAACAGAAAATAAATGTAAAAAAAAAGAAAAAAACTAAGGAAGAACTTATCATGCCTACATATAATCTACTCATCACAGACTTAAATCTATCGATCAGTTACATTCAACCTAACAATACTCATCAATGTCACTACGTATCACTCACAACCTAAGTCATTTCTAACCCAAATTGAGATACCTATTGTATCACAAAGGAAATGATCTCTCTACATCCTCAACAACATAAAAGACAACTATGTAATCACACTGACGATCTCTCAGCACATCACAACCACACAAAGGCATTAAGCTTTGATACCTAAGTAGATGTCAGCTCTAAATATATATCTAGAGTTCATAAACTAACAGATAATCATCTTAGATAAGAATCTAAGAAGTATATGTCTATAACAACTCAAATCCCTAGCACAGAGAAAAAATCTAAGATAACAATCTACAAAGATTTATAAAGCAAGTTTAATATAACACCATGGCGACAAATATACTTATGTTCAGAGTAAATATACATAAAAAACGCAATAAAAGAGAAATACAAAGATAGGAGAATATATAAACTATAAATCTTCCAATTTTTCCGAGCCGGTCGACGAGCAATCCATCCAGATCATCCGTATGCAAGCCCTATTGTTGTTATCTAAGCTAATCCACTACAAAATTGAGGTGGATGGAGTTGGGAGACAAAAACTCACCCCTAAAACCATCACTTTCCAAATGAATTAAAAAGGAAAATATAACAAAATTGTGATTCACAACTGTTTCCCGATGACATAAAAGCATCGCCCGACGACGGTCCTTATACACTTGGCCCAGAATAAGCCACGTCCTCAACTGAAACAAATATCTACCATCGCCCGGTGACCATATTTCATCGCCCGGTGACTCCTTATTTTCTCCTGGCGACACAGACGCAACGCAAGGCAGAGACTTCATCAAAAATGGTCTTCAAAGTTTCGCCCAATGACGCTCCCTTTTGCCCAGTGATGCATGACAGAAAAGCAACTTTTGTTACTTTCTCTGCATAACTTCTGATGGCCTCCAATCTTGGCCTTATTTCTTTCTTGATCTAAAAATTCCTCTTGGAGTTTTATTCCTCTTGCTCCAACAATGCTCAAATACCTACAAAACATATACATAACTAATCAACCGATATAATATGTACTCAAAATGCAACTAAATATATTTACAACAAAAAGCGGAGTTATTGAACTGATATTAAAAACAAAGAATCGATAAGTGCAACAAAGAGTATATACAAAATAACTACACTTTTCACTTATCAATGTGAATCCTCAGTTCTACCAATTCTCTATTTTAACCATGCATTTCATCGAAATCCCATATGAAGCAGGCCATCTATTTCTTCAGCAATTGGATTACTTCGAATTTTATTTCTAGATTAAGGTTGGAACTTATTGTAAGTTGGCGTCTTAACTTCTCCATCTCCCAAGTCAATCTATTTGAGAGGATGATACGCTAGCATTTTGATGTTAGTTGCTACCAGATCATACGCTAGCCTCCCAGTTGTTGAGCCCTCCACTAACATTTTGGAAAATCCAATCCTCCAGGTTATAGCCGTCTTCATCATCCTCCACGGTGCTGACTTTATGGTTGTTGATCTTCAAGGGTGGCCCTCCGGCACGAGCACGGCGTACAACTTTCTGGGCTCCTGAAGTGAAACCCAAACCATACTTGTCATATTTGTGTGGGATATCTGGGAGTTGGCCCCAAATAGTTCACCCACCTTCTTCTATCACTGCCTTGGCATCTTTCAAAGACGAAATCTTCAGCGGAGGCCTTGTGATCTTTGGGACTTAAGACACAGCCTTGGTTACTGCCACAGTCTGCGGGACTTCTTCAAAGTGCTGGAATAGAGTTTCAATAAATTCACCATCTAATTCCATATATCTGGAGGAATTTAGATGGCTGACCATATACTCTTCTTCTCCATGAACGATGATGATTTTCCCTTGAATTTGGTATTTCAGCATTTGATGCAACGTAGAAGTAACGACACCAGCATTGTGGATCCATGGTCGGCCTAATAAGCAGGAATATGAAGGGCGAATATCCATTACATGAAAAGTTGAATCAAATGTTGGGGTTCCAACCTTTCTGGGGAGGTCCACTTCCCCATGCACCATCCTTTTTGAGCCGTCAAAGGCCCTCACTACTATGTTGCTCGGTTTCAATGTCAATCCTTCATAGTCAAGCCTATTAAAAGCCTTTTTAGGAAACACATTCAGAGACGAACCAGTGTCCACCAAAACATGAGCCAAGGTTGTGCCCTTGCATTCCACTGAGACATGCAATGCCTCATTATGCTTCCTCCCCCTTGCCGTTAAATCTGCATCCGAAAAACCTAAACCATTATCTACGATCAAGCTGGCTACGCAGTCTTGGAACTGATCGACATATGTTTCTTGGGGTACATGGGCAGTTTTAAGGAACTTTACCAAGGCCTTTTCATGAGCCTCAGAACATAATAATAAAGCCAACATGGAAATTTTTGATGGAGTTTGCCCCAGTTGCTCGACTATGTTGTAGTCGCTTCTTTTTATGATCTTTAAAATTTCCTCTATCTCTTTTCGGGAGGTCTCAGGGATAGCTACTAATTATGCCTTCATACTAATAGACTCAACCAAAATACCTTTACCTAGAGTTTAAGTTGAATCGATAGCAGGAATGTCAGTAGGGGTGATAACAGGGATCGTAACAGTTTTGTAAACAGGAGTATTAGCAGAGATGATTGCAGGACTGGGAATAGCTTTTGGAGGAGCAACAACAACAAGAATGATTGCGGGTCCAGAAATAGCTTTTGGAAGAGAAATTTTTGGAGAGAAAACCCTTCCACTTTGGGTTATCTTACTATTCCCTGCGATATTACTAACATCTGAGTCAACTTTCTCAGAACTTGAATCTTCAGCAGCTGGCCAATCTTGCTTGATACCGTAGTAGTAAACATCACCTACATAATTCCATGGGACGGTTTTGTCTGACGAATACGGGATTGGTCCAGGCATTGTAATTATCAATGGAGCTACTTTATGAACTGATGTAATTCTAACGGGTCTTTTGGTGGAGACCTTGGAAGAATTGTCGAAAATGGTCACGATGGAAACATCATTATAAGAAACAGCTGAAATAGAAGTCTTCTCAAACAAGATCTCCTTGTTATCTATTAGGCATTGAACGACTGCTTTTAACAAAGGACATCTGGTTGGTAAGGATAAACAGAAATGACAGCTTTTATCACAGCCTGGGAATACACCGGTGTGATACGGTGGGAGAACTGACTTGAGGTTTTATGTTTGTGTTTGCAAATATTTCGGTTTAGCAAGAGTCGCCACCGACTTTTTATTTTATCCAAAGGAAAGGTCAAAAAGCACAGGAAAGACCTTTGAGATGTTTTCTTGGGTTCGGGGGGTAGATTATGAAAAGGGAAGGTGCAAGCACCCTTTTCATCCATGGTTATCCATGGGCTCTTAGTTACTTGTTTAGATCACTTGCTTTGCTTTTCCAATTGTTTGAAATGGTGCTTTGTGTGTGTGGTTTTGAAAATGTCTTGAAAAGAGGCCATCGTTGTGGAAACCTTTGTAACGATTCTTGTTTGAATGTATACAAAGGTGTTTTTGTCTTTTGAAAAGATGTTTCAATGTTTGAAAGTTTGTTTTTGGGAAATGTTTTGAAATTGTGTTATGAAGTGTGTTTGAAAATAACAAGGATGTTTTTGCAAGTTTTGATCAAGTAACTAAGAGTTATCTACCCTATTTTACTCAAAGATCTTTCCTACACATTTTTAACCCTTTTGACAGTGTTGTTTTACCATTGCATTTGGTAAATAACCTTGTATTAGGATGTTAAACGGGACAGGCACGGGTCATCGTATTGACCATGATAGCAATTAAGATAAGTATCTTTAGCAATTTCTTTGAGGGACTAGATCATTTTGTATAGGCAACCAAGATAGCGTCATCGAGGGAATATGATCTTTTGTTTTGTTTTTGTTTTGCTAAAGTACTCAACATGCATAACATGGACAATTTTAAAGGCAACAAGTGGATGAAACCCTAGGGGTGCATGTGTGTATTGTGTTGTCAATTTACATGTTTTTTGTCTTTGTATTAGTCAAGCTATTTGTTTTGATTTTGGATTCTTGCCATACACGCCTAATTACTACACAGTATATTGTAAGCAATAAATTGCGGGAATTAAAAGTCTAAGTTATTACAAAAGTATACGGGAATGGGGGTACAATTATTACAAATGGGGATGAATCTCATAAGAACAGTAATGTCCAAATATTAAGTATTACAACCAAATCGAATTGTCGTGATTCAATACAAAGTTGTAACAAATTATGAAATAAAGAAAATCAATAAATTATGGAATGCATGTATTTATTAAAAAGAGATAAATAAATAAAATCTATTCTAAAAAGAAAGGTTAAATATTTTATTATCATCATTCTTGGTATTTTATTAATCAATTAAAAAAAAAGGTATAAAGAAAGTAAACTAAAAATTTCTTTGGTGTTTTTATTATTAGTATTGTTATTAACAGAAGAGATAAAAAGATAAGTTAAGAACAAGAAAATTAACTAAGCTAATTTTAATTTGATAATAAATAAATAAATAAAGTATTGAGTTTTTATGAATTTACTAAAGAAAGAAGAAAATTAAAACAATTTGAATATGGGCTTAGGGATTTGGTGAGGATGCTAGGCCCAAATACAATAGAAGAAGACAAAAGGGGTCAGAATGGAGGGGGAAGGGGGTGCGCTAGCAAATTATGTATGGGCTTTGATTTGGGGGCCAGATAGGCCCAGTTGCCTTAAGTTTGTAACACTGATTAGGGTCTTGGAAAATTAGGGTTTATGGACATATTCACAGCGGCGCCGCTCTCTCTCTCTCTCTCTCTCTCTCTCTCTCTCTCTCTCTCGTTTCTTCTCTTCATCTCCTAACGCTCAATGTTCTGATCTTCCCTTCCCCATGGTTACCGGAACGCTGTCCCTCACTCTCTAACCTCCTCCTAATGACCAATGGCCTTGTTTAAACGGTATGATTCGTCTTTGTTTGATTTAACATTTTTCAGTTTTCAAGCTTGTTTGATTTTACAGTTTTATTAATCTATTGTATTGTATGGCTTATTGAGGTGTAGAAGAGGGTTTGAGAAGAAACGTACCTTGGGGGCTTTTCTAAAAAAAATGGAGAGGAAAGAGATTTGAGCTGGTGGCGTTCCTTGGTGGCTAGAGGTGCGAGGATAAGATGATGGCCAAGCGCACTTTCAATGATTTCTTTCTTTTGATGATGATACTTCACTTCTGGCACTTTTGATTTTGATTTCTCGCTTGATGATGATTGTTGAAAGTTTCTGAAACCTTTGATTTTTATGGTAGTTGATGATGATGCTTTATTCTTCTGAAACCTTTGATTTTCTTTTCCTCTCTCTTGAACTATGATGATGCTTTATTCTGAAACCTTGTTGTTGATGATGATTGTTCCTGAAACTTTGATTTTGTTGGTAGTTGATGATGATTATTGCTGAAAATTTGATTTTGTTGGTAGTTGATGATGATTATTGCTGAAACTTTGTTACCTCTTTCCTCTCTCTTTGAATTTGGATGATGATGGTTTATTCCTTCTGACTTGTTAGTCAATGATGGATAATGATGATGATTATCCTGAGACTTTGTTGGTATGTTTGGACTTGTTGACTTCTGAATCTTGTTTGCAAAAATGGAAGTTGGTTGATGGTTTTTGGATGTTGAGTTTGATAACAGGTTGGGGATTTTGATTCTGCTAACAGGTTTTTGATGTTGTGCAGTTTCTTTGGTAGGTTTTGTAGCCTGTTGGCCTTTTTCAGTTTGCAGGCTTTTGAAGCTTGTAAAATGTTTTTGACTTTGTTAACAGTTGGAAATGGCTTTTTGAGTTGATTGTGCAGTTTTGTTTTGGAACTACAGGTTTTTTTTTATTTCTATTTGATAACAGGTTTGGGTGTTTAGGTTGTCTGCTTGAACTTGCATTTTTGCTTGTTTTGCAGTTTGAGTAGTTTGGCAGGCTTGTTACAGTTTGGTTGTAACTGTTGGGCTTACAGTTTGGCAAACTTGTTTTTGGGAGATTTTGTTTACAGTTTGGCTGTTGGCTTGGAGTTTGTGGTTAGTGACAGTTTTGGAACTGCAGGTTTGGGATTGTTGTGAAACTGTTTGCACAGGTTTTTTTGGTCAGCGGGCTGGTTCTGCATGTTTTTGTTGTTGTTGTTGTAGTTTTGACTGGCTTGTTAGGCTTGTGCAAGTTTGGGGTATTTTTTGTTTGATTGGTGGAGGTTGTGTAGTTTGATTCTGCAGTTTGGACTATTGACAAGTTGTGTTGTTTGTTGGTTCACATGGTTTTGTGATTTGTGAATGTTTGCACAGGTTTTTGTGGTTTGGTCAGCAGGTTTTGGGTTTGGCAGTTTCAGGCTTGTGTTTGAACTCCCCACTAGCTGTTTGCTGTTGTTATGGTCTTATATCCTTTTGCCTTTTGTTTTGTAACTTGTGACAGCCTTTAGCCAAACTGTACACTCTCACCAAAAAGGTGATATCTCTCCTCTCTCCATGATAAAGCAATTTTACTTTTCCTTCTTTTCCTGAAAAGTTTACCTTATTTTTGGAAAATGATGATAAAGTTGTGACAAGCCTTTTGCTTTTTATATGGTTTACCTTCTGCATTTTACTTTTGGCCTGCTGTTTGATTTGCCATGTATCTGCCCTGCTGTTTTTACTTTCTAGCTTGCTGCATTGTTTGCCTTGCTGCAAAGTTTAGTTTGCATTCAGTTTGGTTTGTTGCAATACTTGCATCCAGTTTGCCTTTGTATGCTGCATTGTTTTGCCATGCTGTTTGCCTTAGTTGTTATGCTGCATTGTTTAGTTTGCTGCAATGTTTTCAGTTTGGCGCCTTGTTGTGTTTTCATTTGAAACATTTGCCTTGCATTATTGCATTTTTTCATTTTTCTCTTTGTGAACCAAGAAGAGCAATCTTCTTGTGATTTGCAAAGAGAAAAATAAAAACATGATGAAATGAAAATAGCTCCTCTGATTCCAAATGGCAAACTTTAATGATGAATATTTTCTTTCTTTTTTGTTTGAAAATTCTATTTAATTAACTGTACTAATCCTCTTTTCTTTGTTTTTTCTTTCATGTGAGCGTAAATTGGACGGTGACAAAGCAGAGGAAGCCTGAGACTTTGTGGCGAGCACGGGAGCAATGGAAGTTTAGGCTTAGACTTTTTTCTTTGATAGATTTTCCATTGATTGTAATAATTTATTTTTCAATAACTATAAGTTGTAAAAACCTAAAGCATATGAATAATAATTTATCTTTGTATCAACATCTGAAATAAATGAAAAATCTTTGTGAGACAATCTGATATCAAATAAAATCTTCTACTGTCCAATATCTTGTAATTCTTCCTTCAATTCTTCACTGAATCCTTTAAGATTCTGTCATCAAAATAATTGAAATTGCATTCCAAAAATTCTAATACAGATAACTTAAACTTTAAGTAATCCAATAAATGTGTAGTCTCGTAACCTTGCAATAGCATTCCAATCAAAATACGCACTGGGTATTACAATAAATAAGCAAACATTTCATTCCATTAACAAGCAAATGTCTTAACAGACGCAAATTATCTGGCTAACCTGGATCAGACAAAACCTGAATATTCCAAATGACAGTCTCAGCTCCCGTTTCTTGTCCCATATGAACAGACCTTGAGAACAACCAGTAAACTTGAAAAAATGTGAAAACATGTGACAGTTAATTAAATTTCTGAGAATTCAGTTTCTTCTGAGAAATGCGAGAGAAACCCTAATTCTTGATCTACTGCCAAAGAAAAATATGTCTGATCGATTCCGGAGCCAATCTAGAAAATCTGAGAAAACCCTAGGGTTGTTATTTATTGTGAAAAAGGGAGGGCAAATTTTGGGGTACAACAACCGGCATTCAACAAGTTTGTTTTTGATAGTCAGGAGTGGGGTCACAAGTTCATCAACTAAAGTAACAAACATATCTTCCTCAATGGCGTTGGCATTATTGTCGTGCTTGGGCATAGGGGCAGTGATTACATTGGGATAGTGTCATATTAATTTGGGTGAACTATCTGACTGGTCTTTTCGTTCTTGGCTGGTTTCTTCTTTGTTGAGAAGGTGCGGGTTTATGAATCATGACAGCCCCCACCATTGGACGGCGTTCAGCCCTATCTTGATTTCTCTGAGGATATACAGCAACAACTACTTTCTTTCCAATGAATGGTTTCCTTACAGCAGCAGAGGATGCATCTTTTTGAATCTTCCCATTCTTTATCCCAGCTTCCACTATTTCTCCGGTCAATATCAATTCTGTAAAACCTGCTGATGAACTCCCAATTAAGTGATTGAAGAAAGGACCGGACAAGGTGCCCAAAAACATATCTACTAACTCTCTTTTAGATAGAGGAGGATGGACTCTTCCTGCTAAGTCCCTCCATTTTTGTGCGTAGTCTTTAAAGCCTTCACTTGAAACCATGGCCATACTCTAGAGTTGAGTACGGGTGGGTGCAAGATCAGCGTTGTATTGGTATTGTTTGTAAAAGGCGGTGGCCAGATCTTCCCAGTTATCAACGTTGGCTCTTTCCAGCTGATAAAACCAATCAAGTTGAGTTCCAGACAGACTGTCTTGGAAGAAGTGTACCCATAAATCCTTATCAGCGGTATGAGGCTGGATTTTCCTCACATAGGACCGAAGATGCATTTTGGGACATGAAACTCCGTCATATTTGGCGAACACAGGTGCTTTGAATTTTGGGGGAATGACAATCCCAGATACTAGACCCAACTCCTCAAAGTCCAATCTAGGCACTTTTTGAATTTCCATTGCGCTTAATCGTTCTTCTAGATGCTTATAATTTTCGTCGGCTGGAGGATATTGTTCTTCAGAATAATCTTCTTCTTCCTCTTCCTCTTCTGAATCTGGTTGGACAACTTCTTCCTTGCCTTTTGCATCTTGATTGTCTTTCTCACCAGATGACGTAGCAAAGTCTAGGGTCCTTCTTGCTTGTCCTTGGAATCTTCTTCCCATATTTAGAACTCCGATTATTTTCTCAGTTTTCTTATTTTTCTCTTCAACCATCAAGGTCTTCAACTCTTCTTGTCCTTTGGCTAGAGTTAAGAACATTTGTTGAAACTGAGCATTTTGTGCTTTGAGGTCCTTCACTGTTTGCTCGAGATCCATCTTACTGAAATAAACAGTAGAGAGATGAGGAGACTTTTTGCAAGAAACTTGCTTATGTTATGATGAATAGTAGATGCATATGCAATGATTTCAAGGATTTTAAAGATTCAAATTTGTTTTAGACAAAAAAAGGAAACACACGTTATATTAATAAATTAAAGCTTGAGTACATCAATGCCTCTTTGGGCAAAACAATACAAAAAATCTAAGATAAAAAGGTATTGCGCATCCTCTTTGGTGCGATGTAGGCATTCAGAGTCATCTCCTGATGAAGTTGCTTAGTGAGTTCAAAAACCTTCTTCTCGCTTGCGTAGAATTGGGCTTCGAAAGTGTCTCGCTGCCCCTTGAGTTGTATCTAATCTCTTTGTAAGTCTTCAAGAGAGGTGGGCATGTCAGGATGTAGGATAGTGTATGAAACATCTCCTTCCATAACAGGCTCAATGATTACCGGGAGAATGGAGCGATAAGGCATCATAAGACCTTGAACGCGAGTTCGTACCCATTTGAGGTAAGGCTCAAAAGGGATGGAATTCTTGTGCCCCAATGTCTTGCTATCTACCTTGTTCAACATCCTCCAAGCTCGGATGAATCTATAGCGAAGACCTTGATCGTCGTTCTCGTAGTCAAATACCAAACCTTGAATGAGCATCTCATGTGTGCCATCCCTTCGGGCGTAACCAAATTGTCTTAAGTCTAAGCAGGGGTTGTAGGTGGTACCTACCCTAATGCCAAGTAAAGGGACATTAGGGAATTCTCCACAACGGTCGACAATAGTAACATTCTCTATGGATCGGGAACACCAATGAATGTTTGAATGTTTGAGCGTCATCAACCTTTGTGACCACCTTGAACCTTGCTCGTTCTTCAATACAAATTGAGGAAGATGTGAAATAAACCATCTTTCCAAGAGAGGAGTGCAACACATAAGGATTCCTCTTTCCCTCATAGTGCGAGTGTGAAAATAATGTAGGATGTCTCCTAGCAAAGTAGGCACCGGGTTATGAGACATGAAGATTTTGACGGCGTTCACATCTATGAGTTGGTCAGGATTTGGAAACAAAACCATCCCATAGATGAGGAGAGCCAAAATTTATTCAAAAGCTTGCAAATCCAAAGAGTTCCAACAGTTTTGGGATTTCTCAAACAAGAAATTTGCTAGGAAACCCTTGACACCACTCCTTGTTTCCCAATTGGTTGTGACATCAGATGATAGAAAGTGTAGAGCTTGAGCAATATATTTTGGCTTTGGATCTCTTTCTATACCGTTGAAAGGTAGTTGATTGAGAATTGGAATCCTCAAGAGTTGGGAGAATTCTTCCAAAGTTGGCACAAGTTGGTAATCGGGAAATGTGAAGCAATGGTGTAAGGGATCAAAGAACTGAAAGAGTACTTTCATCATGTCTTCATCAGTGTTGGAGGTGACCAAGTTTATTAGGCGACCATGTCTTTCGGTAAATGGAGAGTTTTCAGGAATCCTTGATGCTAGCTCCTTAAGTTGAGGAGGGATCCTTACAATATTGACTTGAATGGTTTTCCTGCGAATATAATCCATGTCCTACAAAACAGAAAAAAGATAAATCCCAAGATCCTTGAAATGGTTAGTGAATGAATATGATGTTATGATGTTCAAGATGTTATGTATAAGTAAATATATACAAACAAAGCAAACAAGTCCTTATGTTTAGGCTTGCATGGAGTTTTATAGGTAAGTACCCTCTTGAAGTTTAGTTGGCTCAACCTGTCCTAGCAATAGTAACCGGGTTCTAAGGAGCTCAATATCACCGGTTTGTTTTTTTGGTCATTGTTTCAAAACAAGCCTCTTTAATGGCGACGGAAATATTCCAAAAAACCAAACCTCAATGAGTGTAGTATCGAGTATCTACCAACTTCGGACTGCACCAAAGTCGGTCATTTCACTACGTCCTAAAGGCCAAGTTGGTCAAGTAAAGGTTCTAAAAATTCATTACTGCTTCATGACATCACTAAGCGGCCCTGTATTCTCCTTGATTAACTCAAGGGCTACCGATACCCACAACTATGTTGCACTAACGAAGCTATTGCTTAGACCATGTCGGTATACCCCGCACAGTTTCCGCAACGTATTGCTACTTACCTATAAGGTAACCCAAATCCGGGTAGAGGATTCAAACCCAAACAACGAACCATAATGTAAAGAAAACAAGTCAAACAATGAAAGCAAGTAAATATGATATAACCCTAAGGTAACCCCACTTTTAGAATAGTCCCCAGCAGAGTCGCCAGTTCTGTGATATGGTGGGAGAACTGACTTAAAGGTTTTGCGTTTGATTGCAAATGTTGCGGTTAGCAAGAGTCGCCACCGACTTTTCTTTTATCCAAAAGGAAAGGTGAAAAAGCATAGGAAACACCTTTGAGATTATTTCTTGAGTTCGGGGGGTATATTAAGAAAAGGGAAGGTATTAGCACCCTTTTCATCCATGGTTTTCCATGGGCTCTTAGCTACTTGCTAGATCACTTGCTTTTATTTGAAATTGTGCTTTATGTGGTTTTTGAAACTATTTTGTAAAGAGGCCATTGTTTAGGCAAACTTTATAATGATTATCTTCCGTAAGAATGTATACAAAGATGTTGATCTTTTGAAAATGTTTTCAAGTTTGTAAGATGCTTTGAAAGTGTAAGTGTTTGTTTTAAAAATAGCAAGGATGTTTTGTTTTGATATGGAGCAAGTAACTAGGAGCTTTATACCTACTCAAAAGTCTTTCAGGTTCATTTTCTTTTCCTTTGACATTGTTATCTTACCATTGATTTGGTAAGTAACCCTATCTTTGGATGTAAACGGGACGGGCGTGGGTCATCGTATAACCATGATTAGCAATGTTGCAAGGTATCTTAGCATTCTCTTTTAGGGACTAAGATCATTTGAAAGGCAACTTAGATAGCGCCATCGAGGGTCTATGATCTTGTATTTTTGCTTGTTTTTGCTAAGATACCTCACATGCGTAATATGGCCATTTTATAAGGTAACTAAGTGGATTTACCCTAGGGGGTGCTTGTGTGCAAGTGTATTGTTTTCATGCTTGGTTTTGTTTTTTGATTAGGGTTTTCTAATTGATTGGTTTTAGTCTTTCCATACAAACCCTAATTACTAGCATTTGTATATAAAGCGATAAATTGCGGAATTTTAAAATTACTACGCTATTACAATAGTTGTGGGAGGGGGTGTACAAATTGTAAATGGGGATTGCAAGAAAATAATCTTACTTAATCTATTACAACCATATTGAATTGGTACAAGAATTGAATAAACAATGCACAAAGTGGATAAATATACAAGAATGTAAATGTAAAGAAAATGGATGTTAGTTTGGATTTTTCAGAAAAAAGGGATTTTGGTTTTAAATTAATTAACTAAAAGAAAATAATTAATTAAAATAATAAAAAGTAAACCTAAATTTACTAGGAAAAGAATTTAAATAAAAACCCTAATCTATTAATTGATTAAAAGAAATTAAGTTTAGAAGAAGAATATTTTTGGTATTTTTGTCTTAAAAATAATTTATTGTATTATGAAATATTTTTGGTCTTTTTTGGTTTTAAAATAATATATTTAAGTGGTGTAAAAGAAAACAACTAAAACCCTAGTTTTTAATTAAATTTACAAAAATAATTAGTGAAATAAATAAAGTATGATTAAATAACAATAATTTTTTTTGAGAAAACTAAATAAACTATGTCAAGATATAAATCTAATATTTTTGTATTTTTTATGATTTTTTAATATTAGATACAATATTTAAGAAAATAAATAAATAAAAATAAGAAAAAGAAATAAAAATGGGCCAGGGGCTGTGTAAGTGAAACAGGGGTTGAGAGGTAACAAAAGAAACATAAGACCCAAAGGAGGCCCAGCGCATGCCAAAAAAAGTCAAAATGTATGAAAAAAATATGGAAAAATCCAAAAGGGTACCACTAGGGCTCGAACCCAGGTCCCTCTAGTCACAGGCACACACTTCTACTACTGGGGTGGCTATACATCTGTTTATATAATCAAAACATAAATATATGATAGTAAACAAGTCCATGGCTTGAAATTCATCTTAAACCTCATGCCCAGCTAGAGCCTTTGTATCTTGTTCAAATCTCAACAAAAATGAAAACCGTAAACATGAAACTTGTAGCAAATTTCCTCACGATTTCAAAAATGCAAAGCAAAATAATTATAGATCGAAGATAAGCATGAATTTTAATGGCCCTATTCTGAACCCTAAAAATCTCAGAAACGTCAATCTTAAAATTCTCTAAGTTCAAGCAAAATTAATGAAAACTATGGACATGGTTAGCTTTAGGGCAATGATATCTACATGTTTCATTCACAAATAATTCATTGATGATGCTTGTATGAAAAGTTCCAAAGTTAGAAAATTTACCTTGCAAGACGGTATCAGGTTTGGAGTTTGAGAAGCTTTCAGTGAGTTCCAATGATTGGGTTATCTTCCTCAAGTTCCCAGGAAGCTAATGGGATGCTTAGCTTGAGCTGAAAGTGCCTAAAGAGTTCTGGAGAAGTCCAAGTGCAAAGCTCTGTTTTTGAAAATGGAGGGTGGTGTTAATGGTGTTACAGTCTTGTAACAGGGTGTGGGATGAGTTTTAAATGATGTTTAGAAACTTTAGGAACCAAAAGTCTTGAAAACGCACGAGGGAGATGTGAGTTTCAAACTTTTGGTCAGGTTAGGAAACAATGGAGGTATGTGATGCAGTTCTGAGCTCTTAGTGTTTTTAGGGGTCAAGAATGCACCCGTTTTATGGCCAATGGCTTGTGTATCTATAAGCAAAAGGTCTTGAGTGGATTTGAAAGTCAGAAGTACAAGTTTCAAGCTAATTGCTAGGTTACTTGATTTTCAAGAAAAATGGGAAAACAAGTTTCAATGTGAAGTACAAGCATGGGCTGGGTGATTGCAAGTGTCTAAACCATTTCTCTTTTGTTATGAGACATGTATGATAAAAATAGAACAAGTGCAAGGCTCAAGAACAAGTTTTATGCAAAAAGTCACTTTATCAAAATGGCATTGTGCACTTTCATCCTAAAATGGATATAAAGTATGGCCTTGCATTGAATGCTTAAAGTGAGATTTCTAACAGATGTGCAAGAAATTAATTATGGAGTTCCTAAAAAGTTTGACCCCTGCAAAGTAGAGATTATGCATCATAACTTTGAATTTTGAATTTGTCCATCACAAAATGATTTGTAATTCAAGTGATAAAACCTTAACATTATCTCTTCGATTCTCCCTACTAAACAATGATCTCAAGGAGTTCTTGGACATTTTTGAAAGCTTGCAATGTTCTCTACAACCCATATTTGAATCACCTTTGAAGATTCCCCTTGGAACTATATGAAAAAGTGCCATGAAGTTGAGTCAAAATCCTGACCAAATTAGGGCAAAATTTCACTAAGTGTTTTTGTTTCATGACCATGTATTCTTAAAATTATAACTTGAGATCCAAGAACTTTTGTAAGGAGTTGTGTAAAGCAAATTTGTAGATTTCCTGGAGATCTACAACTTCCATGTTGGAAGTTTCTTCTGAATCATCTTGCACCATGGTAAAAATTTTGCTCAAAGTTATAAAAAAAATATGAAATTTCCAACACTTAGAAAAATTTCTAAGTTTAAAAATTTTAACTTTTCAAAATGAAATCTTGAATTTTTGATTTCTTGATGAATAAGTTTCATATTTTGAAATTTTTTGATGAATTATGATCTTTGGCATTTGATTTGACCAAAAAGTCAAAGTTTGACTTTTCAGTATACAGTTGACTTTTGATCAGTTGACTAAAAATTCATATGTCAATCCATTGGACATGAGCAATGTTTTGAGCCATGTCATTAGGTCAAAATGATGCAATTTGACTCTTGAGATCATGCCTTAAACCAATTGATCATTTGCTAAGTCAAAAATTAGAAATTGTCCTTTCCTAGTCAAAACCCTAATTTTGACCATTTTGCCCTTTTGAAGATTTAATCAATTTTTATAAGGAATTGTGGTCTAAACTTGATCAAATGATACATATGAGTTTAAAATGTTGATGTGCATCAAAAAATATGAAGTTTGACTGTAAATTGGTCATGGTTGACTTTTCCCCCAATACAACTGATTTTTAGGTCAAATGCTCAATTGATTGAGCAAAAGTGTGATCCAAAGCTTGAAACTTGACATGAGTAATCTTGAGGGTCCATAATGATCCATGAATGTCATATGGGGCATTTGAAGTTCAAATATCCTTGTGCCATCTCAAACCCTAATTTTGGTCATCAGTGCTTAAGGAGGTGTCTTGAGCTAATCAACCATAATGCAGTCTTTAGTCAAAGGAGATCTTGTGAACAAATTCTTGATAAATGAGAGGGAAAATTTTGGGGTACAACACTCACTTCTAATTTTATTGGACCATATCAGATTTCGGAGAGAGTGGGGAATGTTGCTTATAGAGTGGCTTTACGGCCTAATCTTTCGAATTTGCATGATGTGTTTCATGTGTCACAACTCCGGAAGTATATTTCAGATACATATCATGTGAAATATGGATGATGTGCAAGTACGGGATAATCTTACGGTGGAGATGATGCTTGTACGGATCGCGGATGATGAAATAAAGACTCTGAGGGGCAAAGAGATTGCTTTGGTTAAAGTGGTATGGCTAGGAGCTGCCAGAGAAATCATGACTTGGGAGTTGGAGAGAAAGATGCGAGACTACTATCCTGAGTTATTTGATTAAGGTAAATTTTCTAGGACGAAAATATTCTAAGTGGGGGAGAGTTGTAACGCCCGTAATTTAATTAATTATTTAATTAAATTATTTTTGGAATATTTGTGAAGTTGTGTTATTATGGTTATTGATGTGTTGTTGTTATTAAATTTATTTATTCTAGTAAGTTGTAGAATAATATTAGAATGATAATATTATTTAATGTGGGCTTATATTAAGGAATAGAAGTAGTAGAAAAGAGGGTGTAGGAGTTTTAAGCCCATCAAGGCATAAAGAGAATTATAGGGTTATTATATTAGTTTTTAGAATTAATAATAAGAAAAGAAGAAGCAGTAAGAAGAGAAGGAAATAAGGGTTGGAAGAAGAGAAAGAGGACGTGAAAGTGCAAAAAAGAAGAAAAGAGGCAGAACAAAATTCAATCGGAAAGGTTGTAGAGAAACCTTCAATCCAAGGTAAGGGTGGGGTTCTGACTCTATAATAGGGTTTATGATGATTAATATGTGGGATTTGATGTGAAATATTGTTTGGTTATGATTGAATTATATACATTGTTGTTTGATGAGAATCAATGATTTAAGGATGAATAACGATGCCCTAATGATGTATAATTTATGTAGAATTATAGGATAATTATAATTGATGATTACCTATGATTAGAGGATGTTTTTAGGGCCTAAGGCAGGGAAACCGTAGTGAAAACGCAGTGAAATTGCAGAAAATATTCATGACAGAATAGTATGTGTCGACCCCAAAAGCCATGCGTCGATGCATGAAGGCTTTTAGACTCAGGATGAGTCGATACGAAGAACCAATGCGTCGATACATGTAGGCTTTTAGAATCAGGATGAGTCGATACATAGGACCATGTATTTATACATGCAGTGTTGCAGACTCATTATGAGTCGATACAAAGGGAGTACGCGTCGACTCATGTAGCGTGTTAAGCCCATTATGCGTCGACTCAAGACGTTATGCGTTGACCCATGTAGTCTGGTTTTTGATAGAATCATCTTGAGAGGCTGTAACTTGAGCTTCTAGACTCTGTTTGAGGTGTCGTTCGAAGCGTTGGATAGCTAACGCGATGAACTTCATTCTTAAGGATTAAAATAAAGGATAAGAAGAATAATCCTAGTAACCCAATTTTGGGCTAGATATAGCTTCCCGCGTTAATCACTATGATAATTTTGTGTAGTATGATGAGGATGAGATGATTATAGATTACTTGTTGGTTCATAGCAGTAAGATTAATGATGATAATGATGTAGTATTACAGAATAGTAATAAGTAGAGGTTTGGTAATGTAGAGATAAGCCTTAGTTGATTATTTAATCAGAGGCAATATCATGTTGTAGGCCTATGGCCAACGTCGCGTGATTGACGAGTTACTGTTGTTTTGTTGTATGGCTGAGTTGTTGACGAAATGATGTTTGATGAATTATGTTGATAAATGATGTTGTTGAATGATGTTGAGATGCCTCTAATAATTGGAAGCTATTAAGATGTAGGCTTCTGGCCAACGATGATGTTGTGTTAAGATGTTGTTAATTATGGTTTTTGTTATTACATTCATGATTGTGTCTAATACATTGCATTTCAAGATGGAGCTGATGCTCGTTAAGATGGTATGTATTGGCGAATATTAAGATGAAGGCTTATGCCTTGTTGATGCCTCTATTTATTGGCAATTATTTTGAGATGGGAGTTCTGCTCCAATGGTACGACATGCATTTGCATAGTATTGAGTCGCATTATATGATTGCATAAAGAAGTGATGTATTGATGTGGTGAATATGTATTATCTTTTGTATTCTGTTGCGATTATTATTGTTTATAAGATGAGAAGTAGTGAAGTTATGTGATCTAATTTAATATACTACTTATCAAATGTTTTATCATATTGTTAGATATCTCACCCCTTCTGTTTGAATGTTACCCTTACATTGGTAACGTGCAGGTAATCCAGAGTGAAGGTTGTATACCTTCTGTAGTTCGAGTCGGTGCCATTGCTCTGATACGTAACACTCGGGGGGATGAACGCTTGTTGCTTTTAATTATTGATTATTTCAGTTGTTGAACTTTAATTTGATTGCTGCTAAGTATGAGTTATTTTGAAATTTCTGTAATGATGGACAAAGATTTTATTAAGAATTCTGCTGCATAGATGTTTAAGTCGTTGAATTAAGATATTAAATTATTATGCTGATAGTTCATCCGAAGTTTTAAAGTGTTATGTGTCCATGTTGAATGGAATGGTTTTTAAAGTTTAATTTGTGGAATCCTGATTCAGTTGCATGAATTTTATGACTTTGATTTACATTTATAATTGCCGGGTAGAATTGTGGTGTTACACTTCGACGTGGCCATTTTATTAAGCAGAATAAGGCGTGGATGTTAGTAGTTTAATTCCCACCTCCTTGTAAAATTCTCGCCTCTTTAGACTAGTAAACACTGACCCTTGATCAGTTTTTATGGTCTCAAGAATTCCAATCATGTACATTACATTCCTTTAGATGAACGCGATCACTTATTCTTGATCTACATTTACCAAAGGAATGGCTTCGATCCATTTAGTTAAATAATCAATCCCTACTGAAGTGTATCTTTGACCTTTTGAAGATGCTGGTAGAATTTCTCTAACCAAATTCAACGCCCATCCTCTAAAGGGCCAAAGATTGATAATAGAGTGTAGTTCGCTTGCCAAAACATGTTGATTACCTGCATGAACTTGGAATTCCTGAAAAACCTTAGCAAACTCAATGCAATCTTTTAGCATTGTTGGAAAATAAATGACCTGTCTTAAAAGTATCCATTTCATATTGTGTCCAACCTAATGGGCTCTGATCGCACTAAATCGCACTATGTTTCTGACTCAACTATCACATGTTTTCCTTAGTTTTTATTATCATTTTCTCGTATTATGTTCCTTTTTCCTTTGTTTTCAGGATTCTTGTCATTTCAGAGCCTTCTGTGAAGAAACGAGCCAAAACGCCAAGAAATTAGGGTTTTTCAAGATATTCTGCACTTATGGCGTTCAGCGCCACGCTGGCTACAGGGAACGCGATGACGTGGCCCACTTTCACCCAGAGACCAACTGCCACGTTCCCACGATCTGGCAGTTCCAGCCACCGCGCCCGCGGCCACTGCCACCGCGCCCGCGGCCTTCACAAAAGTTTCCCGCTCAGAAGAAGTTGAGGGGCATGCTGGTCTTTACGCATCTCAAGGATCCTCTATAAATAGTTTTCGATTTTCATTTTTTAGTTTCATCCAAGCTTAGTACAATCTTAAGCCATATACTATCAGTTTCTGTAAAGTAATAATCTCTTCACATCGGGGAGTTATTGCGGTGTAGATTGAGTTGTAATCGAGTCTTGGAGCACTTTGGTTGAAGTTCATCATACCAGCCTTACCATTCCGCAGATTTGTATCAGATTCAAGTCTCCGACTGGAGCAAGGTTCTATTTTATTGCATTTCTTTACTTATAATTGCTCTTACCATAGTCTACACGTTTTATAGACTCTAAATGCTCTTACCATAGTCTACACGTTTTATAGACTCTAAATGCTCTTACCATATTCTACACGTTTTATAGACTCGCACTCTTTTACTTACTCGCTCTTATCATAGTCTACACGTTTTATAGACTCGCACTTATTATGTCTGGCTAAACTATAAAGGTTTGGATGTAATGATTGTCATCATGGTCGTGTTCCAATTATCATGCTAGTGAAAATACTCTGGGGATGTTTTGCTTTTAACTTAAGTCAATTATGTTTAAATGTTTATTGGGTAAGATCGAAAGCCGTCCAAACTAATGATACGACTTGATTATTATTTAACCAAACGAAAAGAGCGAAAGCCCTTGATTGGTTAAATAGGAATCATTGACCTTTTTAGAAAACGATTTTGAAACTATTTTCGGACGCGTTTGTAGGTTTGAAATCTGACTCTTGATCAAAAGCCAAAAGTCTCTTTAAGTTAATCTTTCCAAGTAAAATTACTTTTCTGTTAAGTCAAAACTATCAATTTCTTAAAAATAGGTTTACCTCTTTAACGCGGAAGGCACCCTTTATATGTGACAATAAATGAATTTAATTTAAAGAGTAAATTCGGTTCTTAGTAGTCAAAAGCTACAAGTTCCCGTTAAATTGATTCTTTGCTATCAATAGAAAATACTGCCCCATAAGTAGTTTCATCTACGCATGACCGGACCAATATCTGATTACATGATTTACATTCTAACCTGTCTTTTAAACTGCTATTTACCTCGCTCATTTACTTTGTTGCACTGCACTCACATCAATATTCTTGTTCACCTTAGATAAGCACCTTAGCAATAGAGTTGATAGATTGACAATTGGTCTCTGTGGTTCGATAATCTTATATATTACTTCGATAGGCTGTGCACTTGCAGTACTATATTTAGGCTATACGTTACAGATTCCCATCAAGTTTTTGGCGCCGTTGCCGGGGACCAACTTCGTCAAATTTCGTACCCTATTGTTATCCCGTTTAGACTAAGGCTATTCTAGCCGGTAGATGCGTAGAAATCTTAGCACCGGTAACCTAATAGATCCTTTAGTAGAACCTGAACGTTACGCTCGTGCCCGTCTTTTCATACGCCAGATAAGAAGAGCTATGGCAGAAGATCGTAACCAAAGACCACTCAAGGAATTCGCCCAACCATCTAATGAGGAACCTAGTTCTAGTATAGTAAACCCTACTATAACTACCAACAACTTTGAACTAAAGCCCTCATTATTACAATTAGTACAACAAAACCAATTCGCTGGTCTCGCTACCGAGAACCCGAATCAACATTTAAAGGTATTTATCCAGTTAGCTGACACCCTTAAGGCAAATGGAGCCACACCCGAAGCCATCCGTTTAAGACTGTTTCCTTTTTCCCTTAGAGGTAAAGCTCACGACTGGTTAGACGCCCTTCCAGCTAACTCAATAACAACTTGGGAAGACCTTAGGAGAGCTTTTCTTGCGAGATATTTTCCACCAAGCAAGACCGCTGTTCTTAGGAACCTGATCACTTGTTTCACCCAAAACCAAGGCGAATCACTTTTTGATGCCTGGGAGAGATATAAAGAACTTTTAAGAGCTTGTCCGCACCATGGCCTGGAGCAATGGTTAATCATACATACCTTCTATAATGGACTCCATTACAACACAAAGATGTCCATAGACGCTGCCGCTGGCGGAGCGTTGATGAACAAACCTTACCCTGACGCTTGTGCCCTAATAGAGGACATGGCCCAAAACCACGCCCAGTGGGGATTAGAACGAGCGACAGTAGAGAAAAAGGAGAGCCATGGAGGAAAGCATGAGGTAAGTTGCATGGACATGATTAATGCCAAGATGGACGCCCTAGCTTTGAGAGTCGAGAACATGTCTCAAAACCCAACCGCAGTAGCAGCAATCCAATCGGAATGCAAACTCTGTGGAACTCAAGGACATCAAACCGTTGACTGTAACCTTTTGAACGAATCTAGCTCAGACCAAGTTAACTATACCCAAGGGAACCCTTTCTCGAATACCTTCAATCCTGGATGGAGGAACCACCCGAATTTCTCTTACAAAAACAATAACCCTATCCAAAATCCCGGACCTTCGAGACCTCAAGGATTCCAAACGTAAAAACAAAACCAACCTATGCAAATAGTGCCCCCAAGACCAAACCTTAAAGAAACCATAGACACCTTTATTCAGACTCAAACTCAGCAAAATAAGGAGTTTATGAACCAACACATTCACACGAACGAACTAGTTACTCAACTGGCAACCAAGTTTGACCAGATGATAACCCACACCAAAATGCTTGAGACTCAGATTTCCCAAGTAGCACAAAACACCTCTGTACAAGTTGCACCTGGAGGACAATTTCCTGGACAAACTCAACCAAATCCAAAAGGCCAAGCAAATTCTATCACCTTAAGAAGTGGAACTGCTTATGAAGGGCCTAGAAATCCTAACTTAAGCACATCAGAAAAACCTATGGAAGATGCTACACCTAAAGACCAGGTAGAGGAACCAGAGAAACCAGAAAAGAAATCAAAACCAGAAGTAGGGAATAACACTCAACAACCTTATAAACCACCTATTCCGTTCCCACAGAGGCTGAAAAACACCAAAGTAGAAAACCAGTACCAAAAGTTTATTAAGGTAATAGAGAAACTCCATGTAGAGATTCCTTTTACTGAAGCTATAACCCAGATACCATCATATGCTAAGTTCTTGAAAGATATTTTGACCAATAAACGGCGACTCGATGATCCCAAGCCTTTAGAATGTCATTCTATATCCGAAAATAAACTCGCCAAGAAAGATAAAGACCCTGGAAGTTTTTCTATCCCTTGCATCCTAGGTAACCATATGATAGACAAAGCATTTTTAGACTTAGGAGCAAGCGTAAGTCTGATGCCTCTGGCCGTCTGTAAGAGGTTAAAATTAGGAGAACTTCAACCTACTAAGATGTCCTTACAACTAGCTGATAGATCTGTCAAATATCCCATGGGTATTTTAGAAGACATACCTGTCAAGATTGGTCAGTTGTACATTCCGACCGACTTCGTCGTAATGGATATTAAAGAAGATGAAGACATCCCAATCCTCTTAGGAAGACCATTCCTATCGACCGCCGGAGCTATAATAGATGTTAATAAAGGGAAACTGACTTTCGAGGTAGGAGATGAAAAGATTGAGTTCATTTTATCAAAGTTTCTAATGGCACCAGTGATAGGAAATGCGTGTTATGCCATCGACGTCATTGACGAATGTGTAAATGAGCTCGAACAAAACGAATCTTTAATCAAATTACCATCAACCCCTATTTTAGAGGATGACGGATTTAAGAGTATCGAACCGTACCTTGACGACAACCTTTTCGAATGCTTAGCTCTTACCCCTGACCTTATGCCGCGTACTGAGAAACCCACTATAGAACTTAAAGAACTACCCAAGAATCTAAGATATGAGTTTTTGGATGAGGAGATGAATAGACCTGTTATAATTAGCGCCGCTCTAAACCAAATAGAAACAAATCAACTCTTAGATACCTTGCGAAAATATCCCTCAGCTTTAGGGTATAAAGTTTCAGATTTAAAAGGTATAAGCCCATCCGTATGCATGCATCGGATTATGCTAGAAGAAGATTCAAAACCCTCAAGAGAACATCAAAGAAGAATAAACCCTATCATGAGTGATGTAGTCAAGAAAGAAGTTCTTAAGTTATTAGAAGCTGGTATCATATACCAAATTTCGGAGAGTGAATGGGTAAGCCCAGTCCATGTGGTACCCAAGAAAGGAGGTATCACTGTTATGGAAAATGAGAAAGGTGAGCATGTGGCAAAACGAACAGAAGGAGGATGGCGTATGTGTATAGATTACAGAAAGTTGAATAAGGCAACGAGAAAAGACCATTTCCCTCTCCCATTTATAGATCAGATGCTTGAACGTCTAGCAAGACACTCATATTTCTGCTATCTTGATGGGTATTCGGGGTTTTTCCAAATCCCTATTCACCCAGAGGACCAAGAAAAAACCACATTTACTTGCCCTTATGGAACATTCGCTTATAGACGAATGCCCTTTGGACTCTGTAATGCACCTGCCACTTTCCAACGTTGTATGATGTCAATTTTCGCAGACTACCTAGATGGAATTATGGAAGTATTTATGGACGATTTTTCAGTGTGTGGGTTTGATTTCAAAAACTGCCTCTCAAACTTAGAGAAAATCTTAAAAATATGTGTGGAAGTAAACCTTGTGTTGAATTGGGAAAAGTGCCACTTTATGGTAAATGAAGGGATAGTCTTGGGACACATTATTTCTGAAAGAGGTATAGAAGTTGATAAGGCTAATATAGAAGTTATAGAAAACCTAAACCCACCTAAGACCGTTAGGGAAGTAAGAAGTTTTCTAGGACATGCCGGGTTCTACCGACGTTTCATCAAGAATTTTTCCGGAATAACAAAACCTTTAACTAACTTATTGATGAAGGATGTCGAGTTTGAATTCGACCAAAAATGTCTTGAGGCCTTTGAAGTTTTAAAGCAAGCTCTTATTTCAGCACCTATCATAAGACCACCTGATTGAACACAACCCTTTGAAATCATGTGCGATGCTAGTGATTTCGCTGTAGGAGCTGTACTAGGGCAAAGAAAAGACAAGCATGCTATTTACTACGCTAGTAGAACACTAGACGCTGCCCAGCTAAATTATACAACCACAGAAAAGGAATTGCTAGCCGTAGTTTTTGCTATTGTTAAATTTCGATCTTATTTGGTGGGAGCAAAAATAATAGTATACACAGATCATGCAGCAATCCGGTACTTGTTAAGTAAGAAAGATGCTAAGCCTAGATTGCTCAGATGGGTTCTTTTACTCCAAGAATTTGACTTGGATATTAAGTATAAAAAAGGAGCTGAAAACTTAGTAGCTGATCATCTCTCTAGGTTAGAACACCTTAAACCTGAACTTATACCTATAGACGATCACTCTACTTATGAAAGATTAATAGCTGGGATAAACTCAACTGAAGAAGAGACCTATGAGGAAATCTCAACCTTGAACAACATACCATGGTACGCAGATATTATGAATTATCTGGCCGCTGATATCATACCCCCTGACTTAAGCTACCAACAGAAGAAGAAGTTTTTTAGTGATGTTAAACACTTCTTTTGGGATGAACCCCTCTTATTCAAAAGAGGAATACATAATATATTCAGACGATGTGTGCCGGAAGAAGAAGTAGGCAACGTCATTAAACATTGTCATGCTGCACCTTATGGTGGACATGCAAGCACATCTAAAACATGCGCCAAAATATTTCAAGCAGGTTTTTATTGGCCTACTGTATGGCGCGATGTCCACACTTACATTACAAAATGTGACCGATGCCAACGCACTGGGAACATCTCAAGACGTGATGAAATGCCTTTAAGTAACATCCAAGAAGTGGAAATATTTGATGTCTGGGGTATAGATTTCATGGGACCTTTTCCTTCCTCAATGGGTAACAAGTATATCCTAGTAGCTGTCGATTATGTCTCAAAGTGGATAGAAGCTGTTGCATCACCCACAAACGATACCAAGGTAGTTATCAAACTGCTTAAGAATATTATTTTTCCTAGGTTTGGAACCCCGAGGTTAGTCATAAGTGATGGAGGATCGCATTTTATATCTAAGATATTTGACAGGCTTCTAAGCAAATACGGAGTAAAACATAGAGTAGCAACACCATATCACCCGCAAACCAGTGGCCAAGTAGAAGTATCGAATAGGGAGATTAAGCAGATCCTAGAGAAAACCGTATCATTATCTATAAAAGACTGGTCTGGAAAACTTAAAGACGCCTTATGGGCTTATAGAACGGCTTATAAAACCCCTATTGGAACAACTCCTTATCAATTGGTTTATGGAAAGTCCTGTCATTTACCCTTCGAACTAGAACATAAAGCCTATTGGGACATTAAATCCTTGAATCTAGATTACCTAAAAGCCGGAGAAAAACGTATCCTGGACATTCACAAGCTGGAAGAGCTTCGCTTGAATGCCTATGAGAATGCCATCATATATAAGGAAAGAACCAAGATGTGGCATGATAAAAAAATCATCAAGAAAGATTTCAACATTGGTGACCCTGTTCTCCTATTTAACTCAAGGTTACGACTTTTTCCTGGTAAGCTTCGTTCAAGATGGACAGGTCCATTTGAAGTGTCAAAAGTTCTAAAGTCTGGAGCAGTAGAAATCAAAAACAATTCATGCGCTCCATTTGTGGTAAATGGACAAAGACTGAAGCTATACAAAGGAGGCGATTTGCCTGTTGACTACTCTAGTCATATTCTTATAGACCCACCAATACCCACATAAAGTAAGATCTAATCGTCAAGCTAAAGACGTTAAACAAGCGCTGCATGGGAGGCAACCCATGGTTTATTCTTAATTTTATTTTATTTTATTAATTTATATATGTTTTATCTGGACTAATTTCTTGTGTTTATATTTTCAGTCCCATTTATGATTGCCCACATGCACCATGTTTTAAGAAAAGGTGGGCCGATTTCCTTTGGTGGACTGATTACTACTATTGCCCGTGCCATAGGATTGGATACAGAACTTGCCACCCTTGAGCCACTTCCTCCTCGTATTGCAAATCTTAAATTTTTAAGGGATATGCATTTATGCAAGACGAGGAGGGAAGGTGGTTACTTCCTCATGGTTGGAGGTGCCGTTGTACCCAGTGTTGTTATTCCTTGCACCCGTCGTACTGATATCAGATTTGAGCGTAATTGGACCTACGATCTCAACGCTCCTGCTTTTATTGGTCCGTTGCCCCCAAATCTACCTTTAAATGAGGGTAACAACATTGATGATGAGTACGATTTCCGTACGGAAGAACCACCCCACTTTTCACCACCACACACGACACCATCTACGTCTAACCCACATGCAGGTACAACTCCTAGTTTCCATGTCACTGAGGACATGTGGCATGAGCATATGGCCCGAGAGGCCCAGAGGGACACCCTCCTTGCTACTTTGCAGCAACAGGCGACCGATAACATGGCCTTCATGCAAGCATCCCAACGGCAAAATGCTAGCTCTCTGCGCACTATTATGGAAAGTCAGCTGGCTTTCCAGCGAGAACAGCACCTTAACCAGACCACATACGCTCGTCACTTCCAATTGATGGAGGCAACCCAAGGCACCCTCATTGGTAGGACCCAAGAGCTACAAGCGGCAAATGCCGCCTTGACAGAGAGAATGGAGCAGCTAGTTTTAGACCGAGAGAGCCGCCATCGCAGCCGTAGCCGCCGTTCCGGTCGTACCAACCAGGATGGTGTAGGTCCTAGTGGCCCCCACTAGCATTTTCAAGTACCTCCTCCTACCTTATTTTGGAACATTGAGGACAATGTCCGATTTAAGTGTGGGAGGAGCATTTATCGCTTTTATTTCCCGTTTTTCCTGCTTTTATTTCCCTTCCGCATTTTTCCTTTTAGGTATGTTATATTCGTAGTTAATAAAATGCATGTGATAGGCGAGTCTTTCTGCGTAGTGTACCCTTTCATTTCCCCCACTTTTTAGCCTTACAAAATTTTTACAAAATCTTTTTCAAAGAATTGTGGTTGTTTTTAAGGATTTGGGCTATGAGACAGGTCCTAGATAGGGTCTATTTCTTGGGCACTCACTTTTTGAAAAATTCGTTATCGTTTTAACACCGTAAGCCTTTTTGAACATTTAGATTAGATCCTTTCTTCCCAATATGCTATGATTTTGAATAAAACTGTACAAATAGGTCTTCAAGTAGTTTATCTAAGCAGTCAGCTCCGGCCTAAGCATGCTCTAAGTGTAGGATCGATGAATATAAGTGGATGATCTCTATTTTGCCTTAAAAGTTTATAAAATAAAGTATGAATACGACTACGAGTTGGGTGATCCTCACAAAGATTACTCAACTCAAGAAAGTTGTAAGCACTAATAAAAACAAAGAAAAAAAATATATATAAGGCACATCCATTGTATTTGGTCCAGAGGTATCTGGTGCTGGACTCGGTAGGGCGGACTACGGTCCGATCCCCCGCAACTGCAAATGGGTAAAATAAAAAGGGGTTAAATCAACTCTTGTACCAGAATCCCATCACTTGAGATCAGAGTCACTAACCGGTCACGACACCATGAGTATGTACGGATAACGGGCTTAATGTGATTGCGCCTGAATGAAAAAGGACCTCGTACAAAAAGAAGTCTTAGCATAGTAAGGATATTAGGATCGATTTGTATACTTATGAGGTTTATGTCCACATTTCTGCGAGTAGTGTAATTACGATACCCTTGGTTCAGATAGTTAGTGCCTGACAACACACCCTTACTCGAACTTAGAAGCCCTCTTTGCCCAAAACCTGTATACACCATAATTTTCTTTCATCTACTTCTAAGAGTTGTTGCTTGAGGACAAGCAAAGGTCTAAGCGCGGGAGGATTTGATCGCACTAAATCACACTATGTTTCTGACTCAACTATCACATGTTTTCCTTAGTTTTTATTATCATTTTCTCGTATTATGTTCCTTTTTCCTTTGTTTTCAGGATTCTTGTCATTTCAGAGCCTTCTGTGAAGAAACGAGCCAAAACGCCAAGAAATTAGGGTTTTTCAAGATATTCTGCACTTATGGCGTTCAGCACCGCGCCGGCTACAGGGAACGCGATGACGTGGCCCACTTTCACCCAGAGACCAACTGCCACGTTCCCACGATCTGGCAGTTCCAGCCACCGCGTCCGCGGCCACTGCCACCGCGCCCGCGGCCTTCACAAAAGTTTCCCGCTCAGAAGAAGTTGAGGGGCATGCTGGTCTTTACGCATCTCAAGGATCCTCTATAAATAGTTTTCGATTTTCATTTTTTAGTTTCATCCAAGCTTAGTACAATCTTAAGCCATATACTATCAGTTTCTGTAAAGTAATAATCTCTTCACATCGGGGAGTTATTGCGGTGTAGATTGAGTTGTAATCGAGTCTTGGAGCACTTTGGCTGAAGTTCATCATACCAGCCTTACCATTCCGCAGATTTGTATCAGATTCAAGTCTCCGACTGGAGCAAGGTTCTATTTTATTGCATTTCTTTACTTATAATTGCTCTTACCATAGTCTACACGTTTTATAGACTCTAAATGCTCTTACCATAGTCTACACGTTTTATAGACTCTAAATGCTCTTACCATAGTCTACACGTTTTATAGACTCGCACTCTTTTACTTACTCGCTCTTATCATAGTCTACATGTTTTATAGACTCGCACTTATTATGTCTGGCTAAACTATAAAGGTTTGGATGTAATGATTGTCATCATGGTCGTGTTCCAATTATCATGCTAGTGAAAATACTCTGGGGATGTTTTGCTTTTAACTTAAGTCAATTATGTTTAAATGTTTATTGGGTAAGATCGAAAGTCGTCCAAACTAATGATACGACTTGATTATTATTTAACCAAACGAAAAGATCGAAAGCCGTTGATTGGTTAAATAGGAATCATTGACCTTTTTAGAAAACGATTTTGAAACTATTTTCGGACGTGTTTGTAGGTTTGAAATCTGACTCTTGGTCAAAAGCCAAAAGTCTCTTTAAGTTAATCTTTCCAAGTAAAATTACTTTTCTGTTAAGTCAAAACTATCAATTTCTTAAAAATAGGTTTACCTCTTTAACGCGGAAGGCACCCTTTATATGTGACAATAAAGGAATTTAATTTATAGAGTAAATTCGGTTCTTAGTAGTCAAAAGCTACAAGTTCCCGTTAAATTGATTCTTTGCTATCAATAGAAAATACTGCCCCATAAGTAGTTTCATCTACGCATGACCGAACCAATATCTGATTACATGATTTACATTCCAACCTGTCTTTTAAACTGCTATTTACCTCGCTCATTTACTTTGTTGCACTGCACTCACATCAATATTCTTGTTCACCTTAGATAAGCAACTTAGCAATAGAGTTGATAGATTGACAATTGGTCTCTGTGGTTCGATAATCTTATATATTACTTCGATAGGCTGTGCACTTGCAGTACTATATTTAGGCTATACGTTACAGATCCCCATCAGGCTCCATATGCCCCACTGTGGACATTCAAAAGAGCCAGGAATGCCTCACTTTCACTAATGAATTCGAGCAAAATTCCTTCAAGCGTCTTTTTAAATAGCTCGTTACCCATAAAAGTATAACTTAAAGCACTGTACCTGATTATTTATTCTGTAGATGTTATGGGATTTTCCCGATAATTTACTATTGGCTTCCTTCAATTTGTTTTTGTTAGGCTTTCAATCGCAAAAACTTCGAAATTTTCCAAATCTGCGTATCCCAACTTCGACATCTCTAGATCGGATGAGGATAGTCTTATTGCCATCATTATCCCTCGAACTTAGATCAGGTCTTCTAACTTATCCTTTGACACCTTATATCCAAATGTCATCTGGGCCAAGTCATTGGCCTCTTGATTCTTGAGTCGAGGATTGTGTTTGATGTTCACGTACAAATTTTTTTGCAACAATCGGTTTACTACAATGAAGTACATGATTACATTTGCCTTAACACATTTGTATTCCTTGGTTATTTGTTTAACCACCAATTCAGAGTCTCCTCTTATTTCGATTCTAGTTGCCCTAAATTCCAACAAGATCTCAAGGCCAGTTATCAAAGCCTCGTATTCAGCCTCATTATTCGAGCAAGAGGGACCATCTATTTTTTACTTGAACTTTGTTGGAATTTTGTTAGGATAAATAATCAAGACTCCAACTCCAGCACCATCCTTTTGTGTTGAACCATAAAAGTATAACCTCCAAGGTTTGAGTTCCACCAAATTCCGGGGAACTTTGACCACAACATGGTAAACTATAAAATCTGCAACCACTTTCCCTTTCATAGCTTTTAAGGGCATGTAAGTCAAAGAATATTTAGTCCATGCTAATTCCCATTTTCCAATTCTACTATGCAAGATAGGTTTTGAAAGCATATGTTTAATTATGTCAAAGTGAGAAGAAATGTAAACATCAACTAGTTTTATATAATGCTTCAATTTTGTACAAGAGAAATACGAGCATAGGCAGAGTGTTTCGGTCATACTATATCTAGTTTCTGCATCATTTAAGACATGACTAAGATAATAAATGATTCTTTCGATTCAATTTTCATCTTCTTGAGAAAGCATGCTCCCTATCGTGACTTCAGGTACAAAGATGTATAGTCTCATGCTCCTACTTCTACAAGGTGGTGAAAGAATTATGGGGTGTACAAGATAGTCTTTAATTATGTCAAAAGATTCTTATTGTGCTTTCCCCTATTCAAAACCTTCCATATTTATTAGAATAAGCGGGGATAAGGCTTCAGTCTTACCACTTAAGTTTGAGATGAACCTCCTCAAGAAGTTGATCTTTACTAGCAAAGATTGCAATTCATTTTTTGTTGATGGTGCTTTCGCTTCTATGATGGCTTTGGTATTGTTTTAGTTTATTTCGATTCCTTTCTTATGGACCACAAATCCCAAGAAGTCCCATGCATGCACCTAAAATGCACACTTAAGGGGGTTCATTTTCAAACCATGATTCCCCATTCTTTCGAATGATTGTCAAACGTGGTCAACCTGACTCTTCCCTGATACAGATTTAATAACAATATCATCAATATAAATCTGCATAAATGTTTAGATGAAGTCATGTAAAATAGAGTTCACCCCCCTTTGATAGGTTGCCCCAACATTTTTTAAACCGAAGGGCAAGACCACCCATTCGTGTATCCCTAGGGCACCTGGACAACGAAATCCCGTTTTGGGAACATCTTCGTTGGTAATAAATATTTTATCATATCCAAAATACCTATCAATCATACTAGGGTATTCGAAAACCTACAGCCAAATCTATCAACATTTCATCCACTAGCATAAGGTATTCATCCTTTGGGGTTGCAGCGTTCAAATATCTGAAGTCAATGCAAAACCTTAAAGTTCAATTCTTATTTATCACAGGAACTATATTGGGAATCCATTCGACATACCTAGTGGTGTGTACGAACTTACACCTAAAAATCCTTCCGAGCTCTTCCTTTATCTTCGACAAGATCTCTGGTGTGAAACGCCTTGGAGTCTGCTTGATTGGCTTCTTCCTAGGCTTGATGAGTATTGTTGTGGTACAACGGCAAGCAAAAAGTAAGTTATTAATTTACCAGGTTATATTTATGTTATATCGTATCGTGTCCACAGAGATTGGTTATTTATTTTCCGTTCAACAATTTTCTTGTTAATGAGTTTGGGGATAAATGGGTTGAAAAGAAAATGTTATCAACACAAAATAAATGTAAACAAAAGTATAAATTAAGGAAGAACTTATCAAGCCTACATATAATCTACTCATCATAGACTTAAATCTACTAACCAGTTACATTCAACCTAACAATACTCATCAGTATCACTACATATCACTCACAACCTAAGTCATTTCTAACCCAAATTAAGAAACCAACTGTATCACCAAGGAAATAATCTTTCTACCTCCTCAACAACACATCAGAAAACTATGTAATCACACTGATGATCTCTCAGCACAGCATAACCACACAGAGGCATTAAACTCTGATACCCAAGTAGAGGTCAGCTCTAAATCTATCTCTAGAGTTCAGAAACTAACATATGATCATCCTAGATAAGAATCTAAGCAGTATATGTCTATAACAACTCAAATCCCTAGCACCGAGCAAAAATCTTAGACAACAATCCACAAAGATTTAGGAAGCAAGTTTAACATAACGCCCTGGCGACAAATATACACATGTTCAGAGTAAATATACATACAAAACCCAACAAAAGAGAAATACAAGAGAGGAGAAGAGATAAACCATAAATCTTCCGGTTTTTCAGAGTCGGTCGACGAGCAACTCACCCTGGATCTATCATACGCAAGCCCTAGTGTTGTTATCTAATCTAATCTACTACAAAAATGAGGTGGATAGAGTTGGGAGACAAAAAATCACACCCAAAACCATCACTCTCCAAATGAAATGAAAAGGAAAATATAACAAAATTATGATTCGCAACCGTCGCCCGATGACATAAGAGTGTCACCCGACGATGATCCTTATACACTTGGCCCAGAATAAGCCATGTCCTCAACTGAAAAAAATATCTACCTTCGTTTTGAGACCATAATTCATCGCCCTACGAATATCCTTATTTTATCTTGGAGACACAGACACGACACAAGGAAGAGACTTCATCAAAATTGGTCTTCAAAGTTTCACCCGACGATGCTCTTTTTCACTCGGCGACGCATAACAGGAAAGTAACTTTTGTTGCTTTCTCTGCATAACTTTCAATGGCTTACAATCTTAGCCTTATTCCTTTATTGATCCAAAAATGAATCTTGGAGCTTTATTCCTCTTGCTCCAACAATTCTCAAATACCTACAAAACATATACAAAACTAATCAACCGATACAATATGTACTCAAAACGTAACTAAACATATTTACAATAAAAAGCGGGGTTATTCAACTGATATTAACAACAAAGAGTCGATAAGTGCAACAAAAAGTATATACAAAATAACTACACTTTTGCACTTATCAAACTCTCCTCAACTTGAATCATTGTTTGTCCTCAAACAAAATCAAATAACTCTAAGAAACAAAGAATGATACTCAAAGAATCACGAATCAACAGGTTTTGAAAAACGGAAAACAAATGCAATGGTTCAAATGAAAATCAGTATACACAAAGTAAACACTTACCACTAAACTACAACTATAACATAAATACGAAACAAATGCTAAATACAAAAATCATGCCAAACATTCTAAAACAATACTAGTTCACAAATGAACCACACCTAGAAAACACAATCATCGGTAGATGAAAAACACACAAAAATGGGGTATTTTCACTGATCTAACAATCTTGCAAACAATAGACTAAATTATGCATTCATCCAAAAATTTACATTGAAAATATAAAAGCAAGAATCTCAAGGGATTTTCAAGATTGTAATGTGGCTTGGTTAACAATCAAGTGATAAGTCCTAAAGTTAATCGAAACAAAAACTTGCCAAAACCTAAGGGAGTAATTACTTTCACAAAGTTTCAAACAATAGAATTTCAATAAAACTTCTTCTTTACCACAAGTTTTAGACCATCACACGTCACTTATTAACACAAAATTATTCCATATTCTTTTTGTTTTTCTTTTTCAAAGCTTTTCTATTTTCTTCTTCTTTTTCTATCACTTCTTTTTCACATTTTTTTTCTCTTTTTATTTTCCTTTCATAACCTCATAGCAATCAACCAATGAGTACACAATCATTTTTCCCCCCAACTTGAATTCAACCATACATTAAAGAGAACACTCCCTACTTTCTAAGGCAAGGTAAAAATTCAAACCAAAGCAATGGTTGAGGATTCAAGAAAATAACGAATCAACATCCATACAAAAGGGGAACTAAACACTCTTAGACAAGCATTTAGCAAATACAACATAGATATCAACAAAAAGCTCAAAGGGGTTACTAATGATCACACACTCACAAGGTGAATTTACTATTTGTCTAGGTAGTTATGCTCAAAATGAAACAAAAATGCCTCGATCCTTTTATTGCATTCATAAAACCAACACAAAACAAAAGATTAAGAATAATAAAATCGAGTTAAAACAAGAATTGTGGCCTCTAGCATATGTGAACAATAGAAAGCTACCTCACAAAAAGGGTGGGAACTAAAGTGATTCACAAATAAAAAAGTAGACAAAAGAATAAATGGCATAAAAATTTTAAAAAGTCTAAGTATCATGAATATGATAAAATATAGAAAGCGAAAAACACATACCTCAAACGTGTACAAAACTTTAAAAAAAATCATTACCACGTATTCGCAAGTCGAAACGATCAAAATGGAAAAATCACCTCAATATTATACAAGTCACCAGACCAAAACTTAAGTTCAAACAACAACAAAAGAATTATAAAAATAATACTCCTACAAAGTTTCAATGTACAAAATTTACAATATTTACAATGAACAAAACTCCTCAATCTAAACACGGCAAGCTTTTGGAGAACACAAATTGACATAACAAAACAAATACACATAAAGATATGAAAACCGGGTGAAAATAAATTAACAAGTTGAAAAATGAAGATTTGAAATTCAGAATATTTCCTTGTTTCAACTTGTTAAAACATAAATCACCATACACATAAACAAATACAAACAAACATGCTTGTTTTACGTCATAAGCTCAACATGTTTATTGTGCGAGCTAGTAACCTCCTCTCATCATGTCATGGTATTATCATATTGCGCAAACCTAAAGAAAGTATCCTAACAATCACACAACAAACATTACGAAAATGAGACAATTCACAACAATACATGAAAACAAAGAAAAACACATATATGCACAAGTATCATATACAAGTTAATATACAATTTCTATACAACATATACATTAATTACAAAACTCAAAAACAAAGAAACTTATCACAATGCGAAAACAATAAACACCAATCCCCGGCAACGACGCCATTTTGTTGCTGCAGTATAGAGGCAAGCAAAAGGTAAGTTATTAATTTACAAGGTGATCTTTAGGTCATATCGTATCATGTCCACAAGGATTGGTTATTAATTTTCCATTCGACAATTTTCTTATTAATCAGTTTAGTTTGAATTGGTTTGTAAAGAAAATGTTATCAACAGAAAATAAATGTAAAAAAAAAATAAAAAAACTAAGGAAGAACTTATCATGCCTGCATATAATCTACTCATCACAGACTTAAATCTATCGACCAGTTACATTCAACCTAACAATACTCATCAATGTCACTATGTATCACTCACAACCTAAGTCATTTCTAACCCAAATTGAGATACCTATTGTATCACAAAAGAAATGATCTCTCTACATCCTCAACAACATAGAAGACAACTATGTAATCGCACTGACGATCTCTCAGCACATCACAACCACACAAAGGCATTAAGCTCTGATACCTAAGTAGATGTCAGCTCTAAATATATCTCTAGAGTTCATAAACTAACAGATAATCATCTTAGATAAGAATCTAAGAAGTATATGTCTATAACAACTCAAATCCCTAGCACAGAGAAAAAATCTAAGACAACAATCTACAAAGATTTATAAAGCAAGTTTAATATAACACCATGGCGATAAATATACATATGTTCAGAGTAAATATACATAAAAAACCCAATAAAAGAGAAATACAAAGATAGGAGAATATATAAACTATAAATATTCCAATTTTTCCGAGCCGGTCGACGAGCAATCCAACCAGATCATCCGTATGTAAGCCCTAGTGTTGTTATCTAAGCTAATCCACTACAAAATTGAGGTGCATGAAGTTGGGAGACAAAAACTCACCCATAAAACCATCACTTTCCAAATGAATTGAAAAGGAAAATATAACAAAATTATGATTCGCAACCGTCGCCCGATGACATAAGAGTGTCACCCGACGATGGTCCTTATACACTTGGCCCAGAATAAGCCACGTCCTCAACTGGAAAAAATATCTACCTTCGTTTGGAGACCATAATTCATCGCCCTACGAATCTCCTTATTTTATCCTGGAGACACAGACACGACACAAGGAAGAGACTTCATCAAAATTGGTCTTCAAAGTTTCACCCGACGATGCTCTTTTTCACTCGGCGACGCATGACAGGAAGTAACTTTTGTTTCTTTCTCTGCATAACTTTCAATGGCTTACAATCTTAGCCTTATTCCTTTATTGATCCAAAAATGAATCTTGGAGCTTTATTCCTCTTGCTCCAACAATTCTCAAATACCTCCAAAACATATACAAAACTAATCAACCGATAAAATATGTACTCAAAACGTAACTAAACATATTTAAAATAAAAAGCGGGGTTATTCAACTGATATTAACAACAAAGAGTCGATAAGTGCAACAAAAAGTATATACAAAATAACTACACTTTTGCACTTATCAAACTCTCCTCAACTTGAATCATTGTTTGTCCTCAAACAAAATCAAATAACTCTAAAAAACAAATAATGATACTCAAAGAATCACGAATCAACAGGTTTTGAAAAACGGAAAACAAATGCAATGGTTCAAATGAAAATCAGTATACATAAAGTAAACACTTACCACTAAACTACAACTATAACATAAATAAGAAACAAATGCTAAATACAAAAATCATGCCAAACATTCTAAAATAATACTAGTTCACAAATGAATTACACCTAGCAAACACAATCATCGGTAGATGAAAAACACACAAAAATGGGGTATTTTCACTGATCCAACAATCTTGCAAACAATAGACTAAATTATGCATTCATCCAAAAATTTACATTGAAAATATAAAAGCAAGAATCTCAAGGGATTTTCAAGATTGTAATGTGGCTTGGTTAACAATCAAGTGATAAGTCCTAAAGCTAATCGAAACAAAAACTTGCCAAAACCTAAGGGAATAATTACTTTCACAAAGTTTCAAACAATAGAATTTCAATAAAACTTCTTCTTTACCACAAGTTTTAGACCATCACACGTCACTTATTAACACAAAATTATTCCATATTCTTTTTGTTTTTCTTTTTCAAAGCTTTTCTATTTTCTTCTTCTTTTTCTATCACTTCTTTTTCACATTTTTTTTCTCTTTTTATTTTCCTTTCATAACCTCATAGCAATCAACCAATGAGTACACAATCATTTTCCCCCCAACTTGAATTCAACCATACATTAAAGAGAACACTCCCTACTTTCTAAGGCAAGGTAAAAATTCAAACAAAAGCAATGGTTGAGGATTCAAGAAAATAACGAATCAACATCCATACAAAAGGGGAACTAAACACTCTTAGACAAGCATTTAGCAAATACAACATAGATATCAACAAAAAGCTCAAAGGGGTTACTAATGATCACACACTCACAAGGTGAATTTACTATTTGTCTAGGTAGTTATTCTCAAAATGAAACAAAAATGCCTCGATCCTTTTATTGCATTCATAAAACCAACACAAAACAAAAGATTAAGAATAATAAAATCAAGTTAAAATAAGAATTGTGGCCTCTAGCATATGTGAACAATAGAAAGCTATATCACAAAAAGGGTGGGAACTAAAGTGATTCACAAATAAAAAAGTATACAAAAGAATAAATGGCATAAAAATTTTAAAAAGTCTAAGTATCATGAATATGATAAAATATAGAAAGCGACAAACACATACCTCAAACGTGTACAAAACATTAAAAAAATCATTACCACGTATTCTCAAGTCGAAACGATCAAAATTGACAAATCACTTCAATATTCTACAAGTCCCCAGACCAAAACTTAAGTTCAAACAACAACAAAAGAATTATAAAAATAATACTCCTACAAAGTTTCAATCTACAAAATTTACAATATTTACAATGAACAAAACTCCTAAATCTAAACACGACAAGCTTTTGGAGAACACAAATTGACATAACAAAACAAATACAAATAAAGATATGAAAACCAGGTGAAAATAAATTAACAAGTTGAAAAGTGAAGATTTGAAATTCAGAACATTTCCTTGTTTCAACTTGTTAAAACATAAATCACCATACACATAAACAAATACAAACAAACATGCTTATTTTACGTCATAAGCTCAACATGTTTATTGTGCGAGCTAGTAACCTCCTCTCATCATGTCATGGTATTATCATACTGCGCAAACCTAAAGAAAGTATCCTAACAATCACACAACAAACATTACGAAAATGAGACAATTCACAACAATACATGAAAACAAAGAAAAACACATATATGCACAAGTATCATATACAAGTTAATATACAATTTCTATACAACATATACATTAATTACAAAACTCAAAAACAAAGAAACTTATCACAATGCGAAAACAATAAACACCAATCCCCGGCAACGACGCCATTTTGTTGCTACAGTATAGAGGCAAGCAAAAGGTAAGTTATTAATTTACAAGGTGATATTTAGGTCATATCGTATCATGTCCACAAGGATTGGTTATTAATTTTCCATTCGACAATTTTCTTATTAATGAGTTTAGTTTGAATTGGTTTGTAAAGAAAATGTTATCAACAGAAAATAAATGTAAAAAAAAAAAGAAAAAAACTAAGGAAGAACTTATCATGCCTGAATATAATCTACTCATCACAAACTTAAATCTATCGACCAGTTACATTCAACCTAACAATACTCATCAATGTCACTACGTATCACTCACAGCCTAAGTCATTTCTAACCCAAATTGAGATACCTATTGTATCACAAAGGAAATGATCTCTCTACATCCTCAAAAACATAAAAGACAACTATGTAATCGCACTGACGATCTCTCAGCACATCACAACCACACAAAGGCATTAAGCTTTGATACCTAAGTAGATGTCAGCTCTAAATATATCTCTAGAGTTCATAAACTAACAGATAATCATCTTAGATAAGAATCTAAGAAGTATATGTCTATAACAACTCAAAACCCTAGCACAGAGAAAAATCTAAGATAACAATTTACAAAGATTTATAAAGCAAGTTTAATATAACACCATGGCGACAAATATACATATGTTCAGAGTAAATATACATAAAAAACCCAATAAAATAGAAATACAAAGATAGGAGAATATATAAACTATAAATCTTCCAATTTTTCCGAGCCGGTCGACGAGCAATCCATCCAGATCATCCGTATGCAAGCCCTAGTGTTGTTATCTAAGCTAATCCACTACAAAATTGAGGTGGATGGAGTTGGGAGACAAAAACTCACCCCTAAAACCATCACTTTCCAAATGAATTGAAAAGGAAAATATAACAAAATTGTGATTCACAACTGTTTCCCGATGACATAAAAGTATCGCCCGACGACGGTCCTTATACACTTGGCCCAGAATAAGCCACGTCCTCAACTGAAACAAATATCTACCATCGCCCGGTGACCACAATTCATCGCCCGGTGACTCCTTATTTTCTCCTGGAGACACAGACGCAACGCAAGGCAGAGACTTCATCAAAAATGGTCTTCAAAGTTTCGCCCAATGACGCTCCCTTTTGCCCCGTGATGCATGACAGAAAATCAACTTTTGTTACTTTCTCTGCATAACTTCTGATGGCCTCCAATCTTGGCCTTATTTCTTTCTTGATCTAAAAATTCCTCTTGGAGTTTTATTCCTCTTGCTCCAACAATGCTCAAATACCTACAAAACATATACATAACTAATCAACCGATATAATATGTACTCAAAATGAAACTAAATGTATTTACAACAAAAAGCGGAGTTATTGAACTGATATTAAAAACAAAGAATCGATAAGTGCAACAAAAAGTATATACAAAATAACTACACTTTTTCACTTATCAATGTGAATCCTCAGTTCTACCAATTCTCTATTTTAACCATGCATTTCATCGTAATCCCATATGAAGCAGTCCATCTATTTCTTCAACAATTGGATTACTTCGAATTTTATTTCTAGATTAAGGTTGGAACTTATTGTAAGTTGGCGTCTTAACTTCTCCATCTCCCAAGTCAATCTATTTGAGAGGATCATACGCTAGCATTTTGATGTTAGTTGCTACCAGATCCTTTTCGAAACCCAAAGGTTCTTAATCATAGATAACATTGAGCCTCTAAATTTTCTTGTCAATATGTGATCTATCGAGTGGCTCGGGTTCGAAGTCCACACCAGGTCCCTCAAGATGCACTGGAGTTTCTTTGGCTTCGACAACCATGTACTTCACTACAGCCTCTAAGACCGCTTTTAGTTTGTTTTAGACCATGTAAGCTGAAATATTTTCCAAGAAACTGGATTTAGACATGGTCACCATCTTTGTCCCCCCACCCAGTTGGCTGAAGTCCAAGTACCCCTTATATATCATCTTCCTCTCCCATAATTTCCCTGTCACATTGGAATTCATGGATTGGATGTAAGTTGAGGAAATAAAGGGCTTTGCTCAATGGAGATTAGGTATGACCTGCAGAGCCGCAAGGCCCTATATCTGCTAGATTTTTGTCGAAGTGGCGTATATCTACATGGTTAACCTCAGCCATGTAATAGCTTTGATCTGCTTTGATATTTTACGTTATTCCATATTCCCTCCATATTAATATTCTCTGTTGGAGTGAGGATGTCACTACTTCGATGTCATGGATCTACTCCCTTCCCAAGAGTAAGTTGTAGTTGGCCCTCAAAGCAATCACCATAAACATTGTTGGTCTGGTGATGCTACCCACAGATAGGTTGACTTTAATGACACCTAAAGTGTGTCTAATTTTTCCTTCGTAATTAGATAAGACCATGTTTGTCAGGCTTTAAGTCTGTATCGAACATTCCTATTCTCTTTAACATGAATTGCGGTATTATATTTACTGCCGCTCCACCATCTACTAGGATCTTGTTAACCATAATACCTTCCATTTTCCCTCTTATTAACAAGAGCTTCAAATGGTTCTTCATCCCCTCATTTGACCTTTCGAAGAAGGAATTTTGCTCTTCGATTGCGCCATTATTCATGACATAGTAACATAGTGGCCTGTGTTTGGCCATTTCAGCTTAGTCAGTTTCTTCAGTCTTTTTGAATTCTATCACTTGATTATACTCATAGGGTAACACAGAAACAACATTACAATTAATGTCCAGGGATGACTCAAAACCTGAGTTAAAATCATCCGTCAGCATATCCTCTTAGTCAAGAGGTTGCTCTTGTACTTTTCCTTTGGATTTTTATCCTTTAGGAAAAAATAATTTCCTTCCCACTGGTCTTTTCTTTTGGACCCTGTTAGTGGATGGAAGCTGGTTGGTGCTGGATTTGACCATACCCGCCTTAACTGCCTCTCTCTCCCCTTTCTTTTTTCTATGGAACCTTCTCCATTATGACCTAGACATGGGATTATTTCCCCTTCTAATTCTAAAATTTATAAGCATGATGTCAGGACACTTGCAACTCCTTTCAATAGGCAATCTAAGAGCCTCAACCAAATTCGAAGCTTTGCCCCTTTCCCTGTCTAAGAGCCATGTTTTCGACAAGCTTTACCTATTTGTTTGTTGGGGAATTCGCAAATGGCTTAAACGAATCCTGCTTATTTTCCATGAGGTTTCGTCCTTCTTGCTTCTGCCTTCGAGGAACCCCCCTTTTATCAAACAAAAATTTGCCCCCACTATTCTTCCAGTTTCCTTTCCAACAAGCAATTCGAACCATCTCTAGGTTTTCAGTCACTTTACTGTCGTACATTGAACTGCATCTGGGACATATTAGGGATTCAGAGTTTTTCCTTTGGCAGAAAATAATGAAATCTAGAATATTCTCATTGGCCTTCGGATGCTTTCTTCGTTAGCATTCATGGCTGCTTCCCCACTAAGTTCTGCTATGTTGATTTCAACCTTAGGACTTTCAGTGTTCTTGAACCTTTACAACTTGAGCCTGAGACTTTCAATATCATTTGTTTCTTCGACACTCTAATTGAAACCCTCAATGGTTTCATTCTTGGTGTTCTGGTCTTCGATGTCCTCAGTAACCTCGATCACATTGATATCTCATGGCTCTGTGTAGTAGGCATCAGCCACTTATAGAGGATATAAATCAACCTTCATCAGGACTTTGTTCTTCTCACCAAACTTAAGTCTTCCATTTCGGATAGAATTTTGCATGAAATCCCTTAAAAGAAAACATTGTGAGGTTTTATGGCCTAAGAAATTATGATACTTACAAAATCTTCTTTTCTTTTGTTGTTCTAACGGAGGAGTTTTGGCGCCAGGTGGCACTATCATTTGGCCATCTTTGACTAACAAGTTGAATATTTTGTTACACTTTGTTACATCAAAGGTGTATGTTCTTTTCGGGGAACTTATCATTCTTTTCTTGTTCGACGGGATTTTTTATTCGAAGGAGCTAGAACTTTTCATGAATAAGGTGGCCCTTGTTTTAATTTGGTCAAATCTATTTCATTTTCATTGAAGCCTATAGGGTCATTATACAAATATGGTTTGTCTTCATTCATTTCGACATAGGAGACCCTTTCTCTTCTATTATTTTTGCTAGCCCTAGCCTTTTCATCCTTTAGACGTTCAACCTATCGAACTATGTCTACCAACTGGGCCATGTCTTTTAAATATTGGGTATCTAATTTCTTTCTGATGGAGTAGTCTAAACCACCCGTAACCATTTCAACTAGTTCTTATTCTGGTACTTGAGTGAAACACCTTTCCTTCAATAATCAGAACCTATTAATATAGTCATCTATTGGCTCTCTAAACTTGCACTTAATACTAGCCAATTCTTTCAAAATAATCTTTGGCCGACCCATGTAAAAATGTTCATGGAATTATATTTCTAAGTGAGTCCAATCATGGATGGAACTCGCAGGGAGAGTCGTGAACCAAGTGAAGGAATTTTTTTGTAAGTGAACTAGGAAAATACTTTATACTCCTAGTGCACCTTTTGAAAGGGGGCTATTCATACTCCTAGTGCACCTTTTGAAAGGGGGCTATTCATACTCTCCTTCTAACTATCATCTTGCTCCTACTATTGGAAGAATACTCTTATATCTTGGAGATTCCAATCCAAAATCAAGATCATTTCAATACTTTGGTGGAGGCTCCTAGGTTTCCCCAGATTTCATAGGCTCTTTATTTGAGTGAAGCTGTTGTGGAAGCCAACCTTAAGGTTGAGGCGGGCCTTTCTGAATTTCATCTGAAATTTCTAGTTGAGAGGAATCATGCCTTTGCTGATTCAACTAGTTGGAATACGTTCAACGCAATCTTGGCTCTTAGCATTTATGGGATTGTGCTCTCCCCAAATATTGTGGATTTTGAAGATATGAATTCCATTTTTATCTTTATGCTAAAGAATTTGGTGCCCTCTCTTCTTGGTGATGATTATCATTCAATACATGCGAGGAATGACAAGAAAGGAAGACTTGTTCTTCTCTATTTGTGGTTCATAAGTCATACTCTCTAGACAAGAGTTTTTCTGGACACTCTGGATTCTCTGAAGTGGTCCTAGAGGCTGATGGGTCTCACTTCAAATGATATTGTTTGGTACTCCATGAAATTATGATTATGATGATATTATCTACAACAGTGAGAAGCTCCTGAAATCTCATGAGGAAATGAAAGACCAGTTCGAAGCTCAGGTTGAAGCCTTGAAGAAGTAACTCCAGGTCAAGGAAGTTGAATTTAAGGAATAACGTCTCTATTAAATATAAGGTTGGTCACAAACTCATTAGGTATAAATTCCAGTTGAACAAAGCTCTAAGACAGATTGTATAACTCAAATAGAAAGCACAAGCTGCAGATTGTGAATTCAGAGTTGAATCTCACCAACATGAGGTTAACCATAAACAACTTCAAGAAAAAAGACCATTTGGAGCACCATTGTCATTACTTAAAAGTTATTATCAACATAAGGGATATGCTTATCCAAGATTCAATTCAGAGGCCAAAGCATGCTACAATTCTGAAGATTTTCAAAGAGGCTTGGAAGGGGATGTGTAGTTGTTGTTTTGTGATCACCATCATTTATTTTGATAGGATCCAATGTATTTTTATTCTTCCTATGGAATTTGAGTACACTGAACTCATGATGTTATCTCTCTGATTTACTATGTTCAACAACAAAGATTCTTGTTTTGACTTGGTTTTCTCTAATAGAAGGGTAAACCTGACTTTTCCTCAACAACGTTACTCTCACCAACCAAAGATTGGCTATGAAGTAGTTTAGTGAGGACTTCATTGAGATGAAGGCCCAAATGGGTTAGTTTATTGAATTAATGCGTAGATGAAAGTCTTATACCCATTTCTGCAACAAAGGATGTTATTCCTCCTTTCTCTTTCCCCTTGGGATTCGATATTTGATACCCATTAATTATGATTTCTATCCCGGGGCACCCTGGTCATGAAATTGAAAGTTTTGAATGTGTTTGAATGCAAAGTCCAAGACCTCAGTGATTACGGGGAAACTATTTATTCCATATGGTATGTGAAAATCGAAGTCTTTGTCCAAGAAAGTGCCAAGACTGTGAAAGCATCTTCTTGGAAGCAATAAGTTCAGACGAAGAAAGTCTCTTCAACAGTGGCATGCATTAGTTTCTAGTTGCATTCTCATTTGCATTCATTCTTGTTTATTAATACACTATTTGCATATGAAAACTTGTTTGTCTTTTTATATTAATCATAATACAACTGGATATGTTTATCTTAAAGTAATTCTTTCCTATTCACTCATAAAAAATGTCTTCATTGTGATACATACTTTTTGCTTATGCATAAATTGGAGGGAGGATGATGAAAGAGAAAAACATAAAAAATTATGGTTGTATGCTTTTGAATAAAACCTTATTGATGATGTACATGCATTGTTTCAAATTCCCAAACACCGAAGATAGAAGGAAGCTAATCCATCTTTAACGGTTAGAACATAGTTTGATTCTAAAATCCTTGTAAGAGTTTTGATGAAAACAAAAGCAAAGAATATTTATGCTCCCTAAAATTATACTCTGTTTTGTAGAGAAGTTCTGATGGAAGTAGATCAGAAGCTAAGTTACGAAGCTGTTTCTGTTGTGATTGTAAACATCTCTGAAAAAGTTTTGATGAAAGAAGATCAGAAGATGCGCTAAAAAGATGTTTCAACTCTGATGATAAAACTCTTTGAAAGAAGTTCTAACGCTGCAAACAAGACTTCATGGCTCTGATCTCCAAAGTTCTGAAGCAAGCAGCAACGGATACTTCAATGTTCTGAAGCGTTACAAATCAAATATTTCCATTTCAAGAGTAACGGCTGGAAGGAAACAAGGATCTTTATTTTTGGAAAGAGTCTTAGTTGTCATTGATCAAGTTTCCAAATGTTCATCCATGCTTCGCCTATTTAAACAAGCCTTGAGGATAAATCGTTCACGATTTACATATGCACAATAACGCTCCTATTATCTTTCATCCTTAATCTTTAAACATTCAAATTATGGAAAACATCACTGTCTTGTGGTACTATTTAATTAGAAATGCTACTGTACACTTTTTATTCATACATTATTTAGTGAATTTCCTTGAGAAAAATCGGGTTATGGTTATACTCAAGAAGACTTTGGCAGTTGTCAAAGTATATTTGTAATCAAGATTGATTAGTTGATTAAGACCTCGTTGGAGAGAGGCGAAATCACCTTGGTGGATGGGCTGGAGTATTTTGAGTTCAAACGAACCAAGATAAAAATCAATGTGTTCTTTCAATTAAGTTTTAAGATCCCAATTTAACCCCCCCCCCCCCCCCCCTTCTTGTCTTTTTGCATTCTTCATTAACCCCTTTGAGCTTTGAAGTATGAGTTTCTTTTCTGAATGAAAAACCCCTCACTTTTAACTTGGGGCAGGGTAGTCTTCAGTTAATTTGACTGAGTGTTCAAATTTAAAAAAGTATTGTGCATCTAAGGGACAATCATGTCTTATCCACATTAATGTATGAAAAAAGTGAAACCATAATGTTTATCACTTGCACATCAGAAGGTTGGAAAATGTAAAACCACAATGGTTATCCCTCATGCACCAAGGAATGAGGCAGTCACAACCTTTTCATTAAATCGGGACAAATTCAATGTCATACAATTTGTTCAATAAATCAAGAGTTTAAAAAAGGGAAACAAGAAAAAGCTCGCTAAGTCAAAGACTTGAAAACAAGTGACTTAGGCAAAATTTATAGCATCCCGCTGGACCACCAATTCAAAAGAATTAGTCTAGGCAAAAGTTAGGAAAAATAAAAAGAAAAATAATGAAGAACGTGAAAAGTGAAAAGATAGGACTACAAATCAAAAGTCCTCAGCAAAGAAAAAATAATTGTGACTACAAGCACGAAAGGGTGACTGCTACTCCAAAAGTTTCATTGGATCCTTAACTAGCAAAAAATCCTTTTGAGAGATAAACACTCATGTTAAGTTGACTGAATATAGGACTGAAGAACATCACAGAGAATGAGTTTGTGGAGTGGGCCTGAATCATAATTTCTACACAAACACTTGCGATCCTGCTTGCACCCTGTGGCTTAGTTCTTTGTGTATTTTTTATTTTGATCATTGGTTGATAATTTTTTCTAATTGTTTTTTTTGTAATTCTTCATTTTATAAAATGACACGAAAAAATAATGTTAGGTTTTTAATTCCTATTATTTTGAATAATTTTTTAGTCAATTCTTTTTGCCATGCTCCCTTAGGCTTTTTAATTTAATTTTGATCCTTTGATTAAATTCAATTAAATAGACTTTATACTTTAAATCTAAGCATGAAAAAAATTAGGTAGAATTCCCTTTATCCTAACTTTAGGACCATGGTACATGACAACATTAGGACTTGAGTTTCCCTTAGATTTTATTTCTTTTGCATCCATCTAAAACTAAAACTTTTTATTAATCTAAAAACATCTAACATTACTTAAACTCCTTCATAACTAAAGGAAAAGTATTCAGATCCCCTCACCTTCCGAGGGATCATCTGATATACTCTCCTAACATAACACTCAACAAATGAAAACCTTTTTTGTCTTCGGACTTTTTCTTTTTACCTTTTCGTAAAGGAGAAGTACTTAAATACCTCTGCCTTCTGAGGGACAATCTAATGTGTTATCCATAAAAAACACATAACAAACCAAACCTTTTTAGGTGAACCATGAGTGCCCTGATCTCTCATTGCACGAAGAGGGTATGTAGGCACAAAGGTCTGTAACCGCGGCGGGAGCATTATTAAAAAACTTTCTTTTTTTATAAATAATTCCATTCATGCATTTCCTCTTTAGCGAGTTTTAAGCTTTAGATAACACACCATTTTATTAGAACAAACATAGTGGATCCCGTTGAGTACAATGGATGTTTAGGGTGATAATATCTTACCTTTGCATAACCGACCCCCATACCTTGATCTCCTTTTAGTTTAGGTTTTGTTCGATGTTTTCCCATTCCTTTTGGAACAATAAAGTTCGGTGGCGACTTCACTTTGTGAGTTAAGTCAATTAATGGCTTAGTCTCAATTTTTCCGCTACACATTTGTTTTCACTGAGGATAGAACTGGTCTACAATAAGTATTTATCGGCATTGTTGTTGTACTTGTTTGAACATGTATCGATTCAATTACAGATATTGTAGTCGTATTTTCCCCTGTCGAAGGGGGTGGTTGTTCTCCACTGTTGCCTGGTGGATTCACCATTATTCTAACATATTTTATTTTAGGTAATACTTTGTTAGTTTTGGCTATTCTACCACTTCTTAATCTCATGCAACAATGTCAAAGGAAAAAAATTATATGAAAATGGTTAAAATTTCTAACAAAATAGACACTTGGTCCTACTGGGCATGTCAATTTGTTTAGTGTGAAATTTGGTAAACAAGTGCTAGTCTTTCGAATCCTAGAGATTCTAGTTACTTACAAGATCGACTAGATTGATCCTAGGACGATAGTATATATTATGTTTTCTAAGTTTTCTGAGTGTCAATCTCTTCGATAGAGATTGTTACTTCAAAAGTAGTAATAAATAGATTTAAAGTAAAAATTAGATGTAAAGCACCTTCGATTTAAACATAAGGGGAATGTAAGGAACTTCAAATGAAAAGTAATAACATTGAATATAGAATTGGTGCTTTATACATACATTCGAAGCAACTCATTTCTCGAACATTTGGTACATTGAGTTTTTTGAGTAATTTATACAAAGAAGTGAACACATATAATTCTAACATAAAAACTCCTATATATAATTATTTGAAACTAACTGTAACGAACGGTCTTCTTCTTACAGGAAGACACATCCTTGTTTGGATGTCACTAGCCTTTCGCAAGATTCCACGTAACTCATTTTCAAATATAGGATAAGCGCTAAAATCAATTATAGCCTCATTTGAATATTTGTCGAACTCGCCTCGAGTATCTTCAGAAAATTTTCTAAGTCATTCGTCTTGTATTGCTTCGTCTGTGTAGACTCGGTCGAAAATGTTTCTTCTATCACTTCATATCGAAATTAACTTTTTTTTATCCCAATATTTGTCTTTTAAATTCTCCTCGAACCTCTATTCGTTGGAGCGTCGAAATTTCCGCTAACAGTAATATAATGTATAAATTTTAAATAGGTATATAAAATAAAATAACTAATTGGTAGAAAACATTTGGACAAAACTCAAGTACAATTCTTTAGGTGTGGTTTTGACTATTTTCCAATTAAAATATGAGAAGTGTATAATTTCCTCTTACACATATGCAAATTGCTCATATTTTACCTCCTTAAATTATGTTTAAGTAAACTTTCCATATTTTCATTGAAAAATAGTAAGAACCACACTTAAAGAATTGTACATAAGTTTTGTCCAAAACATTTACCCAAATTTAGAATAAACAAAGAAAGTATTTTACACTACTGGTTGTCATTGGAACCTACTTTCCCTCACGGATATACATTGTTTTGTTTGTAGTTCTTAATTCCACGGGATTGTAGTTGGGTTGTTATTGTCACATTTTTAAGAATTAATTTTTTTCTTTTTTTCTTCTTTTTATTCACATGTATGTTTGACCTTATACTACACATTTAATTACTATTTAAACCTCCTATAATTCTAACATAGGGTTTTATTAATTTAATTACACATTCCTTTATGTCATTTATTTTAAGATAACTAAAACTTTATATATTCAAAATACTCTTATTAAAATATACACTACTACAAAAAACACATTTCACCTCAGACGTGAAATGCATTTAACATCGACTACAGAAGCGAGATAACGAAGGACGACATGAAAAGATGTCACTTTATCCCTAGATATTTTGAAAAACGAAGAATAAAGTTATCTGTAGATTGGTTCAAACCCCAGCTTCTGCACTTTTATTATTTTCAAAACGAGTGTATCATACCTCTCAGTTTATCAATAAAACTGAGGGGTAAGATATATTATTTTTTTATAAAAAAATTTATTACATTGTTTACACTAAACATTAATAAATTTATTTGTTTACAAACTACATTATTTACCGAGATTATTATATTGTTTACACATAATAATAAAGTAAATATTAATTTGTCAATGAATATCATATGTTGGATCTTTGAATCATTGAATTTTGGGGAAAATCAAATGCTGGATGTCAGGATATTTTTAATTGTTTTTGCTTGTATTTCTTTCTGATATAAAAAAAAGGTTAGATATATAAATGACTTTTTGTTAAAATAAATATTTAAGAACACAAACCTTAAACTCAAATAATTTTCAACTCTTGCAATCCATTATAAAGAACTTTTCATGGCAAATGATTTAACAAGAAAGAGAACAAGATATATGGTGATGGATGTACATAGTTTCAAGCGCTTCATGACGTTTCATTGTCAATTTTTTATATTCATAATGCTTTTATAATGAAAGTTTTTTTATGCTTTCGCGCGGATCATTGATGGCAGTGTCTTGAGTGTTGATACTCATTAAATGGACTAAAAATATTTGTTTAAGGACGATAAATATCCTCAATAAACACGCTTAATTATTCTCCCGATTATGGAAAAAACTGAGGTAAAAAGTATTTACCCATCGGTTTAAGTTGAAAATCGAGGTGAATAAACTTTTTTTATAAATATTACATTGTTTATACAGAATATTAAAATACATCGATTACAACAAATTAATATTCATCATTGTTGTGTTATTCTTGAAGAACAACAAATCTTTGTTGTAATCTATATTTTTTTGAATACCTTGTACGCATCCAACTTCTAATAAGTTATTTAAAGGTTGATATCTCTTTTGTGCTTAACTTCAAGCAATAATGATTTTCTACACTTGCAATCTATCATAGATAACTTTTTTAACTTTCTTTAAGTTCCAAGATTTCATTGTCTTCAGAACATGTTTTCATGTAACTACTTTCACAGGAAAAAGAACAAGATATATAGTGGTAGATGTAGATAGTTTGTTGTGGATTGATGTCTGGACAATATCTTGAGCGTTTATTCCTTTATGAATGTAGGGTAGAGATTTTTTGTTATAGCTGTGTAACACAATCCTTCATTTTTTTAAATGGAGTGAAAAATTATTTTCTTTTTTAAATATAATAATAAAATAAGTGAACCCCTCGATTTTAGAAAAAATTGAGGAAATAAGTTTCAAGCAAAAAATAGTAAATGATAAATAATTAAAAGTAACATGTCATGTTTCTATTTCAATTTTTTTACCAGTAACCATATTGTGTGTGCAATTTACAGAATATTTAGGAATGAATTTCTCAATATTTTAAACCAAGGAAACCAATGATATTTTCTTGGGTTAATAGTTATTTTACCCCCTGTCATATAGGTGAATTTCAAAAAATCCCCCTATAAAAAAAGTTTCAAAAATCCCCCTGCCATATTAAGATTCCCTTGTTTTTCCCCTCAAGAAATTTAAGCATAAAAAATAATAACATGGCAGAGGATTTTTCAAAAATCTTCATTTTGACAAGGGGGTTTTTCAAAAAATCTCCAATTTGGCAAGGGACAAAATATGTACAAATCCTTAAAATTATGGGTCAAATTACATGAAATTTAATAGATTATTGATGGGTAAATTTATTGAGGGGGGAAAACGGGACAATCTTCATATGGCAGAGGGATTTTTAAAACCATTTTTTTACATATTTTTTTCAAAACTCACCAATACGACAGGGCTAAAATAACTATTAACCCTATTTTCTTTGATTGACAACATAAGATTATTCTAAAAATACAACACCATTATGTGAGATAGATTGCATGGGAAAAATGCTTTGTTTTAGATATAAGAATTGAATATTTTTTCTGTCTTGCAATCCATCTCAAAGAATGATGTGTTAGAGTTTGGGGCGACTACATATAAGTAATGATTAATGTAAAATTTGTTTAATGAGTTATTTTATAGTAAAATCTGATTATTTTATTCCTCGGTTATTACGGAAATCAAAAAGGTAGATCATTTAGATTACAAATAAAAATAAAAATAAAAATAAAGATTCTACTTATAAAGAAAAATCAATATAAACTATATTAGCTGAGATTCAGAGAATGTACTAGATTGTTTTCCCCCTCGTTATATTAACAATTGAGGAAGCATGTAGTTTTTTTTTTAAAATAAATAAAACATGCACACTTGGCATTATACCTCAATTTTCTGTTGGGTGAGGTGAAAGTTTTGTCATGAAATATATTATTTGTAGTAGTGATATAATTTTTTATAAACAATTAAAATGATAAAATCAAAATATATTATCAATATTTTATACAACTCAACTTTTCTCTCTTTTTATTCTTCCATCTTAGGGGTGGTTTTAGGCCATTTTTGGCTAGAAATCACCCCTAACACCATTTTCCCCTCTTTTTATTTAAATAAGTGATTATCCATATAGATTTGCTTATTCATTTTTGTGTTTTTAAAATTTCTCCGTCTTGTACGACATTTTTTTTTATTTTTCTGTCTTAGTATGATGTTCGTGGATTCAGATTAACATTTTACTTTAACTCATTACATATATGATGAAGACTTGAGCATTAATGTTATAGATCCGAGAGCATGAATATTTTGGTTACTTTTATTTTGTCATATTTGTAGACACTTTCATATTGTTTTTGTATTCTATTAACCTAGGTGCTGCAAGATTGTTTGTAGATTTACCATTTTCAGTTTGTTCCAATTTTGAATTTGTAATGATGTATATATTTTTCAAATTGAATGAATGAATATCTTTTTTTAGTAAAATAAAAAACAAGTTAAGTAGTATTGTATTTATTATCAATCTAATGTACAAAAATTAGTATAAATCTTAGTGTACAATGTAACACCCTAAAATAATTAGATTATTTATTTAATTGATTTATTATGAGTATTTTTGAATTATTGGTGAATATATGATATTTTGTTGAATATGATGTGTATTATGATGTTATGTTGTGGGGTAAGGATAAACTAAGGTGATGTTGGGTATTTTAATAATTTAGATAGTTTAGTATAATTATTTAGAATTATTAAAATTATTATTAATAAAATAAAAGGGATATTGATGTAGAAACATAGAAGGCAGAGTTGTAATTGGTGAAAGGCTAAGTGAGGATATGATGGGAAGTTTATATTATGGGTCTAAGGGTTAAACAAGGAAAAGAGAGAAAAGTGTTTCATTGTGTATGATCGTGAAAGAAGTGTAAGAGTGTAGCAGAGCTAGGGCACGAGGAAACAAGGGGATTTGCGATAGAATACAAAGAGGAATATCACTTGATAGGAAAATATAAGGTAAGAGGGTGATCATTGTTATTATAATTGATATGGAGTTTAGATGTATGTAGGTTGTTTGGGGTTTTGTGATGAATTTATAATATGATGAATCAATGATGAAATTGATGAATAAATGATGTTGATAATACTATGATTTGATGTATATAGTGCATACTAGAATGTGTTGTTGTTGTATGATGAAAATATGTGGAATTATATGAGTTTGGGACTGTACTGGTATGAAATCACATCAGAAATTGGGATTGAACAGGTGCAGGATCGCAACAGGAAATTCCTATTTCGCATGCAGTGACGGACGAAGCTGTTTCGCCTGAGCAGCACCGGGCGAGAAAACATATAACTTTAGGTACTCCTTGAAAATGTATGGGAGGAAGAGTTTCTCTCTAGTGTCACCAGGAGAAGAGGTGGTAAGCGTGAGCTTCGTCTAGCGACGAGGTAGGAGGCGAAGGAAAGGGTGGAAAAGTGGTGCTCCTGGAAAAACATATGGGAAGAGGCGTGTCGCCCCTACATCGTCGGGCGAGCCTTGGGCAAGAAGACAGATTCGTCGGGCGAGCCTCGGACGAGTGAACAGCTGATAGTTTTGGTTCTTTGTTATTTTTCATGGAATAAATTAGTGATATAATGTGCTTCCCGTGAATATGTCATGATGAATATATATATATATATATATATATATATATATATATATATATATATATATATTTATATATATATATATATATATATATATATATATATATATATATATATATATATATATATATATATGTATAAGTATGTATTTATGAAATATGGTTGTATGATATGTTGATTGTTGTGAGTATGTTGTATGTTTTATAATCATATATGAGATGATGACTTCGTGTATGATGATTACATGAATCATGATGCACTTGACTAGTTGTGGTCATGAATATTATGTTGATTGTGCATCATGCATTCATAGCATATGTTTAGGCGTTGGTCCGCCCTTGTTGTTTAGGACGTTTATTCAGTATTGGCCTCACCCCCTTTGTGTGGTTTGAGTGTATTATTATGTTGTGCTCTGATTCCAAGAGGGAATCAATCCTATGGTGGAGATCTTTGGAGGGTGATGGCCCAGTGTCCATCAAAAATTTGGTACCACGTGCATGAGTCTATGTTGAAATATTGCATTCTATATGACATTGCATGATTGTTGATTTAAATGATGATTTGAAGATGTTGTGACTTAAGTGATGTTTATGTTGATATTATGAATTAAATGGTGTTTTATTAATGAATGGTTGATCTAATGGTATAAAGATGTTATGATCGAGTTGATAGTATGAGAGTGTGAGTATAATATGTGATATAAGATGATATGTGTATTTCATAATGATTTTGTTGTAACTACTATATTTATTATGTATATCTTTCGTAATAATTTGTGATTACCCATCCTTTCTGTTTGAATGTTGTATTCACGTGGGTAACGCACAGGTGATCAGGAGTAATTGTAGAAGCTTAGAGGATAGCGTCGGAGTGCATTGTTTATTTCCATTGAATAAGAAGGGTCTTGCTCTAATATGTAACATCAGGGTTGGGGGTCATTTGAGTTGAACTATATGTTCTTTTTATTAACATGACATATAAGTCATTTTAACATTGTTATGTTGTTTTGAGTTATGGTTCATGAATGATGAACATGGAGATGTTCCTTTAAAAGGACTTTTAATAAAATTATGTTGAGACTAATATTCTGCGGCATAGTAAATGATTTTATGTTAGAAGGGTGTTATATTAGTGGTATCAGAGCAGGTCGGTCTGTTTGGCCAGGTTTTATATGATGTTTATACCTAGGTGATCGATTTGGGTGAAAACAAATTCAATGTTTTGTTCCTCTAATGATGTTTGTTTGTATACCGAAAGAAATGGCTGGAGGAAGAAACAATGACGCGATTGCTGGAGCTTTGGAGGCATTAGTTCAGGAAATGGCTCAGAATTAACAAAATCCCCAGAATGGCGGACATAATGATGAAGCTCGTGCATGGGGAAGGTTTCAGAGAAACAACATGCCGATCTTCAAAGAAATACATAACCTAGATGGTTCCCAGGAGTGGCTTAAGGGAATTGAGAAGATTTTACGCGTGATGGTTTGCTCAGAAGAAAAGAAGGTGCAACTTAGGGCTCATATGTTGGAAGAAGAGGTTGAGGACTGGTGGGGGAATACCCATTAGAGGATAGAGATTGTGGGTGCTGAGATTATGTGGGATGTGTTCAGAGATTCTTTCCTAGAGAAGTATTTCCCTGAAGATGTGTGTGGCAGAAAATAAATCGAGTTCCTTGAACAAAAACAAGAGAGTTCGACCGTTATTGAATATGCCGCTAAGTTTGATAAGTTAGTGAAGTAATGGCTGCACTGTAATAATCTGATAGCTGAAGTCTCTAAGTGTAATAAGTTTAAGAATGGAGTGCGTCCAGAGATCAAACAACGTGTTGGCTATATTGAGATTTGTCAGTTTCCTATACTGGTTAACAAGTGCAGAATCTTTGATCAAGATGGCAGGGATGAAGCGTCCTATTACAAGAGTCTGAATGATCATAGGGGAAAAGGTCAGGATCGTGATAAGCCATATGCTTCTCCTGTTGACAAAGGGAAGCAGAAAGTTTCTGATGAGAAGAAGCCAAGTGGGGAAGGGGCTCCTGCTTTGGCCAAATTCTTTAAGTGCAGTGAACCAGCTCACTATGCCAATGATTGTACTAATAAGGTGTTGAGATATTAAAGATGTGGTAAGAGTGACCATCGTGTCATTGAATTCAATAATGAAGGTCCAACTTGTTTTTACTATGGCGAGCAGGGTCACATAAGTGCCCAGTTCCTGAAACCAAAGAAGAGTGTTGTTACTGCTGCTCTGACTAATGGCAAGGTGTTCGCTTTGAGTGGTTTAGAGGTAGCCAAGAAGGATAACATGAACATAGGTACTTGTTTTATTAACAATGTTGATTTTTGTTTACTTGAGTTATCCTTTAACTATTTTTTGTAGGAGTTTTATGATGGATTTAGTGTGTCTACCCTTACACCAAATTGATATTATTCTTGGAATGAACTGGTTGGAGTTCAACTATGTTCATATCAATTGTATAATAAGACCGTGAGATTCCATAAGTTTAGTGATAGTGGAGAGCTGGTGTTTTTGTCTTCTGAGCAAGTGGATGAACTTTTGGAAGATAAGGCCTTAATGTTTGCAATGTTTGCGTCATTACAAGTTGATCATGAGGTCACGAGCGTTGGATTACCTATTATCTGTAAACTCCCAGAAGTGTTTCCATATGACATAAGTGATTTTCCTCTGGAACGAGAAGCAGATTCACTGTGGAATTGATACCATGGATGAGTCTGGTGTTAATGGCTCCTTATAGAATGCCAGCTTCACATCTGAGTGAGTTGAAGAAACAATTGGAAGAACTACTTGAGAAGAAGTTTGTTCGACCGATTGTTTCTTCGTGGGGTGCTCCTGTGTTGTTGGTTAAGAAGAAAAATGGTAGTATGAGGTTGTGTGTGGACTACAGACAGTTAAATAAAGTGAATATTAAAAATAAGTATCTACTCCCGAGGATTAACGATTTGATGGATCAGTTGGTTAGCGCTAGTTTGTTTAGAAAGATTGAACTGAGGTCCTGTTATTATCAGATTCACGTCAAACCAGATTATATCTTGAAGACAACTTTCAGAATGAGATACGGTCATTATGAGTACACTGTGATGTCGTTTGGTGTATCTAATGTTTCAGGTCTTTTCATGGAATATATGAATAGAATATTTCAAAAGTATCTTGATAAGTTTGTGGTAGTCTTCATTGACGATATTTTGATTTATTCTAAATCATAAGAAGAGTATGTTGAGCATTTGAGGACTGTGTTGCAAGTGTTGAGAGAGAAGAATTTGTATGCAAAATTATTGAAATTTAAGTTCTAGTTGAAGGAAGTGAGTTTCCTTGGTCATGTAATTTCAAGAGGTGGAATCGTTGTTGCTCCTACTAATGTTAATGTTGTGTTGTAATGGGAGACTCTGAAGTCTGCTACCAAGATTCAAAGTTTTCTTAGTTTAGCTGGTTATTACCAAAAGTTTATTGAAGGATTTTATAACTTAGTGTTACCGTTAACTCAGTTGACTCAAAGGGGTCAAGCTTACATGTGGGATGTTGTGTGTGAAGAAAGTTTTACGGAATTGAAAAAGAAGTAGACGATCATTCCAGTATTGATTTTGCCTAATCCGAGTGAGTCTTTTGTGGTGTATTGTGATGCGTCGAAGAGGGGTCTTGGTGGTGTATTGATGTAAAATAAATAAGTTGTTTCTTATGCTTCTAGACAACTGAAATTTCACGAAGGAATTATCCTACGCGTGATATAGAGTTAGCAGTTGTGGTGTTTGTGTTGAAAATTTGGAGAATCATCTTTTTGGCTCGAAATTTGAGGTGTTTAGTGATCATAAGAGTTTAAAATACTTGTTCAATTAGAAAGAGTTAAATATGAGGCAAAGGAGATATCTTGAGTTGTTGAAATATTTTGATTTTGATTTGATTTACCATCCTGGTAAAGCAAATATGGTGGTTAATGCATTGAGTATGAAGTCCTTGCATGTGTCGATGCTTATGGTGTGTGAGATGGAATTGATTGAGCAATTTAGAGATCTGAGTTTAATATGAGAATAGACTTCTAATAGTGTAAATTTAGGGATGTTAAAGCTGACTAGTGGTATTTTGGAAGAAATTCGAAAAGGTCAGAAATCCAATTTGAAGTTGGTTGATAAATTGATGATGGTTAACCAAGGTAATGGTGGTGAGTTTTGAATTTATGAGCATGGAGTACTGAGGTTTAATGATAGAGTATGTGTTCTAGATGTTCCAAAGCTTAAGAAGAGTATCCTTGAGGAGGGACATTGAAGTGGCTTGAGTATTCATCCTGGTGCTACAGAGATGTATCAAGATTTGAAGAAATTGTTTTGGTGGTCGGGTATGAAAAAATAAGTTGTTGAATTTGTGTATATGTTTATTTGACTTTCCAAATGTCCAAGACGAACATCATAAGCATATGGGTCTTAGGCAACCTTTGAGTATCCCGAAGTGGAAATGGGAAAGTATTTCAATGCATTTCGTGTCGGGTTTGTCGAAGACTGCTAAGGGAAATGATTTGATTTGGGTGATTGTGGATAGATTGACTAAGTCATCTCATTTATTGCCGATGAAAATTAATCATTCCATGCAAAAGTTGGCAGGGATGTATAATGAAGAGATTATAAAGTTGCATGTCATACCTTTGAGTATTGTATCAGATAGAGATCTAAGGTTCACATCAAAGTTCTGGAAAGGTTTGCAGAATTAATTTGGTACTAAGTTGAGATTATGTTATACATGTCATTCGCAGATGGACGATTAGAGAGAGGGGATTATCCAGTATTTAGAGTATTTGATGAGGGCTTATGTGTTAGAACAAGGATCATCTTCGGATATCCATTTGTCGTTAATCGAGTTTACGTACAACAACAATTATCACTCTAGTATCGGTATGGCACCATATGAAGAATTGTATAGAAGGAGGTGTAGAACTCCATTTTGTTGGTATGAGTTAGGCGAGAGTATTGTTCTCGGGCCAGAGATTGTGCAGGAAACGACTGAGAAGATCAAGATGATCTAAAGAGAGGATAAAAGCTTCTCAGAATCGTCGGAAGATTTACCACGATAAGAGGAGGAAGGCACTTGAGTTCAAGAAGGACGATCATGTGTTCTTGAGAGATACTTCGATAACTGGTGTTGGTAGGGCTCTAAAGTTGTGGAATCTGAAACCGTGTTTTATTGGTCCTGAAACGACCTGGAAGAACCTGTCATCTGGACGTAATGAAACATCAATGAAGTCGCCACCGAATGTCTTTTATCTCGCCGAAAGGGGAAGGTAAACATCGAGAAAACCTGAAAAGGGAGAAATCACGGTCTTTCGACCGAGAGATCGGGTAAGGGAGTCTGTTATGCGAGGGGAAGGTATTAGCACCCCACACGCCCGTAGTACTCTACGGTATCCACTCTTGTTCTCTAATCTAATGGGTGTGGTCAAATCCTATGCCTATGGCTTAGAACTGAAAAGGGAATGCATGCGGAAAAAAAAAGAAAACAATGTAGGGAAAATAAAAGGTTTGCTCGGTTGGGCCCTACCCCTTTGCCTACGTATCCCTTTTAAGGAATCAGAGCAACCGTAGTTTGGCTTACATATTTTGGTTGGTTTGTGTTTTTTAGTTAAGGCAACAAAAATAGTCAAGATGGAAAAACATCGAATAAAACAATCAAACAAATGAGATGGTGAAACATCGACTAAATAATAACATGGTAACATGTCAAAGATGGCGAAACATAAAATGATAAAACATCACACCTAACAATGACATTGAGAGTCAAGGTAGGATAACCAAACATGTGCGATGGCGAAACATCGACTTCAAACAAATGTGCAATGGCAAAACATCGGCTAAAAGATAACAAGATATCATGGCAAAGATGCCGAAACATCAATGAAACGGATAGCAAAACATCACACCTAACAATGATATTAAGAATCAAAGTAGGATAACAAACATGTGCGATGGTAAAACATCGACTTCAAACAAATGTGCAATGGTGAAACATAGGCTAAAAGATAACAAGATATCATGGAAAAGATGGCGAAACATCAATGAAACGGATGACAAAACATCCCACCTAACAATGATATTGAGAATCAAAGTAGGATAACAAACATGTGCGATGGCGAAACATCGGCTTCAAACAAATGTGCAATGAGGAAACATCGGCTAAAATATAACAAGATATCATGGCAAAGATGGCGAAACATCAATGAAACGGATGACAAAACATCCCACCTAACAATGATATTGAGAATCAAAGTAGGATAACAAACATGTGCGATGGCGAAACATCGGCTTCAAACAAATGTGCGATGGAGAAACATCAAATGATAAAACATCACACCTAACAATGATATTGAGAATCAAAGTGGGATAACAAACATGTGCGATGGAGAAACATCGGCTAAAAGGTAGCAAAAACAAAGCCAAGAGGCACACAAACAAATAAGATTGATTTGTATCTTTTACCTTTAAGAAGGGTTTAAGTTTATTAGAGATGTATTAGGATTTTCTGAGAAAACAATTTTTGTTTTAAGATGCAAAATGCAAAGGAAAGAAAAAACAACTAAGGGAAATTCCTACCCTATGCTAGCATACATGGATTCCTAACTTAATTAACTTGTTAAAGGAAGCTTAACAAAACAATCCTATAGGGAACATGCAATGAGAGCGAAGTCGTGATCTCAATTTCTAAATTGAGTGACTCATCGATCAACAATTAAAGAAACAAACAATAAACCTCCTATAGGGAACATGCAATGAGAGCGAAGTCGTGATCTCAATTTCTAAACTGAGTGACTCATTGATCAACAATTTAAAGAAAGAAAGCAATAAACATCCTATAGGGAACATGTAATGAGAGCGAAGTCGTGATCTCAATTTCTAAATTGAGTGAATCATCGATCAACAGTTAAAGAAACAAACAAAACACATGTATCAGACAAAAATAGAGGGCCTCCTGACATATATCAGCAACAGAGGTCCCACCATGCAACATAGAACTATGAAAGCAGAAGAAAGGAAATAGTGCAATACCAAACGGATAACTATCTGTAGTAACTGAGCAAGAATAAAAGAAACCCAGAGAACTTCAAGCAAGCTGGCATCAACAGACAAATCAAGTCAGAAATTACGCCATCAGGATGTATGTAATGAGATTATCAGATATGAACAGATCCCATGGGCAATGTATAACATTCATAATCACATATACATATATCCTGCATAAACTATCAAACATGCCAAGAACAAGAGTAGTGCCAATATAATAAGTTGTGTTCCACAAATAAAGTGAAATACAGTAACCTCAAGTCAAAAATGGAAAACCTTCCTCAAAGTACCTCGCACATTTAACAACCAAGTTAGTGTTCCCATAAATAGAATGATGACTCACATAAGGGATGGATGAAAAACCATGATGAAATGATAAAACATGATAGCAACTGTCAAACATTAGTCATGATAGACAAAAGGAAACAGGCATATGCACACTTTAGTCAAAAGAATCAGAGGAATGTTGCTCCTTTCTATCACCATGTTGAGTTAACAATTGAATATCAATCAAGGATCATGGGAGCTTGAGAAGAAAACAATCAACGACCATGAAGGTCAATAGCAACCACAATTCAATCATGCAAAATTAATTCACCACAGCTCACAAGCATATTAGAAGAGGAATCCCACACAATGCATCAAAAAGGTTCAACCATTCAAACATGGTACATTAAGTGAAATGACTTGAGTTTATGTGGACAATCAGAACCAACATGATCATTAGGTGCCCAATTATAGGCCTCACTCAAGTTCATTGGCCATCAAATAAATTGCAACAAGAATATGCAACATTAATTGGGTACCTTCACTTCAAAAATACATCAAAAATAGAAACAAGGATCAATAAATCAAACCATAAAAATATTAACATCTTTGAAGTGTGTAGAAGTCAGAAAGTAAGTCCTAAGTTCATGAATGGTTGAGGAGGGGATCAAATGAGACCCAAAGTTCAAAACTAGTTGGCCAAACTAACAAAACTAGACAAGTTTTCAAAATAATTCATGGAAAAATATCAAACCAAGTCAAACATTCCAAGAAAAATGGTTTTCAGATCCTCAATACATTCATAAACCATAATCAAGACTTAAATTCCATTAAAAATCCAGGGCATAATGGTTTTGAAAATGAAACTTGCACAATAAGCAACAAAACCCTAATTTTTGACTTTTAATCTTAACTATTGATTAGGTAAGATTAAAATTCACACATTTCAAACCAAAATCATACAAGTCACAAGGAAACCCTAAATGTCAGAATACATATTTTTTTTCACATTTTTTAATTAAGGAAAAGTCAAAAAATAAAATCAAATTCAAACAATTAATCAATTAAACAAATATTCATATCTCAAAATAAATTCTAAACAAAAATCATAAAAACATCCAAACAAAATTATATTCAAATATTAGAATTAAAAACACACATCCCTGATTTTTTGTGGTATTTTTGAATTAAAGGAAATATTAAAACAAAAATCAATCAAACAATTAACAATTAAACTATTATTTAAAGGCAAAAATGCAAACCCTAGCCAAAAGTCATGAAAAGGTCAAAATAAAATTATATTCAGATTTTATGATTAAAAACAAACTTGTATGATTTTTTTTAGAATTTTTGAATTAAAGGAAGTATTAAAATAAAAATTATGAAAACAAATATTTCAAATAAACTTCTAAAATTAAATTTCTAATCAAAAATAGAAAAAATGCTAAACCAAAATCAAAATCAATTTTTACATTATTTTATGAGTTCAAAATAATTTTTGTGGAATTTTTTCAGATCAAAGAAATATTAAAATAAAAATAAACACTAAACAAATAATTAAATAACAACACAAATTTTTAAACCAATCAAAACATTTTCAAAAATTATAATAAAAAAGGCACAAGGTCAAGAATATTATTTTTAGGTTTTCTAAATTTTTTCATAATTTTTCAACCATTTTTGAGCAACAAATAAAATCATGAAAATCAATTTATGAAACAAAATTCAAATGGATAAAAAAACCAAACCAACCAACCAGAGGAGGCCACGCAATCATCTTCAACCTCTGGCTAGGGAAAAAACGCGTGCATGATCAGATCCATCACCTCATGTTCCAATCAACATAACATGCTCAATTCTACACCATTTTTCATGAAATTTTGTGCAAATTAAAGCTAGCATATCATACTTCATCATGCAATTCGAATCACATCAAACAATCAAGCATAGATTAAGAACGGATCGCGTGAAAATGACAAAAACTCACTGAGAATAAAATTTCAGATGCATCATACATGCATATCTCATCAAATCAAAAGCTCTAAAGCTACAGAACCACTTAATGAACTTCAAACAACATGATTATGAACTCAAATCACACAATACACGGTTAGAAATCAAGATCCAAAGTTAAGAATTCTAACCTTTGAGGCAAAATTAATCTACTGTCTCCTTCACTCCAGTTGCAAACCAAGTCTCGATCTACAATCCTTATCACTTGGAGAAGAGAATGCAAGAAGAATCACTCAAAATGCGCAAGTGAATTGAGAGAATCAAAGAAAGTTGCAGAACAAGTAGCTATGGAGTGTTCTGGGCTCAGGGGTGAAAATGAAGCTTGAATTCCATTCAATGAAGCTTGCCTCTCAATATTTTGCAAAACCATGAGTTGCCCTTGCATTTGCCCATGTGTAGCTCAATCTTTTGCATGATGGGCCTTAGTACACTACATATTAGTCATGGGCCAAGTTTGAAGTGAAACAAATGGCCATAAATCAAGTTATCAAGAATTTGCAATTTGCATGGTATGCATGAATTCGATGAAATGGTTCCAAATTACAAGGTTCATAACTTGCACATATTTTTGAATTTGGACACAAATAAGTACAATTTGGAAAGGTATTGAAAATATCTACAATTCTTTAGTTTTTAGTTTTTGCAATTGAATCCATTAATTTTACCAAAATTGAGCTTGAAATTCACTACTATTGGAAAATGACCTATAATTTTGTGACTTCTAAGCTTCGTAACTCTTGACTCTTTACCAATTTGGACATGAGACCAAATGGAGATGAAATATCATCCTCTTAACTTTCCAAGCATACTTCATTTGCATTTTTTTGATCAAAGGTGAATAAAATGTGAATTTTTGAAATTAAGTCCTCATTTTCAAAAATTAGAAACTTTTAGGGTTTCTTCATGAACAAGTTTCAACCCAAACCTCAATCTCTTTGATCCAATGATCAAAATGGACTTGAAATATGAAAAGTACACCCTTGAATTGATGGTTGACCAAAAATTCACTTGGTCAATCTTGACTTTGACTGATTTTGACCAAAATGACCATTTTGCCCCTTTGAATCAATTGATCCACTTCCCTTCAAAATTGATGATCAAAACTTCAAACATATGATCTTTAAAACATATGGAGGCCATGTACAAAGTTTCGCTTCAAAATTCTCAAGAAATATTGATGAAATCCCAAACCCTAGTTTTGGTTGACACCTTAGGAGACTGATGAATCATCTCCATAATTTCAAATCCTCTGGGCATCTTGGCCAATTTCTTATACAAAGACTTTCTAAATACCAATGAGATGTTGTAGCTTCCAAACCAAGACTTGTACATTGATCAATAGCCTTTATCAAACAAAACCCTAATTTTGACTGGTGAATCAAAAGAGTGATTCTTCTTATAATCAAACACAAAATTCAATCCTCTGATGATCCAAAGAGATGGGTAAAATATCTTGAGAATGCAATAACTTTTGAGCTTGAAAATCCAGAGGTTTAGATCATAAGATTCTACTTGAGCAACTTACCAATGCAATCAGCCTTCAAAGCTTGAGGAAAATTTGATAACCAAAGTACTTTGATCCCATCACAATGTATGAATGCAATGCAATATGATATTCATGATGAAACATAAGCCAAAATCAAGAGGGTAAATTTTGGGGTGCAACAAGTCCGTATCAGATTTTAGAGAAGATAGGTGAGATGTCCTATCAAATTATTTTACCATCGTCACTTGGGAATCTTCATGGCGTGTTTCATGCATCTCAGTTGAGGAGGTAGATTCTGGATCTTTCACATGTGATCAAAATGGATGAAGTACAAGTGAGAGATAACTTGACGGTTGAAGCATCACTCGTGCAGATAAAAGGTCAGGAAGTGAAGTAGTTACGAGGTAAAGATATTGTCTGGGTGAAAGTATTATGGGGTGGACCAGCTAGTGGAAGTTTGACTTGGGAGCGTGAGGATCAGGTGAGGGAATCATATCCGTCTCTATTTTCCTTAAAAAAATTTCGAGGACGAAAATTCTATAAGTAGGGGAGAGTTGTAACACTCTAAAATAATTAGATTATTTATTTAATTTATTTATTATGAGTATTTATGAATTATTGGTGAATACATGATGTTTTGTTGAATATGATGTTTGTTGTGATGTTATGTTGTGGGGTAAGGATGAATTAAGGTGATCTTAGGTATTTTAACAATTTAGATAATTTAGTATAATTATTTATAATTATTAATTAAAATTATTATTAATAAAATAAAATGGACATTGATGTAGAAATATTGGGGGCACGATTGTAATTGGTGAAATGTTAAGTGAGGGTATGATGGGAAGTTCATATTAGGGGTCTAAGGGTTAAACGAGGAAAAGAGGGAAAAGTGTTTCATTGTATATTGTTGTACCCCAAAATTTTCTCTTCCACTTTCCTTCAAGACATTCTCATTAGATCCTCATTTGCTCAAGGTGGATCAAGAACTATCAGACAAATTATCCTCCTAAGAAACGGGTCCACAACTAGGGTTTTGTGTTTCACAATGAAGATTAGGTTCTCAAGGCCTCAAGTGATTTTTATGGTTCTCCATATGTATTCAATAATGCTCATGTCAAGTTTCAAGTCTTGCATCACAAGTTTGCTCAGTCAATGGCTCAAATGATGGAAAATCAATTGTATTGGGTAAAAAGTAAAATGTGATCAACATGCAGTCAAACTTCAAGATTTTTTGTCAACATCAACATTTTGATATTTTGGACTATTGGGCCATGGTTTTGAGATCCAAACGTGTTTATGCCTTCCATACACCTCATAATTCATTCTCACACCTTTGGCCTTGTTTTATTTTATTTACTTTTATTAGTTTTTATTTATTTCATTAATAATACAAAATAATAAGATAAAAATCATATCTTTTTGTACAAGAGTCCAATACCATTTGTTTTTGCCCTAAAAATCCTCTATATATTCATACCTCAAGACAATAACAAGAACATGAAATCCTTGCACCACAAAATTGTCAAAATTTTCCAAATATTTTCAAGAACCCTAAGTTCTCAAATCCTATTCTCCAACGAGTTTCAATCAGTTTTGAGCCTTCCATTAGCCTCTTGAGACTCCCGGGAAGCCATTCTAATCGTTCTTGAAGCCTGAAGCCTCCCAGGAAGCATTTCTCAAGAGCACCGGTTGGGTAGTATTTCAAAACTTCGAATTCCTACTTGTTGCATTTGTTTATTGATTTTGTGTGTTCATGTGTGTTTACAACGCTGTTTAATACAGATTACAACCATTACATGGTATCCATGACGTCCAAATCATGACTTACTATTAAGGGACCTAATTAGAGTTTTTCCTTTGAAGCACATGATCCAAGCATTTTCAGTCAAAACTAAGCCCATATTTGGATTCAGGACCCTCGATTTAGGGGGGTAGGGTCTTCTTTAATCATTATCATGCCTTACTTTGCAGGATATGGAAATATGCTCAACGGAGAAGACGACCGGAGCTAGGGCTCTGTCGCTTCTCTGACCAATGTATTTTGTTTTGTATTATATTTGTTTTGATTAATTATATGAACGAATGAAACAGCCACCCCAGTGGCAACAACGCGCGCGATAAATCATTGGTACTAAATGTCCTGGGTTCGAGCCAGCCTTTTAGCACTTTTTTCATATTTCTCATATGTTTTGCAGGTTAATGATAAAACACGTTGAACGCGCATCCTTGCACAGGCGCGCGCCTGGATCAGTTGGAAAGCACGCTGCCTTGAGATGCAGGGGTGTGGGTTCAACACCCACCCCCAACATTATTTTTTTCTCTAATACCTACTAACCTTATTTTCTTTTTCTTAACCCTGTTTTTTTTATAAACACTAATTTTGTTTTAATCAACATTAAAATAAATTAGGTTTAGTTTTCTTTCTCATAAATTAACTTTGATTTTTTTATTTATTAAAATTAATTAGGATAATTAATCTCGATTAATTTAATTACTTAATTTTTTCGATTAATTAAAATCAACCTAGACTTGAGGGTTTGTTTAATTTAATCACTTAACATTTTTAATCAATTAGGGTTTAGGTTAAATCATCAATCATATTTCAAATAATTTCTCCATTTCTTTTTCTTGTTACTGTTTTGCGCGCTTTATTATTTTCACATTAATTTTTCTATTATGTAACTTCTATGGAATGTAACAGTTAAACTAGGGTTTTATTTTATTTCTATTTCCCCTTAATTTTCTGTGGTTTTGTACCCCCTCCCCTGAAGCTTTATAATAGCGTTGGACATTTAATTTTTTACTTTACCGCTTTCCTTATTATTATATAGTAATTAGGGTTTGCATGAAAAGATAAAAACCTGACGGTAGAAAACCCTAATTTTTAAGATAAAGAAACTGAACTGAATCACTATTCACACACTCACCTCTAGGGTAACCCCGCTTGTTGCCTTCAAATAAACAGTCATGTCCCTCGAATGTGGGGACGCTTTAGCAAAGTCCCTCCGAATCAAAAGATCGTAGTCCCTCGATGACCTTTCGATGTTGCCTTTGGTAAAAAATCTTAGTCCCTTACGAAAATTGCTAAAGCGTCCTTACAAGCTGCGTTCGATGATTGTATGATGACCTACACATGTTCCTTTACATCCAACGATAGGGCTTCCTACTAACTAATGGTAGGATAACATTATCTAAGGAGGAGGAAAATAACATGAAAGATCTTTGAGTAGGTAGATAGCTCGTAATCGCTTGCTCTCAAAAAACATCTTTTTCACAAACACTTTTCTAAAACATTTTCAAAAACCAACACTTTGTATGCATTCTCAACTGATACGAGAATCATCACAAAGTTTCCGCACTTAGGCATTTTTCAAAATATTTTCAAACACGAACACAAAGCATTTTTCCAAATAAAAGTGAGCTAAGCGATTAAGAGCCTGTAGATAACTACGGATGAAAAAGGTGTTAACACCTTCCCTTTTCATAACCTACCCCCCGAACTCAAAAATTTCTCGAAGGTCTTTCTTGTTCTTTTCACCCTTTCATTATTGGATAAAATAATAGTCAGTGGAGACTCTAGCTATTCGCAACTTTTGCGATAAAACGCAAACCAAGTCAGTTCTCCCACCGTATTATAGAACTGGAGACTTTGCTAGGGAGAACTAAAAGTGGGGTTACCTTATAGTCAGATCACTTTAATGCTTTACTTGTTTGATTTGGTTGCTTTATAATTCGGGGTTTACTCGGGTTTATTTCTTGCAAAGATCTTATACCGGAGTTGGGGAACATTTTAGGTAACTAATAATAGATCATGGAAACTATATGGTGTATACCGATATGGTTAAGATGATGGCTATTTTAATGCGACACATTGGTTTGTACTGGTATTCCTCGATCCAATCGGGGAGCATATTAGGCTGCCGCGTGGTGTCATAAGCACTAACTGACCTTAGAACCTTAATTGACCCAACTTAGCCATTTGAAGGTAGTGAGATAGATGGCTTTGGTGTAGTATGAAGTTGGTTGATACTCGATACTAAACGCATTGAGATTCGACTCCCGAGTTTTGTTTAGTGGCAAGTCAGTTGTTGTGCTAGACGAAGCTTGTGGGAAAAATCAATGATATTGAGACCCCTAGAACCTGGTTACTTCTTTAGGACAGGTTGAGCCAACTAAAATTCAAGAGGGTACTTACCTACAAACCCCATGCAAGCCTTAAACCTAAGTCCTTTGCATGCTTTTTTTGTGTTTGAGCATGATATCATGACTAACCATTTCAAGGATCTAGGGGAGTTATCTTTGTTTTGTGTTGTAGGGTCATGGCTTCCAGTCGTAAGAATACCATTCGGATCAACTTCGTAAGGATACCTTCCAAGCCTGGGGAATTAGTATCAAAGGTTCCTGACAATTCTCAATTTACCAAGAGACATGGACATTTACTCAGTTTGGTTACTACTGGATTTCAGGAAGACGTGGTGAGCATTCTTTTCCAGTTCTTTAATTCGAAGCATCACTGTTTTACCTTCCTGGATTATCAGTTGGTTCCCACAAATGGAAGAATTATATAAGTTTCTCAAAGTGCCTATTCTTGATCAGATACCTTTCACCAGTTTAGAGCAAGTTCTGAGACCTAACGACGTTGCAATATCCCTAAATCTTAAACAACCAGACATTATATCTAATTGGGAAACAAGGAATGGAGTCAAGGGTTTCCCTCTTAAATTTCTGATAGAGAAGGTCTGAGATTTCTAGATGCCATGAACCTTCGTGCTTTTGAGGATATGTTGGCTTTGCTGATCTATGGGTTGGTACTATTCCCTAATCTGGACCAATTCATATATGTGAATGTCGTCAAAATATTTCTCACTCATAATCTAGTACCTACTTTGCTTGGAGATATCTTGCATTCCCTCCACACTCGTACTATGAAGAAGCGAGGAACACTTATGTGTTGCATACCTCTACTGTCCAGGTGGTTTATTTCGCACCTGCCCCAATCAATGATAAAGAACAAATAAGGTTTGAGATGGTCTCAAAGATTGATATCACTCACTCATGCAGATATCCATTGGTGTTCTTGATCTTAAGCAAATGTCACTATTATTGATCGCTGCGGGGAATTCCATAATGTACCACTCCTTGGTATAAGAGGGGGCATCACTTATAACCCTTATTTAGCTCTGCGTCAGTTTGGTTATGCTCAAAGGGACGACCCTCATGATTTTCTCATCCAGGGTATTATGTTCGACTATGGGAATGATCCTCAAAACTACCATCAAAGGTTTAAACATGCTTGGGGCGCGGTCAACAAGATTGATAGCAAGACTTTGGGACACAATAATTCCATTCCTCTAGAGCCTTACCTTATATGGATACGTTCTCGTGCTCAGAATCTTAGAATTCCATATCTTGCTATCCTACCAGTGATCGTGGAGCCTGTTGTTAAAGGGGAGGTTCCTCATACTATTCTTCATCCTAATATATCTATTGACTTTGAAGAGCTACAGAAGTCCTAGATTCAACTTAAGGAAGAAAGATATACCTTCAAAGCTCCATTCTATGCTAGTGAGAAGAAAGTACTAGAACTGACAAAATGACTCCACGAAGAACAAAGCCTTAACGCATATGTCAACACAAAGAGGAAGCGTCCATGGGAGACTTGAATTTATATTTTTGCTATTTTGTAACTCTTTTTATTGAAAGCAATTGTAATTTGAGATTATAACTAAAATTTCTCTTATTTCCTCTTGTTTACACAAATGTAAATCCCACGATCCTTGAAAACATTGAATTTGCATATCATGCATCATTACATAAATAGGTTTTCTATACAGGTTTTCTCATTTTCTTACTGTTTATTTCAGTAAAAGATAGCTCTTGAACAGACTGTTAAGGAACTCCAAGCTCAGAATGCCCAATTCCAGGAGAACCTCCTGAACCTAGCTCAAGTTCAGAAAGATATGATGGCGCTGATCGCCAAAAAGAAGAATACTCTGAAGCCAATTTCTATTCTTAATATGGGAAGAAGATTCAAAGGTCCTGCTAAACAAGTTCAAACTGATGATATCACCTCTGATGAAGATGACAACCAAGAGGAGGATGGTAGAAGTGTCAGGGCTAAAGGTGGAAGACAAATTGGTTCTGGTAAGATGCTTAAGGTCGAAGACTATTTAGATGAACAGTATCCTCCTGCTGATGACAGATGCTAGAAGCTAGAAGATCGTCTTAAGGCTATGGAAATCTAGAAAGTGCTTGGATTGGATTTCGGAGACTGGGTCTTATTCTGGGGGTGGTTATCCCTCACAAATTCAAAGTCCTTACATTTGTTAAATATGATGGTGTGTCTTGTCCGAAACTTCATTTGAGGTCCTATGTTCGGAAGATCCAACCCCATATTGCTGATAGAAATTTATGGGTTCATTCATTTCAGGAAAGTTAGTCTGGTACACAACTCGAGTGGTTCTATCAGCTTAAGGGAACCAGCATTCGTACTTGGGAAGACTTGGCCGCTGCTTTTTGCAAACAATACCAATACAATGTTGACCTTGCACCAACTCACGTGCAATTATAAAACATGACTATGGGTTCGAATGAAGGGTTCAAAGAATATGCACAGAAGTGGAGAGATCTAGCTGGGTGAGTACAACCTCCTTTGTCTGATAAGGAGCTGGTTGATATGTTCATGGGCACTCTAACAGGACCATTCTTTAATCATCTGATTGAGAGTTCTTCATCTGGTTTTACTGAGCTGATTCTAACTGGGGAACGAGTTGAAAGTGGTATTAAGAAAGGAAAAATTCATGTGGTTGCATCTTCAAATGTTGTGAAGAAGACATTCAATGGTAAGAAGAACACCAATAATGTTTATGGCCAGAAGGGCCATGGTAAAAATGACTGCAATCAGTCTGTGGGAGCGGTATTGATTTCTAATCTTGCACCTGTTCAACAACAACATGGAAATAGGCGTAGGTCAGACGCTCCAGGAAGGCAGTTTACCAAGATTAATATGCCATTGTCTCAGGCGTTACAACATTTACTAAAAGCATAGCTTATTACGTTAAGGAATCATCCTCAGAACCCCAACAACTCCTCTCCTAAGTACAATCCGAACGCGAAATACGCCTACCATTCTAACAGTCCTGGGCACTACACCAACAACTCCTAGACCCTGAAAAACAAAATTTAGGATCTGATTGACAACAAGGAAATTGATTTTGATCCTCCGGAGACTCCAAATGTGATTACTACGCCTATGTCGAAGCATGACAAAGGCATAAGTGCAATAGATGACGTTATTTATGTTGCTTCTGTAAGGGAATTGGTTACTCCTCTACCAATAATCAAGAAAAATCTGCTAGAGGACCATTTATTTTTGGGTTGTATTGAAAAATGTTATTTTTGCACGGTCCAACCTAATGGCTGCAAGTTACTGAAGGAAGGCATTCAACGCCTAATGGAAAATCATATAGTTCTGATCGAGAAGGTTATGTCTGCTGAGAATCTATGTCAAGACTTATTCGTAAATTTTGGCCCTCCTGTCAGGATCACCTCCAAAGGTCCTGTAAGGATTACTGCCAATCCGAAAGTTGCTCTTCGTTGAACGTTCTACCAAAAGGCGCTCTTGACAGACTTGGTTGCAAAAGGGTCATACTGAGACCCAGTGATATTATGGTTCAAGCCTTTGATGGATCAAAAAGGATGGTACACAGGGAAGTGGATCTTCCGATCAAAGAGGGTTCGCAGATCTTTGAATCTACCTTCTATGTAATGGATATTTGGCCATCTTATTCTTGCTTACTGGGAGGCCCCTGGATCTATGGGACATGCATTGTTACCTCTACTCTACATCAGAAATTAAAATATCATGTGAACAGAAAGATTGTTACTGTCTATGGTGAAGAGGAATATATGGTTAGCCATTTGAATTCTTTCCGGTATGTAGAGATGGATGGTGAATTCCTCGAGATTCCCTGTCAGACTTTAGAAGTTATCCTTCTTGCCACTACTGAGGATGTCTCTGCCATTCCTAAAGTTACGAGGGTTCTGCCCAGGATGGCTTCATTGAAAGATGCTAGAGCTACTGTAGAATAAGGTGGTTGTACTATTTGGAGTCAGCTTCCTGACATCCCATATAAATCTGACAAGTTTGGTTTGGGTTTCACTATAGAAGGTTAAAGGCCTGTTTGTCGCACTCGAGCTAGAAGGCCACCCTTTCGCATCAGCAATAGTGGAGTCAACATAATAGAAGATGTTGACGGTGATCATGACCTTGACAGCTGGATCTTTCCTACCATTGGCAAAGGGCTTAGCAACTGGAAGGCGGAAGACATTATCTCTATCTTTTTTAGTCAGGAGTAATAGCTACATTTTTGTTTTTTATTGCTTTCAAGTTTTAGTTTTATAATATTTGAACAATAACTTTAAGCCTTGTGCCTTACCTGAGGCACAATATTTCATTTGTTAAGGGTTGTCATTTCAAAAACATATTTTCATTCGATAAAAGCATTGGACATTTTGCATTAAAATTTTGTGCTCTTTGTGTTTCTTTTTACTTTTATCACTTTCAAATAGCTATGTGTTCTTACACACACCCACACAATACATTGCAGATCCACATCCACTCTAGATCCCATTGATAACGATTCTACTATTGCCATTTATGACTTTGAAAATCCGATCTACCAAGCCGAGGACAAAGGTGAGGAAGATTGTGAGACACCAAGAGAACTTGCCAGACTATTATTTCAAGAAGAAAAGGCTATTCAACCACATGAAGAGCTAGTTGAGGTGGTAAACTTGGGTTCTGAATCAGACAGAAAAGAAGTCAAGATAGGTGCCAACTTAGAGGACATTGTCAAGAACATGTTAATACAGATATTGCATGAATATGTTGAGATCGTTGCTTGGTCATATGAAGACATGCCAGGGCTGGATACTAATATCGTGGTTTACTATCTACCGATGAAAGAGGGTTGTGCTCCAATAAAATAGAAGGTTCGAAGTGTGCGTCCCGAAATCTCAAAGAAGATCAATGCTGAAGTTATGAAACAATTCAACACAAGGTTCTTAGCAGTGACATCCTATCCTTAATGGGTTGCAAATTTTGTTCTGGTACCCAAGAAAGATGGCATGGTACTTATATGTGTAGACTATAGGGATCTGAGCAGGGCGAGTCCCAAAGATGACTTCCCACTTTCACATATTGATGTTTTGGTCGACAACACCGCTCAGCACAAGGTATTCTTCTTCATTGATGGTTTCTCAGGGTATAATCAGATCAATATGGAACCTGAAGACATGGAAAATATTACTTTTTATACACAGTGGGGCACTTTCTGCTACAAGGTTACACTTTTTGGGTTGAAGAATACCAGCGTAACATAACAGCGGGCTATGGTGGCTTTGTTCCATGATATGATTCATCACGATATAGAGGTCTATGTCAATAATTTGATAGCCATATCACAGACTAATGAAGAGCATCTGGACCATCTACATAAGTTGTTTGAGAGACTAAGGAAATATAAGCTGAGATTGAATCCGAACAAGTGCACCTTTGGGGTGAGATCCAGTAAACTCCTGGGTTTTGTTGTCAATGGTAAAGGAATTGAGGTTGATCCCGCCAAAGTCAAAGATATTAAAGAAATGCCTCCTCCCCATACCTAGAAGGAAGTCAGATGTTTCTTGGGACGAATGAACTATATTTCTAGATTTATCTCTCATTTGACTGCTACTTGTGAGCCGATCTTTAAGTTATTGAAGAAAGATGAGGTAGTGAAATGGAACGATGATTTCCATATAGCCTTTGAAAAAATCAAGGAGTACCTATAAGAGCTTCTAATTCTGATGCCACTAGTTGAAGGAAGACATCTGATCATGTATTTAATAGTGTTATAGAATTCAATGGGGTGTGTACTGGGGCAGCATGACGAGTCTGGTCGAAACAAGCATGCAATATACTACCTTAATAAAAAGTTTATCGACTGTGAAATAAGATACTCATTGCTCGAGAAAACTTGTTGTGTTTTGGCATGGGCTTCTCGCCGGCTAAGACAGTATATGTTGACTCATACTACCTTGTTGATCTCTAAAATGGATCCTATCAAATATATATTCGAGAAACCCACTCTCTCTAGAAGGATATCCATATGGAAAATGGTCTTAACAGTATACTACATTCAGTACACCACTCAGAAAGCAATTAAAGGAAGTGTACTAACAGATCATTTGGCGCATCAAGCTGTAGATGACTACCAATCTATGAATTTTGAGTTCTTGGATGAGAACATCATGATAGTTACAGATTGTGAAGAGCCTAGACGGTATGAAGGACCCAAGTCAGGATCTTGATGGACTATGGTTTTCAACGGAGCCTCTAATGCACTTGGCAACAGAATTGGTGTTATAATCATCTCTCCCCAGGGTTTCTATACACCCTTTCTTTCCAAACTATGCTTTGATTGTACCAACAATATGGTTGAATACGAAGTGTGCATAATGGGTATCAAAGTTGCTATTGATCTGAGAATCAAGTTCTTGAGTGTATACGGAGACTCAGCCCTGGTAATTAGTCATATTAAGGGAGAATGGGATACTAAGCACCAGAATCTCATTTTGTATCGAGAGCATGTGTTGACTTTAATTCCGTATTTCAAGGAGATCACTTTTGAGCACATACCAAGAGAAGAGAATCAGTTGGAAAACGCATTAGCAATGATTTTGTTTATGTTTAAAGTCATATGGGATAATGAGGCTCCCAAAATTACCATTGAAAGGCTAGACGAACCCGCACACTACTAAGAAGTTGACACTGCCGGAGTATGAGAGAAGCCTTGGTTTCATGAAGTGAAAGGATATCTTGAGGCTCAAAAGTATCCTGAAGGAGCATCTATCAACGACAAGAAATTCATACAGAGGTTCTCAGCTAAATTCTTCTTGAGCAACAAAATTTTGTATAGGCGCAACCATGATTCGACTCTGCTCCGTTGTGTGGACAAGAAGGAGGCGGAGAAGATTATGGAAGATATGCATGAAAGTATCTTTGGTACTCATTCTAGTGGACATACTATGGCTAAGAAAATTCTGAGAGCGGGTTACTATTGGCCGACTATGGAAACTTACTGTCATCACCACTCAAGAACTTGTCACAAGTGCCAGATCTATGCTGATTAAGTACACGTACCTCCAGTTCCATTAAATGTCTTGACTTCTCCTTGACCATTTGCAATGTGGGGCATTGATATGATCGGAGAAATAAAACCTATTGCTTCCAATGGGCATCGTTCCATTCTAGTTGCCATTGATAATTTAACCAAATGGGTTGAAGCAGCCTCGTTTGCCTCTGTTACTAAGAATGTGGTCGCCTGATTCATTAAACACAACCTTATATGTCAGTAAGGAATCCCCGAAAGGATTATCATAGATAATGGTACCAACCTCAATAATACTATGATCACGGAACTCTGCAAGCAGTTCAAGATCAAGCACCACAATTCTTCTCCATATCGACGAAAGATGAATGGCACAGTGGAAGCCGCCAACAAAAACATTAAGAATATTGTGTAGAAAATGGTTATGGCCTACAAAGATTGGCACGAGTTGTTACCCTTTGGTCTTCCTGGTTATCTCACTTCAGCTTGGACATCAACTGAAACCCCATTCTCTTTGGTCTATGGTAGAAGGTTGTCTTACCTGTCGAAGTTTAGATTCCTTCCTTAAGAATTATGAAGGATGCATACTTCGACGAAGACGAGTGGATTCAGACTAGGATGCATCAGTTGAATTTGATTGATGAGAAGAGGCTTGTGGCTCTTTGTCACAGTCATATGTATCAAAAGCGTATGATCAAAGCCTTTAATAAGAAAGTCAAGCATCAAGTATATCAGGCTGGTGACTTGGTAATAAAGAGCATCATTCTACCGCAAGGTGATCCTAGGGGAAAATGGACCCCCACCTACGAAGGGCCATTTGTGATCAAGAAGATATTTTAAGGAGGTTCCATGATACTTACCACCATGGACGATGAAGACCTCCCACACTCTATGAACGCGAACATAGTAAAAAGATACTACACATAAAAAATGAACCACTAGGTTGAATGGCCTAGGCAAAAATAAGGGCATCTCATCAAACCAAAAGGGTTCGGGCAAAAAAATAGGGTTATATATATATATATATATATATATATATATATATATATATATATATATATATATATATATATATATATATATATATATATATATATATATATATATATATATATATATATATATATATATATATATATATATATATATATATATATATATATATATATATATATATATATATATATATAAGACTATACACCCGGCAAGTCGAAAACCTGAAAAGGCGGCTTGGGCAATAAAGGGTATCCCGGTATACTGAAAACCCGAAAGGGCGGTCCAGGAAAAAAATAGGGATTAAAGTGTATGATTATGTCTTGTCGGATCACTTACAGCTTTATTAACAATGTCAAGTTTGAATGGTATAATCAATTAAATCAAGTTCTTCCGACAAGCGAGGGATGAGACACTCGAAGATATAAGGGCAATAGCAGAGTTGGAACCCGACGAGATCATTTACACATAGCTATATGTTTTGTTTTTCACTTTGTACTCTCTTCACTTCACGAAGGTTTCCTCTTACTAGGATTTTCGTTTCTTTGTACAAAAAAACTGCCTATTTATAGGCACACTATCAATACAAATACAATTTCAAAGTTTAAATTTTGCTTTTCTTTTTCTGTTTTGTTTGCAAAAACGTCCAATCACTAAATTGAATGAACATATGCATATGAAAATGATTACTATTAACAAAATATGAATAAAAAAATAGGAATAAGTATTTACTTAAAACTATAGGAGACGGGATAATGTTCAAGTCGTCCATAAATCCCCTCAGAGCAATCCCTAGTAAAATTGCCCCACAGAGCATTTCCCATAACAAAGCCCCCTACGGGATCAGCTTTGTAAGTTCATCTTCAACAAAGACATATTCCCCACAAGCCTGAAATACTTTAACCATACTCACCAGCAGATCCTCCTAGCGGACAAAGGAGTATAATATTTCCCCCGGCAATGTCAGCAACCTACAGGATTCCAATATTTAGTAGCACAACTCATGGGAATTCTCTTCCCCAACTGAGTTTATTTCTCCAACCAGATTCAATCCTCTACAGATTTCTCTTCTCTACCAGGGCTCATGTCCCCAGCAGAACATATTCCTCTAGCAGGTTTATTTCCTCAACAGAGTGTTTCTCTAGCAGGGTTTATTTCCCCAATAGGTTTTATCTCCCCAGCAAAATTCAATCTCCCCAGCTTAAGTCTATCCCTTCGACTACTGTAAATCACTGGAAAAAATTCTCTCTCTAGCAAAGGGTATCCCAGACCACTATCCCCAGTGAGTTGCTATGAAATCTGAAACCGGAGCAGATATCAGTTAATCTTATTCTTCCCAGACAAGTCGACATCCATATCAGAAACTCAGTTAGATAACACCTCGAAGGTTATCCATTTCTTTCATCCCCAGACAGGGTATATGATAATTAAACACCCCAGTAGAGCGATGAATAGACAATTTCCTTGAGCTCTTCTCCCCAAACAGAAATCAAAATTCCTCGACGGAGTTTCCTCAACAGCAAAGAGGAATCCCCAATAGATCGAAGATTCATATTCATCATCCCCAGCAATAATCAGGGATTTATTTTCCCAGTCAAAGATATTTTATAAATCTACCAATACACTTTAATGAAATCTCACATTCATGCATCATTTATCATAGCATATGCCTACGAAACGCATTAGCACATTTATCATTTATTTCAAGAGTATCACTATGCAATGCATTACATACATCACTGTGTTGCATAAAACTAACTTTGTCTTTTCCGGTTAAATTCGCAAACAAATAATTATTTCCATCAGAGACTAAATCTGACAATTAGCTACTTATACATTTTCCCCAGAAGGTCATTCTGAAAGATATCTCTTCTAGGTGAAGTCGGACGTAGACATATTCTAGTAGATCATTCAGAGAAAGTCAACAGTAGATTTATTTCTGATACACTTTTTGGAAAAAGTCAGATGTAGACTCTTTTCAGTATCTCTTCTTGTTGAAGTCGGGCGTAGACATCTTCTAGTTTGGATGAAATCAGGCGTAGATTTCCTTCTGATACTCTTTTGGAAAAAGTCGGGCGTAGATTCTTTTCGGTACCTCTTCTATTTGAAGTCGGGCATAGACATCTTCTAGTGCATCACTTGGATGAAATCAAGCGTAGATTTCTTTCTGATATTCCTCTTGGAGAAAGTCAGGCGTAAACTCTTTCCGGTACCTCTTCTAGTTGAAGTCGAGCGTAGACATCTTCTAGTTCAGATGAAATCAGACGTAGATTTCCTTCTGATACTCTCTTAGGAAAAATTCATGCGTAGACTCATTCTGATACACTTTCTGGTTGAAGTCGGGCGTAGACATCCTCCGGTTCGGATAAAATCAAGCGTAGATTCGTTTTGAAATTCTTTTTGGACAAGGTCTGGCGTAGAATCGTTCCAACATATCTTCTAGACAAAGTCGAGGGTAAACTCATTCTAGTAAATCATTCAGATGAAACTCAAGCTTATATTCACTCTGATATTCTTTTGGACAAAGTCGAATATTGACTCATTCCAAATACATCTTTTAAGACAAAGTCAGTCATAGACTTATTCTAATATTCATATCAATAATTACTCTGGATGGCTTCTATAAGCCCATCTCCGATGACATCCTATCAGTCTCCAAATGGCATCTTTAAGCCCATTTCCGGTATAATCAACCAACAATATTACTTCGTGCACAGGAAACTGCAAATTTCTGGGCACTTAAGTGTTCAATCATCTTCCACCTTCAGATCATGAATAACGGACATGTCAATCTAACTCTTCAGGTTTAAGAAGATTGAACAGGGGCAGCTGTTGTACCCCAAAATTTTCCCTTCCACTTTCCTTCAAGACATTCTCATGAGATCCTCATTTGCTCAAGGTAGCTCAAGAATTTGATTAGACAAATTATCCTCCTAAGAAATGGGTCCACAACTAGGGTTTTATGTTTCACAATGAATATTGGGTTCTCAAGGACTCATTTGGTTTTTACGATTATCCATATGTATTCAAGAATGCTCATGTCAAGTTTTAAGTCTTGCATCACAGGTTTGCTCAGTCAATGGCTCAAATGATGGAAAATCAACTATATTGGGTAAAAATTCAATTGTGGTCAACATACAGTCAAACTTCAAGATTTTTGGTCAACATCAACATTTTGAATTGATATTCATCATTTGCTCAAGGGTTGATCATGATTCCTCAAGAAAATCCCTTAAATCATCAAAAGTCAAAAGTTGCCAAATTAGGGTTTCTTAAGGAGAAGTCAATTGAACTTTGACCAAGCATAACTTTCACATGCTTCATCAGTTTTCCCCAACAAATTCTCATTTTAAAGGAAATCCAATTCTCTACAACTTTGTATCTCTAGGATCAATTATAAAAAGTGCATCATTTGAGAGATATAAGCCAATACATTATAGGTCATTTCAAAAGTAAAAAAAAAAAGACACTTTTTGTAAAGGCAACTTACATCAAGATAAAGTCTTCAAAAGAAAAAATGATCAACATAGAGGTTGTAAGTTGGGAAATTTTGAGAATTTTTTTATCAAAAGCATAAATATTGAGTGAGTTATGGCCATTGCAAGTTGGGAAATTTTGAGGAAATGGATGAACTTCAAAGTGAGAAAGCTTGATATTTTAGACTATTGGGCCATGGTTTTGAGGTCCAAACATGTTTATGCCTTCCATACACCTCAAAATTCATTCTCACACCTTTGGCCCTGTTTTATTTTATTTATTTATAATTATTTTTTATTTAATTCATTAATAATACAAAATAATAAGATAAAAATCATATCTTTTTGTACAAGAGTCCAAACCCATTTGTTTTTGCCCTAAAAATCCTCTATATATTCAGACCTCAAGGCAAGAACAAGAACACGAAATCCTTGCACCACAAAATTATCAAAATTTTCCAAATATTTTCAAGAACCCTAAGTTCTCAAACCCTACTCTCCAACATGTTTCAATCGGTGATGAGCCTTCCACTAGCCTCTTGAGACTCCCAGGAAGCCATTCCAATCGTTCTTGAAGCCTGAAGCCTCCCAAAAAGTATTCCTCAAGAGCATCGGTTGGGTAGTATTTCAAAACTTTGAATTCTTACTTGTTGCATTTGTTTACTGATTCTCTTGGTTCATGTGTGTTTACAATGGTGCTTAGTACATATTACAATCATTACACGGGATCCATGACGTCCAAATCATAAGTTACCATTATGGACCAAATTAGAGTTTTTCCTTCGAAGCGCGTGATCCAAGCATTTTCATCAAAACTAAGCCCATATTTGAATTCAAGACCCTCGATTTAGGGGGTATGGTCTTCTTTAATCATTAACATGCCTTGTTTTGTAGGATATGGAAATATGTTGACCAGAAAAGACTAACGGAGCTAGGGCTCCGGTGCTTCTCCGGCTAATGTATTTTGTTTTCTATTATATTTTTATTGATTAATTATATGAACGGATAAAACAGCCACCCTAGTGGCAGTTCGAGCCTGCCTTTTGGCACTTTTTTTCATATTTCTCATATGTTTTACAGGTTAATGATAAAACACGTTGAGTGCGCATCCTTGCATAGGCGCGCGCCTGGCTCAGTTGGCAAGCATGCTGCTTGGAGATGTAGGGGGCGTGGGTTCAACACCCACCCTGATATTATTTTTTTTCTCTATTTCCTACTAACCTTATTTTCTTTTTTTAACCCTAATTTTTTTATAAACCCTAATTTTTTTTTTTAATCAACATTAAAATAAATTAGATTTAGTTTTCTTTCTCATAAATTAACTTTGAATTTTTTTATTTATTAAAATTACTTAGGATTATTAATCTCGATTAATTTAATTACTTAATTTTTTAGATTAATTAAAATCAACCTAGACTTTAGGGTAGTATTAATTTAATCACTTAACATTTTTAATTAATTAGGTTTTAGGTAAAATCATCAATCATTTTTCAAACAATTTCTCCGTTTCTTTTCTTTTTTACTGTATCGCGCGCTTGATTATTTTCACATTAATTTTTCTATTATGTAACTACTATGGAATGTAATAGTTAAACTAGGGTTTTATTTGCTTTCTATTTTCCCCCAATTTTCTATGGTTTTGTACCCCCTTCCCCGAAGCTTTGTAATAGCGTAGGACATTTATTTTCTACTTTACCGCTTTCCTTATTATTGTATAGTAATTAGGGTTTGCGTGGAAAGATAAAAACCTGACGATAGAAAACCCTAATCTTCAAGATAAAGAAACTGAACTCAATCACTACTCACACACTCACCTCTAGGATAACCCCGCTTGTTGCCTTAGAATAAACAGTCATGTCCCTCGAACGTGGGAACGCTTTAGCAAAGTCCCTCTGAATCAAAACATCATAGTCCCTCGATGACCTTTCGATGCTACTATCCGTAAACGATCTTAGTCCCTTACGAAAATTGCTAAAGAGTCCTTACAACTGCCTTCGATGATTATACGATGACCCACGCTTGTCCCTTCACATCCAAAGATAGGGCTTCCTACTAACTAATGGTAGGATAGTAATATCTAAGGAGGAGGAAAATAACACTAAAGATCTTTGAGTAGGTAGATAGCTCGTAATCGCTTGCTCATAAAAAAATTCTTTTTCATAAAAACTTTTCAGAAACATTTTTAAAAACCAACACTTTGTACACATTCTCAACTGATACGAGAATCATCACAAAGTTTCCGCACTTAGCCATTTTTAAAAATATTTTCAAACAAGAACACAAAGAATTTTTCCAAACAAAAGTGAGCTAAGCGATTTAGAGCCCGTAGATAACTATGGATTAAAAGGGTGCTAACACCTTCCATTTTCATAACCTGCCCCCCGAACTCAGAAAATTCTCGAAGGTATTTCCTAATATTTTCACCCTTTCCTTATTGGATAAAATAAAAGTCGATGGCGACTCTAGCTATCTGCAACATTTGCGATAAAATTCAAACCAAGTCAGTTCTCCCACCGTATTACATGTACGATCGTGAAAGAAGTGTAAGAGTGTAGCAGAGCTAGGGCATGAGGAAACAAGAGGGTTTACATAGAAAACAAAGAGGAAGATCACTTGTTAGGAAAATCTAAGGTAAAGGGGTGATCATTGTTATTATAATTGATATGGGGTTTAGATGTATGTAGATTGTTTGGTGTTTTGTGATGAATTGATAATATGATGAATCTATGATGAAATTGGTGAATAAATGATGTTGATAATACCATGATTTGATGTATGTAGTGCATACTGTGATGTGTTGTGAAAGCTTTAAATATTTGAGCTTTAAATATTTGACTAATTTTGGTAAAACAAGATGCTGAACAAGATGTTAAAATATGTGAAGAACAACATGTCGAACAAGATGTGCTACCATAAAGACTCGACATCTTGGACTGCTACATCTGGATTTTGGTAAATCTTTTCCAAGATTTAAGGGGCGCTTTAACAGTGGATCAAGGAATATATTTAATAGAAGATTCGAAGCCCATGGACAAATGAAGACTATAAAAGGAAGGCTTAGACCTACGGCTTGTGAACAAATCCTTGTGGAACACATTATGAAAGATAAGGGTTTAGTATTTTGAGAGTCATATAGTTTCTTATATTGTAAGTCACCCTTTGTATCGATTTGATGCATCAGGGTAGACATAGTTGTGTATGAAGATTCAAAAGCCTTTAGGTAATGAAGTGTGTATTATTCTTGGATGAAGCTTTGAAGAAAATATAAGTATGTTTACTAGTCAAGAGTCTTGGCTGAACTTTATTTGAAAGGGTGTCTTTCAAGTAGTTTGATGCAGTCAGTAGAGGTTGTGATTGTTAGATATCACAAAGGTGATTTAGGGAGTGAGATGGGTTTATCTTATCTTATATGGGGTTCTGAGATAAATATTTTGTTGGGTAGTGATTAGGTAAAACAGATTTTGTTTACCTGTAAACCTGATGTTGTTTACATAAAATAATACTACTGACAATAGAATCTTATTCTTGGCTTGGTAGCCCCCAGAGTAGGTGTTATTGTGCACTGAACTGGGTCATCATATCTTTGTGTTATTATCATTCTGCATTGTTCAGTTTTGTTTCTTGATTGATTAAAATTTCATATAAGATGTTGGAAAACTTGTCATGACGCTATTCTAATATGTATCATATTAGTATGCTTTATCTAATCCAGGTGTTGTTTCATAGAGATCTCTATCTCAACATATGTTAGTATATTGTTATTTCTATACCGGAATTTCAATTGGTGTCAGAGCAGAGGCAGCTTGTTCTGTTCTGGGTGAGATCCATGGAAGATACTTTATGGTACACTGGACTTGAAGGAGAAAAGTGTTGGTCAGAGCTATTGATATAGTTTTGGTGTTACTTGTGAGGCGTATGACTCGTCTACTACATGTGCCTATGATGTGTGAACCTATGATGTTCAGGTTGGTTTGTATTCTGGTGTGTTGTGTTTTCTTTGCTTGGAGAGGAGAATGAATTAGGTATGATACAGAAAGTAGTGTCTATATACCCTACTCACTAACTGTTGATTGATGTTTGAGGAATTTTCTACTGCATGATGTCCTATAAAACGCTTTTGACATCTTTCCTGGATCCTGTTGAGTATGTGATTTATTTCGCTACATATATCTCTGGTGTGTGGTTTAAGGAAGATCTACTTTTGAAAAAATTTGAGATGTTCCTTGTCTAGAGATGTGATAAAGATGTGTATTTTGGTCAAAGCCTCTTGAGTCTCTCTCAAAACACTCCAAGATCTCATCTAAGATATAGATGTCTAACTTATCATATCCCGGATGAATGATGTAAGATGGTGCTTGTGTCTCTAAAAGTACAAGACCAGTTGGGAGAAAGATAAAGAGAAGAGGTTTTGTTGATTCATTCACTCTCTGATCCATGATTGGCAAATACTCTTATCACGTATAAAGTAGCCAAAGATACTTCATATTTTTCTCAAGTCCACTCATAATAGGAACTTCTATATGTGAAAAGAGCTCAGAAGAGAGAATAATCAAGATGAAGATACTCTGGGAGTGATAAACCTCTAGAGAATGAAAGAGAAATTTATTTTTATTCCTGGAAAACATGACTTCTGATTCTTTTAGGATACACTTCATCTCAAGGAAGGTTGATAGGTTTGTCCAGATAATTTAGCAAGAGAATGTCATGTTAGTTAAGGGCAAGTTAGGTCAAGATTTTCTGCCTTGATGTCTTGATATTGTTCTTGACAAGGGAGAGATTACATGTCATGTGTTATTTTAGTATCGACATCCTCTAGATAGTGTGTATGGTTATCTGAACAAGGATTTAAAATCAATTGATATTTGTGACCTCCACAAGTATTTAATTGCTTATCCTGGAATCAACATTCAAGAGATCTGAAGTTTAGATGCTACAATGGGATGCAACATCATTAGTTGAGAGATCTCAAGAACTTGTCCTATGGATCTGAAGAATACCTGTCAAGTGAGAACCCAGTGAAGATGGATACAAGTGTATGTTATCCTTGGCATAAGTATCGTTTGTGAGGTCCTCAAAAGATACCTAATCACTATTTAATGAAGATGTTAATATATGAGAAGACATCATCATTCTGATGAATATCCTCAGATCAGTTTATTTATGATCTAATCTATAAGATCATGTGAGTCAGGCCCCTGCTTGTGAGGGTGTTTGTAGTATTCTTCTGAAGACGTGTCGAAGATTTATCGATTAAGATTTAGGATTTGGAGGCTAATATCAAAGGTCGAGGACATGTGCTCATATAACTTGAAGATTGGTAATGTTAAGCTGGATGAAGGATGTCTACTAAAACTTGATCAAGTCTATTAGAACATGGAACTCCAACTCCGTTGAAAAGGAATATAAGGTGGGATGTGATTTGAAAGTTTTAAGATCTTCAAGACTATATCACGCAATATAGATTTCATCAGACAACTAGTTAAGCCATTGACGTTCTTACATCAGGTTGAACATTTGGATGTTTTCTCCAAAAATGTTGTTTGAAGTGAAGCTGGATCTTCTTGGAATAGGATGATCTTCCGTCGAGAGTTTGACTCATGACTGTTGTACCCCAAAATTTTCCCTCTCATTTCTTAAGGCATTTCTCACAAGGATTCTCAAGGTGCAAGCTTGCACAAGTACAATTGGACTTTCCAGTATCAAGTTAAAAGGAAACTGTCAAAAATAGGGGGAAAACAGATAAAAATAACATTTTAACAAATTTGGAGAAAAACAAGTGTTCTTCGATTCAGCTCCTTCGATTGGCCTTTTGGCCTCTTTCGATGAAAACTTGGCTTGCATCCTTCGACTGGGCGTGGGCCTCTGGCACGTTGGCTTGGATTCACAAGGCACAAAGCCTCCTATAGTCTCCTTCTATTCAAAGGAAAAAGGCTCCCTTTTGGTATCCTTCGATTTTACTTTTTACCTCCTATATGCCTCTTTCGAATCTGGACATTTTGGCCTCCTGCATGCACCCTTCGTTTGGGCACATGAATCCTTCAGTACAAACTACTGGTCACACCTTTCGTTTGGGCATATTGGTTCTCTTCATGCAAGCTTCGTTTGAATATAGATCTTTTGCATGTTAGCATTAAGTCACAAAGTAGGGACCCCCTATGTACACTCCATCGTTTGGCCACTTGAAACTTTGGGCAGCCAAGTCTTGGACTGGACAAAACCATCTTCACAAGGTTTCCTTACATCCTGTTACCCTTCAAATTAGCATCTTTGAATATAACTCTGGGCATCCCATTCGAAGGATATGCTTGATAGTCCATTTGAAGGATTTATAAGCCCACTTTAAGGCAGTTTTTGGTGACCCATCTAAGGGTCACACTTTTGGCTCCTTCGAAGGATGCAAAAAAGTGACTCAATCGAAAGGCACTTGTAAGAGGAAAATCAAATAGTTTTTGTAGGAGAAGAGTTTGGTCGAAGAAGGGTCAAAATTAAAAGATGATATTCAAAGATGCTTGCTGCCAAATTTAGGCATGGTACGCTGGCCAAGATTGCTGCACAGCAGTCCTGAAACACTTCCCCCTTCTTACACCAAAATAGCATACAAGGCACTGTCTCTCGAAAGCTACAAGGAACAGGTTACTCAATTTGTTCAAACCTTTTGTTTTCCCTCCAAAAGTTTTAGGCAGCCTTGCCTATAAGTAAGAGGCCCTAACACATGTTTTAGGAGGACTTTTTGGCCATAGGAATGAATCTCCAAAGTTTTCTCAAACACAATAAATTTCTCAAACACTTAAACATTTGTGAAAACACAAACCCAGAATCCCAAACACTTGTCTTCTTCGAATCGGAAGATTCCTTACATCTTATTACTCTTCAAATCCAGCAAGAAAAACATTTCATTTTTTTGTCTCTTTCGAATCCATCAGTAGAGATGCTAGCTTCGCTCCTTATCTTCGAATCTAGGCACATTCCAGTCAACCACATAAAGGCCCAACACACGTTCCAGCCTCCAGCAAGGTAAGTTTTTCCAAACCTTGAGCTTTTCGTTTCTTGTATAACATGTAAATAAGCTTTTCTTTCGTTTCAAGCAGGTACATACCATTGTTCTTTTTGTTTCCACCCTTTTAATATGTTTTCAAAGCTAAGCCTTTCGTTTTGCTTCTTGTTTACCTAAACATGCATTAAGTATTAAACTAGTTGTAAGGCAATGCTAGCATGGCCTTAGGCGATGTTGCTATTTAAAAACTCAAACGAAAGAAACAGGAAACAAGAGTATGAAACAAAGCCTCTGGCTTTCGCACTAACCTCCAGGTCAAATGAAAGAGGCAACAAGAAGGCACTCCATGATGACTTCCAGGTCCAGACGAAAAGCATGCCTACACTGATTCCAGGCCCAATCGAAAGGCACTCCCTCACGGCTTTCAACCCCCAGCCGAAGGAGGCAAAAAGGCAAATTGCATCTTGCACCGGTTCCGGGCCCAATCGAAAGGCACAACATGTTGACTCCCAGGCCTCAGTAGAAAGTCACACCTTCACCCCTTCAAGGCTAGATCTAAAGAAGCCAGAGAGAGCTGGATCGAAGGATGTTGTTGCATGGATCGAAAAGGCTTATTTTCCCTTCTTTATTTTATTTTTGTCTTTACATTTTCTTGCTATTCAATATGGTTGTAATAGTGTAGGATATTTATTTTTTTCATTTTTATTGCTTTATATAAATGTTAGTAATTAGGATGTATGGCAAGATAAAAACAACAAGTAGATAACCCATAATCAAAGACAAAATGCATGAAAATCAAACACACTATACACACATGCACCCCTAGGGTTAACTCCACTTGTTGCCTAAAAATGGTCATGTTATGCATGTGAGATGTCTTGATGTTGCACCTGTGATACGGTGGTAGAACCAGACTTTTTGAAATGCTGGTTTGCATTTTGCGTTTGTGTTCACAAAATGTTGCAGTAAGCAAGAGTCACCACCGACTTTTATTTTATCCAACTGGAAAGGAAAAAAGCACAGAAAAACTCCCTTTTCGAGATTTTGAGTACGGGGGGTAGATTATAGAAATGGAAGGTATTAGCACCCTTTCTATCCGTGGTTTTCCACGGGCTCTTAGGTACTTTCTCATCATTTTCAAAATTTGCTTGTGTGTGTTTGATTTGAAAAAAAAATTGTTTTACTTCGATTTAACCCTTGCTTCTGTCTTCAAGAGTGTTACGAAGTCGTTTTGAAAACTTTGTTTGAAAAAGTGTTTGGTGTGAAAAAAGTTTGTTTTGTTTGAGCATGTACTTAAGAACTAATCTACCTACTCGAAAAAGAGAATATTTATATTCTTGTTTCCTTTAGACAGCGCTATCCCACTATTAGTGAGTAGGTAGCACCGTCGTTAGAGTTTTAAAGGGTCAATTCGAAAGGGACGTACGATCACTAAAGCAATGCTAGGACGTCTTAGTAATAACCCTAATATCTTGAGATCAATATTCGAGGCAACAATATCCGAGGAAACCATTTCGAGGCAACTTTTCCGAACGGGACTTTGATCTTTGTTTAGACAAGAGAGCGACCACTAAAATACCCTATACTTAATGATCGTTTACCGAAGGCAACCGAAGTGGGAGTGTACCCTAGGAGTGCGCATGTGCGAGTAATTCAATTTCAAATTATTATCTTTGCACATTTAGGGTTTGCTAACCGTTTTAAAGTTAATCATACATTCTTGTCATGCAACCCTAATATTCATACATCTAACAGTTAATATTTTGCGGAATTTAAAGTGCGGAAAGTAAAGCTACGCTATTACAAGGCTTCCGGTATTAATTACATAGCCAAAAATAACCCGTCAAAACGATAAATGAAAAGGAGAAAAATCTTAATTAATCTATTACAACTTGTGAGCAATTACATTAATATGGTAAAAATAAATAAACGCGATGAATCAAGAACGAGAGAGAACTAGGGTTTTGGCCCCGTCTAACCTAATCGAAAAAGAAATTATTTTTGTTTTTTGATTATTATTTTTTTAGAAAAAGAAAATAGTTTTTAAATTAAATACAAATCTAATTAGTAATTAAATTAATTTAAAGAAAATAATTTACATGACCTATTTTTGTTTTTTTGGGTTTTTTTTAAGAAAAAGAAAATCAAATTTAAATTACACTAAAACCCTAATTTTGTAATTGTTTTTAATCTATTTACAAAATAATTAAAGTTCCCTTAAAATTAAATAAACTAATTAAATTAATTTTTGATTAAAAAATAAAACCTAAACCTAATTTAGGTGAAAATTATTTTTATGATTTTTTGATAAAAAGAATTAATTTTTGTGTTAGTAAAAATAATTTAATAAATTAAATAAGGAAAATATAAAGGAAAAGAGAATAGAAAATGGGCCTGTGGACAACAATTTGGAGGGTGCGGATAGCAAGTCTTGGGCCCAAAAGAAATTGATCCATGTTGACTTCCCAGATTCCCTGCTGCATGTTGACCAAGGCCTATGATGCTCCTTCATCTGATGGCCCTTAGATCTGGCCATCTGGAGATCCAATGGAGGAACCTTGAGGTTACACGGTGGACTTCTTATCTATGCATGCGCCTGATCATGTTAATCAAAATAATATGAAACATGGGGGACCTGGGATTCGAACCCAGGTCCTGTGACCTTTTCCAATGCCTCTTCACCAACTGAGTTACGCGCTTATGTTGTACATAGAATAACAACAATAGATAATATGTAATAATGCAAGTTAGTGGGGGGAAAAATAAAAAATGCGCTAGAATACAAATGAACCAATAAGATGGAGCCATGTAAGTCATCCCTGTCCTCTCTCCGTTGGTAAAAGGCACGGGCTTTTACCTACGGACATATGTCCGTAGCTACAACCCTTGCTTGTTTCAAAATCTCCCATGGGCATGAGAAATGGAGTTTAAGGCCATAAATCAAACCGTCTTGGCCTGCTGAGCATGATGGTGCCCTTCTTGAGGGCCAATTTTGCCTGCATAAAAAAGACCTAAAACGAGACCAAAAAACCTAGCAATGGCAGATTCCGATATAGCTTCCAAAAATGCAATTAAATGATATAGATAGCTTGCAAATGTGTTAGGGGTTCATAATATACCATTGAAACATGATGAATATGCAAGAATAACAAGATTCAGTTTTGGAAATAAGGGCAAACTGTGGGAGTCGTGGGGATGAATTCTGGGCACTAGCACACTTGCTTTCGATTGGTACAGCTTCCTTGCAATCCCAGGAAGTGAATGAGATGGCCAGGGAGCCTTGTAATTGCCTGGAGCTATGAAATCAGGTCAACACTTTTTGTGATTTTTTTCAAATTTGGTTCTGCCTTCTCACGTCTCCAAAGCCTGTGTTTTAGGTCTGCAAATGTTCACTATATACCAAGGATTGGATTAGGGTTAAAATTATGCTCCCAATCTTTATCCATTATGGCTTTTGATTTTGATTTGATTCACTTGAAAATCCTTCCAAAAATAGGCCAAAACCAATCTTTTTGTGCCCACCTATTCCTCGCACGAATTGATTCACTTGCTAGCTGGATATAGGACCTGAAATGTGCACAAGATCTTGAGGTTTCAATGATTTGGATTTTTTCATGATTTGTTTTGATTTAAATTGATTTAATTCAAATCAAAATCAAAATAAATATTAAAAATAAGATAAAGACAAGTGGAAAGATCTAGGGCTCGTGGACCATGCTACCAACTCAAAACAAGTGCAAAATATTGGGCCCATTTAACAAAAATTGCAATTTGAGGCATAGTTGACTTTTGACAATTTTGCAAAAAGGGTCAACTTCACCAATGCATAACTTCCTTAATTTTGACTCTTTGAAGGTGTTCTTGGACTTTTTAGAAAGCTTTGGATGTCCTCTTAGAAAACCTTTTGGTCTCATCTCAATTTGGTATTCCATATTCATGTATGAAGCTTTGACAAAAAGGTTTTTTGTTGACTTTTCAAAATGACCTATAATGTCCAAATTTATAACTTCTTGTGAGTGCATATTTTGAACTTGGGATATGAAGATGAATTGTAGGGCATTGCATCGTATTCAAAATGAGATTTGGATGGGTCATTTCTCATAAAGTATGAGAAAGTTATGCTTGGTCAAAGTTGAGTTGACTTTTCCTACAAAACCCTAATTTAGCAACTTTTGGTTCTTGATGAATTGTGAGCAATCCTTGATGAATCATGATCAAACCTTGATCAAATGATGAATAATACTTCAAAATCAGTATGTTGACCAAAAATCTTGAAGTTTGACTGTATGTGGGCCACAGTTGACTTTTGCCCTAGCATAGTCGATTTTTAGGCCTTTGAGCAATTGATTGAGCAAACTTTCTCTGCAAGGATTGAAACTTGACATGGATGATCTTGAGAACATATTAGGACAATGGTGAGCATTTGGGATCCCTTGGACTCAAGTATCTTAACGCAACATGAAACCCTAATTTGAGGTAGACTGCCTTAGGAGAGAGTTTGTCTGGTCAACCCTTGGACATCCTTGAGCAACTTGAGGAGCTTTCTTGAAATGTTTTGAGAAATATGGGAGGGAAAATTTTGGGGTACAACAGCTGCCCCTGTTCAATCTTCTTAAACTTACGGATGTAGATTGGCTTTTCTGCCTTTCGTGATCCGAGGGTGGAAGATGATTGAACACTAGAGTGCCCAGAAATTTTCACTCACATGAAGTGGTATTTGTCTTGTGATGTCGGGAATGGGCTTACAGATGCCATTTGGAAATGAATGACAGGAGATGGGCTTAAGGATTCCATCTGAAGGGGTGCCGATCATCTAAGAGATTCCTTAGTGAGAGTCTGTATACTTGTTGTTGAGGAAGACTATGCTGGGGAGTGCTGGTCTCTGTCTTGAGAGAAATAGAATTTTAGGAGCTTCGGTCGTCCGTTATTCTACTAGGGAATCGTCTCTTAGTCGAAGAGGTGAAAATGAACTACTATCTGGTTGTAATCCAGGCTTTATAGTGATAAGACCGACTATTATCTGGTCGTAATCCAGGCTTTACAATAACTTACTGGGGAGATGAGATTAAACTTGCTATCTGGTCGTAATCCAGGCTTCACAATATCTCGATTCTTATCTAGTCGTAATCCAGGCTTCAGAAAGAATTAAGTTGTTATCCGGTCGCATTCGGGCTTCAACTTGAACTTAGGGCACACTAATATCCGGTCGACTTCGGGCTTCTTAGTAATTGTCTAGGTAAACTATTACTCGGTCTAATTCCGAGCTTTGCAGTATCTTATATTGTTATCTGGTCATAATCCAAGCTTCAGTATCCTTGCCGCTATCTGGTCGTAATCCAGGCTTCACGGTGATTTATACCATTATCTGGTCGAATCCAGGCTTCATGGTGTCCTATACTGCTATCTGGTCGTAATCCAGGCTTCACAATACCTTACTTCTTATCTGGTCGTAATCCAGGCTTCGGAAGAAATCAAGTGGTTATCCGATCGCCTTCGGGCTTTCATTAGATTTTTAAGCCTACTAATATTCGGTCGAATTCGGGCTTCATAGTAATTAGTCGGGTAAACTACTATTTGGTCGTAATCCAAGCTTCACAGTGTCCCTCACTGTTATCTGGTCGTAATCCAGGCTTCAGTGCTTTTTACCGCTATCTGGTCATAATCCAGGCTTCACGATATCTCATACCATTATCTGGTCGAATCCAGGCTTCATGGTGTTTGGAGAAATCAAGATACTATTTGAGCGAATCCGGGCTTCATAACTTGTGTTAAAGATGTACCATTATCTGGTCGTAATCCAGGCTTCGCGGTGTCTTTGGCTGTTATCTGGTCGTAATCCAGGCTTCGCTGAAACTTGTATTGCTATCTGGTCATAATCTAGGCTTCACAATAACTTGCTGAGCTGTAATCCGGTCGTAATTTGGGCTTCATGGCTTGCTGGGGATTAAACTATCATCCGATCGAATCCGAGCTTCATATCTTAGAGATAAACCACTATCTGGTTGAATCCAGGCTTCGCAGTGTTTGATACTGTTATCCGGTCGTTCTCCGGGCTTCACAATATGATGTAGAAATCAAGATATTATCCGGTCGGATCCGGGCTTCATAGCTTGAGCTTTGTGAGAATTTGATTGTATCTTTCCTGAAAGGTAAAGAGTTAGTCATATGTAATGCATGATATGTATCAAGCAATGATGTTATCAAAATAAATGAGATTGTGTTGTGTGATGCGTATGCGCATGTCATGATGTATGGATATGCAATGCTTTTATGATGTTCTCTAGTTGGGGGAAAATAAATCCTGGATTGTTGCTGGAGCAAAAGAGTTATATTCTTCGTTCTCGCTGGGAATAACGACCGAAGATGATTGTGAGGATAATCTTGCTGGAGAATAAACTGATGAGAAAATGACTCTGTGGGGAAGAGATGCTTTGCTAGAGGATTTGTTTATTTGGAGGAATAACCTCGGTTGGGGATGAATTACCGCTGCTGGCGATAATGAAACCTGTTGGGGATTGAGTTTCTACTTGTGGAAGAAATAAACTCCACTGGGGATAATTTTCTAGTGCTGATGATAGATAAACTTTGCTTGGGGAGAATCATTGTTTCTAGATACCTTTTGCTCTGCGGGGAGTGAATGTACCTTTAATCGTATTCTCCAGCTAGGTCTATCCCTATACCTGGTGGACAGAGCAACCGTAAGGTTTGGACATTTCTTATTTGCCCCTGTTCCTGATATTACGAGTAATAGTCTTTTGTTTCACATGTAAATATTTATGAGCAACAATTATTGTCAAATGCATATATAAAAAATGAACATTGGACGTTCTTGCAAAACAAAACAGAAAAAGAAAAATAATTTGAAATTTCTTTGTGAAAATGAATTGTATTGATTTTGAAGTTGGCCCGTAAGTAGGCGTTTTTTTACAAGAGTCTGACGTCCTAGTAAGAGAACGCCGCCGAAAGAATAGAGTTTATACAATTTGTGTAAACAAAGAAAAAATAGCTATGTGAACAATCCCACTGGGTTCCAACTCTGCTATTGCCTTTAAATCTTCGAGAGTCTCATCACTTTGCTACTTGGTTGAAGGTAGATCATACTGATTGGTGTCGTCCGAGCTTGATAGTTGATATTGAAGTCTGGTTGCAAGATGATCCAACGAGACATAGTGTTACGCTTTAATCCCTATTTTTTTCCTGGACCGCCCTTTCGGGTTTTCAGTCCATCGAGATACCTTTTTTTGCCTAAGCCGCCTTTTCAGGTTTTCGACTTGTCGGGTGTACAGATTTTATCATTTTCATCCCTTACTTTTGCTCGAATCCTTTTGGTTCACCGGGAAGCCCTTATTTTTGCCTAGGCCAGTCAACCTAGAGGGTCTTTGATTATGCGTAGTATTTTTCACTATGTCTGCATTGACGGGGTGAGGAAGGTCGTCACCATCCATGGTGGTTAGAATCATAGCTCCTCCTGAGAAAATGTTCTTAACCACAAATGGCCCTTCATACGTCTGGGTCCATTTTACCCTAGGATCACCTTGTGGCAGTATGATACGCTTGATCACCAGATCCCCAACTTTATATTCTTGTCGTCTGACTTTCTTGTTAAATGCTTTGATCATTCGTTTTTGGTACGTATGACCATGACAAATAGCAGTAAGTATGTTTTCATCGATTAAGTTCAGCTGATCAAGTCGGGTCTGGATCCAATCGTCTTTTCCTAGACCTTCATCCTTCATGATTTGAAGAGAGGGTATCTGGACATCAATGGGCAAGACTGCCTCCAAGCCATACACCAAAGAGTAGGGTGTTGCCCCTGTTGAAGTCCGCGCTGAGGTTCGGTACCTATGAAGAGCAAACGGTAGCATCTCGTGCCAATCTTTGTATGTCACCGTCATCTTCTGCACAATCTTCTTGATGTTCTTATTTGCCGCTTCAACAGCCCCATTCATCTTCGGCCCGTAGGGAGAAGAGTTGTGATGCTGTATCTTGAATTGCTTGCAGAGCTCGAAGATCATCGTATTGTTGAGATTTGTACCATTGTCCGTAATGATCCTCTCTGGTACACCATAGCGACATATCAGATTATGTCGGATTAACTGTGCCACGATGTTCTTGGTTACTGTAGAAAAGGAAGTTGCCTCTACCCACTTCGTGAAGTAATCAATTGCTACCAGGATGAACTGATGCCCGTTGGACGCAGTAGGTCTGATCTCGCCTATCATATCGATACCCCACATTGCAAAAGGCGAAGGAGCTGTCAAGACATTCAGAGGAACTGGAGGTATATGCACCTTATCAGCATAGACTTGGCACTTGTGACAGGTCTGAGAGTGCTGATAACAATCGGCTTCCATGGTAGACCAGTAATATCCTTCCCGTAGGATTTTCTTTGCCATGATATATCCACTGGAATGAGTCCCGTAATTACCTTCATGTAACTCTGCCATAATCCTTTCTGCCTCGTTCTTGTCCACACATTGCAGTAAGGTTGCGTCATGGTTATGCTTGTAAAGGATACCATTGCTGATGAAGAACTTCGCCACGAGCCTCCTCAGAAACTTCTTATCATTAACAGATGCACCCTCGGGGTACTCCTGAGCCTCAAGATACCTCTTTACCTCGTGGAACCAGGGTTTATCTGCTACCTATTCAGTCTCGATGTCACAGCAATGTGCGGGTTCGTCCAACCTTTCAATGGTAATCTGGGGAGCTTCATTGTCCCAGCTGACCTTAAACATAGAAGACATGGTAGCTAGCGCGTCCGCTAACTGATTCTCCTCCCTGGGGAAATGTTCAAAGGTTATCTCCTCGAAGTGTGGGAGCAACGTTAATACATACTCTTTGTAAGGAATAAGATTTGGATGTTTTGTATCCCACTCGCCTTTGATCTGACTGATCACTAGAGTGGAATCTCTGAATACACTCAAGAATTTAATCCTCAGGTCAATAGCTTCTCGAAGGCCCATGATGCACGCTTCATACTCCGCCATATTATTGGTGCAGTTAAAACATAATCGGGCGGTGAACGGAGTATGACAGCCTTCAGGAGATATGATCACGGCGCCAATGCCATTACCCAAAGCATTTGAATCTCCATCAAAATACATAGACCATCGGGATCCTTCATCCGGTCCAGGTTCTTCACAGTCGGTCACCAACATGATATTCTCATCCGGAAACTCGAAATTCATAGACTGGTAAGCATCCATGGCCTGATGCGCTAAATGATCTGCCAACACACTCCCCTTGATTTCTTTTTGGGTTGTGTATTGGATGTCATACTCGGTTAAGATCATCTGCTATCTTTCTATTCTTCCGGACAAGGCAGGCTTTTCGAAGATATACTTGATTGGATCCATTTTTGATATCAATAGGGTAGTGTCAGTCAACATATATTGTCTCAGCCGGCGAGCAGCCCATGCCAAAGTGCAACAAGTTTTCTTGAGCAGTGAGTATCGGGTCTCACAGTCGGTAAACTTTTTGCTAAGGTAATAAATAGCATGCTCTTTTCGGCCAGACTCGTCATGCTGCCCCATCACACACCCCATTGAATTGTCGAGTACTATCAAGTATAAGATCAAAGGTCTCCCTTCAACTGGAGGTATCAGAATAGGTGGCTCTTAGAGATATTCTTTGATCCTTTCGAAAGTGGTCTGACATTCATCATTCCATTTTACCACTTGATCCTTCTTCAACAGCTTGAAGATTGGCTCACAAGTAGCAGTCAGATGTGAAATGAATCGGGCAATGTAGTTCAGAAGTCCCAAAAAGCCTCTGACTTCTTTTTCAGTTCGGGGAGCCGGCATTTCCTGCACAGCCTTCACCTTTGCAGGATCCACTTGAATTCCTTTATCACTAACGAAGAAACCCAACAGCTTACCAGACCTTACCCCGAAGGTGCACTTGTTCGGGTTTAACCTCAGCTTGTACATTTTTAACCTGTCAAATAGCTTCTGGAGATGGTCAAGATGTTCTTTTTCAGTCTGGGACCTTGCAATCATGTTGTCAACATATACCTCAATCTCATGGTGAATCATGTCATGGAACAAAGCGACCATGACGCGTTGATACGTTGCCCCAACATTCTCCAATCCGAACGGCATCACTTTGTAGAAAAAGGTACCCCACTGCGTAATGAAAGTTATCTTCTCCATATCCTCAGGAGCCATCTTAATCTGATTGTAACTAGAAAAACCATCCATAAAGGAGAAGATCTTATGCTGCGCGGTGTTGTCGACCAGAACGTCGATGTGAGGGAGTGGGAAATCATCCTTGGGGCTTGCCCTATTCAGATGCCTATAGTCCACACACATTTGTACCTTACTGTTGTACCCCAAAATTTTCCCTCCCATTTCATCAATATTTTCTCACCACTAGACCCTTGGAGTTCAAGAACAAGTTAGGATTTGCTCTGCTCAAAACTCCTCCTTGCACTGTTGACCCAAATTAGGGTTTGAGTTTGCACAAAGATGTTTTGACCTGAAATGCCCAAAATTACTTTCATGCTTCATGTTGGACTCACAAGTTTATCCATACCAAGTTTCAAGCCTTGATTCCAATCTTTGCCCAGTCAGTTGGACAGTTGACCTAGAAATTAGCTGTATTGGGGAAAAAGTCAACTGTGGTCAATTGACAGTCAAACCTCATGATTTTTGACCCACATCAACATTATGAACTCATATGGACCATTTGATCAAGTTTGGATCACAATTCCACAAGAAATTTGATCAGATCACCAAAAGGGCAAAATGGTCATTTTTAGGGTTTTGACTGCACAAAGGCAATTTTTGACTGTTTGACCTGGCCAATGGCAAACCAAGCTCACATATGGACTCAAGGACCCAATGGCATTGTCTTGACATGTTCAACAAATTCAAAAGATCCCAAATGCACAAGATTGACAGATGAATTTTCCAATCAACTGATCAAAATTTGACTGTATACTGAAAAGTCAAACTTTGACTTTTTGGTCAAAATCAAGTGCCAAGATTTATTTTTCATCAAGACATGTCAAATTATGAAACTTATTCATCAAGAAACCAAAAATTACAAATTAGGGTTTGAAATGAAGAAATTTCATAATTTAGAAATTTTCCAAGTTATGAAATTTCCTAATTTTTTCCTAAATTTGTCCCATTTTTTCATCAAGATACAAATGGATTCAAGCAAAACTCAAAACATGAAAGTTGTAGTCCATTGCAAAATCTACAACTTTGATTCATAAAGTTTTCTCAAAATAAGCTTGTAGCTCAAGTTATAATTTTTGGAATAGGGGTGCAAAACATTCTTAACTTAGAAATTTTTTTGACCTATTTTAGGCAGGATTTTTGCCCAACTTCATGGCCACTTTTCACATGCTTCCACTTTGAATCTCAACTTGCATTACAAAGATGGATTGTAGTACACATTCTAAGCTTTCCAAATTGTCCAAGAACTCATCAAACACCCTTGTGGTTAGGGAGTTTCGAATTTGTCAAGATGGGCAAAAGTCACTTTGTTCATGGCCAAATTCATGTTCATAACACTTTGCATTTTTCAAGTCAGCTTGCACAAGCTATGTTATAGGCCTCTAATCCCATTCTTACTCAATAATTTAATGCTTATCCTTTGTGTTCATGTCTTGTTTGGTGTATTTAACCATTACATACAAGATTAGGCCATAAATGGATAAAGCATTTTTGCCATTTTGGAAAAGAAGCACTTTATGTCAAAAGCAAATCAAAGAAGTACCAAAGCAGATCTTTGGGCACAAGATTCATGAAAAAATTATACTGATCAAGAGTGATTTATGCAGCATAGATTGAGGGTAGTAGGGGCCTGCATTATCAATACACACTTCCTTACTTATCAAAGAAGTAACTTGGCAAAAATGATCCAACATTCACTTCCTGCAAGCAAGAGCTAAAACCAACTTTGTGAACACACTTCATACTCCCTAACTACCCTGAAACACGACCAAACCATCTCTCAAACCTCCATATGCAGAAAAACACAATTTTGTGGCAAAACAGGGCATAGGCTGCAACTTGAATCCCACAGTCCATTCCTATCGTGCGTTTTCATCCAAACCAGTTCAAACACATTCCCTACCATCCATACAAACTATCCCAAGCCCTAGCTACAGACTGTAACACCTCTAACCAAGTTCACCATTTTCATTTTTTCAGTTGTGCAGGTTGAGTTACATAGCTCGATTCAGTTAGTTTCAAGGCACACCAAGCATTGGAGGAGCATCCTTGGACCTCAAGCAAGCTTTACAAGTCCTCACATTGCATTAAAAGTGCCTCCATTGTTGTACATGATTCAAGCTGAACAGGTAAAAGTTTGAACTTCTATCTCTCTATCCAAGCATATCTAGGCTTAGGTTTGTGAAGAAGTTATGTCCTACTCATGGCCCTGAAGCTACCCATATCATTACTTTTCATTTATGTTGTGTATACTGAGAGAATTTTGAACCTGAATATTGAACAAAAGTTAGGTCAGGAATTGGGGGAGAAGAAATTCTCTCTCATTTCTGAGAGTTAGATCAACTTCTTTATATGTTCAGAATCGTGACATGATGCTCTATAACATTGTTGTTGTAAGTTTTTGTTGAAAGTCAGAGAATCAAGAGATAGCAGTTGGAGAAGGAAGCACGCGTTTTTTGTTTGGAAGGTTGCTGGAGGTTGAAGACAAAGTCCTTTGGGCTGGGCCTGGCTTTGTTTTTTCTGTTTACACCATCCTTTCACACTTACACCCCCTTGGCCCATTGTGTGTTATTTTTATTATTTTTGATTTTTTTTCTTTTTGTTTCTGATTTATTATTTTTTGTCAAAATATAAAAAATATTAAAAACATTTTTCCATCCATTTTTGCATTTTATTTGGATTTTTATTTGTTTTATTTGAACTTGTATATATAAATAAATATAATACTTTTATTTAAAATACTAAAGTAATACAAAATACATTCTATTTTCTGATTTTATTTTATTTTATCTTTTGAAAACATTTTCTAAAAAATATACTTTTTTTTGTAAAATAATAAATACTTTATTTTTTGTATATATTTAATATATTTAATATATTTAATACATAATATAAATACTTATATATTTATTAGAATATTTAGGGTAAAAATACAAAAATAATACATTTTTTCTTTTATTAATATTTAACCTCCAAAATTACTTTTTTTTTACAATATACTTCCTTTTTATTTATTTTTTGTATATAATTGATACATATTGTATATAATAAATAATAAATACTTGTTATTTACAAAATTAGGGTTTTGCCCTAAACATGAAAATATCCAAAATTAACCTTTTTTTTTTACTTGTAAATAAATCACATACACTTACACAAATACATTTACACATACACATTTACTTATTCCTATACATTGATACATATTACATTTGCGATTGATTCGATTTGGTTGTAAATATTGGGACACTGCTCTCCTATTAAAGTCTCATCCCCATTTGAACATTTATACCCCCATCCCCATGATTATTTTGTAATAATTTAGGACTTTAAATTCCGCATTTTAAAGCTTTCTAAATATACCATGATAGACTTAGCGTTTTGTATGCAAAAATCAAATAACAAATAGCTTGACCTAATTCAAAGACAACAAAGCATGAAAATGGACAACACCAATCACACTTGCACCCCTAGGGTTACTCCACTTGTTGCTTTCAATAATGGGCCATGTTGCATGTTGGGTGTCTTTGGCAAAACAAAACAATTCAAAATGATCACAGTCCCTCGATGACACTTTCGAAAGTTGCCTAAAAAATAATCAAGTCCCTTAAAGGAAAAATTGCCAAAGACACTTGGCACCATTGCAATCATGGTCTAAACGATGACCCGCACCTGTCCTGTTAACATCCTAACACAAGATTGTCCACTAAATACAATGGTGGAACAAAATTGTTAAAAGGGTTAAAACATGGGAAAAACCTTTGAGTAAATTTAGGGGTAGACAACTCTTAGTTACTTCATCAAACTTGCAAAAACACACTTGCCTACTTTTCAAAACACAGATCACAACACACCTTCAAAACAACTTTCAAAAACATTGAAATCTTTTCAAAAGACAAGTACACCTTTGTATACATTCACACATGAATCATTACAAAGGTTGCCACCACATTGGCCTCTTTTCAAAACATTTTCAAAACCCACACACAAAGCACCATTTCAAACAATTGAAAATCAAAGGCAAGTGATCTAAGCAAGTAACTAAGAGCCCATGGATAACCATGGATAGAAAGGGTGCTAATACCTTCCCTTTCTATAATCTACCCCCCGAACCCAAGAAAACATCTCAAAGGTTTTTGCTTTGCTTTTTAACCTTTCCTTAGGATAAAATAAAAAGTCGGTGGCGACTCTTGCTCAACCGAAACATTTGCGAAAACAAACGCAAAACCTCAAGTCAGTTCTCCCACCGTATCACAGAACTGGCGACTCTTCTGGGGACTACTTAAAAGTGGGGTTACCTTAGGATTAGACCACTCTTGTTTTCAATTGCTTGCTTTGTTTGCTTTTATATTTGTGGGCTTTGCATCAGAGTTTTATAGATCCTAACCCGGATCTGAGGAATACCCTTTAGGTAGCATAAACTGTGAGGGACCTGTCCGGCGTAGACCGACATGGGTGAAGCAGTGGCTACATTGGTGTGACACCTTGGTCTGTACCGATATCCCTTGTGTTGCAACGAGGAGAATATGGGTCTTCTAAGGAGTCATTAAACACCAACCGACCTTAGAACCCTAAATTGACCCAACTTGGCCATAGAGCGGTAGCAGTTTGCTACACTCATTGAGGCTAAACTCTCGTGATGGTTCTGGACGCAAGAAAAGATTGCGATGCTGGAGTTATAACCGATTGAGGGTAGTCAATGATATTGAGATCCTCTAGAACCCGGTTACTTTTGATAGGACAGGTCTTAACCAACGAAACTGAAAGAGGGTAATACCTAAACTTCATGCTGGCCTAAACTCTAAGGGCTGTCTTGTGTGACTTATGTGCCTTATCATGCTGGCCTTTGTGAATACTCGTGGTGTGCTTTATCATAACATCATACCATCATACCATTACATGCATCATGCATAAGGACTGACCCATTTCAAAGACAAGAGGGTTTCATCTTTGCTCTGTTTTGTAGGACATCATGATGCCCATGCATAGGAATACTATTCGGCTCAACTTTGTTCAACCACCTGCTTTGCTCAAGGAATTGGTTGACAGGATTCCAAACACTACCTCCTTCATCAAGAGGCAGGTTCTCTTCTCGGTTTAGTCACTTCAAAGTGGGACCAACAACTGATGAGTGTCCTGGTCCAGTTTTATGATCCCCTTTACCATTGCTTCACTTTTCAAGACTTCCAGCTGGTCCCTACCCTGGAAGAGTTCTCTGAGTTACTTGGTATCCCTGTTTTGGAGCAGTCTCCATTCACTGGTTAGGAGAAGACTCTTAGGGCTGAAGAGATTGCTGCAGCCCTTCCCTTGACCAAAGAAGAGGTAATGGCTAACTGGGAGACTAGAAGTGGAGTTAAGGGCTTTTTGGCTAAGTTTCTGATTGGCAAAGCTAACAGTTTCTGGAACGACTTAGACTTCAAGGCGTACAAAGACATTCTGGCTCTCTTAATCTATGGTCTAGTATTATTTCCAAATCCTGATACCTTTATTAATGTCAACTCCATAAGGATCTTCATCTCTCGGAACCCTCTACCCACTCTCTTGGGTGATATCCTGCAACAACTCTATGCTCGTACTGCCCGAAGATGGGGAACTCTGTGGTGTTGTGTTCCTTTGCTAGTGAGGTGGTTTATTTCGCAACTCCCTAAGTTCGTGCTGAAGAATGAAGAAGGAAAGGGCTGGGCTCATAGGTTAATGTCTCTCACTGATAATGACATCATTTGGACTCTCAGAGGTTTGGATGAGGTAGCCATTATTGATTGTTGCGGAGAATATCCTAATGCTCCATTGATCGGTACCCAGGGAGGAATCTCTTAAAATCCATGTTTAGCTCTCCGTCAGTTTGGAAGATCCAGAAGAGCGGGGCCTCATGAGATGTTGGTACCTCACATCAGTTTTGAGTTTCAGGCAGACAGTGACGAGCTGCACCGTAGATTCATCAAGGCTTGGGACAGAATTCACAAAGCTGACCCACATGAATTGGGATCGAAGACTTCTCTACCAATGGAACCCTACTGCAAATGGGTCCGCATCCGTGCTCAGAAGTTAGGTATGCCATACGAAGCTGTCAGGCCTATCATTCTTGAATTTCCTGATGAAGACGGGGTTCCTCCAACTGTCCTCCCTCCTCAGATACCCACTGATGTTGATACACTAAAGAGATCTTGGGCGCAGCTACAGGAAGAGCGGGATTATTATCGGGAAAAGTTCAACGAACAGGAACAAAAGATCCAAAAGCTGACTAAACAATTGGAGAGTGAGCAGATCCTGAATGACTATATCCATACTAAGAAGAGGAGTCCATGGGAGCACTGATGGGCTTTGGATGTTTCTTTTACAGTTTTTATTTCCTTTTCAGTATTTTCATTCTTGTAATGCCTAAGGTCAAATTGTTGAACAATTTAAAGTTTGAATCTAATGAAGTGTGTTTCCTTTTTGTCTACAAAGTTGAATCCCGATTGTCTTTGAAAACATAAATCATACACATATCATTGCATCATATACATAACAAGTACCCTTCTTCTACAGGTTGCTTAATCTTCTTCGCTGTTTATTTCAGCACTCAATCATCATGTCTTCTGAGCCTACTACCGAACAAGCTATCAAGGCCCTCCAGGCCCAGAACGCCCAGTTTCAAGAGCTGGTCATGAGCTTAGCCCAGGGTCAGCAGGAGTTGAAGACTCCGCTCTTGAAGAAGAAGAAGAAAAAGAGGACTGTGTTGTTTAACACTGGACGGAGGTTTGGGAATACACTGCAGAATGAGGCTGATCAGGCTACTTCCTCTGCAGAGAAAGGTAGTCCCCAAGGGGGAAGGGCTCCTAGTCATGTGGTCTCCGACAACGAGACGGATTACAATGATGAACAATGCCCTCCTACTGAAGACAGGTACAAGCAGCTAGAGGACCGTTTAAGTGCCATGGAGATTCAACATGTGCCGAGGTTGGATTTTGGAGATTTAGGTTTATCTTCTGGGGTGGTGATCCCACACAAGTTCAAGGCACCTTCCTTTGCAAAGTACGACGGTGCTTCCTGCCCTAAGCTGCATCTCAGATCATATGTAAGGAAGATTCAGCCTTACACTGCAGATAAGAACCTATGGATCCATTTCTTCCAGGATAGCCTTTCAGGGTCTCAACTCGAATGGTTCTATCAGCTAGATGGAGCCAGTATTCGAAACTGGGAGAACTTGGATACTGCATTTTATAAGCAGTATCAGTATAATTCCGACCTCGCTCCCACGCGTACCCAACTCCAGGGTATGTCACTGGGGACGGGCGAGGGATTCAAGGAGTATGCGCAAAAGTGGAGAGACCTGGCTGGCAGGGTGCAGCCACCGCTGACTGACCGTGAGCTTGTCGACATGTTCTTAGGGACCCTGTCCGGTCCATTCTTCAACCATCTGATTGGGAATTCTTCTGTTGGGTTTACAGATCTGATCTTAACCGGTGAGAGGATAGAAGCTGGTATCAAGTCGTGGAAGATACAGAAAGGTTCCTCCTCGAGTACTGAAAAGAAGCCTTTCAAGAAGGAAGCTAGTTCTGTTTATGGTCCAAGGAGACAGAACAAACCGGAACGCCGCCAAGCTGTCAATGCGATGGTAATTTCAAAGCCTATTGCTGCTCCTCAGCAGTATAACCAACCAAGGGGTTAGAGACCCAAAAGGAAGTACACTCAACTCAGCATGACCCTGTCTCAGATTTTGCCGCAACTACTGTCAACCAATCTGGTAACTGTCAAGGAAGCTCCGAAGGTGGTAAACACAACATCTCCGAAGTACAATCCCAACGCCCGTTGCGCTTATCACTCTGATAGCCCGGGGCATACTACGGATGATTGCTGGGCTCTGAGGAATAAGGTTCAGGACTTTATTGATGCCGAAGAAATACAGTTCGAGGTGCCCGAAAGGCCCAATGTTGTGACTGCTCCCATGCCCCAACATGGAGTGAATGTTGTGGAAGAAGACCCGTATGTGGCCTCTGTAGATGATATTGTTACTCCATTGTTGACCGTCAAAAGGAATTTGTTGCTAGTCGGTTTATTTCTGGGATGTAGTAAAGGTTTCCATTTATGTGTTGTTTCACCTGCTGGTTGTCCCTTGCTGAAGTCAGGCGTCCAAAACCTGATGGATAGCAAAGAGATCTTGTTCGAGAAGATTGTTTTTCCTGCTATCCCTGCTGAAGAAGTGTCTATTGTTACTATTTTCAACAACCCTCCTAAGGCTCCTTCAAAGAAGCCTGTCAAAATCATGTCCACTCAGAAGATTGCTCCTATCATCATCACTGTTCCGGGGGCCCTCCCCTATACGTCTGACAAAGCTGTCCCGTGGCACTATGGGGCAGATGTTTATGTGCTTGGAGTTAAACAAGAGTTCGATACAAGTACCGACATCGGTAACATCACCGGGCCTGCCAAAGTTACTCGCAGTGGTAGGCTGTTCTCACCAGATATTGCCCCACCAGCTATTCAGAGACCTCTTATCATCACACCTGCAAGTGTGCCTGCTCCCCTTCCTGATCAAGTTCCTGTTTCTACCCCTGCTGCTGAGTCATCTGACGCTCGGGGCAAAGGGATTACTACTGATTTTCCTACCCTGACGGAGGCACCGAAGACAACCACTATTGAAGCTTCTCAGCAAGAGATGGAAGAGATTCTCAAGATCATTAAGAAGAGTGATTTCAACGTAGTTGAGCAGCTGGGACACACCCCATCAAAGATTTCTATGTTATCACTATTGTTGTGTTCAGAGGCCCACGCCAAGGCTCTGATCTCCTTCCTGAAGACGGCCCATGTGCCACAAGAAACGTCTGCTGATCAATTTACCGATTGTATGGCCAACTTGACTGCCGAAAATGGTTTGGGCTTCTCTGACGCCGATCTGACTGCCAAAGGAAAGAACCATAACGACGCCCTGCATGTCTCCATTGAATGCAGGGGCACTACTCTTGCCCATGTGTTGGTAGACACCGGTTCTTCATTGAACGTATTACCCAAGAAGGCCCTAGACAGGTTAGATTGTGAGGGTTTAGAGCTCAAACCTAGTAACATTGTTGTCCGGGCCTTTGACGGTTCGAAAAGGATGGTACATGGGGAAGTTGACATTCCAATCAGGGTTGGTTCTCAAGTTTTTTATTCTACTTTCTATGTGATGGACATCCGACCATCCTATTCTTGTTTGCTGGGTCGTCCATGGATCCACAAGGCTGGAGCTGTGACCTCCACACTACATCAGAAGCTTAGGTACCCGGTTAGTGGGAAGATTGTTACAGTTCAGGGGGAGGAAGAGTATATGGTCAGCCACCTCAACTCGTTCCGGTACATAGAGATGGATGGGGAATTCATTGAGACTCCATTCCAGCATTTCGAAGAGGTTCCTCAAACACTGGCATCAGCAGAGACTGTGACTGAAGAAGAGTTTCCTTTGAAGATGGCTTCCTTGAAGGATGCCCGGGCTGTGGTTGAGAAGGGTGAGTGCGCAAACTGGGGCCGACTTCCTGATTTCACTCCAAAGACTGACAAGTTTGGTTTGGGTTTCACTGCAGAAGCTCAAAGGGCTGTTCGTAAGGCAAGGATTGGAAGACCTCCTGTGTTCATCACCAACCCGAGAGTAAATGCTATTGAAGACGACGTGGAGGAATCTGAATTCGACAGCTAGATCTACCCAACAACCGACGGCAGACCAAGCAACTGGACTGCCAAAGACTTCACACCTATTACTTTTGTCACTCAGTAATGAACTCTTTTGTTTTGAATTTGTAACAGACAATATTTCAAAACTTTTATGGCTCGGTGTCTTACCCGAGGCACCGTGGCTTCATTTGTGAGGGCTTTTGTGTGCCATTTTCATATATCATTAATAAAAACATTGGATGTTTGTTGCATTTCAAATCTTGCGCTCCTTTTCTTTCTTTATTATATATGTTGCAAAACAGCTATATTTACACACACTCACCTATACAGGTTCCAATCCACTCTGGATCTCACTGGTAACGACTCTGCTACTGTCAGTTATGACTTCGAAAATTCGATCAACTTAGCCGAAGACGAAGGTGAAGAAGATTGCGAAGTGCCTGGTGAGCTCGCAAGACTTCTACTCCAGGAAGAGAGGGCCATTCAGCCACATGAAGAGCCAGTGGAAACGGTAAATTTGGGTACTGAAACAGACAGAGAAAGAAGTCAGAGGCTTTCTAGGTAGGTTTAACTACATTGCCCGATTCATCTCGCATCTAACTGCTACCTATGAACCAATTTTCAAGCTGCTGAAGAAAGATCAAGTAGTACGTTGGAACGATGAATGTCAGACCGCTTTCGAAAGAATCAAAGAGTATCTCCAAGAACCACCCATTATTATGCCGCCGGTTGAAGGGAGCCCTCTAATCTTATACTTGACAGTACTGGACAACTCAATGGGGTGTGTGCTGGGGCAGCATGACGAGTCTGGCCGAAAAGAACACGCCATTTATTACCTTAGCAAAAAGTTTACCGACTGTGAGACCCGGGTACTCACTGCTCGAGAAAACTTGTTGTGCTTTGGTATGGGCTGCTCGCCGGCTGAGACAGTATATGCTGACTCACACTACTCTGTTGATTTCAAAAATGGATCCAATCAAGTACATCTTCGAAAAGCCCGCCTTGTCCGGAAGAATAGCGAGATGGCAGATGATCTTGACGGAATATGACATCCAGTACACGACTCAAAAAGCAATCAAGGGAAGTGTATTGGCAGACCATTTGGCACACCAGGCAGTGGACGATTACCAGTCAATGAACTTTGAATTTCTAAACGAGGATATCATGGTAGTGACTGATTATGAAGTACCTGGACCGGATGAAGGACCTGAGGAAGGATCCCGATGGTCTATGCACTTTGACGGAGCCTCGAACGCTTTGGGTAATGGCATCGGCACTGTGATCATATCCCCTAAAGGCACTCATACTCCACTCACCGCCCGGCTATGTTTCAACTGCACCAACAACATGGCAGAGTATGAAGCATGTATCATGGGTCTTCAAGCTGCAATTGACTTAAGGATCAAGTTTCTGAGTGTCTTCGGAGATTCCGCTCTCGTGATCAATCAGGTCAAAGGCGAGTGGGATACGAAACACCCAAATCTTATTCCTTACAAGGAGTATGTATTGACATTGATTCCCCATTTCGAAGAGATAACTTTTGAACACTTCTCAAGAGAGGAGAATCAGTTGGCGGACGCGTTAGCTATGATGTCTTCCATGTTCAAAGTCAAATGGGACAACGAGGATCCCCGAATCATTATCTGGAAATTGGATGAACCTGCACATTGCTGTGATCTTGAGGCTGAAGAGATAACTGAAAAACCTTGGTACCATGAAGTGAAGAGGTACTTGGAAGCTCAAGAATACCCCGAGGGTGCATCTGTTAATGACAAAAAGTTTCTGAGAAGGTTCGCGGCAAAATTCTCCCTCAGCAATGGCATTCTATACAAGCTAAACCATGATTCAACCTTACTGCGTTGTGTGGATAAGACTGAAGCAGAAAGGATTATGGCAGAGCTACATGAAGGTACCTTCGGAACACATTCCAGTGGACATACCATGGCGAAGAAAATCCTTCGGGCAGGATATTTCTGGTCCATAATGGAAGCCGACTGTTATCAACATTCTCGAACTTGTCATAAATGCCAGATCTATGCTGATAAGGTGCGCATTCCCCCGGTTCCTCTGAACGTCTTGACAGCACCTTGGCCTTTTTCAATGTGGGGCATTGATATGATCGGCGAAATCAGACCTACGGCATCCAACGGGCATCGCTTCATCCTAGTAGCAATTGATTACTTCACAAAATGGGTTGAAGCAGCTTCCTATGCTACGGTAACCAAGAATGTCGTGGCACGGTTCATTCGGCTCAACCTGATCTGTAGGTACGGTGTACCTGAGAGGATCATTACGGATAATGGTACCAATCTTAACAATAAGATGATCACTGAGCTCTGCGAGCAATTCAAGATACAGCACCACAACTCTTCTCCCTACCGGCCGAAGATGAATGGGGCTGTAGAAGCAGCAAATAAGAACATCAAGAAGATTGTGCAGAAGATGACAGTGACCTACAAAGATTGGCACGAAATGTTACCGTTTGCTCTTCATAGGTACCGTACCTCAGCACGGACGTCAACAGGGGCAACTCCCTTTTCCTTGGTCTATGGCATGGAAGCAGTCTTGCCTATTGAAGTCCAGATACCCTCTCTCCGGATAATGAAGGATGCAGATTTGATCGAAGATGACTGGATCCAGACTCGGCTTGATCAATTAAACTTAATTGATGAAAAGAGACTCACTGCTATTTGTCATGGTCAGACGTACCAAAAACGGATGATCAGGGCATTTAACAAGAAGGTCAGACGACAAGAGTATCAAGTCGAAGATCTAGTAATCAAGCGCATCATTCTTCCTCAAAGTGATCCCAGGGGCAAATGGACCCCTACGTACGAAGGGCCATTTGTGGTTAAACATATCTTCTCAGGAGGAGCTATGATTCTAACCACCATGGATGGTGACGACCTTCCTCACCCCGCCAATGCAGACATAGTAAAAAGATACTACGCATGAACTAAAGACCCGCTAGGTTGACACACCTAGGCAAAAATAAGGGCTTCCCGACAAACCAAAAGGGTTCGGGCAAAAATAAGGGGTGAAATGAAAAAAATCTGTACACCCGGCAAGTCGAAAACCTGAAAAGGCGGCTTGGGCAAAAATGGGTATCCCGGTGGACTGAAAACCCGAAAGGGCGGTCCAGGGAAAAGTTAGGGATAAAGCGTAATACTATGTCTCATTGGATCACCTTGCGTCCAGAATCCGAAATCAGCTATCAGGCTCAGATGACTCCAATCAATCAACTTCATCTTCAACTAAGCAGCAGAGTGATGAGACGCTTGAAGACATAAAGGCGATAGCAGAGTTGGAACCCAGTGGGATTATTTTTCACATAGTTGTTTTGTTTCCTTTTCACAAAATTGTACAAACTCTATTTTGCTCCGCGGCGTTCTCTTACTAGGACGTCAGCCTCCTGTACATAAAACGCCTATTTACAGGCAAATTTCAAAATCAATACAAGTTCAATTTTTCAGACAAATTACCCATCGTTTTTCCTTTTTCTATTTTGTTTTGCAAAGAACGTTCAATGTTCATTTTTGATATATGCGTTTGATATTAATTGCTAATCATGAATATTTGCATGCGAAACAAAGAACTAATTACAGATGACATCAGAAACAGGGGCAATAAAGAATCGTCTAAGCAATCTAGTTGCTTTGTCCACCAAGGTCCCAAGGTAGGTTCGACTGAAGAACGTAACCAAGATACCTTCACTCCCCGTTGAGTAAGACGAGATTCAACATTACTCTCCCTAGGCAGAGTTGGTCTCCCATCAGCCTTAAAAAGGCACAGTATCTCCAGCGAGTCAGCGATACTCTCCCCAAGCAGAGTTAGTCTGTTGTCAGCCTTAAGGAAGTTGGGTATCCCCAGAAGATCTCAACATTCCCCAGCGGAGTATAGACATTCCTCAGCAAGCATCCCTGGCAGTCCTAATATAAGATTTGTTCCCCGGCAGAATACAGACATCCCAGTGGAACCATTCCCCAGTACAGTCTGAAAAGTTTCCCCAGCGGAGTTCATCAAACTCCCTAACATAACTTATCAGTGGAATCCCCAGCGGAGTTCTCATCAAAACCTCAGTGAAGTATCTCTTCCCACAGAGTAATTCCCCACAGATTAATCTCTCCAACAAGTTTATCCCCCAACGGAGTCATCTTCTCCTACCGGTTTATTCTGGCAACAATCATCCCCAGCGGAAGCGAAGAACTCAACTCTTCAACATCAGCCCAGGATTCCACAAACTCCCGACAGTCGTCAAGGATTTATTTTCCTAAGACAAAAATACATTCATCACATTATCATACACCATGACGCATGCATATACGCATCATATCACACAATCTCATTTATTCTTGAAAAAAACATCATGACATCATGCATTTCATACATCATGACATTGCATATAACTGATGTCTTGCCTTTTCAGGAAAAAAAGACAATCCGAAGATGATTACTACCAACTGTCACAATTCCAGATTCGATTCCTGTATCTAGCCAGGGCATATCTATGAGTGATCAATTTCCAGATTCGATACCTGTATCCAGCCAGGGAATATCTATAGACGACAATTTCCAGATTCGATTCCTGTATCTAGCCAGGGCATATCTGTAGACGACAATTTCCAGATTCGATACCTGTATCCAGCCAGGGCATATCTGTAGACGACCATTTCCAGATTCGATACCTGTATCCAGCCACCAGATTCAATACCTGTATCCAGCTAGGGCATATCTGTAGACGACAATTTCCAGATTCGATACCTGTATCCAGCCAGGGCATATCTGTAGACGACAATTTCCAGATTCGATACCTTTATCTAGCCAGGGCATATCTGTAGACGACAATTTCCAGATTCCATACCTGTATCCAGCCAGGGCATATTTGTAGACGACAATTTCCAGATTCGATACCTGTATCTAGCCAGGGCATATATGCATGAAGAGACTGAAGATCAACACCTGTAGCAAGCCAGGAAACCATCTTTCTTTCTCAGGTACTCAAGTTCTCGCTAAGGAATATCTTACGCGATCGACACCCCGATGGCATCTTTAAGCCCATCTCCACTCCTATCCATCCTATCTCCAAATGGAATCTATAAGCCCATTCCCGACATCACATTGCTGATACTCCACTGTGCGAGTGCAAATTTCTGGGCACTTTAGTGTTCAATCATCTTCCACCTTCGGATCACGAAAGGCACGCAAGCCAATCTACATCCTCAGGTCTAAGAAGATTGAACAGGGGAAACTGTTGTACCCCAAAATTTTCCCTCCCATTTCATCAATATTTTCTCACCACTAGACCCTTGGAGTTCAAGAACAAGTTAGGATTTGCTCTGCTCAAAACTCCTCCTTGCATTGTTGACCCAAATTAGGGTTTGAGTTTGCACAAAGATGTTTTGATCTGAAATGCCCAAAATGACTTTCATGCTTCATGTTGGACTCACAAGTTTATCCATACCAAGTTTCAAGCCTTGATTCCAATCTTTGCCCAGTCAGTTGGACAGTTGACCTAGAAATTAGCTGTATTGGGGAAAAAGTCAACTGTGGTCAATTGACAGTCAAACCTCATGATTTTTGACCCACATCAACATTATGAACTCATATGGACCATTTGATCAAGTTTGGATCATAATTCCACAAGAAATTTGATCAGATCACCAAAAGGGCAAAATGGTCATTTTTAGGGTTTTGACTGCACAAAGGCAATTTTTGACTGTTTGACCTGGCCAATGGCAAAACAAGCTCACATATGGACTCAAGGACCCAATGGCATTGTCTTGACATGTTCAATAAATTCAAAAGATCCCAAATGCACAAGATTGACAGATGAATTTTCCAATCAACTGATCAAAATTTGACTGTATACTGAAAAGTCAAACTTTGACTTTTTGGTCAAAATCAAGTGCCAAGATTTATTTTTCATCAAGACATGTCAAATTATGAAACTTATTCATCAAGAAACCAAAAATTACAAATTAGGGTTTGAAATGAAGAAATTTCATAACTTAGAAATTTTCCAAGTTATGAAATTTCCTAATTTTTTCCTAACTTTGTCCCATTTTTTCATCAAGATACAAATGGATTCAAGCAAAACTCAAAACATGAAAGTTGTAGTCCATTGCAAATTCTGTTTACACCATCCTTTCACACTTACACCCCCTTGGCCCATTGTGTGTTATTTTTATTATTTTTGATTTTTTTTCTTTTTGTTTCTGATTTATTATTTTTTGTCAAAATATAAAAAATATTAAAAACATTTTTCCATCCATTTTTGCATTTTATTTGGATTTTTATTTGTTTTATTTGAACTTGTATATATAAATAAATATAATACTTTTATTTAAAATACTAAAAATAATACAAAATACATTCTATTTTCTGATTTTATTTTATTTTATATTTTGAAAACATTTTCTAAAAAATATACTTTTTTTTGTAAAATAATAAATAATTTATTTTTTGTATATATTTAATATATTTAATACATAATATAAATACTTATATATTTATTAGAATATTTAGGGTAAAAATACAAAAATAATACATTTTTTCTTTTATTAATATTTAACCTCCAAAATTACTTTTTTTTACAATATACTTCCTTTTTATTTAGTTTTTGTATATAATTGATACATATTGTATATAATAAATAATAAATACTTGTTATTTAGAAAATTAGGGTTTTGCCCTAAACATGAAAATATCCAAAGTTAACCTTTTTTTTTTACTTGTAAATAAATCACATACACTTACACAAATACATTTACACATACACATTTACTTATTCCTATACATTGATACATATTACATTTGCGATTGATTCGATTTGGTTGTAAATATTGGGACACTACTCTCCTATTAAAGTCTCATCCCCATTTGAACATTTGTACCCCCATCCCCATGATTATTTTGTAATAATTTAGGACTTTAAATTCCGCGTTTTAAAGCTTTCTAAATATACCATGATAGACTTAGGGTTTTGTATGCAAAAATAAAATAACAAATAGCTTGACCTAATTCAAAGACAACAAAGCATGAAAATGGACAACACCAATCACACTTGCACCCCTAGGATTACTCCACTTGTTGCTTTCAATAATGGGCCATGTTGCATGTTAGGTGTCTTTGGCAAAACAAAACAATTCAAAATGATCACAGTCCCTCGATGACGCTTTCGAAAGTTGCCTAAAAAATGATCAAGTCCCTTAAAGGAAAAATTGCCAAAGACACTTGGCACCATTGCAATCATGGTCTAAACGATGACCCGCGCCTGTCCCGTTAACATCCTAACACAAGATTGTCCACCAAATACAATGGTGAAACAAAATTGTGAAAAGGGTTAAAACATGGGAAAAACCTTTGAGTAAATTTAGGGGTAGACAACTCTTAGTTACTTGATCAAACTTGCAAAAACACACTTGCCTACTTTTCAAAACACACATCACAACACACCTTCAAAACAACTTTCAAAAACATTGAAAACTTTTCAAAAGACAAGTACACCTTTGTATACATTCACACATGAATCATTACAAAGGTTGCCACCACATTGGCCTCTTTTCAAAACATTTTCAAAACCCACACACAAAGCACCATTTCAAACAATTGAAAATCAAAGGCAAGTGATCTAAGCAAGTAACTAAGAGCCCATGGATAACCATGGATAGAAAGGGTGCTAATACATTCCCTTTCTATAATCTACCCCCCGAACCCAAGAAAACATCTCAAAGGTTTTTGCTGTGCTTTTTAACCTTTCCTTAGGATAAAATAAAAAGTCGGTGGCGACTCTTGCTCAACCGAAACATTTGCGAAAACAAACGCAAAACCTCAAGTCAGTTCTCCCACCGTATCACACTTACCATCTTTCTTCGGCACCAGAACTACGTTGGCAACCCACTGCGGGTAAGAAGTGACTGCTAGAAAACCGGCATCAAACTGTTTCATAACCTCAGCCTTGATTTTCTCAGATATCTCTGGGTTCATATGGCGGACTTTATGCTTTACCAGAGGACAGTCTTCTTTGGTTTGCAAGTGGTGAACCATAATATCGGTATCCAACCCAGTCATATCTTCATAAGACCAAGCGAAGATCTCAACATAGTCACGCAACATCCGTATCAACCATTTCTTAACACTAGGCTCCAGATTTTCACCGATCTGGACCTCTTTCATGTCTTCCTCTATACCCAGATTCACTGATTCCACTGGCTCTTCATGAGGCTGTATGGACCTCTCTTCTTGTAGTAACAGTCTAGCAAGTTCCCCAGAAACTTCACAATCATCCTCACCTCCGTCCTCGGCTTGGTTGATCGGAATTTCGAAGTCATAATTGGCAGTAGCAGAGTCGTTATCAGTGGGATCCAGAGTGGTTGTGGATCTGCATTATGATATGTTAGTGTGTGTAAGACAATAGCTGTTTTGATAAAGTGCAAGATAGAAAAGAAAAAACAAGGAACGCAAAATTTATAATGCAAGAAAACGTCCAATGCTTTATTGATGATATATGGAAATGACACACAATAAGCCCTCACAAACAAAGCCACGGTGTCTCGGGCAAGGCACCGGGCCGTAAAGTTTTAAACTGTCTGTTACAAATTTCAAAAACAAAAGTCTATTACTGTGTAATAAAAGAAACGGGCACGAAGTCCTTCGTCATCCAATTTTTCAATCCACCGTCGGTGGTCGGTTAAATCCAACTATCAAACTCTGACTCTTCTTCACCGTCTTCAATTGCATTCACTCCCGGATTACTGATGCGTATAGGAGGTCTTCCAATCCGTGCATGCCGAACAGCCCTTTGAGCCTCTGCAGTAAACTCCAAACCAAACTTGTTAGTTTTTTATGCAAAGTCAGGGAGTTGACCCCAATTTGCGCACCCACCTTTTTTAATAACATCCTTAGCATCCTTGAGGGAGGCCATCTTCATCAGAGGTTCTTCGATAGCAACTTCAGTCGATGCCAGAGTCTGGGGGACCTCTTCAAAGTTCTGACACGGGGTTTCGCTGAACTCCTCATCCATCTCCACATACCAAAAAGAGCTAAAATGGCTCACCAAGTATTCCTCTTCTCCTTGTACTGTAACAATCTTCCCCTTCACTGGATATTTCAACATCTGGTAGAGCGTAGAAGTCACTGCCCCAGCTTTATGAATCCACGGGCGACCCAGCAAACAAGAATAAGATGGTAGGATGTCCATCACAAAGAACGTAGATGCAAAAGTCTAAGAGCCAACTTTAACAGGAACATCCACCTCCCCGTGCACCATCCTTTTGGACCCGTCAAAGGCCCTAACCACAATATTACTTAGTTTCAGGACCAAACCTTCACAATCCAGCCGGTCTAATGCTTTCTTGGGTAAAACATTCAATGAGGACCCAGTATCCACCAGTACGTGGGCCAGAGTAGTGCCCTGCACTCAATCGAAACATGCAGAGCGTAATTGTGATTCCTTCCTTTGGCAGTCAGATCTGCGTCGGAGAAACCCAACCCGTTGTCAGCGGTCAAACTAGCCACACAATCTTTGAATTGATCAACAGATGTTTCCTGCGGCACATGCGCAATTTTAAGGAAAGCAATTAAAGCCTTTGCATGGGCTTCCGAGCACAACAATAAAGATAACATGGAGATCTTTGACGGGGTCTGCCCCAGCTGCTCGACTACGTTGTAGTCGCTCTTCTTGATAATATTTAGAATTTCCTCTATCTCCTTCCTAGAGGTTTCTACAACAATCTTCTTAGGTGCCTCAGTCCGGGCAGGCTCACCTGTGACTTCTTTGCTCCGAGTGTCAGATGGCTCGGCGATAGGGGTGGTAACTAGAATATGAATCGGGGCGGTAGCTGATGTACTGGCAGATGGAATGGCAACAGGCTTTTAAACAGATGGAGGGGAAATCTCAGGAGAGAAGAGTCTTCCGCTTCGGATGACCTTGCTAGCCCCGACAATATTGCTGACATCTGTATCAGCTTCTTCAACCTTCAAGTCTTATTTGATCCCATGATAATACACATCGGCCCCATAGTGCCACGGGATAGCCTTATCTGAAGTGTATGGGATAGGACCAGGAATAGTAATGATCAATGGAGCAACTGTTGGAACGGTTGTAATCCTAACAGGCTTTCTCGAGGAAGCCTTGGAAGGATTGGTGGAAATGGTTATGATGGAAACGTTTTCAACAAGAATCAATGGAACCAAAGTTTTATCGAACATGATCTCTTTGTTATCCATCAGGCGTTGAACACCTGATTTCAATAAATGGTAACCAACAGGCAGGATTGAACATAGGTGGAAACCATCGCCACAACCCGGAAATAAACCGACCGATAATAGGTTCTTCTTTACTGTCATCAACAGAGTAGAAATGTCTTCCACAGAGGTCACAAATTAATCATCGTCCACAGTATTTACTCCATGCTTGGGCATAGGAGAAGTCATGACATTAGGCTTTTCTGGTGCGTCAAACTCAATTTCTTTAGCTTCAATCAAATCTTGAACCTTATTTCTCAAGGCCCAGCAGTTATTTGTATCATGCCCTGGGCTATCGGAGTGATAGGCACAGCGGGCGTTCAGATTATACAGCGGAGATGTAGTATTGGGATTCTTCAGGGCTTCCCTCAGAGTTATCAGGTTGGTCTTCAACAGTTGTGGTAGAATTTGAGATAAGGTCATATTGAGCCGAGTATACTGTCTTTGCAGTCTCTCTACTCTTTGTTGATTATTGCATTGTGGGGCAACGGTGGGTCTTGATATTACTACCGCATTAACTGCTTGGCGGCGTTCAGGTCGATTTTGGCTCCTCGAGCTGTAAACTACACTAGCTTCTTTTCTGAAAGGCTTCTTTTTTGTACTTGATGAAGCACCTTTCTGTATCTTGCCACTTCTGATACCAACTTCTACTCTCTCCCCAACAAAATCAATTCAGTGAACCCTGATGACGAACTACCGATCAAATGATTAAAAAATGGACCAGACAAAGTCCCAAGAAACATATCCACCAACTCCGTATCAGACAGAGGGGGTTGGACTCTTCCAGCCAGATCTCTCCACTTTTGAGCATAGTCCTTAAAGCCTTCGCCTGCAACCATAGACATACCCTGAAGCTGAGTACACGTGGGAGCAAGGTCGGCGTTATACTGGTATTTCTTGTAAAAAGCAGCAGCAAGGTCCTCCCAGTTGCGGACATTAGCTCCTTCCAATTGATAGAACCATTCAAGTTGAGTCCCTGACAGATTATCTTGAAAGAAATGAACCCAAAGATTTCTATCAGCAGTATAGGGTTGGATTTTTCTGACGTATGAGCGAAGATGGAGCTTTGGACAGGATGCTCCATCGTACTTAGAAAAAACAGGAGCTTTAAATTTGTGAGGGATCACCACCCCAGATGCTAGTCCCAGATCTCTGAAGTCCAACCCAGGTATCTTCTGAATCTCCATTGCACTCAGACGGTCTTCGAGTTGCTTGTACCTATCCTCAGCAGGAGGATACTGTTCTTCATCAAAATCAGTGTCATTATCAGAGACCACAGGACTAAGACCTTTTTCTTCCTCTTGATTCTCTCCTCCTTTAGATGAATGAGACAAATCGGCTTCTTGTCACAACCTATTCCCAAATTTGTGACCCATATTCAGAAGGACCACCTTCTTCTTCTTCTTTTTCTTCTCTTTCATGATGAGAGTCTTCAAATCTTCCTGCCCTTTAGCCAGGTTCAAGAACATTTCTTTGAATTGAGCATTATGTGCTTGAAGAGCCTTGATGGCTTGATCGGTAGGTATTTCAGAAGACATTCTATGCTGAAATAAACGGCGAAGAAGATGAGAAACCTGTAACGATACATGCGATGAGGTTCATGATAATGGAATGCGTATGAAATGATTTCAAATACGTTGGGGGATTTAAATTTGCAAACCAAGAAATAAACAAAATTTATTAGATTCAAACTTGTAAAATGTTTAACAATGCCTTTAAGGCCTTACAACAAAAATAAACTGAAAATAAATCTAAACTAGAAATAAGCAAAAATCAAAAATCCCATGGCCTCTTTCCATTCGTGCTGACATAGTCATTGATCGTCCTTTCATTCTCAAGTTGCCTCGTAAGCCTTAAGATCTTCCTCTCTTGCTCATGATACTTCTCCCTGTAGGTATCCCTTTCTTCCTTCAGCTGAATCCAGGATCTCTTCAATGCCCCCAGATCAGTAGGCATGTAGGGATAAAGAACTGTATAAGGAACCCCTTCTTCATTAGTATGCTCTACAATTACTGGCAGCGCAGCTTCATAAGGCATTTCAAGCTTCTAAGCCCGAGCTCGGACCCACTGGAGGTAAGTTTACATAGGTAGATAAGTCTTTGGTCCTAGATCTTGAGGGTCAGACCTGTTCACCATGCCCCATGATCGTATAAACCTTCGGCGATACTCTTTAAAGTCCTCCTTATAGTCAAAGACAATGTCTGTAAGAAGTAGCTCATGAGGACCGTCTCTACGAGCGCGACCAAACTATCGTAAAGCCAAGAAAGGACTGTAGGTTATACCTCCTCTAATTCCAAGCAGCGGGACATTAGGGTATTCCCCCTATCGATCAATGATAGCAACACCTTCCATATCCTTAGAGCTCCAAAGAATGTCCGTATGGGCAAGAGACATTATCCTGTAAGACCATCCTAGCCCTTCCTCATTATTTAACACAGACTTGGGGAGGTGCGAAATAAACCACCTCGCCAACAACGGCATGCAACACATGAGGGTCCCTCTTCTACGCGTCGTACGTGTATAGAGAGCATGCAAAATATCACCTAAGAGGGTAGGCACAGGATTGCGAGACAAGAAGATCTTAACCGCATTCACGTCTATAAAGGAATCTGGATTCGGGAAAAGAACCAAACCGTAGATAAGGAGAGCCAAGATGTCTTCAAAAGCCTAAAAGTCCAAACTCTCCCATAATAGTTGAGCTTGATCTATCAGAAACTTGGCCAAGAAACCTTTAACCCCGCTTCGTGTCTCCCAATTAGACACCACATCAGCCTTTTTCAAGTGTAAAGCTGAAGCAATGTCTTCTGGCCTAGGAGTCTCTTCCAAACCTGTGAAGGGCGTCTGCTCAAGGATGGATATACCCAGTAAATGCGAAAACTCCTCCAAAGTAGGAACTAGCTAATAATCCGGGAAGGTGAAGCAATGATGCACTAGATCGAAGAACTGGAATAACACACTCATCATCTGCTCATCAAACCTGGAGGTAACCAAGCTAAGAAGCTAACCATGTCTTCTAATGAATGAGGAAGTATCAGAAATTCTCGAGGCCAAATCTTTGAGTTGAGCAGGTACTTTAACTCGGATGGTGTGTATGCGTATGGAAGTCATGATCTGCAAAACAGAACAAAGATAAATCCCCTCGGTCTTTGAAATGGTTAGTCTAATGCAGTATGCATGCTATGTTATGATGCATGATGTCATGATAAAACATACAACAGGTATAGCAAATAGAAAACATGGTAAAGGCAAACAAGTCACACAATAGCCCTTAAGTTTCAGGCTTGCATGGGGTCTAGGTATTACCCTCTTGAAGTTCAGTTGGTTTCAACCTGTCCTAATAATAGTAACCGGGTTCTAGAGGTTCTCAATATCACTGACCATCCTCAATCGGTCATGGTTTTAGCTCACGCAATTTTTCTTGCGGCCGGAACTATCTCGAGAGTATGGTCTCAATGAGTGTAGCATCGAGTATCAACCAGTTCCCAACTTTACAACGAGACCGACTATCTCACTACTTCCTATGGCCAAGTTGGTCAATTATAGGTTCTAAGGTCAGTTGATGCTTAACGACCCATATAGCAGCCTGTATTCTCCTTGTTTCTCCACAAGGGATACCAGTACCAACTAATGTGCCACATCAATGTAGTTACTGCTTCAACCATATCAGTCTATGTCGTACAGTTCCCTCACAGTTTATTGCTACTTACCTAAAAGGTATCCCCCAGATCCGGGTCAGGATCTATAGTAACTCCTGATACAAAGCCCTCAAAGATAAAGCAATCAAATCAAACAATAGAAGCAAATATGATGAACTAATCCTAAGGTATACCCCACTTATTGAATCCCCAGTAGAGTCGCCAGTTCTGTGATACGGTGGCAGAACCAGACTGTTTGAAATTCTAGTTTATGTTTTGCGTTTGTGTTTGCAAAATGTCACGGTAAGTAAGAGTCGCCACTGACTTTTATTTTATCCAACTGGAAAGGAAAAAAGCACAGAAAAACTCCCTTTTTCGAGATTTTGAGTACGGGGGGTAGATTATAGAAATGGAAGGTATTAGCACCCTTTCTATTCGTGGTTTTCCACGGGCTCTTAGGTAGTTGCTCATCATTTTCAAAAATTTGCTTGTGTGTGTTTGATTTGAAAAAAAAATTTGTTTTACTTCGATTTAACCCTTGCTTCTGTCTTCAAGAGTGTTACGAAGTCGTTTTGAAAACTTTGTTTGAAAAAGTGTTTGGTGTGAAAAAAGTTTGTTTTGTTTGAGCAAGTACTTAAGAACTAATCTACCTACTCGAACAAGAGAATGTTTCTATTCTTGTTTCCTTTAGACAACGCTATCCCACTATTAGTGAGTAGATAGCACCGTCGTTGGAGTTTTAAAGGGTCAATTCGAAAGGGACGTACGATCACTAAAGCAATGCTAGGACGTCTTAGTAATAACCCTAATGTCTTGAGATCAATATTCGAGGCAACAATATCCGAGGCAACCATTCAGAGGCAACTTTTCCGAACGGGACTTTGATCTTTGTTTAGACAAGAGAGCGACCACTAAAATACCCTATACTTAATGATCGTTTACTGAAGGCAACCGAAGTGGGAGTTTACCCTAGGAGTGCGCATGTGCGACTGATTCAATTTCAAATTATTATCTTTGCACATTTAGGGTTTGCTAACCGTTTTAAAGTTAATCATACATTCTTGTCATGCAACCCTAATATTCATACATCTAACAATTAATATTTTGTGGAATTTAAAATGCGGAAAGTAAAGCTACGCTATTACAAGGCTTCGGGTATTAATCACATAGCCAAAAACAACCCGTCAAAACGATAATTGAAAAGAAGAAAAATCCTAATTAATCTATTACAACTTGTGAGCAATTACATTAATATGGTAAAAATAAATAAACGCGATGAATCGAGAACGAGAGAGAACTAGGGTTTTGGCCTCGTCTAACCTTATCGAAAGAGAAATTATTTTTGTTGTTTTTTGATTATTATTTTTTTAGAAAAAGAAAATAGTTTTTAAATTAAATACAAATCTAATTAGTAATTAAATTAATTTAAAGAAAATAATTTACATGACCTATTTTTGTATTTTTGGTCATTTTTTTAAGAAAAAGAAAATGGAATTTAAATTACAATAAAACCCTAATTTTCTAATTGTTTTTAATCTATTTACAAAATAATTAAAGTTCCCCTAAAATTAAATAAACTAATTAAATTAATTTTTGATTAAAAAATAAAACCTAAACCTAATTTGGGTGAAAATTATTTTTATGATTTTTTGATAAAAAGAATTAATTTTTGTGTTAGTAAAAATAATTTAATAAATTAAATAAGGAAAATATAAAAGAAAAGAAAATAGAAAATGGGCATGTGGACAACAATTTGGAGGGTGCTGATAGCAAGTCTTGGGCCCAAAAGAAATTGATCCATGTTGACTTCCCAAATTCCCTGCTGCATGTTGACCAAGGCCTATGATGCTCCTTCATCTGATGGCCCTTAGATCTGGCCATCTGGAGATCCAATGAAGGAACCTTGAAGTTACATGGTGGACTTCTTATCTATGCATGTGCCTGATCATGTTAAACAAAATAATATGAAACATGGGGGACCTGGGATTCGAACCCAGGTCTTGTGACCTTTTCCAATGCCTCTTCAGCAACTGAGTTGCGCGCTTATGTTGTACATAGAATAACAACAATAGATAACATGTAATAATGCAAGTTAGTGGGGAAAAAAATAAAAAATGCGCCAGAGTTCAAATGTGTTAGAACAATGTTTGAATCTACTACCCTATATTTGAGTTTTGATGATAACAAAGTGAAAAGATATAGTATTTATATGTTTCATGTTTGAACTATATGCTGCCTAAAGTTACTATGCTCTGACTTGCAGATACGCTGATTAAAATAAGCAAGATCACTTCTTCAGCATCAGAATTTGATTTCATACACCAGCATCAGAAGTTGCTGAATCAGAACATCAAGATCAGATGATCAACTCACGTACATGCTGAAGCTTGATGAACAGAACTGCGCGTAAACACTCTGATACAAAAACAATAGTTCATCAGCAGCGAAGCAGAATCAGAATGAGCCAAGCCAGAACGTGCATTGAAGAAGCAACGGTACTGTGCATTGAACGCTAATTAATTCCAACGGCATCATTCTAGACAAGATCTGCTCAAAAAGGAAAGCTTGTTATTAGCATTGAATCAAGAATATTGCATTCAACGTTCATCTTCTCAAGTGCTATATAAACAAGGCTTCGAAGATTATAATGGCTAATGCTCTCTAATTCTCTACACGCACAAAGCTGAACAATAATCTTCATCTACCAGTTTTGCTAAACCACAAACTCTGATACTCCATTAGTGTTTAGCAATCTAAGTTTCTAAGCTTCATTTGTGTATACATCACAGTTGTGATAAAGTTTTGTAGAAAACATTCACACACATTTGTTTTGTACCTTTGTAAGAAAGTGTTGCCTTGACAAACCGGATTGTGGTTTGAATCAAGAAGGCTTTAGCAGTTGTTAAAGCAGTCTGTAATATTCAGTTGAATATAGTGAATTAAGACCTCGTTGGAGAGAGGCGAAATCACCTTGACGGGTGGACTGGAGTAGTTTGAGATCAAACGAACCAGGATAAAAATATCTTGTCAATTGCTTTAAGATTTCAGTTTTACAATTCAACCCCCCCTTCTTGTGTTTTTCACCCCTTCAATTGGCATCAGAGCGCCTGGTTCTGAGCTAAAACACTTAACCGTGTCAGTACAAGATCCAGCGTCAGAAAAACACAATGGCAGGAAACAACTCTCATTTCAGCAATGACAACAATGAGGACAGAGACAGATTCAGCGGCAAACCTCCAGTTTTTGATGGAGAAAACTTTGATTACTGGAAAGACAGAATTGAAAGCTTCTTTCTAGCACATGATGCTGATCTGTGGGATATGGTGACAGATGGATACACGCACCCTGTGAATGCAACTGGTCAGAAGATTGATAGAAAATCAATGACTGATCAACAAAAGCGTGATTTCAAGAATCACCATAAGGCCAGAACCATCCTCCTCAGTGTCATCTCCTATACTGAGTATGAAAAGATCTCCAACAGAGACACAGCTAAGAACATCTTTGATTCTCTCAGAATGACGCATGAGGGCAACGTCCAAGTCAAAGAAACAAAAGCTCTGGCGCTCATTCAGAAGTATGAGGCGTTCAAAATGGAAGAATCTGAATCCATTGAAACTATGTTCTCTAGATTCCAGATTCTGGTAGCTGGTCTCAAAGTTCTGGACAAAGGATACTCTACTGCTGACCATGTCAAGAAGATAATCAGAAGTTTACCCAAGCAGTGGAGGCCTATGGTTACTGCTCTGAAGCTAGCGAAGGATCTCAACAAAATCACTCTGGAGGAACTTATAAGCTCCCTCAGAAGTCATGAGATAGAGCTAGAAGCTAACGAGCCTCAGAAGCAAGGTAAGCCTTTAGCTTTAAAATCTAACAGAAAATCTGAATCTAAAGTTTTGCAGGCAGTTGAAGAAACATCTGATGGATCCTCATCAGAAGAAGACAAACTTTCCCTTCTCTCCAGAAGAGTAAATCAACTGTGGAAGCAAAGACAAAGGAAGTTCAGGAATCCCAGAAGATCTGATCAGAACGAGTCTTCCTCCAGATACAGAAGGACAGATTCTTCCTCTGGATACAGAATATCTGAAGGCCCTTCCAGTAGCAAGAAGCCAAACACAAAAGACATCATCTGCTACGAGTGCAATGAGGAAGGACACTACAAGAGTGACTGCCCAAAGCTTCAGAGGGAAAAGCCCAAAAAGAAGTTTGGAAGAGAGAAGAAGAAAAGTCTCATGGCCACATGGGATGACTCTGACTCGTCTGAAGCTGACTCAGAATCAGATGATGAAAGGGCAAACATAGCGCTCATGGCTAACATTCCAGATGACAGTGAAGCTTCTGAATCAGACTCAGAATCAGACACAGAAGAGGTATTCCCTAACTTCGCTGTTAATTTTACAAAGGCTGAACTTGCTGAAAGCCTCAATGAAATTCTGGAACGTTATCAGCAGATTAGAGCTAAATTCAGAGACCTGAAAAGGAATCTTGAATCTGACTCTAATAAGTCTGAGAGTCTCAAATTGGAAAACTCTGAGCTGAGAGATAAAATTTTAAAATTAGAAAACTCTTTACAAAACTCTCAGAAGGAACCAATTTCTGAAACTCCCAGCAACGCTGATGAGATCATCAAGGAGTATGATCATAGTTTCCAGAAGTTCCTTGCTAAAAGCATAGATAGAAGCAGAATGGCTTCAATGATCTATGGAGTTAGCAGAAACGGCAGGAAAGGAATAGGATACCAAGGTAAGGTTCCTACACCTAAGAATGTCATGGATTTAACCATTAAACACACTCCTCTAAATTCACACTTTGTGTATGGTCACACACATGACATCAAATATACTAGCAGAAAGCACTCTGTGAAACCAAAATTCAACCAGAGTTTTGGTAAAACTAACAAATCAGGACCCAAGAAGATCTGGGTACCTAAGGATAAAATAATACATGTTGCAGATATCTTTAGCAGCAAGTCAGAAACACCAGTCATGGTACCTGGACTCTGGCTGCTCACGACACATGACGGGAAGAAGGCATATGTTCCAAAGCCTGGAACTTAAACCTGGAGGCCACGTTGGCTTTGGAGGCAATCAGAGGGGAAAGATAATTGGCTCTGGAACTGTAGTCAAAGCAGAATGAAAATCTTGCAGGTATAGAAATTGAATTTGCAGGTTCTGAAGACAAGTCATCAGAAGCTCTCAACACAGACATTCCTTCAACGTCTGAAAGGAGCAATGCTAGAAATCCTACAACTGCTGCTGATCAACCTCAGAAGAGATTACCCAGAAGCAGTTTGGATCACCCAGAAGAAACTATCCTAGGAAGAAAGGAAGATCCAATCAGAACAAGAGCAAGCTTCAGAAACTCTGAAGAAACTCTTATGGGACTTGTGTCTCTGATTGAACCTTCTTCTATTGATGAAGCACTTTTGGATAATGACTGGATTCTGGCAATGCAAGAAGAGCTGAATCAATTCACCAGAAACGACGTATGGGATCTCGTTCCCAGACCAAAAGGATTCAACGTCATTGGAACAAGATGGGTGTTCAGAAACAAGCTAAATGAACAAGGTGAAGTCATCAGAAACAAGGCACGACTGGTTGCACAAGGTTATATTCAGCAAGAGGGGATAGACTATACAGAAACCTTTGCCCCAATCGCCAGGTTAGAATCTATCAGACTTTTAATTTCATTTGCTGTTAATAGAGGCATCACTCTGTATCAGATGGATGTCAAAAGTGCATTCTTAAATGGTTATATAGAAGAAGAAGTTTATGTTCACCAACCCCCAGGTTTTGAAAATACAAAACATCCAGAACATGTTTTCAAACTGAAAAAGACACTGTATGGTCTGAAACAAGCTCCCAGAGCTTGGTATGAAAGGCTAAGTAACTTTCTGCTTGAAAATGAATTCACCAGAGGGAAAGTGGACACTACTCTATTCTGTAAAACAGTTAAGAGTGACATTTTAGTCTGTCAAATTTATGTTGATGATATTATTTTTGGTTCTACTAATCCTTCTCTTGGAAGAAAATTTTCTAAGTGTATGCAGGCAGAATTTGAGATGAGCCTCATGGGGGAACTGAAATTCTTTCTAGGAATTCAGATCAATCAAACTCCAGAGGGAACTTACATTCATCAGAGCAAATACATCAGAGATCTTCTGAAGAAATTTGACCTCTCAGAATGTAAGCCATCAAAGATTCCAATGCATCCCACGTGCATTCTGGAAAGAGAAGAGGTAAGCAAAAGTGTAGAACAGAAGGTCTACAGAGGTATGATTGGTTCTCTCCTTTATCTGACAGCTTCAAGACCTGATATCTTATTCAGCGTATGTATTTGTGCTAGATTCCAATCAGATCCTAGAGAATCTCACTTAACAGCTGTTAAGCGAATTTTCAAGTATCTGAAAGGTACTACTAATCTGGGTTTGTTTTATAGAAAATCTAGTGATTACAGCTTAGTAGGCTACTGCGATGCTGATTTTGCTGGAGACAGAGTGGAACGTAAAAGTACTTCTGGAAGCTGCCAGTTTCTGGGAGAAAATCTGATCTCGTGGTCCAGCAAAAGGCAATCAACAATTGCTCTGTCAACAGCAGAAGCTGAGTACATAGCAGCAGCAGGATGTAGCACATAAATGCTCTGGATGAAAAGTCAGCTTGAAGACTTCCAGATTTTTGAGAGTAACATTCCTATTCTTTGTGATAATACTTCTGCTATTTGCTTAAGTAAGAATCCTATTTTACATTCTAGAGCTAAGCATATAGAAATAAAACATCATTTCATTAGGGACTATATTCAGAAAGGTATTTTAAACTTGAAATTTATAGATACAGACCATCAATGGGCTGATATCTTTACTAAACCCCTTTCAGAAGATAGGTTTAATTTCATTCTGAAACATCTCAGCATGAAAGTATGCCCAGAATGAAAATGTTTTAATTCCATGTATTTATCTTCAGAATGTAATTATTTTACTGTGAACTTCTGATCAATCTTCTTTCAGAAAGATAGAACATGCAGATTGTATCAGATGCAAGTCTAAAGATCTGAGAGTCTAATCTCAAATACAGACGTGCTGATCACTACATCAAACAAGTGTCATCCAATCATCAGTAAATCTCTGAAGCAGAACGCGTGCACGCTTCTGAGAAGGCAAAGCGCTGATTGGGTGCATTGAGACACATGTCTGGTAACCGTTTTTAAGTATCTTTCTCAAATCCCCCAAAATCAGCAAGCATTTAATGAAAAGTAATCACGCTTGTTAAATGGCAATCATTATTTTTCTCTCTCTTAAAAACGTTTAATTTTTCAAAATAATTTTTGAAAAACTCTATTTAAGCACATTAATCCTTCATTTTTATTCTTTACGCTTTCTCATAATCTCTTAAGCATTCTCTGCATATTTCTGAGTTTATCTCCTACAAACCTTTTTCTCTCAAATCATTCTCAAAGCTTTTTTTGTGAGAACAATGGCATCCTCCAGCATTTCTGCAGGCAATCAGAAGAAAGAAACCTCTGAACAATATCAGGTGCCCCTCAGAACTCTTCTCACACCGGTAAAGAATCTTGAGGTTCTCTCTGAGTTAATCATCGACTTTGAAAGTTTGAAGGAAAATGGATTTGACCTAACTGAAGAAATTAGGGCTCAAAAGTGGGAGAGGTATTTCGATAGGTTGGTTGGACCAACATTCCCAGAGCTTGTCAAGGAATTTTGGATTCACGCCAAGATTCATAAACATCTAGTCATCTCTTCTGTCATGGGAAAGAAGATAGTGATTTCTGAAGATCTCATAGCAAAGCTAATCGGTCAAAGTGGTGGTGGAGTCCGTTGTGTGGACATGGCTGATAGATGCCCTGATATAGGTGTGGTAGCCAACAGCATTTTCACTCTTGGATTTCCCAGCAGCAAAATTAAGGATCTGAAGGATCACTGCAGAGTATGGGCCAAGATTGTTCTTGGATGCTTCAATCACAGGAAACCAACAAGTTCTCCTGATTATATAAACGTGGATCAGCAATTTCTGATCTACTTTATTGATCAGAGGGTAAAGATCAATCTGGCACACTTCCTGTTCAACCATCTCAAGACCAGCGTCAAAGAAACAAGAGAAGAAGAAAGGACCAAAAGGGACTGGATACCGTTTGGAAGGCTCATATCAGATATTCTGACAGAGAATAAGCTGATAGAGTATCTGAGCGAAGCTCAAGTGCTGAGCACTATTGAACCTACTGTTGGAAAACCGCTGAACGCTAAGAACCTGAAAAAGATGAAGCTGATAGAAAATATTAAGAAGGAACCCAGAGCTACTTCAACTGCTGACATCTCCAGCAGAAGAGTGCCTCTGAGTGATTTCCCAAAATTTTCTGAAATGGAATCCAAACCTGATATGTTTCTCAAGTATCCAGATTCATACAAGGAAGAAGATACAGTTTCAAAGCTGAAGATCAAAGATCTGAGTCAACCCCAACCTGAAGTGACTCAGAAGAAGACAAAGAAGAGGAAAGCGCCAACAGCAGGATCATCTCATCAGACTCCAAAGAAAAGAGGTATTTCATCTGCTGCCCCTATTTCAATTTCATCTACTATTCCAACATCTGCTGCCCCTCCTCAAACCTCTCACAGAATATCCATTCCAATCCCTACTATTGATGAAACCATACCAGAAGACCCTTCTGAGGCCTTACTACTCAGAAGACCCAGAACTAAGACTCCCAAACAACCAACTGTTTCAACAACACCAGCACTTGATAGAGTGCTAGCTGATATTGAGCGTGAACATGCTTCTGCTCAACCAAATTCTGAACCACTAAATATTCCTCCTCCACAACCAGAACCACAACCTGAACCAGAAATACAACATCAACCAGAACCAGAACCACAATCACAACAACCACTCACAGAAGAACCTCTGATCCCTGAGCAATCAGAGATTCCACCTCCTCAACCATAAAATAATCCACCTGCACCACAAACAGAGTTTCACCGCTATGAAACCCCTTCTCCTCATCATTCTGACCCTCACTCACCTCAACCTTCACCGCTGGCAATCCAGTTGCCATGTGGAACCACTATTGTCAGGCCCCAGTTGCCATCTTCAGAGGAATCAACACCTCCAAAAACTCCAACCACTCCAATAGAAATATCTGACTCTGATTCTGATACCCTTCCTCCAAAACAAACAGCCCCTCAGCAAACCTCTGAAAACCCCAGCAGAACTTTCATTGACTTAACAAGTCTTGAACGTCTTCCTGATCTAAGACACAAAATTGCCATACCCAAACCAAAGCAACCAGATGTTGGCTCTGGTATTTTGAATTTTGAAACAGGTATGCTGCAATGGATTGCTTCTTTGAAGCAAGTCTGTCCGGGGATGATCGACCCAACTGCTTCTGATCAGCTCTGGTCACAGTTCAGACTATGGGTACGTGCTGAAGCCCTCAAGCTGCAGGACGTCAACTATGAGCAGGCTCAACAGAACTTCAGCAAGCTGCTGAAGGAAGTTGAAAGTCAGCTGCCTCAAGAAGTTGTGCTTCCTCTGGACAGTGAATCTTGGTCTGAGAAAGAGCAAGCTGCACAGGTGCAACCATCAGAAGAAGACAAGACCATTCAGGCTGAAGAAAATCCAGCAGAAGATGTCGCTGAAAGTTCTGAGAAGCTTCCTCCTTCTGACCCTTCTCAAGCTGCCTTGGACAGGCAGGCTCTGGAAGAATTAAGGCTGAATGACTTGCGTCTACAGCAGCGGATGGAAGAGAATAATCAGAAGATGAAAGCAAGAATGGATGTACAGGACAGCAAAATTGACACTGTTGTCAACATGGTTCAGAAGCAGAATGAAACTTCTGAAAAGATTCAAGCAATGCTGGAAAGCCTGTTCTCACGCATGCCCCCACAACCTTAAAATTTTTTTTTCATGCATGACATTCTCTATGTTTTCTTCATTTTCTGATGTACTGTTTTGACTATGTTTTGTAATGTTCTTTTGCTCTGATTATGAACTATTTTAATATAATTTGTTTTGCTGATCTAAATTGTTTTAGCACATCACCAACACTTTTTTGATTGCTGACAAAAAGGGGGAGAACAAGAATGATATTTAAAATCAATAACGGCTAACTAGACATAAATCCTCAAACATTCTAACTCTATTACTTGAAATGTTTTTCTGTTTTTGTTTAAAGTCTACAGGCACAAGGAAACTCCTGAACACTATGAAGACTAGAAGCTCTGATCAAAATGTAGAAGCTCTGATCAATGTTGCTCTGATCTAATATGAAGATTCTGATCGACCAAATACTCTGATCCAAAGCAAAGCTCTGACAGGAAAAGCTCTGAAGCTCTGCTCTCTGATAAGTCAAAGACTCTTAATCTGATGTTCAAAGAAAGACAAAGATCTGATCCTGAAGAACACGTATCATCAAAGGGAAGTAATCAACTCAGGGGGAGTATCTCTTAACTCTGATTTTTCCGTACTTCTTATTCTGATACATTTCCCAGACACCTTTTCACGTTATTTTTCATTTAAAATATCTAGTTTTTGTCATCATCAAAAAGGGGGAGATTGTTAGAACAATGTTTGAATCTACTACCCTATATTTGAGTTTTGATGATAACAAAGTGAAAAGATATAGTATTTATATGTTTCATGTTTGAACTATATGCTGCCTAAAGTTACTATGCTCTGACTTGCAGATACGCTGATTAAAATAAGCAAGATCACTTCTTCAGCATCAGAATTTGATTTCATACACCAGCATCAGAAGTTGCTGAATCAGAACATCAAGATCAGATGATCAACTCACGTACATGCTGAAGCTTGATGAACAGAACTGCGCGTAAACACTCTGATACAAAAACAATAGTTCATCAGCAGCGAAGCAGAATCAGAATGAGCCAAGCCAGAACGTGCATTGAAGAAGCAACGGTACTGTGCATTGAACGCTAATTAATTCCAACGGCATCATTCTAGACAAGATCTGCTCAAAAAGGAAAGCTTGTTATTAGCATTGAATCAAGAATATTGCATTCAACGTTCATCTTCTCAAGTGCTATATAAACAAGGCTTCGAAGATTATAATGGCTAATGCTCTCTAATTCTCTACACGCACAAAGCTGAACAATAATCTTCATCTACCAGTTTTGCTAAACCACAAACCCTGATACTCCATTAGTGTTTAGCAATCTAAGTTTCTAAGCTTCATTTGTGTATACATCACAGTTGTGATAAAGTTTTGTAGAAAACATTCACACACATTTGTTTTGTACCTTTGTAAGAAAGTGTTGCCTTGACAAACCGGATTGTGGTTTGAATCAAGAAGGCTTTAGCAGTTGTTAAAGCAGTCTGTAATATTCAGTTGAATATAGTGAATTAAGACCTCGTTGGAGAGAGGCGAAATCACCTTGACGGGTGGACTGGAGTAGTTTGAGATCAAACGAACCAGGATAAAAATATCTTGTCAATTGCTTTAAGATTTCAGTTTTACAATTCAACCCCCCCTTCTTGTGTTTTTCACCCCTTCAAAATGAACCAATAAGATGGAGCCACGCAAGTCATCCCTGTCCTCTCTCTGTTGGGTAAATGCACAGACTTTTACCTACGGACATATGTCTGTAGCTACAACCCTTGCTTGTTTCAAAATCTCCCATGGGCATGATAAATGGAGTCTAAGGCCATGAATTAAACCGTCTTGGCCTGCTGAGCATGATGGTGCCCTTCTTGAGGGCCAATTTTTCCTGCATAAAAAAGACCTAAAACGAGACCAAAAAACCTAGCAATGGCAGATTCCGATATAGCTTCCAAAAATGCAATTAAATGATATATATAGCTTGCAAATGTGTTAGGGGTTTAGAATATACCATTGAAACATGATGAATATTCAAGAATAACAAGATTCAGTTTTTGAAATGAGGGAAAACCGTGAGAGTCGTGGGGATGAACTCTGGGCACTAGCGCGCTTACTTTCGATTGGTACAGCTTCCTTGCAATTCCAGGAAGTGAATGAGATGGTCAGGGAGCCTTGTAATCGCCTGGAGCTATGAAATCAAGTCAACACTTTTTGTGATTTTTTTCAAATTTGGTTCTGCCTTCTCACGTCTCTAAAGCCTGTGTTTTAGGTCTGTAAATGTTCACTATATACCAAGGATTGGATTAGGGTTGAAATTATGCTCTCAATATTTATCCATTATGGCTTTTGATTTTGATTTGATTCACTTGAAAATCCTTCCAAAAATAGGCCAAAACCAATATTTTATGCCCACCTATGCCTTGCACGAATTGATTCACTTGCTAGCTGGATATAGGACCTGAAATGTGCACCAGATCTTGAGGTTTCAATGATTTGGATTTTTTCATGATTTGTTTTGATTTAAATTGATTTAATTCAAATCAAAATCAAAATAAATAGTAAAAATAAGATAAAGACAAGTGGAAAGAGCTAGGGCTCGTGGACCATGCTACCAACTCAAACCAAGTGCAAAAGATTGGGCCCATTTAACAAAAATAGCAATTTGAGGCATAGTTGACTTTTGACAATTTTGCAAAAAGGGTCAACTTAACCAATGCATAACTTCCTCAATTTTGACTCTTTGAAGGTGTTATTGGACTTTTTAGAAATCTTGGGATGTCCTATAAGAAACACTTTTGGTCTCATCTCAATTTGGTATTCCATGTTCATGTATGAAGCTTTGACAAAAAGGTGTTTTTTGTTGACTTTTCAAAATGACCTATAATGTCCAAATTCATAACTTCTTGTGAGTGCATATTTTGAACTTGGGAGCTGAAGATGAATTGTAGGGAATTTCATCATATTAAAAATGAGCTTTGGATGGGTCATTTCTCATAAAGTGTGAGAAAGTTATGCTTGGTCAAAGTTGAGTTGACTTTTCCTACAAAACCCTAATTTAGCAACTTTTGGTTCTTGATGAATTGTGAGAAATCCTTGATGAATCCTGATCAACCCTTGATCAAATGATGAATAATACTTCAAAATGAGTATTTTGACCAAAAATATTGAAGTTTGACTGTATGTGGGCCACAATTGACTTTTGCCATAGCATAGTCGATTTTCAGGCCTTTGAGCAATTGACTGAGCAAACTTTCTCTGTAAGGCTTGAAACTTGACATGGATGATCTTGAGAACATATTAGGAAAATGGTGAGCATTTGGGATCCCTTGGACTCAAGTATCTTGATGCAACATGAAACCCTAATTTGAGGTAACTGCCTTAGGAGAGAGTTTGTCTGGTCAACCCTTTGACTTCCTTGAGCAACTTGAGGATCTTTCTTGAAATGTTTTGAGAAATATGGGAGGGAAAATTTTGGGGTACAACAGCACCCCAAAATTTTCCCTCTCATTTCTCAAAGAATCATCCTGGACCCTCAGGTTTGCTTCTATCAAGTTTCAAGTCCTGAATTACAATTTTTCAAGAAAGTCATTCACAAGGGCAAAATGGTCAAAAGTACACTGAAAAGTCAAACTTTGACTTTTGGATCAAAAATCAAGTTTCAACAATTATATTTCATCAAGACATGAAATTAGTTCATCAAAATCAGAAGTCAGAAATTACTTTGAAAAATCAAATTTCTAAACATTTGGAAAATTTTCTATGTGTTAGGAGAAGATGATACTTCATAACTTTTGGGCCAGCCTTCACGCGAGTACAATCACAAATTGCAAACACGGTTCAGAACATGATGCTTCAATTAGAAGATATGGAAGTAATGTTCTTCGGTCAGTACATGACTCTTCAGCATATGGAGGTTACGTTTCTGATCTTCTGCGATCAGAACATCACTAAATCTCAAAACCTCGTTTAAGCAGTCTGCTGCTCTGCTATAGCATAATCATGCAACCAACTGCTGATCCAGTCCACGCCTGCGCTTTCTCAAACCCCATATTTGCACTAAATTAGCATACAAAAGTTGTGATTAAAAAGCAATGGAACAGTATGCCAAAAAGGTTTAAATCCCATTTGTTTTCCCCCCAAAACCACAGCAAATTCACATATAAATAAGTGGCTCCATCACACATTTAACGGGGTGGCTTTTGAAAAGAGAAAATTATCAAATACAAAAAAAAAGAGAAGAGAAAACATGAAAACATTCGTGAACCATGAATTCCTAAACAAAACCAAAACCTTTGTTCTTCCCTTTGATTTAAAGAACATAACATTTTATGTTCCGTTGTTCTTACTGACTCCAAAACATCTGAAGGCAGCAGCTCAAGTCCCAAACACACGTTCGAGATTCAAGGTAAGTCTTTCTGACTTTGAATCTTTCCATTCAGAACATAATTAAATATGTAAATATCATAGTATTGATGTTGTCCATATCATTGCATAAGTAGAAAAAAATCGTGGATCAGAACTTCTTGAGTAAAGCTAGGCTCAGAATTAGGATTAGAACTTCTAGGAACTGTTGTGCTTTTATCTGTCTGATTTTGCTGTTGTTAAGAATTGAACAAGTTGCTGATGATCTGATTAATGTAAAGAAGGAGTTAAAGTGTAACACAGAACTTCTGGGTTTTTTCTTTCCCATTGTTTTAGCACAACACATAACTTCTGAGTTCTCCTGACTGTTTAAACATAGAACTTCTGACTTTCTCACTGTTTTAACACCGCACAGAAATTCTGATTTTCACTCATTGTTTAACACAAACACAGAACTTTTGAATTTTGCTCAATGTGTTTAACACAAACACAAAACTTCTGGTTTTCTCACTATTTTAACACCATACAGAACTTCTGATTTTCACTCACTGTTTAACACAAACACAGAACTTCTGACTTTTACCCACTGTCTAAACACAACCCAGAACTTCTGTTATTGCCCGCTAATGTTACTTTCAGGATTCCAATGGCATCAACCCAGAATTTCTGATCACCTCTGACGTTTCATTCTGAACCACAGCGTGCCTGGCATCAGAACTTCGGAACCCCTTTGTTTTTCATTTCCGCAATTTATCTCTTTCAAATATAAATGTTAGTAATTAGGGTTTGTATGGTAAGACATAAAATCAACAAGTAGATAACCCTAATCAAAGACAAAATGCATGTAAATCAAAAACACTTGCACACTACCACCTCTAGGGTGATCTCACTTTGTTTCCTTTCGGAAAATAGTCATGTCCCTCGAATATGGGTGTTTTAGCAAAGACCCTCGACAACAGATCGTAGTCCCTCGATGACCCACGATGTTGCCTTCGATAAATGATCTAGTCCCTAAACGATATTGCTAAAATGTCCCATAGGTTGCCTTTTATGACTATACAAAAACGTCTCATGCCCGTCCCTTCACATCCAACGATGGAGTTCCTTACCAAAACAATGGTAAGATAATAACATCTAAAGGAGGAGGAAAAGAACATTTAAGACCTTTTCAGTAGGTAGGTTGCTCCTAGTTGCTCGCTTGCTCACAACAAAAACATTTTATACACCAACACTTTCATTTTGAAACATTTTCAAAAGACAAACACTTTGTACATGTCCTTATAGAAACGAGAACCATTAAAAAGACACCTTTTCAAAAATCGCTTTCAAAAACACATTCCACAAACACTTCTTTGAACTATTTTCCAAACAACACTTTGTATGCGTTCTTATAGAAACGAGAACCATTACAAAGACGTTTTCAAAAAACTTTCAAAACCCACACCACAAGCACATTCTCAAACAAAAGCAAGTGATCTAGCAAGCAACTCATAGCCCGTAGATAACTACGGATAAAAAAGGGTGCTAACACCTTCCCTTTTTATAATCTACCCCCCAAACTCAAGAAAATATCTCAAAGGACTTTCATGTTCTTTTCCGCCTTTCCTTATTGGATAAAAGAAAAGTCGGTGGCAACTCTTGCTATCCGCACAATTGCGATCAAACACAAAACAACCAAGTCAGTTCTCCCACCATGTTACACTTGGAAAAAACAATCAAAATACAATATCATAGTCCCTCGATGACGCTTCGAATGTCGCCTTACAAATGATCTTAGTCCCTCAAGAGAAATGCTAAGACATCTCACAACGTTGCTATTATGACTATACAAACGTCCCATTCCCGTACCTTCACATCCAACGATGAGGCTTCTTACCAAATCAATGGTAAGATAGCAACATCTAAAGGAGGAGGAAAATAACGTTTAAGACCTTTTGAGTGGGTAGGTTACTCCTAGTTGCTCGTTTGCTCACAACAAAAACATTTTATACACCAACACTTTCATTTTGAAATATTTTCAAAAGACAAACACTATGTACGTGTTCTTATAGAAACGAGAGCCATTACAAAGAAACCCTTTTCAAAATCACATTCAAAAACACATCCCACAAACACTTCTTTGAACTATTTTCCAAACAACATTTTATACGCGTTCTTATAGAAACGAGAACCATTACAAAGACATTTTCAAAATACTTTCAAAACCCACACCACAAGCACATTTTTCAAACAAAAGCAAGTGATCTAGCAAGAAACTAAGAGCCCGTAGAAAACCACGGATGAAAAGAGTGCTAATACCTTCCCTTTTCATAATCTACCCCCTGAACTCAAGAAATTATCTCGAAAGGTATTTCCTATTCTTTTCACCCTTTCCTTATTGGGTAAAAGAAAAGTCGGTGGCGACTCTTGCTATCCGCAATGTTGTACCCCAAAATTTTCCCTCTCATTTTATCAATATCTCCCCTCACAAGGCTCCTTGAACTCCAGACAGGATTAGGGTTTTGCACTGCTCAAGACATCTCCTTGCATTGATGACCTAAATAAGGGTTTAAGTTTGCACAGGGATTTTTTGGACCTTCAATGCTCAAAGTGACTTTCATACTTCATATTGAACTCATAAGTTTGTCCATACCAAGTTTCAAGCCTTGAATCAAATTTTTGCCCAGTCAATTGGACAGTTGACATAGAAATCAGCTATATTGGGGAAAAAGTCAATTGTGGCCAATTTACAGTCAAACCTCATGATTTTTGACCCACATAAACCTTATGAACTCATATGAACCATTTGATCAAGTTTGGACCACAACTCCACAAGAAATTTGATCAGATCACCAAAAGGGCAAAATGGTCATTTTTAGGGTTTTGACTGCACAAGGGCAATATCTGACTTTTGACCAAGCCAATGGAAAATTGAGCTCAAACATGGACTCAAGGACTCAATGGCATCATCTTGACCTATTCACAATGTTCAAAAGATCTCAAATGCATTGGATTGACATATGAATTTTTTCAGTCAACTAATCAAATTTAACTGTATACTGAAAAGTCAAACTTTGACTTTTTGGTCAAAATCAAGTGCCAAGGGTCATTTTTCATCAAGATGTGTCAAAACATGAAACTTGTTCATCAAGAAACCCATTTTTTCAAATTAGGGTTTAAAGTTGAAAATTTTCATAACTTAGAATTTTTCTAAGTTATGAAATTTTCTTAATTTTTCCTAACTTTGCCCAACAAAGCACCATTTTAAACAATTGAAAAGCAAAGGCAAGTGATCTAAACAAGTAACTAAGAGCCCATGGATAACCATGGATGATAAGGGTGCTTGCACCTTCCCTTTTCATAATCTACTCCCCGAACCCAAGAAAACATCTCAAAGGTCTTTCCCGTGCTTTTTGACATTTCCTTAGGATAAAATAAAAAGTCGGTGGCGACTCTTGCTAAAACGAAACATTTGAGAACACAAACGCAAAACCTCAAGTCAATTCTCCCACCGTATCACAGAACTGGCGACTCTGCTAGGGAATTTTTCTAAAAGTGGAGTAACTTTAGGGTTTAGATCACCTTTACATGCTTATCTTGTTTGTTTTGATTGCTTTACATTTGGTTCTCTTGTTAGGGTTTGAATCATCCACCCAGATTTTTGGGAAACATTCATAGGTAAATAGCAATACATTGCGGAAACTGTGCGGGGTATACCGATATGGTTTAAGCAATAGCTATATTAGTGCGACATATTTGTGGGTACCGGTAGCCTTTGAGTCAGTCAAAGAGAATACGGGGCCGCTGAGTGATGTCATGAAGCCCTAATGAACTCTTATAACCTTACTTGACCATCTTGGCCTTTTTAGGGGTAGTGAGATGACCGACTTTGGTGCAGTCCGAAGTTGGTAGATACTCGATACTACACTCATTGAGGGTTGTTTTCTTGGAATATTTCGGTCGCCAGTTAAGTGGCTAAACTGAAACAATGAACACAGAAAATAATCCAGTGATATTGAGCTCCTTAGAACCCGGTTACTATTTATAGGACAGGTTGAGCCAACTAACTTCAAGAGGTTACTTACCTATGAAACCCAATGCAAGCCTGAAACTAGGATCTTGTGTGATTTTCTTGTACATATACTTGTGCATACATCATGAACATCATGAAGCATCATATGCATCCACTAACCATTTCAAGGGTTTGGATCTTCATCTTTGTTCCTGTTTTATAGGTCATGGAATCACTTCGCAGAAAAACAATCCAGGTCAACCTTGTGAGAATCCCTCCTCAACTCAAGGAGCTTACTTCCAAGATTCCAGAGAATTCTCTCTTCAGTGAAAGATGAAAATTCTGGCAGTAGATACTCAATGTCACAGTGAATGTTATGACAGCGTATCTGACTTTCTATAAGACAGTAAATAAAAACAGTAAAGAACACAGTCAATTGTTTACCCAATTCAGTGTGCAACAACACCTACTCTGGGGGCTACCAAGCCAGGGAGGAAATCCACTATAAGAGATATTAATTCAGGAATAAACCAACCAGTTTATCTCCTTCACTTAAGACCTACCCAATGCAACTTCAATCTAAGTTCTACTTAAACCTGAGTTCCTACTCACTCCCCCTCAATCACAGCAGTGATACTTAAAACAATTGACTAATGAATTAATGAAGACAATCTTCAGAACATACACTTGATTATGCTTCACAGCTTTTTAATCAAGTAACACAAACACTCTTGCTTCACAGCTTTGAGTGATACATTAAACCTAACTTGACTTTGCTTCAAAGCTTTAGTCAAGAGACACAAAACACTCTTGCTTCAAAGCTTTGAGTGGTACAAAAACCCTTACAAACAAAACCTATTCCAAGTCACTTATCACAATGATAATTGCTTGGATTACAGCAGTTAAAACTATACATATTCTAATTGATCTTCAGTCCAAAAAGGGATACATTCCAAACAGCAATCCTGTTGAATATATAGCAGCTGTTTCTTCAGTTAGGGTTTCCACAAAAAGCTAGGGTTAATTCGTTTTAACCTTAAGACTTGGTCACAAGACTTTATCAACCAGATTAGGGTTGAGCTAGGTTAACCCAAAGTCCACGCAGGATTCTGTTCTGGAAGGAATGACTCAACTTCCTGAAAAAACTCAGAATTAACCAAACTGCAAAACTGTTAGATCAGTACAGGATGTCTTAACATTTGTTATGACATCAGAATTCCTGTTTACTGATTTTGGTAGAAGGCAATAAATGTGATCTTTTGCAAAATGCTCAGATACACACTCATACACAGTAGCTACTGTATGCCATAATTTTTCTGCATAAAGTACCTAAAACACCAGAATGTTATGACATCAGTCATGACATTCACACACCTGGTTTTACCAAAAATACATGCCAATAACTAAACACTTACAAACTCCCCCTTTGGCAGATTTTTGGCTAAAGCCCCTAAGCAATCAGAGAATATAGAGCAGCAGAGTGAATATGACTGCAGAAAAAATATGAAGTCTACCAAGTGATTAACACAGAAAATATCTCCCCCTCTTTAGCCACAAATGGGCCAACGAAACATGTACTTAATTGTTATACAGTTATCCAAAATAGGTAATAAAAACAACAAATAAAACTTGCATCAACAGCATCAGCATCAGGCTTGACAATTCCACCAGACTTTAAGCACTGTCACCTTCAGAGGAGCTACTTTCTCCAGCATTGAGCCGATCTTCAGCAGCACCCTCTTCCCTTCTGTTTCCTTCAGTCTCCTCCTGTTCTAATTTGGCAATTAGGTTTTCTAGAGTCTTTTTACTGGTCTCCAGCTCTTTGCAGGTCTCTTTCAATACAGCTATAACATCAGATGTCTTGGACTGAGTTTTTGCAGATGATGTCTCAGTTGATGTTATGACAATGTCAGGAACATGAGATCCCTGAAACAGCTTGTAGTGTAACCCAAGAGCAGGAGCTCTTTTGCAAGCAGTATCTCTTGCCACCAGGATATCAGGGTACTGTGCAAGGATAATTCCACAAAGGAGGGAGGGAAAGGCAATTGGGCCTTTAACAACATAGCTACCAGCATGTTTTAAGGTTTGATCAAAAATGTACCTGCCATAGTCAAATTCAGTCTTGGTATCAACAGCATAAATGAATCTCCCCAATCCTGTAGAGATGGTTGATTTATGGTTTGTAGGGACCCAGTTGGCTGCACCAATCTTGTGCAGGATGGCAAATTTTATGCTTAGCTTGCTAGCATTTAGCTTGCCTTTTGAGGGCCAGCACTTGACTTGTCTTGCTGTGATGGTTTGGCAAACTTCATTGTCAGTAACTTCCAGTTCAAGGCAAGCCTCATTTGATCTTCCAAGAAATTTGTTAATTTCAGATGGAGAGAAATTAACCCTTCTTCCTCTCACATATACACATTCAAAGTCAGCTGACCTTCCATCAGCACAATCATCAGACAAATTCACTATGAATTCCTTGACCAGATTTTCATAGCATTTGGTAAATTTTACCACAGTCTTCATCAGTCCAGCAGCTTTAATCAGGTCCATGATTTCCTTGCAATCCATGGCACCATTGTTTAGTTCTCTCTCCAAGGATATTCTCTTCAAGCACACATACTTCCATCTGTTGGCATTTTCAGGGTGGTGAAATGAAATGTTGTCAGTGGGGACTTCAGGAACTCTAGCCATTTTGCTGGAAGGGAGCTTCCTTCTGAGAGGAATGTCTTCAGCATCAATTTCAAATTCTGATTCCTCATCAGAATCAGTAGGCTCGGGTTCTTTTCTCTTCTTTGTTATTGGTTGCCTTGCAGGTTTTGAGAGACTTCCAGCAGGCACTTGGGCTTTCACCTTCCCTTTGGACAGTTCAGTCTTCACAGTACCAGTCTTCCCTTCAGACCTGGTTTTCTTATCAGCAGGTTTCTCTTTGTTCAGACCTTTTGCAGCATCTTGATTACCCTTCCTGTTCATCATTCTCCTAGCTATGCTAGGGTTGATATTTGCAATCAGGTCATTGTCTGAGTATTCCTCATCCACATCAATAACAGGTGGTTCAACATTCTTCTCTGAAGGGTTCTGAATATCATCCAGGTTTTCAGATGGTTTTTGAATGTTGTCATTTGATGTCTCAACATTCTCAGAGACATCTGGATTTGCTTCAACATTTGGGCTTGCTGATTCTTGATTTAATGGAACAGAAATCCCCGGTACAGAGTGGTTCTCACTCAGGATTCTTGTAACAAGCCTAGCTATGGCTTGATGTACATAAGTTGATCCTTCCCTATTAGGTACAGAAGATGAAGGTTGAGAGGGATTACCGGACGACGTCGCCTGAGACCTTCCTGCATGCCTTGTTCTCAGCTTTTTGACCTTGGAAGGGTTAGTTGCTATTTCTCTAATAGGAGTAATCTCTAGGACTTCAGAATCCATGCATGAGGTGATTGCTCGAGAATCTTGATCAGATGATGAAGATGAGACGGTTGTCTTGGATGAGGCTGAAGTTTGAGACATTTTGATTGACTTGGAAAACCAGTAGCAACTAAGGAGAAAACTTTGATTGAGAGAAAAAGAGATGTTGCAAAGTCGAGAGTGGAAGGAGGCAAATGTGTGTCTATTCAACTTCTTAGTAATTTTGAAAGAATTGGGGAAATATATGATTAACCCACTTAAAGTAGACTTAACAAAAATAACTCCTTCAACCCTTGTTTTGAGAAAAATTAATTGCTATAATTTCTCATGTTGGCAAATACCCATCTTGCCCCTCAAGTTTTCAAATTGATTTGCATCAAGAGCCTTGGTAAAAATGTCAGCCAGCTGTAGCTTAATGGCAACATGTTCCAGTTTAATTGTCTTCTCTTCTACAAGGTCTCTTTTAAGGTCAATGTGCTTGGTCCTGCTATACTGAATAGGGTTCTTGGAAATATTGATTGTATTCAGATTGTCACAGTACAATGTCACAACATCTTGTGAGACATTATACTCAGTGAGCATCTGTTTTGTCCAGATAATTTGAGAACAACTATTACCAGCTGCAACTGTTTCAGTACAAAATTGAAAAGGAATTATTTTGCATAGTTCTTTAAAAACTTCAAGGTTATCCACCACAACATAGGCATATCTCTTTCCACCAAGACTTTCCACCTGCATTGGTCCCATATGAAGAAGATCTAGAACCTTGGAGGTGGTCAGATGTCTTGACTTTGGATGTGACATCCTAGTCTGCTTACTAACCTGACATTCACCACAACCTCTCCCTTCATTAATTTGCAGTCTTGGAATCCCTCTGACTGCTTCCATGGAGATAATTCTTTTCATTCCTCTTAGATGAAGATGGCCAAGTTTTTGGTGCCACAGTTTCACCTCTTTTTCTTCTTTGGCAATAGAACACATGTTGGAGTTATTTGTGTTCTCAGGCTCCCACAAGTAACAGTTATCTTTAGATTTGATTCCTTTCATTACAACTTCTTGTTTTTCATTTATTACAAGACATTCAGATTTTGAGAAGTTGACCTTGAATCCTAGATCACACAATTGACTGATACTAATGAGATTAGCAGTCAGGCCTTTTACCAATAGTACTTCATTCAGATTTGGAACTCCAAGGCAGTCCAAATTACCAACTCCTTTGATTTCACCTCTAGCACCATCTCCAAAGGTCACATAACTAGTGGTGTGAGGTTTAACATTATTGAGAAGGTTCTTGATTCCAGTCATGTGCTTAGAACACCCACTGTCAAAGTACCAGTCTTCCTTTGCAGAGACTCTCAGGGAAGTGTGGGCTATCAGGGCAGTAGCCTTTTTCTTCCATTGAGGAGTATGTGGTACCCTGTTAGCCTTAGGTTTGACACCTGGGTTCTGATTAGGGTATCCATACAATCTTAAGCAGAAAGGCTTTATGTGACCAAACCTCCCACAATGGTGACATCTCCATCTTTGGTACTTTTTCTTCATATTTCTCTGTTCCCGATGTTGAGTGTTATGTTGTGACATCTGTTTTGACATTTGTTTATCAGACCTGATCTTCTTGTCTGCACCAGATGTCTTTGCTTCCACAAATCCTAGTCCAGACTTGTTTCCCACATTTTGTCTAACCTGAAGGATTTCTTCCAATTTGTCAGTTCCATTTGTCAGCATCTTGACAGATTTGGTCATCTGGTTCAGTTTTGAGTTCAGCATTTGAACTTCCCCTTCTAGATGACTTATAGTTTCAAGGTCTTCCCTTTTTTCAGCCTCCAACTTTATGATGAGTTTTGTTTGTTTCTCATTCTGCACACAGACTTCAGCACTTCTGATACACAATTTCTTGTAAGTATCAGCCAGTTTTTCAAATGTCACTTCCTCATCACTAGTGTCACTTTCAGAGGTACAAACACCAGTTAGTGCAGTAACTAGTTTGGCAGATTCTTCTTCAGAATTACTTTCTGAATCACAGTCAGACCAGGTAACAATCATTCCTTTCTTTTGTTTCTTAAGAAAGGTAGGACATTCAGCTCGAATATGCCCATATCCTTCACAACCATGGCATTGAATTCCTCTGCCTTGATTTCCCTTCTCTTCTGACCTTGGTCTTCTGCTGGAACTGTCAATGTCAGAGGGGATGTTATGAACATTAGACCTTGACTTTGGATCTATTCTTTTGATGAGTTTGTTGAATTGTCTTCCAAGCATGGCTATAGCTTCTGAAATATTTTCTTCTTCATCCTCCTTGTTTTCATCTTCAGTGTTGGATACAAGTGTTATGCTCTTGTTCTTCTTGTCAACATTTTCAGTGATCCCCATCTCAAAAGTCTGAAGAGACCCAATGAGTTCATCCACTTTCAACTTGCTGATATCCTGGGCTTCCTCTATAGCAGTTACCTTCATTGCAAATCTTTTAGGCAAGGATCTGAGAATCTTTCTCACCAGTTTTTCTTCTGACATCGTTTCTCCCAATGCTCCTGAGGTGTTGGCAATTTCCAAGATGTTCATGTGAAACTCATGAATGGTTTCATCTTCCATCATTTTTAGATTCTCAAACTTGGTAGTCAGCATCTGAAGCCTTGACATTTTTACTTTGGAAGTGCCCTCATGGGTAGTTTTGAGAGTGTCCCAAACTTCCTTGGCTAGTTCATATTGATGTACTAGTCTGAATATGTTTCTATCAATTCCATTGAACAAGGCATTTAAAGCTTTGGAATTACCCAGGGCTAACTCATCTTCTTCTTTACTCCATTCTTCCTCAGGCTTCAGACTGATTGTCCCATCTTTCTCAATTATGGTGGGATTGTTCCATCCTTTGTCAGCAGCTCTCTAGGCCTTTTTGTCCAGTGATTTTAAGAAGGCAATCATACGAGGTTTCCAGTAGTCATAATTTGATCCATCCAGAATGGGTGTTCTGTTTCCAAAAACTCCTTCTTTGTCCATAGTGCCAGAAAGTGATATCCCTAGATCTCGCCCAGTAATACAGGCAGGGTGCCTGCTCTGATGCCAATTGAAAATTCTGGCAGTAGATACTCAATGTCACAGTGAATGTTATGACACCATATCTGACTTTCTATAAGACAGTAAACAAAAACAGTAAAGAACACAGTCAATTGTTTACCCAGTTCAGTGTGAAACAACACCTACTCTGGGGGCTACCAAGCCAGGGGGGAAATCCACTATAAGAGATATTAATTCAGGAATAAACCAACCAGTTTATCTCCTTCACTTAAGACCTACCCAATGCAACTTCAATCTAAGTTCTACTTAAACCTGAGTTCCTACTCACTCCCCCTCAATCACAGCAGTGATACTTAAAACAATTGACTAATGAATTAATGAAGACACTCTTCAGAACATACACTTGATTATGCTTCACAGCTTTTTAATCAAGTAACACAAACACTCTTGCTTCACAGCTTTGAGTGATACATTAAACCTAACTTGACTTTGCTTCAAAGTTTTAGTCAAGAGACACAAAACACTCTTGCTTCAAAGCTTTGAGTGGTACAAAAACCCTTACAAACAAAACCTATTCCAAGTCACTTATCACAATGATAATTGCTTGGATTACAACAGTTAAAACTATGCAGATTCTAATTGATCTTCAGTCCAAAAAGGGATACATTCCAAACAGCAATCATGTTGAATATATAGCAGCTGTTTCTTCAGTTAGGGTTTCCACAAAAAGCTAGGGTTAATTCGGTTTAACCTTAAGACTTGGTCACAAGACTTTATCAACCAGATTAGGGTTGAGCTAGGTTAACCCAAAGTCCACGTAGGATTCTGTTCTGGAAGGAATGACTCAACTTCCTGAAAAAACTCAGAATTAACCAAACTGCAAAACTGTTAGATCAGTACAGGATGTCTTAACATTTGTTATGACATCAGAATTCCTGTTTACTAATTTTGGTAGAAGGCAATAAATGTGATCTTTTGCAAAATGCTCAGATACACACTTATACACAGTAGCTACTGTATGCCATAATTTTTCTGCATAAAGTACCTAAAACACCAGAATGTTATGACATCAGTCATGACATTCACACACCTGGTTTTACCAAAAATACATGCCAATAACTAAACACTTACAAAAGACATGGTAGACTTCTCAGCCTGGTCAACTCCAACATTGAAGAAGACATGGTGAAAGTTCTCTTCCGGTTCTTTGACCCCCTACACCATTGTTTCACATTCCATGATTACCAACTAGTACCTACTTTGGAGGTATTTTCTCAACTCCTGAAGATTCCTATTCTCCATCAACTACCTTACAACGGTACGGAAAGAGAACCAAAGCCTGAAGATGTTGCTCAAGCCTTAAACTTGCAACCATATGATATCAAAGGTCATTGGGAAACCAGAAGTGGTGTCAAGGGTTTCTTGGCAAAGTTTCTGTTTGAAAAGGCACAAGACTGCTGGAACTCTCTAGATCTGCAAGCTTTTGAAGAGATTGTAGCACTCCTCATCTATGGGTTGGTCTTGTTCCTAAACCCTGATCAGCTTATAGATGTGAATGCTGTCAAGATTTTCATATCTCGGAATCCTGTTCCTACATTGCTTGGGGATATCCTACACTTATTTCACACACGAACAATGAGGAAAAGAGGTGTTCTCGTGTGTTGTACTCCTCTTCTAGCGAGGTGGTATATTTCTCACCTTCCCTAGTCAGTTTTGAAGAATGAGCAGGGTTTAAGGTAGTCACAACGGTTGATGACCCTCACACATTCTGATGTTCATTGGTGTTCTCGGTCCAGAGAAAATGTTATCATCATTGATCGTTGTGGAGAATTCCCTAATGTCCCACTACTTGGCATTAGGGGAGGCATTACCTACAACCCCGGTTTAGCTCTTAGACAATTTGGGTATGCCCGAAGAGATGGCCCTCATGATATGCTGATTCCTGACTTGGTTTTTGACTCCGACAATGATGCTCAAGGACTTCGTCAAAGGTTTATCCGAGCTTGGAGGATGCCCGACAAAGTGGATAGTAAGACACTGGGACACAAGAACTCCATCCCCCTTGAGCCTTACCTCAAGTGGGTACGAACCCACGCCCAGAGTCTTATGATGCCTTACCCCTACATTCTACCTATGATCAAAGAGCTTGTTATGGAAGGAGAGGTTCAATACACCCTCCTACATCCTGACATGCCAACATCATTGGAAGATTTGCAAAAGAGTTGGATACAGCTCAAGGATGAACAAAACACTTTTGAAGCCAGCTTCTATGCCAGTGAGAAGAAGGTTTTGGAACTTACCCGTCAACTCCATGAAGAGCAGAATATCAACACTTACATCGCACCAAAGAGGATGCGCAATGTCTTTTTACATTAAGAATTTTGTAATATTTTGCCCATGGGGCATTTATGTACTAACAATTTTCTTCTTAATATGATGTGTGTTCTTTTTGTTTGCAACAAATTTGAATTTCTGAATCCTTGAATGCATTACATGAATAACATATCATTCATCATATGCATAAACAGGTCTTCACACCAAGTTTCCTTATCTTTCTACTGTTTATTTCAGCAAGATGGATATAGAGCAGACGGTTAAAGAACTGCAAGCACAGAATTCGCAATTCCAGCAACTCCTCATGACTTTGGCAAAGGGTCAAGGGGACCTTAAAGCACTGTTAGAGAAAGAGAAGGAAGCAGAAAAGAAGAAAAAGAAAATAATTGGTGTGGCCACTATGGGAAGAAGATTTGAGCATCAGGCTAGGAGAGTTCTGGATTTCCCCTCGACATCTGACGAAGGGGTTGGTAAAGGAAAAGGAGTTGCGGTACCTTCCAAGTCTGAAGCTGAAGAGAAAGAAGAGGAAGAGGATGAAGATTACTCCGAACAGCAGTATCCTCCGGCGGATGATAAGTATAAGAATCTTGAAGACCGGCTAGCAGCCATGGAGGTGCAAAGGGTACCTGGGCTAGATTTCGAAGAACTAGGGTTGGTTGTTGGGATCGTCATTCCTCCCAAGTTCAAAGTACCTACATTTGCTAAATACGAAGGTCTGTCCTGTCCGAAGATGCATCTGCGGTCCTACGTCAGAAAGATCCAACCTCACTCTTCTGATAAGGATCTATGGGTCCATTTTTTTCAAGATAGTTTGTCGGGTACGCAATTGGACTGGTTCTATCAACTTGAGAGATCTGATGTTCATAATTGGGAAGATTTACCTGCTGCTTTCTACCAAAAATACCAATATAATGCAGATTTAGCGCCCACTCGTACTCAACTACAGAGTATGGGTATGGACTCTAATGAAGGATTTAAGGAGTATGCCCAGAAGTGGCGAGATTTGGCTGGAAGGGTGCAGCCACCATTGTCCGATAGGGAGATGGTTGACATGTTTTTGGGGACCCTGTCAGGTCCATTCTTCAATCACTTGATCGGGAGCTCATCTTCAGGGTTCACCGAATTAATTCTGACCGGTGAAAGGGTCGAAGCTGGCATTAAGAGTGGTAAAATTCAGAAGGATGCCTCCGCTTCCACTGCTATCAAGAAGACCTTCCCAGCCAAGAAGGAAGTTTCTGCTGTTCACACCCAGAGAAATCAAGGGAGAATAGAGCACCGACCAACGGTGGGGGCTGTGATGATCCAGAACTCCTCAGCCGATCAACCTCGAAGTAGTCAACCCAGAACTAACCAGCAAAGGGTAGAAAGGCCACAACGGCAATTCTCCCGGATCAATATGACACCGGCTCAGGTCCTCCCTCATCTGTTAAAGTTAAACCTTACAAGCTTAAAAGAGGCGCCAAAGAATCTAAATACCTCTTCTCCCTATTATCATTCCAATGCAAAATGTGCATATCATTCGGACAGTGTGGGTCACGACACCAACAACTGTTGGGCCCTTAAAAACAAGATCCAAGATTTGATATATGCCAAGGAGGTGGAGTTTGATGCCCCCGAAAAACCTAATGTGATATCCGCTCATATGCCAAAACATGGTCATAATGTTCATGCTATTATGGAAGATCTTCATGCTACTAATGTTGACGACTTAATGACTCCGTTGTCAATGATCAAGATGAATCTGTTGAAAGCCGAGATTTTCCCGGGCTGTGAAAAATATTGTTACCTTTGTTCGACCTTGCAATCCGACTGTCCGCTGTTGAAATCAGGCATCCAACGCTTGATGGATACTCAAGAGATCCTCTTTCAGAAAACTCATGTTTCTACTATTACTCCTGTTACTCCAATCAATGATGTTGCTATAATCACCATTTCCGACAATCTTTCCAAGACCTGCAAAAGGCCTATTAAGATTACACCTGATCCAAAGTTTGTACCACTGAAGATTAACATGTCAGGGCCTATCCCATATAAGTCTAACAAGACGATACCGTGGAATTATGGAGGAGAGATCTTCTATCATGGTTTGAAACAGATCGAATCAGGTGAAGAAAATTCTGATGAAGAGATTCCTGATGTGGGGAATATTGCAGGGACAAGTAAGATCACTCGTAGCGGAAGAATCTTCTCTCCAGAGATTGCTCCTCTGCGGGCAGTCTTCGGACCCTCAAGTGCTCCTGTGCCTGTCGAAATATTTGTGCGAAGTCCGGTTATTGAAGAAATTGTTACTCCTGAAGTTGTACCCTCTGTTGTTACTGCTGATAAAGGTAAAGGGATCCAAGAAGCGCCCGTCAGGACGAGGGCTCAGACTTTGGTTATCCCCGAGACCACCCAAAAGGAAATGGAGGAGATTTTAAAGATAATTAAGAAGAGCGACTATGATGTCGTAGAGCAGCTGGGGCAAACCCCTTCAAAAATCTCCATGCTGGCTCTATTGCTCTTCTTCGAGGCTCATGCCAAAGCCTTGATCAAATTTCTGAAGACTGCACATGTGCCTCAAGAAACTTCTACGGATCAGTTTCAAGAGTGTGTAGCCAGCCTTACACCCGACAATGGTCTTGGCTTCTCTGATGCTGATCTGGCGTCTAAGGGAAGAAAGCATAACGATGCGTTGCATGTCTCGGTAGAGTGCAGAGGGACCACACTTGCTCATGTTCTAGTTGATACCGGTTCGTCTTTAAATGTTCTACCAAAGAAAGCATTGGACAGGCTAGACTGTGAAGGTTTGACCCTAAAGCCCAGTAATATCATTGTTAGAGCCTTCGACGGTTCTAAGCGGATGGTTCACGGAGAAGTGGACATCCCAATTAAGGTGGGAACAGAAGTTTTCAACTCTACTTTTTATGTGATAGACATCCGTCCTTCATATTCATGCTTGTTAGGAAGGCCATGGATCCACAACGTTGGGGCAGTCACTTCTTCTCTACACCAGATGCTCAAATACCCAGTCCAGGGTAATATCATAACAATTCATGGTGAGGAATAGTATATGATAAGCCACCTTAACTCTTTCCGCTACGTGGAGTTAGATGGTGAATTCATAGAAACACCTTTCCAACACTTTGAAGAGGTTTCTCCTGAAGTTGCAGTAGCCAAGACACTGACGGATGTGCCCATCATTACCAAGCCTGTGCCCCGGATGTCATCCCTTAAAGATGCGGAGGCTGTGATCAAGGAAGGAGGAAGTACGGTATGGGGTCAACTGCCAGATTTTCCTTACAAGACAAACAAGTTCGAATTGGGTTTCACTGCTGCTAGCCAGAAAGCTATGCGTCGCTCTCGGGCTGGAGGACCACCACTGAAAATCACTCATCATGGAGTTCATGCTTTAGAAAATGATGAAGAAGGAGGAAATTTTGAAGATTGGATCTTCCCAACCATTGAAGGAGGACTGAACAACTGGGAGGCGAAAGACTTTGTTCCCATTACTTTCATCAATCAGTAATTTATCTTTTGAACATTTCTTGTTTGGTCTGTAATAACTTTTAAACAATTCATACACTTTTTGCCTTATGCCTTACCCGGGGCATATAGGTCCATCTGTAAGGGTTTTGATTCTTCATTTTCATATGCCATCTTTAATGAATCATGGACGTTTTCATCTATAAACTTTTGTGTTCATTTTCTTTCTTTTTTACATTTCATTTTGTTTAAAGGTGGCTATCCCTTACACACACCCATACTCACAAAATGCAGGTACCCATCCACTCTGGATTCCATGGGTAATAATTCTGCTATGGCCTTCAGTGACTCTGAAGATCTGGTCAATCATGCCGAATACGAAGGTGATGAAGACTGTGAAGTGCTTGGAGAGTTGGCTAGACTTTTGCAACAAGAAGAAAGGGCTATTCTGCCCCATGAGGAGTTGTTAGAGACTATCAATTTGGGTACTGCCGAAGACAGAAAAGAGATTAAAGTGGGTGCCAACCTGGAGCCAAGTGTCAAAGAGCGCTTAGTTCAGTTGTTGAATGAATATGTTGAGATCTTCGCCTGGTCCTATGAAGACATGTCGGGGCTGGATACAGATATTGTGGTTCACCGTCTCCCTACAAGAGAAGACTGTCCACCAATCAAATAGAAAGTCCGCCGAATGAGGCCCGATATGTCTGGAAAAAATAAAAGCTGAAGTGATGAAGCAGTTCAATGCTGGCTTTCTGGCTGTTACTTCCTATCCACAATGGGTTGCTAACATTGTGCCCGTACCTAAGAAGGACATCAAAGTCAGAATGTGTGTGGACTACAGAGACTTAAATAGGGCTAGCCCTAAAGATGATTTTCCACTACCACACATTGACATCTTGGTTGACAACACAGCTCAACACAAGGTATTCTCTTTCATGGACGGATTTTCATGGTACAACCAGATCAAAATGGCCCCCAAAGACATGGAGAAGACTACTTTTGTTACACAGTGGGGTACCTTCTGCTATAAAGTGATACCATTCAGACTGAAGAATGTCGGGGCAACCTATCAGCGAGCCATGGTAGCTTTGTTTCAAGACATGATACATCATGAAATTTAAGTCTACGTTGACGATATGATAGCCCTTTCACAAACAGAAGAAGAACACCTCGACCATCTGCAAAAGCTGTTTGTCAGGTTAAAAGAATACAAGCTCAGACTGAACCCTAGCAAGTGCACTTTCGGAGTCAGGTCCGGTAAACTTTTGGGATTCATCGTCAGTAACAAAGGCATCGAGGTTGATCCTGCCAAAGTCAAAGCTATACAAGAAATGCCTTCCCCCCGCACTAAGAAGGAGGTCAGAGGTTTCTTAGGACGCCTAAACTACATCGCAAGGTTTATCTCTCACCTAACATCTACCTGTGAACCAATCTTCAAACTGTTAAAGAAAGATCAGGTGGTTGAATGGAACGATGATTGTCAAGTTGCTTTCGATAAAATCAAGGAGTATTTACTGGAACCTCCTATATTGATGCCACCCGTTGAAGGAAGACCTTTAATCATGTATATGACTGTTTTGGATAACTCAATGGGGTGCGTACTGGGCCAACATGACGAGTATGGCCGAAAAGATCATGCCATTTATTACCTTAGCAAAAATTTTACCGACTGTGAGACTCGCTACTCACTGCTCGAGAAAACTTGTTGCGCTTTGGTATGGGCTGCTCGCCAGTTAAGGCAATATATGTTGACACATACCACTCTGCTAATTTCCAAAATGGATCCGATCAAGTACATCTTCGAGAAGCCTGCTTTATCCGGAAGAATCGCTAGATGGCAGATGATCCTGACTAAGTATGATATCCAGTACACAACCCAAAAAGCTATAAAGGGGAGTGTACTAGATGACCATCTAGCTCATTAAGCTGTTGAAGATTACCAATCCATGAGGTTCGACTTTCCCGACGAGGATATTGTGACGTTGGACAACATTAAAAGTAACGGACCGTATGACGGACCTGAACAAGGATCCCGATGGACCCTGTACTTTGATGGTGCTTTAAATGCACTTGGCAACGGTATCGGCGCGATACTTATCTCTCCAGAAGGTTGCCATACACCTTTTACTGCTAGACTCTGCTTCAGTTGCACCAACAACATGGCTGAGTATGAAGCTTGTATCTTGGGTCTCAAGGCCGCTATCGACTTGGGAATCAAATCACTGTTTGTATTTGGGGACTCAGCTTTGGTTATCAGTCAAATCAAAGGAGAGTGGGATACTAAACACCCTAACCTCATCCCTTACAAAGAACAAGTCCTGACATTGTTACCTCACTTCGAGCAGATTACCTTCGAGCACTTCCCGCGAGAAGAGAATCAGCTAGCAGATGCACTAGCTACAATGTCATCCATGTTTAAACTTAACTGGAATAATGAGGCACCTCAAATCACCATTGAACGAATGGACGAAAATGCTCATTGTCACGAGATTAATACCGAAGAAGTGGTGGACCGACCGTGGTTCCATGACGTCAAAAGGTATCTCGAAGCACAAGAATACCCTGAAGGAGCTTCAGTCAACGACAAAAAGTTCTTAAGGAGGTTCGCTGTCAAGTTCTTTCTGAGCAATGGTTTCCTATACAAGCGCAATCTTGATTGTGTCCTACTTCGATGTATGGACAAGGTTGAAGCTGAGCAGATCATGGCTGAACTACATAATGGCACCTTTGGCACCCACTCAAGCGGTCATACGATGGCTAAGAAGATTCTACGGGCAGGCTACTACTAGTCTACCATGAAAGCTGATTGTCATCAATACTCTCGTACTTGTCACAAATGCCAAATCTATGCTGACAAGGTACACATTCCCCCAGTTCCTCTCAATGTCTTAACATCTCCTTGGTCGTTCGCGATGTGGGGAATCGACATGATTGGAGAGATCAAGCCTACAGCATCCAATGGACACCATTTTATCCTGGTGGCCATTGATTACTTTACCATGTGGGTCGAAGCAGCTTCCTTCTCCTCCGTTACAAAGAATGTGGTTGCCCGTTTCATCAAGCAGAACCTCATATGCCGGTATGGTATCCCCGACAGGATCATTACGGACAACGGTACAAATTTTAACAATACTATGATCACCACTTTGTGCGAGCAGTTCAAGATTCAACATCACAGTTCATCTCCCTATCAGCCAAAGATGAACGGTGATGTCGAAGCTGCGAACAAAAATATTAAAAAGATCATTCAAAAGATGACAGTCACCTACAAAGACTGGCATGAATTGTTATCGTTTGCTCTGCACGGGTACTGTACCACGGCACACACTTCAACTGGGGCAACACCCTATTCTTTGGTCTACGGCATGGAAGTTGTTTTACCTATTGAGGTTCAGATTCCCTCCTTGAGAATCATGAAGGATGCTGGTTTGAGTGAAGATGATTGGATTCAGACCCGGCTTGATCAACTTAATTTGATTGATGAGAAACGACTTACTGTTGTTTGCCATGGTCAGGCGTATCAGAAATGTATGATCAAATCCTTCAACAAGAAAGTCAAGAGACAAGCATATCAAGTCGGGGACCTTGTAATCAAGCGAATCATCTTGCCGCAAAGTGATCCCAGGGGGAAATGGACTCCTACTTACGAAGGACTATTTGTGATCAAAAACATCTTTTCTGGTGGGGCAATGATTCTTACCACCATGGATGGCGATGACCTGTCACACCCTGCGAACGCAGACATAGTCAAAAGATACTATGCATAAATGACTCGACAAGTTGAAAACCGGAAAGGGCGACTTGGGAAAAAATGGGCATCCCGGTGAATCGAAAACCCGAAAGGGCGGTTCAGGCAAAAATTAGGGATAAATAAAAAAATATGTACACCCGGCAAGTTGAAAACCCGAAAGGGCGACTTGGGCAAAAAAGGGTTTCCCGGTGGATCGAAAACCCGAAAGGGCGGTCCAGGAAAAAGTTAGGGAATTAAAGTGTATGACTATGTCTCCTCGACTCACTTTAAGGACAATTTCTTCATAGACAAGCTCCAAGCTTTTGATCAATCCAATCATCTGCAGACGAGGCAACGAATGGACAAGATACTCAGAGTTGTGAAGGCTATAGCAGAATGGGAACCCCACGGAATTGTTACACATAGCCATCTTTCTTTGTACAAATTTTTCTCATTTTTTATGACAACATTCTCTTACTAGGATGTTTGTCTCCTTTGTACAAAATACTTACACAAAGTTAATACAAAGATACTTCAAAGTGCAGAAATTCGCTTACCTTTTCTTTCTTTTTTCACTTATATTATTTGAAAACGTCCAATGATTTATTAAATGAGCATATGCATTTGAATATAATCACTGCTTACAAATAAAACGAAATGAGAAAGGATAATTACTGATAGGTTGAAAGTATAGGAAAACGTCTTTAGGCTATTCCAGAAGAAATCCCCTGCAGTATGTCATTCAGATCCTCAACTGAGCTAGAACCTTGAAATACATATCCCCAGCGGAGTTAAGTCTCCTAATCACCATCAGAGCTAAGTTTCTAAACTCCTGATCCCCAACGGAGCCAGAAGATTTTTAAACTATAAATCCCCAGTGAAAATGAAGCTTTCTTCCCCAACGGAGTCCAAAACTTCAACCTTTAAACCACGGTGGAAATCATCCGGTTTCTCCAAATTCCCCAGCAAGTTATCTTAAAACCTGGAAATCAATCAGATAACAGTTAAATTTTATAAAACCTCAGAAGATTGGCATACTCCCAATCTCCTGGTACCCTTAACAGAATGAAGATTCTCATTCTTAAAACTCCAGAAGATTGGCATACTCCCAATCTCCTGGTACCCTTAACAGAATGAAGATTCTCATTCTTAAAACTCCAGAAGATTAGCATACACCCAACCTCCTGACCCAAACGCCCGAATGAAGATTCTCATTCTTGCTTCCTCAATAGATTGGCTTACAACCCAAGCTTTTGAAAGCTCTCCAACAGGATAAGCATTCTCCCCACAGAGTTATTTCCCAGCAGAACAAAGATTCTTGTTCTCATTTCTCCAGTTGAAGCCTCCCAGGTTTTAATTCCCCAGTAGAGATCGTCGGAGTTTTTCTTATTCCCCAGGAAAGTCATGAAAGATTCCCATTTCCCCGCAGAGGTTGTCAAAGCTCTTGTTAATCCCCACAAGTCACCAAGGATTTTCAATCACCATCAGTAGTCCAAAGGGTTTCTCAGTCTCAGCAAATCAAAGGTTTTGAATCTCCAGCAGCAGTCAAGTGTTTATTTTCCCCAACAACAGTCAAATATTTCATTATCTCCAGCTATCAAGGATTTATTTTCCTCAGCAAGACGGCTACTCAGCTTACATGCGCATCCATTACATTCATATATCATAAATATTGATAAAACACATTTTATTGCATCATACATATCATGCAACATAACTTTGTGTGTTTTAGCTGACATTTTACCTTTTTCAGGATAAGATTAAAAGCTACCTCTAACAAGTATTCAAAGATCTCAATTACAGTACAGATACACTCCAAGACATGGAAGTCATTCTGCTACTCTTCAGGTCTCGTATTTCAGATACAGTATGGATACACCCCAGACATTGAGGTCATTCTATTACTCATTCAGAATTTCAAGTGAAGATACAGTCCAGATACGCTCCAGACATGGATGTCATTCTGTCACTCATTCAGACTTCAGCAATCCGATACAACCTAGATACGCTCCAGACACTGAAGCCATTCTATTTCTCATTCAGATTCAACTATCAATTTCAAAGTCCAGATACACTCCAGACACAAGTTATTCTGTCACTTTTTCAGATCCCAATTACAGTATGGATACACTCCAGACACGGAAGTCACTCTGCTACTCATATAGATCTCATCTTCAGATACAGTCCAGATACGCTCCAGACACGGTTGCCACTCTGCCACTCATTCAAACCTATTCCCCAGCCCAGAGATACTCCAGACACTGATGTCTTTCTGTTGCTTATTCAGATTTCAGGTTTCGGATACAATACAGATACACTTCAGACACGGCAGTCATTCTGATATTCATTCAAGAATCAAATACAGTTACAGCTTGGATACGCTCCAGACACAGACGCCTTTCCCTTTCTTATACAGATCCAATCTCCAGATACAACTCAGATACGTTCCAGACACGGATACCATTCTGACATTCACCCTCCTAATTCTCAACAAACAAGTCTTGGATGGCATCTTTAAGCCCATCTCCAGCAAGATTATACCATCTCCAAACGGCATATTTAAGCCCATTCCCTCAGCTACATTTTGACAAGTGCAAATTTACGGGCACTCTAGTGTCCAATCCTTTTTTACCTTCGAGTCACGAAAGGCAAGATCACCAATCTAACTCTTCAGGTTCAAGAAGATTGAACAGGGGCAGCTGTTGTACCCCAAAATTTTCCCTCTCATTTTATCAAGATCTCCCCTCATAAGGCTCCTTGAACTCCATACAGGATTATGGTTTTGCACTGCTCAAGACATCTCCTTGCACTGATGACCTAAATTAGGGTTTGAGTTTGCATAGGGATTTTTTGGACCTTCAATGCTCAAAGTGACTTTCATACTTCATATTGACCTCATAAGTTTGTCCATACCAAGTTTCAAGCCTTGAATCAAATTTTTGCCCAGTCAGTTGGACAGTTGACATAGAAATCAGTTGTATTGGGGAAAAAGTCAACTATGGCCAATTTACAGTCAAACCTCATGATTTTTGACCCACATCAACCTTATGAACTCATATGAACCATTTGATCAAGTTTGGACCACAACTCCACAAGAAATTTGATCAGATCACCAAAAGGGCAAAATGGTCATTTTTAGGGTTTTGACTACACACGGGCAATATCTGACTTTTGACCAAGCCAATGGCAAATTGAGCTCAAACATGGATTCAAGGACTCAATGGAATCATCTTGACCTATTCACAAGGTTCAAAAGATCTCAAATGCATTGGATTGACAGATGAATTTTTTCAGTCAACTGATCAAATTTGACTGTATACTGAAAAGTTAAACTTTGACTTTTTGGTCAAAATCAAGTGCCAAGGGTAATTTTTCATCAAGATGTGTCAAAACATGAAACTTGTTCATCAAGAAACCCATTTTTGCAAATTAGGGTTTAAAGTTGAAAATTTTCATAACTTAGAATTTTTCTAAGTTATGAAATTTTCTTAATTTTTCCTAACTTTGCCCAACAAAGCACCATTTCAAACAATTGAAAAGCAAAGGCAAGTGATCTAAACAAGTAACTAAGAGCCCATGGATAACCATGGATGAAAAGGGTGCTTGCACCTTCCCTTTTCATAATCTACTCCCCGAACCCAAGAAAACATCTCAAAGGTCTTTCCTGTGCTTTTTGACCTTTCCTTAGGATAAAATAAAAAGCCGGTGGCGACTCTTGCTAAACTGAAACATTTGCGAACACAAACGCAAAACCTCAAGTAATTTCTCCCAACATATCACATGCAACAATTGCGATCAAACGCAAAACACCCAAGTCAGTTCACCCATCGCGTTATAGAACGGGCGACTCTATTGGGGACTATACTTAAAAGTGGGGTTACCTTAGGGCTAGATCACCTTTAATTTCTTTCCTTGTTTGATTTTCTTGCTTTACATTATGGTTCCTTGTTTGGGCTTGTTTTTTATCCTCTACCCGAATCTGGGGCACCTTTTAGGTAAGTAGCAATAGATTGTGGAAACTGTACGACATAGACCGATATGGTTGAAGCAATGGTTGTGTTAGTGTGACGTATTTGTTGGTACCGGTATCCCTTGTGTTTAATCGAAGAGAATACATGGCCGCTGAGCGGTGTCATGAAACACTAACTGACCTTAGAACCTTAATTGAACAACTTGGCCATTAGGAAGTAGTGAGATAGCCAGTTTCGGTGGAAAGCTGAAAATTGGTTAATACTCGATACTACACTCATTGAGATTAGACTTTTGGGATATCTCAGCCACAAGAAAATATTGATTATGCTGAGATAATGCCTAAAAGAAAGGCCAGTCAAATTGAGATCCCCTAGAACCCGATTACTTTCTAGGACAGGTTGAGCCAACTAAACTTCAAGAGGGCACTTACCTACAAACTCCATGCAAGCCTAACTCTAAGGATTTGTCTGCTTTGTGTATATGACTATTTGCACATAACAACTTGCTTAATTTGCATACTTGTACATAACATCATGAAATCATACCATAGCATTTTCAATAACCATTTCAAGGATATCAAGGGCCTATGATGCAAGGTCCTGTTGAACCAGACACCTATCAAGGGGCAAAAGGATTCATTCTCTAATCAAACACCGTCAAACACCAAAATACAACAACTTGAGTCAGGGGCTACGACCCACTTGACATGGTGAGCTTGATTCTCGCAGAAGGACATCCACTGATATGAAGTCCTCCAATTAATGTGGTTGATTAAAATTCAACTTCTAACATCTTCTTGTGTTTACCCCGAGAGATCCTTGAAAACATGCATCCATATATCATGCATCATATCATGACAGGTTTCTCCCATACAAGTCTCCTTATCTTCCTACTGTTTATTTCAGTAAGATGGATATGGAACAAACAATGAAGGATCTCCAAGCACAAAATGCCCAATTCCAACAAATGTTCCTGGCCATGGCTAAGGGGCAAGAGGACCTTAAGACTCTTCTTCTCAAAGACAAGAAGAAAAAGTAAAAGAAGTCAGTAGGCGTCCTGAATTTTGGAAGAAGACTTAAAGGACCAGTCAAGAGAGCCCTAGATCTCTCAACTCCATCCAATGAGGGGAATAGTCATGAAGAAGATAACAGTCTGGGGATTGATGAAGTTGAAGCTGACTACTCTGAGGAACAATATCCTCCCGCTGATGATAAATACAAACAGTTGGAGGATCGCCTCAATGCTATGGAGATTCAGCAGTTACCTGGCTTGGACCTTGAAGAGTTAAGTTTGGTTTTTGGAGTGGTCATCCCACAAAAGTTCAAAATCCCTACCTTTGCCAAGTATGATGGGATCTCTTATCCTAAAATGCATCTGAGGTCATATGTCCGCAAGATTCGGCCTCACACTGCTGACCGGATGTTATGGGTCCATTTCTTCCAATAAAGTTTGGATGGCATTCAGCTGGAGTGGTTCTATCAGTTAGAAAGAATCGACATTCACACCTGGGAGGACTTGGATGTGGCTTTCTACAAGCAGTACCAATATAATGTTAATCTTGTACCAACTCATATGCAATTGCAACATATGACTATGCGTTCCAACGAGGGCTTCAAAGAGTACACCCAAAAATGGAGAGACATGGCAGGCAGTGTGCAACCACCCTTAACTAATAGGGAGATGATTGACATCTTTATGGGAACCTTGACGGGACCTTTCTTTAATCACCTAATCGGAAGCTCCTTGGTCAGGTTCACCGAGCTTATACTGATCGGCGAAAGGGTCAGAGCTGGCATCAAAAGTTGAAAGATCCAGGGAGCTACATCCTCTGATGCTCAGAAAAAGCCATACAATGGGAAGAAAGAGTCCAATGATGTGTACATCCAAAATGGTCATGACAAGAGCAACCACGATCAACACGTGGGGGAAATACTGATCTCTAATCCTACACATGTTCAACAAAGGCAGGGCAATAGGCGTAGGATAAAATACCAAGAAAGGAAGTACGCTAACATCAACATGCCATTGTCTCAAGCGTTACAACATTTGGTGAAGGTGAAACTGATCAAACTAAAGGACCCTCCTCAAAACCCCGATACCTCCTCTCCCAAGTACAATCCCAATGTAAGATGTGCCTACCATTCCGATAGCCCTGGACATAACACTGACGACTGTTGGACTTTGAAGATCAAGATTCAAGATTTGATTAACACCAAGGAGATTGAGTTCAACCCTCTAGAGACTCCTAATGTGATCACCACTCCAATGCCAAATCATTGAGTGTTTCAGTTCATTTTTAATTTTTCAATTGTAATCGCTTTTGTTATTCAAACACTTATCTAGTAATGTTAAACTATGTTTCATTAATGCATCGCATACGTTTGTCTTAAATCCATCCATTTGTTTTCATTATATTTAAACTGTGCTATTTTTACTCCTTTTATAATATTCAACTCTTGCTAAACGTTTCAAGCCTTTAGAGGGAGGATGACGAAAACCATGCCTTAATCTCATACAATATGCTTTTGAATAGACCTTGCTGGCGATGTACAGTCATTATTTCAAATCCTAAACACTGGAGTTATAAGGAAGATAATCCCTAGTCAACCCCTTTGAGCCAAAGAAGAAGAAGTTTCCTTTTTACAAAAATTGAAACCTTTAATCAAAACCTGGGGCGGGGTAGTCTCTCAGTTAATTCAAATGTGCGTTCAATCGCAAACTTTTACTTTGTAATACAACAAATGACATCAAAAACATTCCTCTGAAATCAAAGGACGGTGATGGTTCCCTATCACATAGGCAGTCATTATCTCTCAAAAAGAAAAAGCCCACTAAGTCAAAACCTACGAAGGAGACTTAAGAAAAATCGGGGCATCCCGCTGACTGTAATCTCAAAAACAAGAACAATCAGGCAAAATCAGGGATAATAAACCAAAAAAGAGGTCACTGAAAATCCTCAACAACATATAAAATGTTGCAAAAAAAATGATTGCCTTCCGATAAACTAAACTTGCCTTAACCATCACCAAAACGTCATTGGAGTTCGAACATACAATTAACTGAGTTTAGGACTGAAGAACATCACGAAGAACGGGCGGGTACAAATAAACTTTGAGCCTTATCCTTTATTTATTAAATCGTGAACCAAGCCATGTTATGACCCTTCAAAAGTCCTAATTGAAGCATGGGTTAGTTCGAAAGCATACTGTTACAAAAGGTATCCTGACTTCTGTAAGGCTTTACTCCAAATCCTAAGTTGAATTTTCTTGCAAAATTATTTTATCTACTAAAGCGCATTTTCAAAACTTCAAGACAAGCCTAAACTTTGAATTATTTGAATATTGTTGTTTGCATATGGCTAATTGTTTGACAGCAGAGAAATTCACACGACGAATATTCAGCAAATAAAATCTCTCTCAATAAACAGAATCACTCCAAATGGAAAGACGCTTCTAATGACAAATCTCTCATAATCAAGTGACACGTCACTGTCCAATATATCTGGGGCAGGTTTGTATTCGAGTCACTTGGGGCATTGAATATGAACTCCAACAAAGGGTTGTATACAGTCAAGCAAATGTTTCTTGGCAATACTATAAACACTTGCTACTAGGGGCAGCGACAAATCTCCCACAAAGTCCTTTTCATAGGGTGATCCCCAGCCAGAGTTTCAACCTCTGAAAACTTCTCCCCCAACTGGGTTTGATCTCAAGAATCTTCAAGGAGTTCTACCAAAATGAAACGCCTCTCCAGCAGGCTGGTGGCAGGGTTTATTTCCCCAACAAATGACAAGATTCCCCAGCTTGAATTTTCCTCCCAGACTATCACAAATCAAGGGTAAACAACTCCTCTTCCCCAGTAGACTTTCATACAATCCCTAGTGAGTTGCTGCAGAACTTGGGAAACAACCAGATAACGGTTAACTTCTTTATCCCCAACAAGTTGTTAACTTCCTTTCTCTTCCAACAAGAGATAACTCCCCAGTAAAGCAACAGATAACTAAAACTCTTGAACTCTTTTACCCAAGCAGGAATCAACACTCTCCATGGAGTTTTTCTTCTCGAGCAAAATCAACATTCCTCAACGGAGTTCTCCTTAAAACAGGAATCCCCAGCGGTAACATCCTAAAACAAGGTCTAAAGAGGTGCATACTCTTCATCCCCAACGGCAGCCCGGCATTTAGTCTCCCAAAACTCCCAGCACTTCTCAAGGATTTATTTTCCAAAGACAAAATTACATTCCAACAACCTTTCGTGCATCATACTACATACATGATAAGTGCATACAACACAAATGCATACGACATAATCTCATTTATTTTGAGAACATCATTACGCCATGCATTTCATATATCATGATATTGCATACAACTAACTATTTACCTTTTCAGGAAAGATCAATCAACAGAAAATTATCAACAACAATTTTTCACCAAAGACAAGACAACTATTTGTGAACAAATCAATGGTAGATCAATTCCCGAAATAGGACAGGGTGATTATCTACATGACAGATACTTCCTTCAAAACCTCTGCTGGTTCAGTTTAAATCTCTCAATGGTTTATCCTTATTCTTTCTGGTAGACATTTTCTATGGTTCAGATAAATCGCTCCAAGATTTATTCTGATTCTTTCCAGACCTCTGTTGGTTCAGTTTAAATCTCTCAACGGTTTATCCTAATTATTTCCCGTAGACATTTTCTCTGGTTCAGATAAATCACTCCAAGATTTATTCTGATTCTTTCCAGACCTCTACTGGTTCAGTTTAAATCTCTCAGCGGTTTATCCTTATTCTTTCCGGTAGACTTTTTTCTCTGATTCAGATAAATCGCTCCAAGATTTATTCTGATTCTTTCCAGACCTCTGCTGGTTCAGTTTAAATCTCTCAACTGTTTATCCTGATTCTTTCCGGTAGACATTTTTCTCTGGTTCAGATAAATCGCTCCAAGATTTATTCTGATTCTTTCCAGACCTCTGCTGGTTCGATTTAAATCTCTCAACAGTTTATTCGGTTTCTTTCTGGTAGACATTTTTCTCTGGTTCAGATAAATCGCTCCAAGATTTATTCTGATTCTTTCCAGACCTCTGTTGGTTCAGTTTAAGTCTCTCAACGGTTTATCCTGATTCTTTCAGGTAGACATTTTTCTCTGGTTCAGATAAATCGCTCCAAGATTTATTCTGATTCTTTCCAAACCTCTGTTAGTTCGGTTTAAATCTCTCAACGGTTTATACTGATTATTTTTGGTAGATATTTTTCTCTGGTTCAGATAAATCTCTCCAAGATTTGTTCTAATTCTTTCCAGACCTCTACTGGTTCAGTTTAAATCTCTCAATGGTTTATCTTGATTCTTTCCAGTAGACATTTTCTCTAGTTCAGATAAATCGCCCAAAGATTTATTCTTAGTCTTTCCAGACCTCTGCTGGTTCAGTTTAAATCTCTCAATGGTTTATCTTGATTCTTTCCCATAGACATTTTCTCTGGTTCAGATAAATCGCTCCAAGATTGCTGAAACAAGGTAGAACAGAAGTTCTGACTCTAATACGCTGCAAGAGAGAAAATGTTAGTAGGCAAGTAGAAGGTCAAAAGTTCTGGGCCTGGGTACACCAAGTTCCGAGGTTACTGGGAATAAAGGAAGATCTAGAAGTTCTAATTGTTGAAGGGGTTCAGAAGTTGTAGTGTAGTTGGGAACCTAGAAGTTCATATATCACTGACAAGTCAGAAGTTCTGACTATTTGAGAGAGTGAGGTGATAATGTTGTTGGGTAAGGTTGTTTAGATGTTCTGATTTAGGAATATTGGTTGACAGATAAATGGGTGATAATGTTATTAAATAAACCTAAAAAAATGCTTCTTGGGCTAGAACCCAGGACCGTTAACACTAATGTCTTATGCACACACTCTCTACCACTGGGGTGGCTGTACATCTGGTATTAGAAACAAAAGCATAAACATATAACATAAAGTAAATTCTGATGATGAGCTTCATCTCTTTCTCCACACCAATCAGAGCATATGCAACTTAGTCATTTCTCAACAAAACAAAAATGCACACATAACAATTCTGGCAAGTTTCATTATGGTTTCAGAAACATAAAAAATGCCAAAACTGTAAATCAGAAACAAACATGTATCTTCTAAACCTAGTTTCCTTAAGAAGTTCTGAACTGATGTTCTCTCTACTTAGGCAGACAAATACATGAAACTTCATAATATGTACAACAATAGGATCAGGATGTCTACAATGTATTTTGAACATGCAAATCTAACAATGCCTTAGTAATATGATGAGAGTCAGCAGAAGCTTACCTTGCAACTGGAAAATGTTCTATAAGTTGGAATCTGGTTCTGACTGCTTGTAATGTTCTGATCAGCTTCCTCACGTATTCAGCATACTGGAACAAACTTTAGCTTGGGTTTTGAAAGGTGAATGGATGACTTGGTCAAGAAACTCTTGAAGGAAATTGAAGTTTGAATGCAAGAATTAAAAACTAGTAGGCTTTGTATTTGTGTTTGCAGTTTCGGATTTCTGGATATTTTAGCAAGGTTTCAAAGCTTTTTCTTTTCAGTTTTTTTTTCCGACCGGCCCCATTTTCGATGCAAATGAAGTTCAATTTATAGGAAAGGATTTTGTAGCTTGGAGAGATCAAGGGTATAGTCATCATATGCTAGGGTATTGCCTTGTTCTTGAAGTAAATTAAACAAGTATAGTGGTCAGTAGCTTTTAGTCGTGCCTAAGCTGGATTTGTAAGCATGAATTAAGGAAAAGTACCCTCAGAGGCAAAAGCAAAGCATGGGCCCAGCATAAACTTGTACAAAAGTTTGCTTTTCAAGGACAACAATGGTACTTCTTTCTCACACGTGGGGAAATCCTTTGGATAAAAACTCAAAAGTGGTTGTGAGCATTAAATGATGATGAGATTTATCAAACCAGAAATCTTGCGTTATGAGATTGTGCATCATAGCTTAAATCTGGGTCAGAAGTTCAGCATCAGCACAACTTAGAACAAAACATCCAAGTTCTGATCCTTTAATCTTTTCGCTCCAGCATGTTCTGACCGAGTTCTCAAACTTTCCCAAAAGCTTGTAACACGCTTTGTAAATCCTCTTTGAATTGCTCTTGCAACTTCTGACTGAACCTTCATGAAAACTGGCCCAGAAGTTTTAACCAAACTCTGTCTTGAAAATGTCCAGAATTTGTTGAGTGCTTCAGTTTCATGGACGTGTCTTTGAACCTTATAACTTGAAATTCCAACATTTCCAGAAGAAGTTTTGTTATGCAATATTTTAGGTCTTATTGAGATCTAAAACTCTTGTGTTAGAAGCTCTTTCAGAATTAGCTTGCATCATGGTGGAAATCTGGCCAGAAGTTCTGAACTTGTCATATTTCTTAAACACTTAGAAAAAATTCTAAGTATTTAGAATTTGACTTTTCCAAAGTAATTTTGACTTTTGAATTTCTTAATGAAACAAACTTCATATTTCAACATGTCTTAATGAAATATGACTCTTGAAACTTGACTTTGGTCCAAAAGTCAAATTTTGACTTTTCAGTAAGCAAAATGACCATTTTGTCCTTGTGAGTGACTTTCTTGGAAAATTTGCAATTCAAGGCTTGAAATTGGATGGAGGCAAACCTGAGGGTCCAGGATGATTCTTTGGGAAATGAGAGGGAAAATTTTGGAGTACAACACATGGTAAGCCATCTGAACTCTTTCAGATACGTGGAAATGGGCGGTGAGTTCATAGAGACCCCTTATCAAAAATTTTAAGAGGTTCCCCGGACTATGGCATCAACCGAGACTATTACCAGTGTGCCAAAGATCACCGGACCTCCTTTGAATATGGCTTCTCTCAAGGATTCCAGAGAAGTAGTTGAAGAAGGTGGGTGTACCATTTGGGGACAGCTCCCTGATTTTCCTTACAGAACTGACAAATTTGGTTTGGGCTTTACTTCAAGAGCTCAAAGGGTTGTTTGACGTGCTCGGGCTGGAGGACCTCCCCTATGCATTAGCAATCATGGGGTCAATGATATAGAAGACAATGATGAGGATTCTGATATTAACAGTTGGGTCTACCCTACTACTAACAGTGGACCTAGTAACTGGACGGCCAAACATTTTGTGCTGATTACTTTTGTTCAGCAGTAATTATCTTGCTTGTTTTTCAGATTTGTAGTAAACAATATAAACTCTATGGCCTTGTGTCTTACCCGAGGCACAATGGTTTATTTGTGAGGGTTATTATATGTCATTATCATATGTCATCAATAAAACATTGGATGTTTTTGCATACAAATTTTGCACTCTCTATTTTTCTTTTCTACTTTTTACTTTATCAATACACTTATGCTCTTACACACACTCACATATCAAACTGCATATCCATATCCACTCTAGATCCCATTGATAACAGTTCTATTATTTCCAGTTATAACTTCGAAAATCCGATCAACCAAGCCGAGGACGAAGGTGAGGAAGATTGTGAGGTACCTGGAGAACTTGCTAGACTGTTATAGCAGGAAGAGAGGGCTATATAACCTCATGAAGAGTTGGTTGAGACAATAAACTTGGGTACAGAGGTAGACAGAAAAGAAGTCAAAATTGGCGCAAATTTGGGGATTAATGTCAAACAGTGATTGATACAAATGTTGCATGGCTATGCCGAGATCTTTTCCTGGTCATATGAAGACATGCCAGGACTGGATACAGATATCATGGTTCACCGACTACCAACTAAAGAAGATTGCCTTTCGGTAAAGCAGAAGGTTCGTCGCATGCGCCCTGAAATGTCAGAGAAGATCAAAGCAGAGGTTATGAAACAATTCGACACTGGATTCTTAGTTGTCACTTCTTACCCTCAATGGGTTGCCAACATGGTGCCAGTGCCTAAAAAAGACGGTAAGGTACGAATGTGTGTGGACTACAGAGATATGAACAGGGCAAGCCCAAAAGATGACTTTCTGCTCCCCCACATTAATGTCCTGGTTGACAACACCATGCAGCACAAGATCTTTTCCTTCATGGATAGTTTCTCTGGTTACAATCAGATCAAGATGGCTCCCAAAAATATGGAGAAGAAAACCTTCGTCATGCAATTGGGCACTTTCTGCTACAAAGTGATGTCATTTGGATTAAAGAATGTCGGGGCAACCTATCAGCGAGCCATGGTCACCTTATTTCATGACATGATTCACCATGAGATAGAGGTATATGTGGATGACATGATAGCCAGGTCTCAAACTGAGGAAGAGCACCTTGATCATTTACAGAAGTTGTTTGATAGGTTGAAGACGTGCAAGCTGAGGTTGAATCCGAACAAGTGCACCTTCGGGATAAGGTCTGGTAAACTGTTAGGTTTCATTATAAGTGACAAGGGCATTCAGGTGGACCCTGCAAAAGTAAAGTCTATATAAGAGATGCCGACTCCTCGCACTAAGAAGGAGGTCAGAGGCTTTTTGGGACGCCTAAACTACATTGCCAGGTTCATTTCCCATTTAACTGCTACTTGTGAGCCAATCTTCAAGCTCCTGAAGAAAGATCAAGTTGTAAAATGGAATTACGAATGCCAGACTGCCTTCGAAAGAATCTAGGAACACCTTCAAGAACCACCAATTCTGATGCCTCCGATTGAAGGAAGACCTTTGATAATGTACTTAACAGTGTTAGACAATTCAATGGGGTGTGTGCTGGGGCAGCATGACGAGTCTGGTCAAAAAGAGCATGCAATATACTACCTTAGCAAAAAGTTTACCAACTGTGAGACAAGATACTCACTGCTCGAGAAAACTTGTTGCGCTTTGGCATGAGCTGCTCGCCGACTGAGACAGTATATGTTGACCCACACTACTTTGATGATATCTAAGATGGATCTGATCAAGTACATCTTCGAGAAGCCCGCTCTCTTCGGAAGAATAGCGAGATGGTAGATGATCTTAACCGAATACGATATCCAATACACGAGCCAGAAAGCAATCAAGGGAAGTGTATTAGCTGATCATTTGGATCATCAGACCGTGGATGACTACCAGTCAATGAATTTTGAGTTCCCGGACAAGAATATCATGTTAGTAACTGACTATGAAGAACCTGGGCCGGATGAAGGACCTGAAGAAGGAACCTGATGGACTATGGTTTTTGACGGAGCTTCGAACGCACTCGGTAATGGCATTGGTGTTGTAATCGTAACCCCCAAGGGCTGTCATACTCCTTTCACTGCCCGACTATGCTTCAACTACACCAACAACATGGCGGAGTATGAAGTATACATCATGGGTCTCAAAGCTGCTATTGACCTGAGGATCAAATTCTTGAGCATTTTCGGGGATTCAGCCTTGGTGATAAGTCAGATCAAAGGAGAGTAGGATACAAAGCACCCGAATCTCATCCCGTACAAAGAGCACGTGCTGACATTGCTTCCACACTTTGAAGAGGTAACCTTTGAACATTTTCCACGAGAAGAGAATCAGTTAGCGGACGCGCTAGCTACCATTTCATCTATGTTCAAGGTCAGGTGAGATAACGAGGCCCCTCGGATCACTATTGAGAGGTTGGATGAACCAGCATACTGCTATGAGATCGACGCGGAAAGAGTAGCAGCAAACCTTGGTTCTATAAGGTGAAGAGATATCTCGAGGCTCAAGAATATCCCGAGGGGGCATCTGTCAATGATAAGAAGTTTCTGAGAAGGTTTGCTGCGAAATTCTTCCTCAGTAATGGAATCCTCTACAAGCGCAACCATGACTCTACTCTACTTCGATGCGTAGACAAGAGCAAAATGGAGAGGATTATGACAGATTTACACGAAGGTACCTTCGGAACCCATTTGAGTGGACATACCATGGCTAAAAAGATCCTACGGGCAGGATATTATTGGTCCACCATGGAAGCAGACTGCTAACAACATTCCCGAACTTGTCACAAATGCCAGATCTATGCTGATAAGGTGCATGTACCTCTGATTCTATTGAATGTCTTGACTGCTCCTTGGCCCTTTGTAATGTCGGGAATTTACATGATCGGAGAGATTAGACCTACCGCTTCCAGTTGGCATCGCTTCATCCTGGTGGCCATTGATTACTTCACGAATGGGTTGAAGCTGCCTCTTTTGCTACTATTACCAAAAACGCTGTGGCGCGGTTTATCAAGCATAACCCGATCTATCGGTACAGTGTGCCAGAGAGAATTATCATTGATAATGGTATGAATCTCAACAATACAATGATCACCGAACTATGTAAACAATTCAAGATCCAGCATCATAATTCTTCCCCTTACTGGCCGAAGATGAATGGCATTGTGCAGGCTGCTAACAAGAACATCAAAAAGATCATACAGAAGATGACGGTGACATAAAAAGACTGGCACGAGATGTTACCATTCGCTTTTCATGGTTATCGCACCTCAGCACGAACATCGACAGGGGAGACACCCTATTTTCTGGTATATGGCATGGAGGTTGTCCTGACTATCGAGGTCCAGATCCCTTATCTGAGAATCATGAAGGATGCAAGTCTGAATGAAGGTGATTGGATCCAGACTCGACTTGATCAACTAAATCTCATTGATGAAAAGAGACTTATTATTGTCTGTCATGGTCAAATGTATCAAAAATGGATGATCAAGGCTTTCAACAAAAAGGTCAAGCGCCAAGCATATCAAGTCGGGGATCTAGTGATCAAGCGCATCATACTGCCGCAAGGTGATCCCAGGGGAAAATTGACTCCCACATACGAAGGGCCATTTGTGATCGAAAGTATATTTTCTGGTGGAGCCATGATTCTGAACACCATGGACGGTGACGACCTTCCTCACCCTGTCAATGCGGACATAGTGAAAAGATACTATACATGATTAAAGACCCGCTAGGTTGACTGGCCTAGGAAAAAATAAGGGCTTCCCGGCAAACCAAAAGGGTTTGGGCAAAAATTAGGGATGAAAACAAAAAAATTTGTACACCCGACAAGTCGAAAACCTGAAAAGGCGGCTTGGGAAAAAAAGGGTATCCCGGTGGAATGAAAACCTGAAAGGGCGGTCCAGGAAAAAGTTAGAGATTTAAAGCGTATCACTATGTCCCATTGGATCACCTTGCGACCAGACTTCAACATCATCTATCAAGCTCAAAACGGCTTTGTTGTACCCCAAAATTTTCCCTCTCATTTATCAAGACTTTTCTCACAAGATCTCTTTGACTCAAGACTGGATTAGGGTTTGACCAGCTCAAGACATTTCATCATGCACTGATCACCCAAAATTAGGGTTTGATATTGTACAAAGATTTTTGGACTATCAATGCTTCATATGAATTTCATGGATCATCATGGACCCTCAATATCACTCATGCCAAGTTTCAAGCCTTGGATCACATTTTTGCTCAGTCAATTGAGCAGTTGACCTAAAAATCAATTATATTGGGAAAAAAGTCAATCATGGCCAATTTACAGTCAAACTCCATAATTTTTATCCACATCAACATCTTAGACTCATATGTATCATTTGATCAAGTTTGGACAACAATTCCTCAAGAAATTTGATCAGATCATCAAAAGGGCAAAATGGTCAAAATTAGGGTTTTGATTGAGAAAGGGCAATTTATGATTTTTGACCTAGAAAAGGATCAATTGGTTTGAAGTATGATTTCAAGAGTTAAATTGAATCATATTGACCCAAAAAAATGATTCAAAACATTACAAATCCATTGGATTGACAGATGAAATTTACAGTCAACTGATCAAAAGTCAATTGTATACTGAAAAGTCAAACTTTGACTTTTTGGTCAAAATCAAATGCCAAGGATCACAATTCATCAAAACATGTCAAAATGTGAAACTTGTTCATCAAGAAATCAAATATTGAAGATTTGGTTTTGAAATTTGAAATTTTCTTAACTTAGAAATTTTTCTAAGTATAGAAAATTTCTTATTTTTTCTGAACTTGCAAATTTTTCACCATGATACAAGATGATTCAAAGAAAGTTCACAACATGAAAGTTGTAGATCTCCAGGAAATCTACAACTGTGCTTCACACATTTTCTCCTAAAGATTCTTGTATCTCAAGATATAATTTTGTGAATACATGCCCATGAATTAAAATAACTTAGTGAAATTTTGCCATAATTTAGGCAGGTTTTTTACCTAACTTCATGGCAACTTTTCACCTAGTTACAAGAGGAATCTTGAAATGTATTTCAAATATAAGTTATAGAGAACATTTCAAGCTTTCCAAAATGTCCAAGAACTCCTTGAGATCATTTTTGAGTAGGGAGAACCAAAGAGATGAAGTTGGCAATTTCTCACTTTGATTTCAAGCCATTCCATGAAGAACAAAATTCAAATCTGAACCTATGCTGCCTAATCCTTACTTTACAGGTCTCAAACTTGTTTCTCAGTTCATAATTTAATTCTTACACAGTTGATAAAGTCTTAATCCAAGCATGAGAGCCTTTGTCCAAGCTTTAATTCCATAAATGGCACAAAGTTGCCATTGCCATTTTAGTAAAGCATAACTTTTGCAACTTTTCACTTCTTGAGCTTTGCACATGTTCTCTCTACACACACAAGTCCTATAAACCAAAAGCAAATTGTCTAGGACTTGTACCAACTCCAAGCAGGCCTGTATAAGCATGTAGAGAGTTGTCTCCTCACTTTTCTTAAAGGACAAGCAATAGAGAAAAAAGCCTACATTTGAGAAATCTGTTGTGGAGTTGACTTGAAACCTCCTCTATACTTATACACAAACACATTGCAACAAAACACACAATTTCTCAAGGCCAGAAACTCTATAAAATTCCCTATCACCAAAAATTGTCATAACTTGCAGTTTGAGACCAAGCATAGCAATCCAAAAATCTACTCGTGTGTTTCAAGTTCTAATCACTCAAACACTTAACCTACCACATATCTAAGTGTTCCAGACCATGTGCATAGATTTATGAAGGAAAAATGTAGATATTATTGTGCTAAAGCCAACCATGTGCATAGATTTCATTTATGTTCATTATGTATCGAGAATTTTAGATTTCAATTTTTTGTAAAAATTAGGTTTAAAATTAGGGAATTGAAATTATCTTTGATCTTTGACTGATAGTTTACATGAGTTACATGGTTGAAATCGTGGGAAAAAGTACTACCATTTTCATGTTTAAGGTTTCCATTTTCATGGAGAAATGAGAAAGATACAGAGGTTCTGCCTAGCTTGAGGAAGAAGATGAAGTACAGGGCAAGGAGGCGTTATGTGTTATGTTTTTCTTGTTTCATTTGAACTAACGGATGTACAGCCACCCCAGTGGAAAGGCAGCGCGCTGAGAATGCCAAGGTCATGGGTTCGAGCCTTGGTGCCTGCCTTTTGCATATTTTCTCATTTTTGCCATTTTTCTCATTTTTGCAGCGCTGGGATTTGTTCCATTGGGCTTCATTTTTTTCCTAATGTCTACATCCTGATTGCTCAGGACACCCCTGGGCCCATACATTTTTATTATTTCTTTTTATTTCTTTTTTTCATTAAATATATTTTCTTAAATATTATAAAAGTCATGAAAAAATGTAAACATATTAAATATTTCATTTTTGTTTATTTTATTTTCTTTTCACATAAAATTTTTTTTTTATTAAATTATATACTAACTATTTTTCTTAAATAAACTTGTAAAATAAAATAGATTTAGATATATTTTTATCCCTTTTTCTTCATACTTGTAAATATTTATTTTGACATATAAAAAGACTAAATATTTTCATAAATATTATTTATTATTTTAAGACAAAAAAAATACACAAAAATAATACTTAAAGAACTTTATTTTCTTTTAAATTAGAAATTAGGGTTAACCACATTTTTCAAGAAATAATTTCCTTTTAAATATTATTAGGTTTAATTCAAAATTCTTCTTTATATGAAAAAAAAATATTTTCTTGCATACATAGCATTGCATATTTATATTGTATATTATTTATTCAAATATTCGTACAAATTCGATTTGATTGTAATAGCTTAATTAGATTTACATTATTGCAAATCCCCATTCATAATTTGTATACCCCCCCCCCCCCTCCCATAAAATGTTGTAATAGCATAGTAATCTTTGAATTACGCAATTTACCACTTTTATATACCATGCTAGTAATTAGGGTTTGAATGGTAAGATCAAAACAAATCAAATAAAAAACCCTAATCCAAGACAAAATCAAGCATGAAAATAAGACACTTGCACACAAGAACCCTTAGGGTTACTCCACTTGGTTGCCTTACACAAAAGTGGCCATATTACGCATGTGAAGTATCTTGGAAAAACAAACAAATATAAGATCATAGTCCCTCGATGACGCTATTCAAAGTTGCCTTATAAAATGATCTTAGTCCCTCAAAAGATGCTAAGATGCTTTGCAACATTGCTAATCATGGTTATATGATGACCCACACCCGTCCCGTTTACATCCAAAGATAGGGTTGCTTACCAAATCAATGGTAAGACAACAATATCAAAGGAAAAGAAAATGAACAAGAAAGACATTTTGAGTAGGTAGATTAATTCTAGTTGATTGCTTCATTTCAAAACAACTATCCTTTCTATTTTCAAAAAAACAAACACACATGTTTCCAAACATCTTACAAACATTGAAAACATTTTTAAAAAGACAAACATCTTTGTATACATTCTTACGAACAAGAATCATTACAAAGATTGGCTAAACAAAAGGCCTCTTTTACAAAATACTTTCAAAACCACACAAAGCACAATTTCAAAATGAAAGCAAGTGATCTAGCAAGTAACTAAGAGCCCATGGAAAACCATGGATGAAAAGGGTACTAACACCTTCCCTTTTCATAATCTACCCCCCCCCCCCCCCCGAACTTAAGAAACAATCTCAAAGGTATTTCCTGTTCTTTTTCACCTTTCCTTTTGGATAAAAGAAAAGTTGGTGGCGAGTCTTGCTAACCGCAACATTTGCGATAAAATGCAAAACCCTCAAGTCAGTTCTCCCACCGTATCATAGAACTGGCGACTCTGCCGGGGAATATTATAAAAGTGGGGTTACCTTAGGGCTAGATCACCTTTATTTGTTGTCATTGTTTGACTTGCTTGCTTTACATTTTGGTTACTTATTTGGGTTTAAAATCCTCTACCCGGATTTGGATACGTTATAGGTAAATAGCAATACATTATGGAAACTGTGTGGGGTATACCGACATGGTCTAAGCAATAGCTATGTTACTGTGACATATTTGTGGGTACCGGTAGCCTTTAAGTTAATCAAAGAGAATATGGGACCGCTGAGTGATGTCATGAAGCACTAATGAACTTCTAGAACCCTTACTCGACCAACTTGGCCTTTAGGATGTAGTGAGATGACCGGATTTGGTATAGTCTGAAGTTGGTAGATACTCAATACTATACTCATTGAGGGTTGGTTTCTTGAGATATTTCGGTCGTCATTAAAGAGGTTTGAGCTGAAACAATGACCAAGGAAACAATCCATTGATATTGAGCTCCTTAGAACCCAGTTACTATTCTTAGGACAGGTTTTAGCCAACTAAACTTCAAAAGGGTACTTACCTATAAAACCCCATGCAAGCCTAAACTAAGAACTTGTTTGTTTTGCTTGTATATGCATACTTGTACATAACATCATGGACATCATGAACATCATATGCATCTACTAATCATTTCAAGGATTTTGGAGATTCATATTTGTTCTTGTTTTGTAGGATATGGATTCACTTCGCAGGAAAACTATCCAAGTCAACCTTGTAAGAATTCCTCCATAACTTAAGGAGATAGCTTCAAGGATCCATGAGAACTCTCCATTCACCGAGAGACATGGTCTTCCACTCAACTTAGTCACCTCTAACATAGATGAGGATATGATGAAGGTGCTCTTCCAGTTCTTTGATCCTTTGCACCATTGCTTCACATTTCTCGACTATCAGCTTGTGCCTACTTTGGAAGAATTCTCTCAACTCTTGAGGATTACCATTCTCAATCAACTACCTTTTAATGGTACGGAAAGATACCTAAAGCCAGAAGAGATTGCTCAAGCTCTGCACTTACACTCATATGATGTCACAACTCATTGGGAAACTAGAAGTGGTGTCAAAGGCTTCTTAGCAAAGTTCCTGTTTGAGAAAGCCCAAAGCTGTTGGAATTCCTTAGACTTGCAAGCCTTTGAGGAAATTGTGGCTCTTCTTATCTATGGGATGGTCTTATTTCCAAATCCTGACCAACTCATATATGTGAGCACCGTCAAAATATTCATGTCACGTAATCCGGTGCCTACATTGCTAGGGGATATCCTACACTCTTTTCACACTCGCACAATGAGGAAAAGAGGTGTCGTTATGTGTTGCACTCCTCTCCTAGAAAGATGGTTTATTTCTCATCTTCACCAATCAGTTTTAAATAATGAGCAAGGTTTAAGGTGGTCACAAAGGTTAATGACGCTCAAACATTCAGATATTCATTGGTGCTCCTGATCCAAAGAGAATGTTGTCATTGTTGACCGTTTTGGGGAATTCCCTAATGTCCCTCCACTTGGCATTAGGGGACCAATGTTTAGCTCTAAGACAGTTTGGTTACCCCCGAAGGGATGGCCCGCACGAGATGTTGATTCAAGGTTTGGTATTCGACTACGACAACGACGATCAAGGTCTTCGCTAGAGATTCATCCGAGCTTGGAGGATGCTAAACAAGGTGGATAACAAGACTTTGGGGAACAAGAATTCCATCCCTCTTGAGCCTTACCTCAAATGGATATGAACTTGCGCTCAAAGTCTTATGATGCCTTATCCTTCCATCCTTCCGGTGATCATTGAGCCTGTTAAGGAGGGAGAAGTTCCATACACTATCCTACATCCTAACATGCCCACATCTCTTGAAGACCTACAAATGGATTGGATACATCTCAAGGGAGAGACAGATACTTTCGAAGCCCAATTCTACGCAAGAGAGTAGAAGGTTTTGGAACTCACTAGGCTACTTCATGAGGAGCAGACTCTAAATGGCTACATAGCACCAAAAAGGATGCGCGCTACTTTTTTATCTTAGAGTTTTGTATTATCATGTCCAAGGGGCATTGATGTACTCAAATTTTATCTTATTAATATAACGTGTGTTTTCTTTTTGTCTAAAACGAACTTGAATCTTTGAAATCCTCGAAAACATTGCATATGCACATATCATTCATCATAACATAAACAGGTCTTTTGCAACGAGTTTCCTCATCTCTCTATTGTTTATTTCAGTAAGATGGATCTCGAACAAACAGTCAAAGATCTCCAAGCTCATAACACGAAGTTTCAACAGTTGCTCATGACCCTAACCAAGGGGCAAGAAGAGTTGAAAACTCTGCTGGCTAAGGAGAGGAAAAAGAAAACAAAGAAAGTCACCGGGGTTTTAAACATGGGGAGAAGGTTTTAGGGACAAACTAGAAGAACCTTGAATTTTGCAACAACATTCGGTGAAGGAGAGGGGAAAGGAAAGGAAACAGCGGTCTCGTCAGAATCTGAAGAGGAGGAAGAAGAGGAAGACTACTCTGAGGAACAGTATCCTCCTGCTGATGACAAGTACAGACATCTTGAAGAGCGTTTGAGCACTATGGAAATACAAAAGGTGCCAGGCCTAGACTTTGAAGAATTAGGACTAGTTTCAGGAATTTTGATCCCTCCGAAATTCAAAGTGCCCTTGTTTGCAAAATATGATAGAGTGTCATGTCCTAAGATGCATCTCCGATCATATGTGAGAAAGATCCAACCACACTCCGCTGATAAAGACTTATGGGTACATTTTTTCCAAGATAGTCTATCTGGAACACAACTCGACTAGTTTTACCAACTGGAAAGGGCCAACGTCCACAATTGGGAAGATCTTGCCGCAGCTTTCTACAAGCACTATCAATATAACGCTGATTTGGCGCCTACCCGTACTCAACTTCAGAGTATGGCTATGGATTCCAATAAGGGTTTCAAGGATTACGCGTAGAAATGGAGAGATCTAGTTGGAAGAGTTCATCCCCCTTTGTCTGAAAAGGAATTGGTGGACATGTTCTTAGGCACTTTATCGGGCCCTTTCTTCAACCATTTAATTGGAAGCTCGTCTACAGGATTTACTGAGTTAATACTGACTGGAGAGAGGGTGGAAGCTGGCATAAAAAATGGAAAGATTCAGAAGGATTCATCTTCTTCTACAGCTGTGAGGAAGCCTTTTATTGGGAAGAAAGAAGTAGCTGCTATATATCCACAAAGGAACCAAGGGAGAGGTCGAACGCTGACCAATGGTAGGGGCTGTTATGATCCCAAAGCCTACATCTGATCAACCAAGAAGTAATCAATCGAGGGTGGAAAGGCCAGTCCGATAATTCACCAGAATCAATATGACTCTGTCCCAAGTATTACCGCATCTTCTGAAATCCAATTTGGCAACTTTGAAAGAAGCTCCAAAAAACCCCAACACAGTGTCCCCTCATTATCACCCAAATGCCTGTTGCGCATATCATTCTGAAAGTCCGGGTCATGAAACTAACAACTGTTAGGCCTTGAAAAACAAAATTCAAGACCTTATAGAGGCAAAAGAAATTGAGTTTGATGCGCCCGAGAATCCAAACGTCATTTATGCTCCTATGCCCAGACATGGTCACAACACCAAAGCTATTGAAGAAGATTTGTTTGTTACCGCAGTTGATGAACTCGTGACTCCACTCCCAATCATTAAGATAAACTTGTTGAAAGCCGGTGTATTCCTGGGTTGTAATGAAGACTGCCACCTCTGCTTATCCTTACCAACTGATTGCCCTTTGTTGAAAACAGGCATTCAACGCTTGATAGACAACAAAGAGATTCTGTTTGAAACTACTCATGTTTCACCTGTTCTTGTTGAAGACGTTTCAATCATTACCATCTCCACAAATTCTTCCAGGGTCCCCAAAAGACCCGTTAGAATTACATCGGTTCCAAAAACTACTCCTCTTATAATCACAATGCCTGGGCCAATCCCATATGAAACAGACAAAACTGTGTTGTGGAATTACGGTGGAGACATTTACTACCATGGCATCAAAAAAAATGGGTCGGCCGCGGAAGAGATAAACTCTGAAGAAGAAGATTCTGACATTAGCAATATTGTCGGTACTAGTAAGATTACCCTAAGCGGTAGGATCTTTTCTCCAGAGATTGCCCCCCCCCAAAGGCAGTTTTTGGACCCGTGGCTGCTCCAAAGGTTAATTCCGTACCGATAATCATCTCTGCAAGTGCTCCTATTGACGAAGCCATTATAACCCCTGTTGTCACTCATACCAACACTCCTACTGATGAAACTCGAGGAAAGAGTATTCAAGTGGAGCCTGTCCGAACGAAGGCTCAATCATTGATTATCCCCGAGACCTCCAAGAAAGAAATGGAGGAGATTCTAAAAATAATAAAGAGCAGCGACTATGATGTAGTTGAATAGTTGGGGCAAACTCCCTCCAAAATCTCCATGCTGGCATTGCTGCTGTGTTCCGAGGAACATGCGTAAGCCCTGGTAAAGTTCCTAAAGATAGCCCATGTGCCTCAAGAGACGTCTGCTGATCAATTTCAAGATTGTGTGGCCAACTTGATAGCGGATAACGGCCTAGGCTTCTCAGATGTTGATCTGACACCAAGGGAAAGAAAGCACAACGAGGAATTACATGTCTCTGTGGAATGTAGAGGCACAACTCTGGCCCATGTCTTGGTGGACACTGGCTCATCTTTGAATGTTTTACCAAAGAAAGCTCTCGACAGACTGGACTGCGAAGGACTGACGCTAAAGCCAAGTAACATAGTCGTAAGGGAATTTGATGGCTCAAAGAGGATGGTACATGGGGAGGTGGATATCCCCATAAAGGTTGGGACTCAAACTTTCAATTCAACCTTTTATGTAATGGACATTCGCCCATCTTACTCTTGTCTTCTAGGACGGCCATGGATCCATAATGTTGGCGCTGTCACCTTTACATTGCACCAAATGTTGAAATATCCGGTACAAGGAAAGATTATCACTATCCACGAAGAGGAAGAGTATATGATTAGACACCTCAATTCCTTCAGATATGTGGAATTGGACGGCGAGTTCATTGAAACTCCTTTTCAACATTTCGAAGAGGTCCCCCAAGAGGTAGCAGTGACCAATACTGTGTCCCAGATTCCCAAGATTACAAGACCTCCAATCCGGATGTCATCTCTGAAGGACGCCAAAGCAGTAGTAGAGGCGGGTGGATACACCATCTGGGGGAAACTTCCGGATATTCTGTATAAATCTAAGAAGTTTGGCTTAGGTTTCACTTCAAATGCTCAAAAGGATGTACGTCGTGCCCATGCTGGAGGGCCACCCTTGAAGATTAGCAACCGAGAGGTCAATGCGGTAGAAGATGGTGAAGAGGATTGCAGCTTGGAGGATTGGATCTTTCCGACTATCAATGGAGGACTCCGCAATTGGGAGGCCTGAGACTTAATCCCAATAACTTTCATCCCTCAGTAATTTATCTTTTATATTTTGTTGGATCTGTAATATTGAAAAACAATTCGCACTCTTAAAACCTTGTGCCTTTCCCGAGGCACAATGATCCATTTGTAAGGGTTATTATTTCATCTTCATATGACATTCAATGAATCATGGATTTTTTTCGCATACAAACTTTTGTGCTCATTGTTTTTTTACTTTACATTCTATTTTTAAGGACGGCTATACCCTTACACACACCCACACTCACAAATGCAGGTACCCCTCTATTCTGGATCCCATGGGTAATGATACTGCTAGGGCCTTTTGTGACTCTGAAGATCTAATCTACCAAGCCGAAGACGAAGGTGAGAAGATTGTGAAGTATCAGGGGAACTTGCCAGACTACTACAACAAGAGGAAAGAACCATTCAGCCTCACGAGGAACCTGTGGATACAATCAACCTGGGTACCGAGGAGGATAAAAAAGAAGTCAAAGTGGGTGCCAATCTGGATCCCAGTGTCAAGGAGCGTCTGATTCAGCTGTTGCATGATTATCTTGAGATCTTTGCTTGGTCATATGAAGATATGTCGGGACTTGATACAGACATCGTGGTACATCGTCTTCCCACAAGAGAAGATTGTCGGCTAGTAAAACAAAAAGTACGCCGTATGATACCTGATATGTCAGAAAAGATCAAAGTGGAGGTCATGAAGCAATTCAATGCTGGATTCTTGGATGTCACTTCCTACCCTCAATGGGTTGCCAACATTGTTCCCATACCTAAAAAAGACGACAATGTACGAATGTGTGTGGACTATAGAGATTTGAATAGGGCAAGCCCTAAAGATTATTTTCCACTCCCCCACATTGATATCCTGGTTGACAATACGGCCCAACACAAAGTGTTTTCCTTCATGGACAGATTCTCAGGTTACAACCAAATCAAAATGGCACCTGAGGACATGGAGAAAATAACATTTGTCACACAGTGGGGCACATTTTACTACAAGGTGATGCCATTCGGATTGAATAATGATGGGGCAACCTATCAGCGCGCCATGGTAGCCTTATTTCACGAGATGATACATCATGAAATAGAGGTATACATAGACGATATGATAGCCAGATCACAAACAGAATAAGAGCATTTGGATCACTTACAAAAGTTGTTTGAGAGACTGAAGAAGTACAAGCTGAGGTTGAATCCAAACAAGTGTACATTCGAAGTACGGTCCGGTAAACTCTTAGGTTTTGTCGTCAGTAACAAGGGTATTGAAGTCGATCCTACCAAAGTTAAAGCAATACAAGAGATTCTTGCTCCTCATACTGAGAAGGAAGTCAGAGGATTCTTGGGACGCTTGAACTATATTGCTAGATTCATTTCTCACCTAACAACTACTTGTGAGCCAATCTTCAAACTATTGAAGAAGGATCAAGTAGTCAAATGGAATGATGAATGCCAGGTTGCTTTTGACAAAATCAAAGAGTACTTACAAGAGCCTCCTATGTTGATGCCACCAGTCGAGAGAAGACCACTGATCATGTATCTGACTGTTTTAGAAAACTCAATGGGGTGTGTATTGGGGCAGTATGATGAGTCTGGCCAAAAAGATCACGCTATTTATTACCTGAGCAAAAAGTTTACCGACTGTGAAACCAGATATTCACTGCTCGAGAAAACTTGTTGCACTCTAGCATGGGCTGCTCGCCGGCTAAGATAGTATATGCTGACTCATACTACCTTGCTGATATCTAAGATGGATACGATAAAAAAGATCTTCGAGAAGCCTGCTCTGTCTGGAAGGATAGCTAGATGGCAGATGATCCTAACAGAATACGACATATAGTATACTACTCAGAAAGCTATAAAGGGCAGTGTATTGGTTGATCACCTTGCTCTACAAGATGTAGAAGACTACCAGTCCATGAAATTCGAATTCTCAGATGAAGACATCATGACATTAGACAACTGTCAAGAATTCAAGCCATATGACGGACCTAAACAAGGATCCCAATGGACCCTGTTCTTTGATGAGGCATCCAATGCACTTGGTAATGGTATCGACGTTGTACTCATATCTCCGGAAGGGTGTCATACTCCCTTTACTGCCAGACTTTGCTTCAATTGTACAAACAACATGGCAGAATATGAAGCGTGCATCTTCGGTATCAGAGCTGCCATAGACATGGGGATCAATTTCTTGTATGTTTTTGGAGACTCAGCTTTGGTCATCAGTCAGATCAAAGGGGAATGGGACACTAAGCACCCAAACCTTATCCCTTACAAATAAAATGTTTTGACATTGCTACCACATTTTGAGAAGATTACCTTCGAGCATTTTCCGCGAGAAGAAAATCAGCTAGCAGACGCTCTATCCACAATGTCATCTATGTTTAAACTTAATTGGGATAACGAGGCTCCCTAAATCACCATCGAACGAATGGATGAACCAGCGCACTGTCACGAGATTAATACTAAAGAGGTAGTGGACCAGCCTTGGTTTCATGAAGTCAAGAGGTATCTCGAGGCCCAAGAATATCCAGAAGGAGCTTCAATCAATGATAAGAAGTTCTTAAGGAGATTCTCTGCTAAATTCTTCCTTAGTAATGGCATCCTGTACAAACGCAATCATGACTCCGTTTTTCTTCGGTGTGTGGATAAGGTTAAAGCTGAAAAGATCATGGCTGAATTACATGAAGGTACTTTTGGCACCCACTCCAGTGGGCATACGATGGGGAAGAAAATCCTACGGGCAGGCTATTATTGGTTTACCATGGAAATAGATTGCTATCAACATTCTCGAACCTATCATAAGTGTCAAATTTATCCTGACAAGGTGCACGTACCTCTGGTTCCTCTGAATGTCTTGACGGCTCCTTGGCCCTTTGCTATGTGGGGAATTGATATGATTGGAGAGATCAAGCCGACAACCTCCAATGGACACCGCTTCATCCTAGTGGCCATTGACTATTTTACCAAGTGGGTTGAAGCAGCTTCCCTCGCTTCCGTTACCAAGAATTTTGTTGCCCGCTTCATCAAGCAAAACCTTATATGTCGGTATGGTATCCTAGAAAGGATCATAACTGACAATGGTACAAATATCAACAACACTATGATCACCGCTTTATGCAGGCAATTCAAGATCCAGCATCACAATTCTTCTCCCTATCGGCCAAAGATGAATGGTGTTGTCGAAGCTGCAAATAAAAACATTAAAAAGATTATACAGAAAATGACAGTCACATACAAAGACTAGCATGAGATGTTACCATTCGCTCTCCACGGATATCGTACCATGGCTCGTACATCAATTGGGGCAACACCCTATTCTTTGGTTTACGGCATGGAGGTTGTCTTGCCTATTGAGGTTCAGATCCCCTCTCTAAGGATTATGAAGGATGCAGGATTAAACAAAGACGATTGGATCCAGACTCGACTTGATCAACTGAATTTGATTGATGAAAAGAGACTTACTGCTATCTGTCATGGTCAGATGTATCAAAAGCGGATGATCAAGGATTTCAACAAGAAAATCAGGTGCCAAGTATATCAAGTTGGGGATCTAGTGATCAAACGTATCATTTTGCCACAAAGTGATCCCACGGGCAAATGGACTCCTACCTATGAAGGACCATTTTTAATCAAGAACATATTCTTCGGTGGGGCAATGATCTTGACCACCATGGATGGCAAAAACCTGCCACACCCTGCAAACACCGACATAGTCAAAATATACTACGCATAAGAGACCCGATATGTTGACATATCTAGGCAAAACAAGGGCATCCCAGCGAACCAAAAGGTTCGGGCAAAAATTAGGGATAAAATGAAAAAATATGTACACCCGGCAAGTTGAAAACCTGAAAGGGCGACTTGGAAAAAAAAGGGTTTCCCGATGGACTGAAAACCCAAAAGGGCGGTCCAGGCAAAAGTTAGGGAATTGAAGCGTATGACTATGTCCTGTCGGATCACTTTAAGGACAACCTTTGACTTCCACTGACAAACTCAGAGTTTTTGATCAATTCAATCATCTTTGGACAAGGCAAATAGACAAGATACTCGGAAATACAAAGGCTATAGCAGAATGGGAACCCCATGGGATTATTACACATAGCTATCTTTCTTTGTATCAAAATTCTCTTGTTTTATGACAGCATTCTCTTACTAGAATGTTTGTTCCCTTTGTACAAAATATTTATTCAAAGTCAATACAAAGATATCCCTTTGAAAGTGCGAAAACTATTTGTCTTTTCCTTTACGCTTGTGTTTTGTTTGCAAAAATGTCCAATGATTCATTGATGAACATATGCATTTGAACATGATTACTGTTTACAAATAAACAAAATAAGAAAGACAATTACTAATGGGTTGAAAGAATAGGAAAATGTCTCTAGGCAATTCCATAAGTGATCCCCTACAATATGTCATTTAAATCCCTAGCGGAACAAGATTTCAAATTAATAATCCCCAATGGAAGTCGTCAAATTTCTCAGGATTCCCCAAGCAGATCTTACAAGAAGTACATGGCATTACCCTCACAACAGAATTTACTTCTCTCAACAAAAGTTCACCAGTACTTCAACTTCAAGACATGGAAATTCACATATCCTCAACAACATTCAGGGATTTATTTTCCTCAATCAAACAGCAATACAGCAAATCAGCTCACATGCGCATACATTGCATCCATATATCATAAACATTGATAAAGCAAATACATTGCATCATAAATTTCATGCAACATAACTTTGCGTTTTAGATAACATTTAAACCTTTTCAGGATAAGATTAACAGTTACCATTGACAATATGCAATCATGATACAGTACGGATACGCTCCAGACACGGATGCCATTTTGATACTCATTCAGATTCAACTCTCAGATACAGTTCAGATACGCTCCAGACACGGATGCCATTATGATACTCATTTAGATTCAACTTTCAGACACAGTACGGATACGCTCCAGACACGGATGCCATTCTGACCCTCATTCAGATATAACCTTTCAGACACAGTTCAGATACACTCCAGACACGGACACCATTCTGATACTTATTCTTCAGCTTACAACTTACAATTCAACAAACATTCTTGGATGGCATATACAAGCCCATCTCCATAAAAGTTCTATCACCTCTCCAAGTGGCATCTTTTAAGCCCATTCACTCAACCACACATTGTCGAGTGAAAATTTCTGGGCACTCTAGTGTCCAATCATTCTTTCACCTTCGAGTCACGAATGGCAAAACTCGTCAATCTAACTCTTCAGATTTAAGAAGATTGAACAGGGGCAGCTGTTGTACCCCAAAATTTGCCCTCTCATTTATCAAGACTTTTCTTACAAGATCTCTTTGGCTCAAGACTGGATTAGGGTTTGACCAGCTCAAGACATCTCATCATGCACTGATCACCCAAAATTAGGGTTTGAGATTGTAAAAATATTTTTGGACTATCAATGCTTCATATGACTTTCATGGATCATCATGGACCCTCAATATCACTCATGTCAAGTTTCAAGCCTTGGATCACATTTTTGCTCAGTCAATTGAGCAGTTGACCTAAAAATCAATTGTATTGGGAAAAAAGTCAATCATGGACAATTTACAGTCAAACTCCATAATTTTTTATCCACATCAACATCTTAGACTCATATGTATCATTTGATCAAGTTTGGACCACAATTCCTCAAGAAATTTGATCAGATCATCAAAAGGGCAAAATGGTCAAAATTAGGGTTTTGATTGAGAAAGGGCAATTTCTGATTTTTGACCTAGCAAAGGATCAATTGGTTTGAAGTATGATTTCAAGAGTTAAATTGCATCATCTTGACCCAAAAACATGATTCAAAACATTACAAATTCATTGGATTGACAAATGAAATTTACAGTCAACTAATCAAAAGTCAATTGTATACTGAAAAGTCAAACTTTGACTTTTTGGTCAAAATCATATGCCAAGGATCACAGTTCATCAAAACATGTCAAAATGTGAAACTTGTTCATCAAGAAATCAAAGATTGAAGATTTGGTTTTGAAATTTGAAATTTTCTTAACTTAGAAATTTTTCTAAGTATAGAAAATTTCTTATTTTTTCTCAACTTTAAGCAAATTTTTCACCATGATACAAGATGATTCAAAGAAAGTTCCCAACATGAAAGTTGTAGATCTCCATGAAATCTACAAATTTTCTTCACACATTTTCTCCTAAAATTGCTTGGATCTTAATATATAATTTTGTGAATACATGCCCATGAATTAAAATAACTTAGTGAAATTTTGCCCTAATTTAGGCAGGTTTTTGACCTAACTTCATGGCAACTTTTCACCTAGTTCCAAGATGAATATTGAAATTCATTTCAAAGATGAGTTATAGAGAACATTACAAGCTTTCCAAAATGTCCAAGAACTCCTTCAGATCATTTTTGAGTAGGGAGAATCGAAGAGATAAAGTTGGTAATTTCTCACTTTGATTTCAAGTCATTCCATGAAGAAAAAAATTCAAATCTGAACCTATGCTACCTAATCCTTACTTTACAGGTCTCAAACTTGTTTCTCACTTCATAATTTAATGCTTACATAGTTGATAAAGCCTTAATCTAAGCATAAGAGTCTTTGTCCAAGCTTTAATTCCATAAATGGCACAAAGTTGCCATTGCCATTTTAGTAAAGCATAACTTTTGCAACTTTTCACTTCTTAAGCTTTGCACCTGTTCTCTCTACACACACAAGTCCTATAAACCAAAATCAAATTGTCTAGGAATTTTACCAACTCCAAGCAGGCCTGTACAAGCATGTAGATATTTGTCTCCTCACTTTTCTTAAAGGACAAGCAATAGAGCAAAAAGCCTACATTTGTGAAATCTGTTGTGGAGCTGTTGGCTCCTAAATTCGACACCCTTGTTTTTATTAATATCAGCCATTAAAGCTGAAGGATGTTTTCGACCAGCTGGGTCTATCGAAATGCCTATCGGAAGATGGCAATGTACTTAGAGGATTTCTTCCAAGGGAGAATTTGGTTGCCTTCGACGTCGAAGTTGTTTCTCGTCGAAGATACTTCTCGACGAAGGTGTTCGATTGTTCAGAGGGGAACGGTTTGAAATTCAAGCGTTTGGAGGGAAAACGGTTCCCAGCGGTTACCAAGTGCAACGTGCAAAGATCTGGAGCGTCGAACGCTGAGAACGTTCTAAGTGGAGTCATCTCGAAGCAGTGTAACTTCCCGACGGTTACTTGGGATGTTTTAGTATAAATAGTAGTAGTTCACGCAGTTTTTCGTGTGTGTTCACAATTATATACAAAGTCACTCATATAGATTCGAGTACCCAGCGTGTGAGAAAGAATTGTTGAGAATGTATGTGTGAAACACCACTTTTATTAATCAAAGTCATTTATTTTTCAGAAACTTTACTTGCTTTCTTCTTTACTTTTCCTGTCGAAGCCTTTTATTTCAAGCCTTCCTTTATTTTATCAAGCCCATTTCTTCATGCAATTTACTTAAAGCCTCTTTATTTTCTTGTCATTTAACCATTATCCAACTTAATCAAAACCTCAAAATCAACCATGTCTTAGGATCAATCTGATCGATCCTGCGAGTAACCAAATAAGTAACCATTTGGAAGATTAGCGGTTGTTTACCAATAACCACGGTAAACAAATTGGCACACCTGGTGGGACTGGGTGTTGATTTTTGAAGTTTAACCTTTTTAAACATAATCTCATCTTTTTCGAGGAGTGTTGTATGTTATTGAGAAGTGGTAGAATATACACTAACGATACCAATACTGCCAGAAGAAGAGAAGAGATGGCGAATCCGCCAAACAATAACGAAATCCCACAAACGAATGTGGGAGCAACGGTTATCCCGACCGTAAGTGAAGCGATAACCGCTGGTTCAACACCAGCAGTAACGGTCACAACAACGGGGGCATTACCTCCGTTCACAGGCCCCAGAGTGCCTTTGGGAACTCCCCCACCAAGGGGAAATTTAGGCACAAGGCCTTATGTTACCCCAGGATTTATGACAGGCGGTCATAATCGAGAACCACTCTATGGCATGCCAACTTCTGACTTGGCTAGCCTGACGAACGCTGCGTCCACTTTTTCAGACCCTTTATTGAGTGCCTCTTCGCCACTCCAAGGTTCTGGAGTAGGTATGGCGAATAGAAATAGGACCCAACTCTTAGGAGGAACGTCCCAAGTAGCACATGGCCTTACAAATGCCTCGACAACAGTCTTGAGGCAACAAATGGACGAAAGCAACCATGATATGGTTCAAATGTTGGCACAAACTTTAAGTACAGTGCTGAACCCTCTAATACAAAACACTACCCAATCGAAACAGCAGATGACAGTGCAAATGACGTGTTTGGCTGATTTCTTTGGAGTACCCCAACCTATTCGACAGCCCCAAAGGGCGCAAATAAGGGGAAACCAGGGTGTATTCTTAGAGGAAGAAACCACTATCAACCAAGTCCAACAGCCTGTCGAAGAAAACCTTAGGGCACGATTGGAGCAACCTGTCAAAGAACCTAGGGTAATAACCCTAGAGGTAAGGTTAGTTAACAGAAATCAAAATGCTGACGAAGTAGTTCAGCATATCCAATACCAAAACATGGGTTTGGAAAATAATCTGGCAACCATGATCGAAAGGATCATGACTCAAAATGGGATGAACATGGGCTTTCGAAGGCCCAACTTTACATCCCCGCTGTCAGAATACGTGTTACAAACAGACTTACCTCCTAGATGTAAAGTCCCTAAATTCACTAAGTTCTCTGGGGACACGACAGAATCTACTGTCGAACATGTGGCGAGATACTTGATCGAAGCAGGAGATATTTCAAACAACGAAAACCTGAGGATTAAGTACTTCCCAAGTTCTTTAACAAAGAACGCTTTTACTTGGTTTACAACTCTCCCCCCCAATTCGATCCATCATTGGACCCAGTTGGAAAGATTGTTCCATGAGCAATTCTACATGGGGCAAACCAAGATAAGCCTGAAAGAATTGGCCAGTGTAAAGAGACGTTTCACTGAACCTATAGACGAATATCTAAATAGGTTTAGGTTGCTCAAAGCAAGATGTTTTACATAAGTGCCATAACATGAGTTAGTCGAAATAGCCGCAGGCGGTTTAGATTATTCCATTAGGAAGAAGTTAGACACTCAATACCTGAGAGACATGGCCCAACTGGCCGATAGAGTTCGACAGGTAGAACGCCTCAAAGATGAAAAAGCAAAGGCAACGAAAACTCATAAGAGAGAGAGGATAGCGTATGTTGAGATGGATGACGAAGATCCAGAATTCTTCGACGAAACTATAACTGTCGAAGAAGGAGAAGTCGATTTAGCGAAACTAAAACAAGGGCCACCATACTCTTGCAAACTGTTAGTCCCCTCAAGTGGGAAAAATCCCACTGGTCCAGAAAGGACCAACGATAGGTTCCCCAAAAAGACTTATAGTTTTGATATTACAAAATGTGATGAGATCTTTGACTTGCTTGTAAAAGATGGCCAAATGATAGTACCCCCAGGGGTAAAAGTGCCTCCTCTTGATCAAAGAAAGAAGAGAGGCTTTTGTAAATATCATAATTTTCTGGGCCATAAAACTTCTCAATGTTTTCTTTTCAAGAATCTTGTGCAAGACGCTATCGAAGAAGGGAGGTTGAAGTTTGCTGACAAGACCCCCATGGCTATGGACTCTAATCCGTTGTAGGCTGAAGCCCACTATGCTGAACCTTCAGAGGTAAACGTGATCGAGGCATCCAGAAGCCAGTCAAAGGGGCCAGGAATCACAATGGTCGAAGTCTCAAAGGACCATGTCAACATGCCAATCTTTGGCAGTTTTTCTGGGAATTTATCCAGAAAGACAATTGAAGCGGTTCAGAAAGCGGTCGAAAGCCCAAAGCTGGAGACAGTTGGAGCCCAAAAATCTGGAACAAAACCCAGTTCTCACTTGGCCGCAGTTCAAGGCCAGACAGAGGACTTAAAGACTCAAATGAAGCAGTTGACTCTTGCCAACAAAGATACCATGAATGTCAACATGGTCGAAGTCTCTGAACCAAAAGCATCAGAGGAGGCCATGAGGCAAGAACAAGCTAACAAGACTGCTTTCCCTCGGGAAAATGAAAATCTGGCAGATTTCCTGCAAAGATGCCAAAAAAAAGAAGTCAGAAGTGATGCTGTGTCCAAGATGCAGTTTGATCTTTGACAAAAAAGCTGCTGAATATATTCAAGGCGTAAGAGCAGCAAATAAGAGAAGGGAAAATGTTGATCTTCGACATGATCCCAGAAGAGCTTCCCAAAGAGGTTCAAACCAAGAAAAGAGGCCATTGACTTTCAGGCCTCCAACTAATGTGCCAGTAGATACATGGTACAAAACATCTGGTCGAAAGAGGCCAAGCGAGGAAAGATGGCACTCTTTCGATGTGCCAAGAGGTTCATCTTTAACACAAAAGAAAGAGCCTCAGGTTGCTGCCCCTAAAGTTACACAGGTTTCAAGCAACTACAAAGGGAAAAATCCCATGTCTCGATCTCAATGGAGGAGATACCAGAGGCGACGAAAAGCTGAGAGGGAGGCTGCTAATGAACCAAAGGCAGAAACCAGTTCAAATGTTCCTATAAGGAAGCAAAGGAAACCTCTGGAAAGAGAGCCAGTAACCAACAGGCTAGTTTGGCCTAACCAAGGTGAAGTTGATGACGAAGATGGTTCTGAGTCTGATGACACTTTGGACATCATGGTGAATATAATCTCAGTGCTGCCCAGAGAGTTCAACCGACAGGTGGAGGTCGAAACAAGTGATTGGGAAGTGGAGCAAGAAATGGCCAAACATAGGCCAGTGTGCTATTTCGTCATGGATAATGGCACTACTGAGGAGCAAAATGGGTTCTTCGAACCACCTACAGAGGCGATGAAAAATCACCTCAAGCCTTTATTTATAAGGGCTAAACTCGAAGAAACCACAGTGAATAAAATCTTGGTGGATTGTGGGGCAACCATCAACATTATTCCTCACTTTATGCTAAGGAAAATAGGCAAAAGTGATGAGGACATCAAGCCTCACAACATGGTCCTGTCGAACTATGAAGGCGGCATAGGGACCACTATGGGAGTGATCCAACTGGATATCAAGGTGGGATCTATCCTTCGACCAACGATGTTTATGGTCATATCGGCCAAACCTAACTATAATCTTTTGTTGGGCCGTGAGTGGATTCATGGTGTTGGAGCTGTACCATCATCAATGCACCAGAGGTTGCTGCTATGGCGTCCTGATGGGATGGTCGAAAACATAGAAGCGGATCAAAGCTATTACCTGGGCGAAGTGAATCACCTAGGGCTGGCAGACTTCGACAAGAACTTGGCTCATATAGGGCCATGTCCAACACCTGACTTCGATTTGGCGCCAGCGCCAAATACTTTTTGTTCCCTATACCTGCACCCTGAGCATGGTTTTTAATGGGACAGAGAAGACTTGTCCCACATAGACTTCAGTGGGTTAACTGACATCCAACCAACTGGTTGGGGAAGTGAATTCAGTGATAATGACTGAGTCACAATCATTGAGGCGAATTTCGGCTTACGTAGCCGAAACAAAGATGATAACGGCTCTCGAAGCCGAAGTAAAGTACATGGCCACACAGGCTAATGATCAAAAGTTATCTGCTGCAGGTCCTGGAAAGGATTTCGATCCAGAACCTCCTGATATCATGCCAGAAGGAATGCAGGAACAGAGGCTTGACGCCATCTATGACGATGAGCCTTTGGGCTTCGAAAAGGACCCCTTGGCGAACAACATCAAAATGTTAGCGCAAGATCCTTTAGAAGAAATCAACTTAGGCGAAGGGTCAGAGAAGAAGCCAACTTACATCAGCGCAAAAATTGACCCAGAACTTAGGTTGGAAGTAATCCAATTGTTGAAAGAGTTCAAGGACTGTTTTGCATGGGATTACGACGAAATGCCTGGTCCCGACAGAGGATTGGTAGAACTTCAGTTGCCAATCAAACCTGGGAAGAAGCCAATCAAGCAAAGTCCAAGACGCTTCGCTCCAGAAATACTGTCGAAGATCAAAACGGAAGTCGAAAGACTGCTGAAGTGCAAATTCATACGCGTTACGAGGTATGTCGAATGGATTGCAAACATTGTGCCAGTAATTAAGAAAAATGGTACATTGAGGGTGTGCATAGATTTCAGAGATTTGAATGCTGCTACACCCAAAGATGAATATCCTATGCCTGTGGCGGAAATGCTAGTCGATTCTGCCGCTGGCTATGAATACCTGAGTATGCTCGATGGTTATTCAGGATATAATCAAATATTCATTGCTGAAGAGGACGTGTCGAAAATAGCTTTTCGATGCCCTAGGGCTCTAGGCACTTACGAATGGGTAGTGATGCCTTTTGGCCTAAAGAACGCTGGGGCAACATACCAGCGAGCAATGAATTCTATCTTCCATGATTTTATTAACACTTTTATGCAAGTATATATTGATGACATTGTTATAAAATCTGTTTCCCGGAAGAATCATATTGACCACCTTCGACAATCATTCGAAAGAATGAGAGAACATGGTCTGAAGATGAACCCTTTGAAGTGTGCATTCTGTGTGAAAGCTGGAGATTTCTTGGGCTTCGTTGTCCACAAGAAAGGAATCGAAATCAACCAGAACAAGATGAAGGCTATTCTGGAAGCGAAAGCGCCATCGAATAAGAAGGAACTGCAATCTCTGTTAGGCAAGATAAATTTCTTAAGGAGATTCATATCTAACCTAAGTGGGAAAGCTCAAGCCTTTTCACCCTTACTTCGACTGAATAAAGAGGGATTCGAATGGGGGCAAGAGCAACAAGAAGCCTTCGACAAAATCAAAGGGTACCTCACCAAGCCACCTATTTTGGTGCCTCCTTGTAGCAATAGGAGTATGAGATTGTACATAGCTGCGTCCGACAAAACTTTGGGAAGCATGTTAGCCCAAGAAGATGAGAATGGAGTCGAAAGACCCATTTACTATCTTAGTAGAGTTTTGAACGATGCAGAAACTAGATATAGCGAAGTTGAAAAATTGTGTCTATGTCTGTATTTCTCTTGTACAAAACTCAAGCAATATATAAAACCAGTTGATGTGTATGTTTCGTCTCATTTTGATGTTTTCAAGTACATGTTGTCGAAACCCATCTTGCACAGTCGAATTGGCAAGTGGGCACTAGCATTAACTGAATACTCCTTGACCTTTATGCCTCTTAAGGTAGTGAAAGGACAAGTGGTTGCAGACTTTATAGTCGACCACTCAATTCAAGTTGAGAATATTAATTATGTGGAGATAGAACCTTGGAAATTCTACTTCGATGGTTCCAGCCATAAAGATGGAACAGGAGTAGGAGTCTTGATTATCTCTCCAGAAAAAATTCCAACAACATTCAAGTACAAGATATCAGGTTCTTGTTCGAACAATGAGGCTGAGTATGAAGCTCTAATTACTGGCCTTGAGATATTGTTGGAATTGGGGGCAACTCGAGTCGAAATAATGGGAGACTCTGAGTTAGTCATTAAGCAAGTCACAAAAGAATATAAATGCATAAGAGAAAATCTCATTATGTACTTCGTGATAGCAAATCGTTTATTGAAAAAATTTGAAATGGTCAATATTCGACACATACCCAGATTGGAAAATCAAATAGCCAACGACTTGGCACAAATTGCATCTGGGTACAAGATTTCAAAAACGAGATTACAAAGAGCAATCGAAGTTCGAGAAAAGATAAAAGCAACTTGTCTATCACCAACAGACTTGGAATCGACAAGACTAGGATATGCTGATCAAAGTAACTTCGAAATTTCGTTCATAGATAATTTGTCAGAGCAAGATTGGAGGAAGCCCATTGTGGATTATCTTCAAAATCCAGTAGCTTCGACAGAACGAAAAACAAAGTACAGGGCGTTGAGTTACGTACTCATGGGTAATGAGTTATTTAAAAAGACGCCTGAAGGGGTATTGCTAAAATGCTTAAATGAAACTGAGGCATACATAGCCCTTTCGACTACGCACGCTGGAGCATGTGGGGCTCACCAAGTAGGCCATAAGATGAAATGGTTGTTGTTTCGACAAGGACTATACTGGCCCACCATGTTGAAAGATTGTGTCGATTTCGCTAAAGGTTGTCGAGAATGTCAAGTCCATACAGGCATCCAACATGTACCAGCAAGCGAACTTCACTCGATAGTGAAACCTTGGCCTTTTAGAGGATGGGCGTTGGACCTCATTGGAGAGATTCGACCAGCATCATCAAAGAGCCAGAAGTATATATTGGTAGGCATTGATTATTTTACTAAGTGGATCGAAGCTATCCCCTTAGTCAATGTAGACCAAGAAAATGTCATTGAATTTATTCAAAAGAACATTATCTTTAGATATGGAATCCCTGAGACTATAACTACTGATCAAGGATCAGTTTTCACCGGTCGAAAGATGCAGGAATTTGCTCAGGAAACGGGCTTTAAACTCCTAACATCAATGCCTTATTATGCACAGGCAAATGGTCAAGTCGAAGCAGCGAACAAAGTAGTGATTGGCTTGATAAAAAAGCATGTTGGGAAGAAGCCAAAAAATTGGCATAAGACGTTAGACCAGATCTTGTGGGCCTGTCGAACGTCCCCAAAAGAAGCCATAGGTACAACACCATATAGGCTAACTTTTGGCCATGACGCAGTGTTGCCAGCAGAAATTTGTCTTCAATCTGCAAGGGTTCAGAGACATTATGATATTCCCTCTGAAATTTATTGGGATATGATGTTAGACGAACTAGTAGATTTAGACGAAGAAAGATTGCGCGCTCTTGACCTACTAAGGCTTCAGAAGAAAAGAGTAGAAGACTCTTATAATAAAAAGGTGAAACCTAAGGCATTTTCGCCTGGAGAATTAGTTTGGAAGGTGATTCTTCCCATGGATCGAAGGGATCGAAGCATGGGAAAATGGTCACCCAAATGGGAAGGACCATTCAGAATTATCCAGACTTTTTCTGGTGGAGCTTATGAAGTAGAAGAGTTAGGTGAAGATAAAAGGCTCTTGAGAGTAAATGGTAAATATTTGAAAAAGTATAAACCTGTACTCCAAGAGATAAAAATAAATAACCAGTAACGACTAAATTAACCATAAATAAGCCAAAATGGAAAATTTTTATAAATTAGCCAAAATAGCAATATTGTCGAATACATATTACAATATATGGTTAAAGGGCTGAATCAATCAGAAGGGGATGGAATCCTTGAGTCGAAGGTATTTAGTTTGCTGCAACTCCAATCTTTTGTTGCACAAGGCATTCGCCTGGGCAAGCTTGGCAATTTGATCGTCGAAGGCTTGAGCTTTCTCAGCAAATTCTAGGCCTTGTGTGATTTTCTTAGGTACGGATGAAATGATGGTTTTTCCTTGGGATTGTCAGTGGTTGGTAGAAGACAAAAAAGTGCACAATTTAATTTGTGACTAAGAATGAAAAGACAGGTGTCGAATGGAATTTCAAAGAATGCCTTTTTCTTTCAGAGTCGAAATAAGGCATTCTTGGGGGGCAATTTGTTGGCTCCTAAATTCGACACCCTTGTTTTTATTAATATCAGCCATTAAAGCTGAAGGATGTTTTCGACCAGCTGGGTCTGTCGAAATGCCTATCGGAAGATGGCAATGTACTTAGAGGATTTCTTCCAAGGGAGAATTTGGTTGCCTTCGACGTCGAAGTTGTTTCTCGTCGAAGATACTTCTCGATGAAGGTGTTCGATTGTTCAGAGGGGAACGGTTTGAAATTCAAGCGTTTGGAGGGAAAACGGTTCCCAGCGGTTACCAAGTGCAACGTGCAAAGATCTGGAGCGTCGAACGCTGAGAACGTGCCAAGTGGAGTCATCTCGAAGCAGTGTAACTTCCCGACGGTTACTTGGGATGTTTTAGTATAAATAGTAGTAGTTCACGCAGTTTTTCCCGTGTGTTCACAATTATATACAAAGTCACTCATATAGATTCGAGTACCCAGCGTGTGAGAAAGAATTGTTGAGAATGTATGTGTGAAACACCACTTTTATTAATCAAAGTCATTTATTTTCCAGAAACTTTACTTGCTTTCTTCTTTACTTTTCCTGTCGAAGCCTTTTATTTCAAGCCTTCCTTTATTTTATCAATCCCATTTCTTCATGCAATTTACTTAAAGCCTCTTTATTTTCTTGTCATTTAACCATTATCCAACTTAATCAAAACCTCAAAATCAACCATGTCTTAGGATCAATCTGATCGATCCTGCGAGTAACCAAATAAGTAACCATTTGGAAGATCAGCGGTTGTTTACCAATAACCACGGTAAACAGGAGCTGACTTGAAACCTCCTCTATACTTATACACAAACACATTGCAACAAAAGACACGATTGCTCAAGGCCAGAAACTCTCTAAAACTCCCTATCACCAAAAACCTGTCATAACTTGCAGTTTAAGACAAAGCATAGCAATCCAAAAATCTACTCGTGTGTTTCAAGTTATAATCACTCAAACACTTAACCTACCTCATATCTAAGTGTTCCAGACCATCACCCTTTGATTATAACTCCTCCTTCTCCATCTGCCATTTTTTATTTTCAAGCTTGCAGGTTGACTTGGATAGGGAGATTCAGGCACTTTCAAGACAAGATAAAGATTGGAACATACTCAGGGAGGTTCAGGCAAGTTAAAGGAATCTTCAGGCCATCATAAAACTCACTCAAACTCCATTCATGATCTCAGCTGAATGAGGTAAGAACTCTAACTTCTATCTCTTCATACAGACATCCATTGGTCTCAATTTGTGAAGGAAAAATGTAGATATTATTGTGCTAAAGCCAACCATGTGCATAGATTTCATTTATGTTCATTATGTATAGAGAATTTTAGATTTCAAATTTCTGTAAAAATTAGGTTTAAAATTAGGGCCATTGAAATTATCTTTGATCTTTGACTGATAGTTTACATGAGTTACATGGTTGAAATCATGGGAAAAAGTACTACCATTTTCATGTTTGAGGTTTCCATTTTCATGGAGAAGTGACAAAGATACAGAGGTTCTGGCTAGCTTGAGGAAGAAGATGAAGTACAGGGCAAGGAGGCGTTATGTGTTATGTTTTTCTTGTTTCATTTGAACTAACGGATGTACAGCCACCCCAGTGGCAAGGCAGTGCGTTTTTTTCAGCGCTGGGCTTTGTTCCATTGGGCTTCAGTTTTTTTCCTAATGTCTACATCATGATTGCTCAGGACACCCCTGGGCCCATACATTTTTATTATTTCTTTTTTTCATTAAATATATTTTCTTAAATATTATAAAAATCATGAAAAAATGTAAACATGTTAAATATTTCATTTTTGTTTATTTTATTTTATTTTCACATAAAAAATGTTTTTTATTAAATTATATACTAACTATTTTTCTTAAATAAACTTGTAAAATAAAATAGATTTAGATATATTTTTATCCCTTTTTCTTCATACTTGTAAATATTTATTTTGACATATAAAAAGACTAAATATTTTCATAAATATTATTTATTATTTTAAGACAAAAAAAATACACAAAAATAATACTTAAAGAACTTTATTTTCTTTTAAATTAGAAATTAGGGTTAACCACCTTTTTCAAGAAATAATTTCCTTTTAAATATTATTAGGTTTAATTCAAAATTCTTCTTTATATGAAAAAAATATATATATATTTTCTTGCATACATACCATTGCATATTTATATTGTATATTATTTATTCAAATATTCGTACAAATTCAATTTGGTTGTAATAGCTTAATTAGATTTACATTATTGCAAATCCCCATTCATAATTTGTATATCCCCTCCCATAAAATGTTGTAATAGCGTAGTAATCTTTAAATTGTGCAATTTACCGCTTTTATATACCATGCTAGTAATTAGGGTTTGAATGGTAAGATCAAAACAAATCAAATAGAAAACCCTAATCCAAGACAAAATCAAGCATGAAAATAACACACTTGCACATAAGCACCCTTAGGGTTACTCCACTTGGTTGCCTTACACAAAAATGGCCATATTACGCATGTGAAGTATCTTGGCAAAACAAACAAATATAAGATCATAGTCCCTCGATGACGCTATTCAAAGTTACCTTATAAAATGATCTTAGTCCCTCAAAAGATGCTAAGATGCTTTGCAACATTACTAATCATGGTTATATGATGACCCACGCCCGTCCCGTTTACATCCAAAGGTAGGGTTGCTTACCAAATCAATGGTAAGACAACAATATCAAAGGAAAATAAAATGAACAAGAAAGACATTTTGAGTAGGTAGATTACTTCTAGTTGCTTTCTTCATTTCAAAACAACTATCCTTGCTATTTTAAAAAAAAACAAACACACACGTTTTCAAACATCTTACAAACATTGTAAACATTTTCAAAAAGACAAACATCTTTGTATACATTCTTACGAACAAGAATCATTACAAAGATTTCCTAAACAAAATGTCTCTTTCACAAAATACTTTCAAAACCACACAAAGCACAATTTCAAAATGAAAGCAAGTGATCTAGCAAGTAACTAAGAGCCAATGGAAAACCATGGATGAAAAGGGTGCTAACACCTTCCCTTTTCATAATCTACCCCCCCCCCCCCGAACTCAAGAAACAATCTCAAAGGTCTTTCCAGTGCTTTTTCACCTTTCCTTTTGGATAAAAGAAAAGTCGGTGGCGACTCTTACTAACCGCAATATTTGCGATAAAACACAAAACCCTCAAGTCAGTTCTCCCACTGTATCACAGGCACCAATCAATCCAGTCAGCTTCGGACAAGCAGCAAAGTGATGAGACGCTCGAAGACATAACGGCAATAGCAGAATTGAAACTCAATGGGATTATTACACGTAGTTGTTTTCTTCTCTTCGTACACAATATTGTATAGCTTTCATTTTCACGGCGGAGTTCTCTTAATAGAGCGTCAGCCTCCTTGTACAAAAATGTCTGTTATAGGCCAACTTCGAAATTAATACAAGTCACTTTTACAAAACCATTTGTTTTTATTTTTCTGTTTTGTTTTGCAAAAACGTCCAATGATTTATTCTTAACATATGCATTTGAATGTGATTTCTATTCACAAATATTTGCATAAGAAACGGAAAGGCAGTTGCTTATAACTTAAGAAACATGGGCAAAAATTGAAAAGCCATATCAATCCCGATAGTTACTCCTTCCGGTAAGTACAGAGGCAGGGACAACTTTGAAACGAAGTCACCAGTACATGCTCCCCCGTGACATCTACACTCCCCACAGAGTAGAGGCAACCAAAGCTTTGACATCAGTTTCCCCAAACGAGAGCTACTTTCCCCAGCAAAGTTTCTTCAGAGAGCCGACGTCTATATTCCCCAACCGAATTTTATAATCGCAAGCGGTTCATAAAAGTTTTCTCCCGAGCAGAGTTTATTTCTCTGAATACAAAAGCTCAATCCCCAACAGAGTTTATTCCTCCAGCTACAGAAATTCATCCCCCAGTGGAGTTTATTTCCCCGAATCGGAAAAATATTCCAGTAAAACATCTCCTCTCGCAAGCAGTGCTATTACCCCGCAGAGTTATTCTCAAGCAGAATATTCACAAACAGAAAGGAGTAAATCCACAGCATAGTCATCTCCATTCACCATCTCCAGCGGAAATGAAGAATTCAGCTGCCCCAATACTCTTCAGCAGCAGTCCGGGATTTATTTTCCCCGACTAAGGAATATCGCAATAGCATCCCATATCCATACATCGTGGCATACACATACATATTGCATACAATACAATCTCATTTATTTTGAGAACATCATCAGAATGCATTTCATACATCATGACATTGCATACGACTAACTATTTACCTTTCAGGAAAGGACCAAATCATCAATCTACGTCTAACCAAGGACAATTCCAGGATTTTCCTCAGAAAGATAATCCCAAGATCTCTCTGCTCACTATGTCGGTAGAAGAGACTCCAAGACTTTTGTCTGGGTCAGTTGAATCGCTACTAAGATTCTCCTGATTATTATGCCAGTCAAAGTTACCGAAGATCTCTCCGCTCACTATGCCGGTAGAAGAGGTTCCAAGACTTTCGTCTGGGTCAGTTGAATCGCTACTAATATTATCCTGATTACTATGCCAGTCAAATTTAACCCAAGATCTCTCTGCTTACTATGTCGGTGTAAGAGATTCCAAGACTTTCGTCTGGGTCAGTTGAATCTCTACCAAGATCCTCCTGATTACTATGTCAGTTAAAGTTACCCCAAGATCTCTCTGCTTACTATGCCGATAGAAGATATTCCAAGACTTTCATCTGGGTCAGTTGAATCGCTACTAAGATTCTCCTGATTACTATGCCAGTCAAAGTTATCCCAAGATCTCTCTGCTTACTATGCCGGTAGAAGAGATTCCAAGACTTTCGTCTGGGTCAGTTGAATCGCTACTAAGATATCCCTGATTACTATACTAGTCAAAGTTAATCCAAGATCTCTTTACTCACTATGCCTGTAGAAGATACTCCAAGACTTTCGTCTAGGTTAGTCGAATCGCTACTAAGATTCTCCTGATTACTATGCCAGTCAACGCTAACCTAAGTTTTTCCCTGGGTCAGACAGGTTGACACTAAGATCTCTCTGATTACTACGCCAGTGGAAGATGTACCAAGACTTTCGTCTGGGTCAGTTGAATCGCTACTAAGATCCTCCTGGTCACTATGCCAGTCGAAGTTAATTCAAGGCCTTTCCCGAGTTTAGTCAAATCGACACTAAGATTTCTACCCCAGTTGAAGATAACTTGAGACCTTTCTCTGGTTCAATCAAATCGATACTAAGATTTCTATTCCAGTTAAAGAAGTTATGAAGCCCGGAAACTAACCGGATAATAGTCAATCAACAATTCAAGACACTGTGAATCCCGGATCCTGACCTAATAACAGTTTAATCTCATTTCCCCAGTAAGTCGCTATGAAGCCTGGAATATGACCAGATAGCAGTCAGCCTTATCATCCTCAACAAGTCATTGTGAAGCCTGGATCCTGACCAGATAGCAGTTCGCTTCCATCTCTTCAATCAAGATATGACTCCCCAGTAGAGTAATGGACAAACTAAAGCTCCTAGACTCTATTCTCCAAGACAGAGACCAACATTCCTCAGCGAAGGCCACCCTAACAACAGGAACATGAATTCCCACGAAGGAATATCTCACGAAATCATCATTATTTTGGATGGCATCTTTAAGCCCATATTCGATGACTCTCGGACACCTTCTCTGGATGTCATCTGTAAGCCCATTCTCGGTGTCATCAACCATCAGTTTTACCTCATGCGAATGCAAATTTTTGGGCACTTTAGTGTTCAATCATCTTTCACCCTTAGATCACGAAAGGCAGACAAGCCAATCTAAATCCTAAGGTTTAAGAAAATTTAACAGGGGCAGTAGTTGTACCCCAAAATTTTCCCTCCCATTTTCATATAAAACATACTCCTAGAGGTCCTCAATTGCACAAATTGACTAAGGATTGACAAGATAAATCCCCCTCTTAAGACAATAAGCCTCAAACTAGGGTTTCACTCCTCATCAAGATTGTTGAGTTCCAAGGACCCCAAATGTTTTCCATTATCCTAATATGTCCTCAAGATCATCCATGCCAAGTTTCATGCCTTGCACAATAAGTTTGCTCAGTCAACTGCTCAAATGCCTGAAAATTAACTATATTAGGTCAAAAGTCAACTGTGGCCCAAATACAGTCAAACTTCAAGATTTTTGGTCAACATCACCATTTTGAGGTAATATCCATCATTTGATCAAGGGTTGATCATGATTCCTCAAGAAATGCTCTCAACTCTTCAAAAGTCAAAAATGGCAATTTAGGTTTTCTATAGGAAAAGTCAACCAAACTTTGACCAGGCATAACTTTCTCAAACTTTTCATAAATTTTCCAACCAAGGCTCATTTTGAAGAGAATCCAATTCCCTACAACTCCGCTTCATCCCTCAAGTTCAATAAATGCCTCAATCAAAAGATGTAAGCTCATACATTATAGGTTATTTCAAAAAGTCAACAAAAACACCTTTTGGGCCAAAGCTCCTTACATGAACATGGAAGATCCACTTGAGGTTAAACAAAAAGGGTTGTTTAGAGGACATCTTAAGATTTCTAAAAAGTCCAAGAACACCCTCTTAGGGTTAAAATTAAGAGAGATATCAATTGTCAAAGTTATCCATTTTTAGAAATTTGCATAAAGTCAACAATGCCCAAATTTGCATTTTTTTCAAATGGGCCTAACTTTTTATACTTGAAACACATTCCTAGCATGGCCCACGACCCAAACACCTTTCCATGCATCATTGTCTTTATTTATTTAATTTATTTTGATTTTAATCCTTTAAAAATCAAATTAAATTAAATAAATGATATAAAAATAATGAAGATTTGTTTTGATTTGATTTCACATTGAATTACAATCCAAATATGCTGTATAACACCAAAAAAATTGTGCAAGATTGAAAAGAGGGGAAATCTCCACATATGGAAAGATTGGAAGTAAAAATTGAAAAGGCATTATTTGTTGGATTCTTGCCATACATAGTGACCTAATTTGATTCACATATTTATACACAATCATTCTCAACCCTAAGGACAAGTTTTGACATGCGCAGCTGCCTCCTAAAGCCCTAGCCAAAAGTTCAAAAATTTCAAAGATTGGTGCAATTCAGAAACTCTCGATCCAGCCAATCTCCATAAGCTTCAAGCATCCTATCACCCTTCTGAGAATCCCAGGGGTTGAACCAACCCATTTTTGAAGGCCAAAGTGCACAGAATCGTCCTAGCCCACAACTCACAGTTTGGTAAATTTCTCAAACCTCAAACTTTCGATTCATGTGATATAATCTGACTCTTTACATTGGCATATGTTCATAATGATATTCTAAGTTGTTTTGAACCATTAGTTTCAAGCATGCATGCAGGATCCTCAAAGTGCCATTGTTAGGGCACGAAGGTTCTTTTTCTTTGTATCTGAGCTTGCAGGCCGTTTCAGCCCAAAAGAAGACCACCATCGTGATCGAAGCCCTTGAAATAGGGGGTAGGGTACCATTTTCACCTTTATTCACCGTGTTTTGTAGGTTTGGTATTTTGAGTCAACCGGAGAAGGTGACCGGAGTTGGACTCTGGCACCGTTGACTGGCTTGGACTCTGGTGGCTTAATTTTCATCCTTTCATTGGTCCAGTTAAAATCTGATCTGGCGCGTTTTGAAAATTTGACACTTTGACTGAATTTGTCATTATATTATTTGCATTTTATTATATACATGAATGAATTGATAACGCAGTTGGCAAAGGCATAGGCTTGTGAGGGGAGGGATATGGGTTCGATCCCAGAAATCTATATTTTGCATTTTCTAACAAGCTTATTTCAGATCCAATGCTCCAGGGTCAGGCGCGCGCACTATGTGTTATCAAGTGTTCATCGTTGGATCTATGCAGCCCTAGATCTAACATCCTAGATCTGAGATCCCATGATGGACCCTCAGGAGTAGGCAACGTGAGATCTACGCAGGACATTGAGCTCTGCATGTCATGGGCCTAACAGATTTTCAGATTACACCCCCCAACTGCTACATACTATCAAGCCCATTTGCCCTTTTTTATTTAGTTTATTTTAGCTTTATTTATTTATTTATTTTATATCATTTTTTAAATAAAAAATCATTTCTTCATTTAATCATAAACTCAAAAATCACAAAAAAAATAGATTTAGTTTTTTTTAATTAAATTTAAATTTTTGTAAATTAATTAACTTAATTACTTTAACTTGATTATTTCATTAAATAAAATTAATTAGAAATGAGGTTAAAATTTCAAATATTTTTCTCAATAAAATACAAAAATTATTTTCTAAATCAATTAGATTTGTAGGACTTTTCAACTTGTTCCCGTCTTGATCTTCACACGTTCATCTTTTTCCATTTTATTTTCTTTTCCACTTATTGTAATTGTTGATGGTTTGCAATAGCTTTTGAAATAGGGTTTATTTACTGCTTTTGATTTTTGTACTCCCCAAAGTTTTGGTCATGTATCCCCCTTCCCGAGGCCCTGTAATAGCTAGGTTTAATTTCCGCATTTTAAATTCTTGCACTAATATTTGAACTGCTAGATTAATAAGATTGTATGAAAAGATTCTAAAAGAAAATGATTAGATAACCCTAAATGCGTAAGATAAATGAACTGAATTAATACATTTGCACATGCTCACCCCTATGGTATCTCCCACTCTGGTTGCTTTCGGTAAACAGTCACGAAGTATAGGGAGTTTTAGTGGTTTCCCTCTAGTCCCAAAAGATAAAAAATGACCCATTCGAATGTTGCCTCAGAAAGATCTTTAGGATTCTAGGGTAACTACTAAGGTTTCCTAACCATTGCTTTAATGATCGTACGTCCCTTAAAACATCCAGCAACTAGGGTTACCTACTCACTAATAGTAGGATAACACGGTCTAAAGGAAAGGAGGAAAAGAACGCCTTTTTCGAGTAGGTAGATAATTGTTAGGTACTTTCTCAAGTAATCCTTTTTACACCATACACTTTCAAACATACTCTTCAAACAAAAATTTTCAAAAACACTTTATCACACCCTTGAGGACTGATACAAGGGTTACCATAAAGTGAATCGCCGCAATAAGGCATTTTCAAAGCTTTTCAAACACACAAACACGAAAGCAATTTTAGAAATGAGCAAGTACCTAAGAGCCCATGGAAAAACATAGATGGAAAGGGTTCTAACAACTTCCCTTTCCATAATCTACCCCCCCCCCCCCCCCCCGTACTCCGAAATCTCAAAAAAAGGTCTTTTTCTGTTCTTTTCACCCTTTCCTTTGTTGGATAAAATAAAAGTCGGTGGCGACTCTTGCTTACTGCGACATTTGCAAACAAAAAACACAAACCAGTATTAAACAGTTAGTTCTGCCACCGTATCACATTGTGTATCCAAGATAATTATGAAATTTACAAAAACCTCTTTTATGTCGTTGTTCTAATGGTGGTAACTTAGCACCTGAGGGTACTAAAATTTGACCATCTTTAACTAACAAATCAAAAATTTCTTCACCTTTAGTGAAATCAAACATATAAGTTTTAACTGGAAATTTTGGATTGTTTTCGATCGTATTTTTTCCTTTAGCAGGAAATAGTGATTTACATTCATATGTTGGCCATGTCTTCATTTTAGCCACGTTGACCTCTGCCTCTGTTGGTGAGGTATAGCTGGCCTCACAAATGGGATTTGTGTCATCATAATCTATGAAGGCTACTTTTTTTTCTTAGTACTAGCCTTAGTATGTCTGACCTTTTCTAGTCGTAGACGCTCTAGATGTCGAACTCTATCAGCTAACTGTGACATACTCTTCATGAAGGTCGGATCTATTTTCTTCCTAATGGAATAATCTAAACCTCCAGCATCCATTTGAACAAGCTCATGTCCTGGTACTTGAGTAAAGCATCTTACTTTTAATGACCTAAATCTATTTAGATAATCATCAATGGTTTCAGCAAACCTTCTTTTAACGTTTGACAATTAAACCAAACTAATTCTCGAATGACCCTCATAAAACTGTTCATGGAAAAGTTTTTTCAACTTAGTCCATGAGTCAATCAAATTTTGAGGCAAAGTGGTAAACCACGTGAAAGTTTCCTTAGTAAGGTAAGAAGGAAAATGTTTTACCCTTAAGTTTTCATTATTCGACATATCCCCAGATTCAGTCAAATACCTAGCAATATATACCACTGTCGACTCTCCAGATTCTCCCCCGAAATTTGTATACTTAGGAATTTTCTACCCTCTAGGGTTTTCATTCTGTAAGATATATTCAGACAAAGGGGAAGAATATGTTGGCCTCTGAAGTGTGGCATTCATACCATTCCTGCTGCATTTGACCCGACTGGAGGAAAAGTTGCAACTTGAGAAACTATTGGATCAGTAATAGTTAAAGTTCGTGACGGTATTTCGTCTACGTTTGGATTATCAGGAATTGTCATTCTTAATATATGCTTCCTAGATGATGGTTTGTTATACTCTTTGGTTAAATTTCCATTTCTAAGCTGCATACACTTAAGACAAATTAGTAGCATTGTGTCACACCAAGTGTTCCAATTTGTTTATTGTGGAAACTGGTAAACAACTGATGGTCCACCTAAAGTCCTAAAACTAAGGGTAACTCGCAAGATCGACCAGTTGATCTTAAGACATGTGTTAAGAATTTTATTATTATACTTATTCTATTGAAATCCTTATCAAGGGAAATGGTTTTCCGTGACTAAGGGAACAAGTATAACGACTTTCCACACTGAATCGATCGACTGACTGGTGACTCGTGACCAATAGAAGGTATTCATATGAAAATAAGATTCAATAAACTAATTGACTCGTGACCGACAGAGAGCATTGAATTGTGTACGCGAAGCAGAAAATAGCGTAAAGACTTTGTTCGACAGTACATAGAAAGCAAATAAAGTATTCAAAAGAGATGATTGAAAAATAAAGGGTTTGCATTGAAATAAAAGTGGTGATTCACGTACGTCAAGCACTCCTTCACTCTTTGTTTCCTAACGCTCGGAATGATAGAGTTTTGACAATTGATTTGAGCATACATGTTGTTGTACCCCAAAATTTGCCCTCCCATATCTTTCAAGATTTCTCAAGAGATTGCACTGTCCAAATGCCTCCTAAGCCAGTAAAATTAGGGTTTTGGTTCCTTCAATGAATTTGAGGTTTTCAAGGGCTCAATCAAGTCATATATGCCTATATACATTGCCAAGCATCTACATGACAAGTCTCAAGACTCACAGGGTCCAATTGCACAATCAAAAGCCCTAGTTGCTCCACAATCAACTGCAGGGGCAAAATGGTCATTTTACAGTCAAAAGTCAAAATTTTTGGTCAACATCTTATTTTGAAGCCACAATCATCATTTGATCAAGTCTTGATCATGATTCCTCAAGCATGGCTCAAAAATCATCAAGATGTCAAAAGTTTCTATTTTTGGACAGCTGAAAAGTCAACTGTAACTTGACCAGGGCATAACTTTTTCATGGTTCATCATAAAAATCCCATACAATGCTCATTTTGAAGGGGATGACATTTCCTACAACTCATATTCACATTCCAAGTCCAAGAAATGCTCTCACAAAAAGTTATCAATTTCTACATTATAGGTCAATTTCAAAAGTCAACAAAAAGGCATTTTAAGTCAAAGACCATAACTTGAGATTGGTAAATCAAAATGACATGGGACCAAAGCCATTGGTTAGAGGACTTAAAGACCTTTCCAAAATGTCCAAGAACATGTTCATATGATCAGAATTGAGCAAGATATGCATTGGAGAAGTTGGGAAATTTATGGGAATTTGCAAAAGTCAACTTTGCCTAAAACACCTTGTTTTTGCTAATGGGCCTCAAATTCTTTCTTAAAACTTTGTCCAAGGCCTATGCACGACCCATTGAGCTTAAATTGATTTATTTTCTTATTTTTAATTAATTAATTGAATTTTTATTAGTATTAATTCATTTAATTCATTTAATTGTAGGAAAATTCAAAAGATATGTTTTTCAAATCTTTTGTGGAGCAAATAAACTCAACACATGCTGGAGATTTCGTTTGCCAATCAAGGGGACCAAAATATCCAATTTTAGCAAGTTTTGTCAATAAAAATTGTGCAAAAAGATTTGATTGAAATCAAAGATGCAAAACATAATTTCATGGATTCTTGGACAAAGATTGAACCCTAAATCCATTCTACTATAAGAGCATAACAAAACCCTAAAGCCTTGGAGGTGCAAAAGCTGCTGCAGACCCTTTGAAAACAGTTTTCCACATTCCAGACCCTTTCAAACCAATTTAAAGATTCTAATACCTTGCATAAGTCCCCAGGAACACGTTGCAATCAACATCAAGCGCTAACACTCAAAGAATCCAAAGATAACAATCTCACGGTTTGGAAATTTTTTCATAATCGCATATCCTGATTCATGCATCATTAACGTGTTTTGTTGATTGTTTTGTATTCATAGGGATTGGAAGAAGCTTTTGGTACAAAATAATTGCATTATAATGCCCAGAATTGCAAAACACCATTAATGAAATCTAGGGTTTCAGAGCTCTCAGATTAGGGCTTTCCACATACAGTAAAATTGGACCTCAAGACGCACATGGTTGAAACCGTCTAAATGAGACGAAAACCCAACCCTCGCGCCCTATTTATATAACTCATACATCTAATCGCTATTTTTGCATTTTTGCAGTTTGTGGGGGTTAAAAACCCCCGCTATTTGGTTGTTTTTGTTACAGGCCAAGCGAAGAAGATAATACGTGGACGCATATGGTTGGAGCATTCAAACAAATGCGCGCTTTTTTTAATTCCCAGCATAATTGATTTCTTTATATATTATTTTCCTTACCCATTATATTAACAAAGATAAGCGCTTGGCTCAGTGGAAAGGGACGTGTCTGGCAATCGTTGGGACCTGGGTTCGATTCCCAGGTCCCCCAAAATTTCCATATTGTTTTTCTTTATCTGATCATGTGCAGGCCCTCAAGTAATGTCCATCATGCGCTTCAAGCAATCAGCCTGCCAAGTGGCCACTAACGCCAATCTGATGGCCATGAGGCGTGGACCATGGTGTTCCCAGTCAATGCAACGTACAGATAATTCCAAAAGTCAACAAGGGCTTTGTGTTATTGGGCCTAAATTTCCAGAACAAAACCTCCATTATTGGGTCAACACCCCCACTGGTTTCTATTTCTCTTTTTATTTTCTTTCTTTTTATTTTCTTTAATAACTATTATTATTATTTAATTAACTAACAAATTATTTTTATAATAAATTCAGAGAATAAAAAATGTAAATATTTTTTTTAATTATTATTATTCTTATTTATTAATTTATTTTGTAAATAAAATACTAACAAATTAATTAGTTTAATTAGGTAATTTTGACTTTTTTTTAATAATAAATAAAATAAACTTAGAACTAGGGTTTTCTTGACTTTTAATTTCCTTTTTCTTTTTATTTTCATTAAAACATTAAAAAACACAAAAACATTTTTTCTTTTAATTAATTAAATGATTAGGTTTAGGTTTAATACTTAATTAAATGCAAAGGACAATTTTCTTTCTTTATTTCTCAAAAGGGTCAAAACCCTAAGGACGTCCTGATTCTATTCCTTTGCGCGCATTATCATTATTTTGATTATTTATGTATCTGTTTCCAAGGATATAATAATTAATTAGGATTTACCGCTTTCTTTACTTTCCACATTTATTTTCCAAAACGGGTTTTTGTTTTTGGCGATGTATAGACCCGCGCCTTGTAATAGCTAGATTTACCTTTCCGCATTTTATTTTCCGCACTCTTAACTGTTAATTATGCCTGCAAGACTGTATGCCAAATTAAAATCAACTCGTAGCTCACAAATGCATGTTCAAAGATAAATATAAACTGAAAAACAACACACATGCACATGCCACTCCTAGGGTACGCCTCACTGGTTGCCTCGAACGTGGTCGTCAAGTATAGGGTGTTTTAGAGGTCGCCCTCCTGTCTAAGATCCAGTTGCCTCGAAACGGTTGCCTCGGATAAAAAGGATCTAGGATATTAGGGTTACTTCTAAGGTGTCCTACTATTGCTTCGGTGACCACACATGTCCCTAATATCCGAATTGACCCGAACACCTCCAACGACGGTGCTACCTACTTCTCAATAGTGGGATAGAACTGTTTAAAGGACTCTTACACAGCCTAATTCCTTAGAGTAGCTAGATTCTCATGGGTACTTTCTCTTTTCAGAACAAACAAACATATCTTTTTGCACCTACACTTTCAAAAGGTTTTCAAACAAATTTTGCATACACTCTTGAGGACAGATACAAGAGTTACTTAGAAATTTTTCAAACGAAACTTTTTCAAAACCCACACACACTTGAAAAGCAAACATTTTTGAAAACATAAGAGCAAGTACCTAAGAGCCCGTGGATAACCACGGATAGAAAGGGTGCTAACACCTTCCCTTTCTATAAATCTACCTCCCGAACCGAGAAACATCTCGAAAAAGGAATTTTGCTGTGCTTTTGTCCTTTCCATGTTGGAGAACATAAAAGACGGTGGCAACTCTTGCTTAGCGCTACATTTCGCGAACCAGCTAAAAAACAGTCAGTTCTATTTCCACCAATCACAGAATTGACGACTCTGCTGGGGATATTTATAAAGTGAGGTGTACCTTAGGATTAAACCACTCTTATATTTTCAATTGCTTGCTTTGTTTGCTTTAATATTATGGGCTTGCCTTGGAGTTTCATAGATCCTAACCCGGATCTGGGGGATACCCTCTTTAGGTAGCAACAAACTGTGAGGGAACTGTGCGGGATATACCGACATGGTTGAAGCAGTTGCTACGTTGATGTGGCACTTTGGTGAGTACCGGTAACCCTTGAGTCAAGTCAAGGAGAGTACGGGGCCGCCGCGTGGTGTCGTGAAGCATCAACTGACCTTAGGAACCTTACTTGACCATCCTGGCCTCTTTAGGGGTAGTGAGATGACCGACTTTGGTGCAGTCCGAAGTTGGTAGATACTCGGTACTACACTCATTGAGGGTTGTTTTCTTGGAATATTTTGATTGCCAGTTCAGTGGCTAAATCAAAACGATGAACATAGAAAACAACCCAATGATATTGAGCTCCTTAGAACCCGGTTACTTTTGATAGGACAGGTTTTGAGCCCACCAACTTCAAGAGGGTAGTACCTAAACTTCATGCCAGCCTGAAATCTAAGGGCTCTTTTGTGTGACTTGTGTGCCTTCATACATGAACTACTTGCATACTTGTTATCTAACAACACGAGTTCCTTGCAGGTTTTGTTTACAGTCCTTAATTGGGACTCATTACAGGGCCTACTTACATCACTCCATGCATAGCATAACATCATACCATTGCATGCATCCTTCATAAGGACTAACCTATTTCAAGGATCTCAAGGGCTTGCGATGCAGGTCATGATGAACCAAGATGTCTAGCAAGGGGCAAATGGGATTTATTTTCCTCTAGCCAGGTTGATGACTTGAGTCAGGGGCTATGACCCACTGGATATGGTGAGCCTTTGACCCTTGAAGAAGGACTCTCAACAACAGGAAGTTCCTTCAATCAGGCTACCAATTTAAAATTCTAACAATCTTCTTGTTTACCCCGCGAGATCCTTGAAAACATTGCATGCATATCATACATATCATTGCATTACAGGTACCCTTCTTACAGGCCACTTACCTTCTTCGCTGTTTATTTCAGCAATCATCATGAATCCTGAATCATCCAATGAACAAGCTATCAAGGCCCTCCAGGCTCAGAATGCCCAGTTCCAGGAGTTGGTTATGAGCCTAGCCCAGGGTCAACAGGATTTGAAGACTCTGCTCTTGAAGAAGAAGAAGAAGAAGAGGACTGTGTTGTTCAACCCTAGACGTAAATCTGGGAATGGATCACAAAATGAAGTTGAGCTGACTACCCATCTGTTGGGAAAGACAGTCCCCAAGAGAGAGAGAGGTTCCTAGTCCAGTGGTCTCCGACAACGAGACCGATTACAATGATGAACAGTACCCTCCTGTGGAGGACAGGTACAAACAGCTGGAAGACCGTTTGAGCGCCATGGAGATACAGAAAGTGCCCGGCTTGGACTTCGAAGATCTAGGTCTATCCTCTGGGGTGGTGATCCCACACAAGTTCAAGGCACCTTCTTTTGCGAAGTATGATGGAGCTTCCTGCCCTAGGCTTCACCTCCGTTCTTATGTAAGGAAGATCCAACCGTATACTGCAGACAAGAACTTATGGATCCATTTCTTCCAGGATAGTCTCTCAGGGACTCAACTCGAATGGTTCTATCAGCTGGATGGAACCAGTGTTCGTAACTGGGAGGACTTGGCTACTGCATTTTATAAGCAGTATCAGTATAATGCCGATCTTGCTCCTACGCGTACCCAACTCCAGGGTATGTCGCTAGGGACGGGAGAAGGTTTTAAGGAGTATGCGCAAAAGTGGAGAGACCTGGATGGAAGGGTGCAGCCATCTTTGACTGACCGTGAGCTTGTTGACATGTTCCTGGGGACCCTGTCTGGTCCGTTCTTCAACCATCTGATTGGGAATTCCTCTGCTGGGTTTATAGATCTGATCTTGACTGGTGAAAGGATCGAAGCGGGTATCAAGTCTGGGAAGATACAGAATAGTGACTCCTCGAGTACTGAAAAGAAACCATTCAAGAAAGAATCTAGTGCTGTCTATGGTTCAAAAGGGCAGAATAGGTCCGAAGACCACCAAGCTGTCAACGCGGTAGTTATTTCAAAACCAGCTGGTGCTCCTCAGCATCACAACCAACAAGGGGAAGAGAGGCCTAAGAGGCAGTTCACTCGACTCAGTATGACCTTGTCCCAGATATTGCCACAGTTGCTGGAAACTAATTTGGTAACTCTAAGGGACCCTCCTAAGAATCCCAACAGGACACCTTCAAGGTATAACCCCAACGTTCGCTGCGCTTATCATTCTGACAGCCCGGGGCATGCTACAGATGATTGTTGGACTTTGAGAAACAAGGTTCAAGATCTGATCGATGCAAAGGAAGTACAGTTCGACTCTCCAGAGACTCCCAATGTGATCACTGCTCCCTTGCCAAAACATGGCTAGGATTGGAAAAAAATTTGTTCATTCGAATGTTCAAGTTGTATTTTTCTTTGATTGTTCAAACATTTTATTCATGTAAAACGTTGTTATTTCATTAATACATTACACATGTCTGTTTTGAAGTAATTATTTCGTATTCACTATGCCTAAAACTGCTTTCATTTTTTGTGATGTTCAACGCTCGATTCTAAGCCTCTTGAGGGAGGATGACGAAAACGATACCATAATTTACAGTGTGCTTTTGAACAGACCCCGCTGATGAGGTACAGGCATTGTTTCAATTCCTAAACACTGGAGTTATAAGGAAGATAATCCCTCGTCAACCCCTTCGAGCCAAAGAAGTAGGAGTTTTTTTTTTCTTTTCACAAAAAATTAAAACCCTTAATCATAACCTGGGGCAGGGTAGTTTTCTCAGTTGATCCAGGTGCACAATGAATGGCACCAAAGAATGTCCTTACAAAACAAAAGACAATGATGGTTCCGAATAATCATAAAGACAGGCAGTCGTTATCTCTCAAAATAAAAACCCAATAAGTAAAAACCTATGAAGGAGACTTACGAAACTGGGGCATCCCGCTGACTGTAAATACAAAAAGAAACAGTTCAGGCAAAAAATAGGGATAATGAAATAAAAAAGAAAGAGGTCCTACAAACCCTCAACAAAAAAGAAATGACTGCCTATTCAAAATAAACTATCAATGTTTGAACCATCACTGGTATATCAGAGCAAAGACTCAAACAAGGTCTAATGCACGATCAGCTGAGTTTAGGTTTGAAGAACATCACGAAGAGCGGGTGGGTACAAATAAAATTTGAGCCTTTATCCTTTGTTTCTTAAACCATGAACCAGGCCACGTTATAACCCTTAAAAAGTCCTAGCTGAAGCATGGGTTAGTTCGAAAGCATACTGTTACCAAAGGTATCCTGACTCCTTAAGGCTCGCTGTAGAATCTTGAGTTGACATCATATTTTACAAAATTTGTTTGTTTTACTGAAAAATGCATTTTTAAAAACTTCAAGACAGACATAAGCTTTGCATTTTTAATATAACATTGTTTGCATATGACTATTTGTTCGAACATTAGAGAAATTCGCACGAAGAATATCCAGTGAACAAAAGTCTTCTCAACAAAAGAGTCACCTCAAGTGGAAAAACACTTCCAATCAAGGGGCACGGCATGATCATTGTCAATCATCTGGGGCAGTCAGGTCAAGATTCAGAGAATCTCTCAAAAATGTCAAATAGCCTGGGGCAATCTCCGCCTGAGTCACTTGGGGCATTGGACAAGAATTCCGGCAACGAATCTTGCATGATCGGACATCTTCTGGCAATATGACAACACTACTAACAGTGGCACCTCCCTACATCCTGAGAGTATGGACATAGTCGAAAAAATACTACGCATAATCAAAGACCCGCTAGGTTGACACACCTAGGCAAAAATAAGGGCTTCCCGGCGAACCAAAAGGGTTCGGGCAAAAATAAGGGATGAAAAATGAAAAAATCTGTACACCTGGCAAGTCGAAAACCTGAAAAGGCGGCTTGGGCAAAAATGGGTATCCCGATGGACTGAAAACCCGAAAGGGCGGTCCAGGCAAAAATTAGGGATCAAAGCGTACGACTATGTCCCGGCATCTCGTCACTTGCCTACCAGAAGAAGATTGGTCAAATCGGCAGTTATCAAGCACCTCCACAGGTACCTTCTTCCGCAGAAACTGGGGCAATAAGAATTGTCTGAACTATACAAGTTGATCTGTCCACCAAGGCACGAGTTAGATTCAGCTGAAGAATATAACTAGGATACCTTCACTCCCTGCAGAGTAAGACAAATCGGCAATACTCTCCTCAAGCAGAGTTGGTCTCCCATTAGCCCTGAAAAGGCACAGTATCTCCAGCAAGTCAGCAACACTCTCCCCAAGCAGAGTTAATCTACTGCCAGCCTTAAGGAAGTTGGGTACCCCCAGCAGATCTCAACATTCCCCCAGCGAAGTATACGGATGTTCCTAAGTAAGTGTCCCCGGAAGTCTTGATCTAAGATTATTCCCCGGTGGAATACAGACACCCCAGTGGAGCCACTTCCCCAGTACAGCCTGAAGTTTCCCCAGGAAAGTTGAATCAATCTCCCCGGTAGGCTTTGGAAGCTTATCCCCAGTAGATTCTGGAAGCTTATCCCCGGCAGAGTGCAAACGCATCTCCCCGGCTTTATTCAAAGGTTATTCCCCACCAGAGCTTATAACTGGGTTATCCTCAGCTAATTACAACGGAAAGATCGTCCTCGGCGAATTTCTTCCTATCCCCCAGCGGAGTTCATCAAAATCTCTCAATAGAGCTTATCAACGGTATCCCCAGCAGAGTTATCATCAAAATCTCAGCGAAGTATCTCTTCCCACAGAGTAACTCCCCGCAGGGTAATCTCTCCAACAAGTCTATTTCCCAACGGAGTCATTTTCTCCTACCGGTTTATTCTTGCAACCATCATCCCCAGCGGAAACGAAGAACTTTACTCTTCAAATGTCAGCCCAGGATTTAACTTCCCGGCATTCGCCAAGGATTTATTTTCCTAGAAGAAAATACATTCATAAACATCGCATCGTCATACCTCATGATACATGCATATACGCATCATATGTCGAGAACATCATTGCATGATCCATATCATGCATATGACTGACCTTTACCTTTCAGGAAGGATACAGTTAAATGATCAGCTATGTCAAAGTAGACAAATACAGTCAAAAGAGACCAATCCAGTCAAAGAAGACAGATCCAATCAAAGAAGAAAAATCCAGTTAAACCAATTCTTAAAAATGCAAACCCGTCGTTATAGACACCCGTCGTTATAGACACTCGTCGTTATAGACACCCGTCATTATAGACACCCGTCGTTATAGACACTCGTCGTTATAGACACCCGTCGTCATAGACACTCGTCGTTATAGACACTCGTCGTTATAGACACCCGTCGTCATAGACACTCGTCGTTATAGACACCCGTCGTTATAGACACTCGTCGTTATAGACACCTGTCGTCATAGACACTCTTCGTTATAGACACCCGTCGTCATAGACACTCGTCGTTATAGACACCCGTCGTTATAGACACCCGTCGTTATAGACACTCGTCGTTATAGACACCCGTCGTCATAGACACTCGTCGTTATAGACACCCGTCGTTATAGACACTCGTCATTATAGACACCAGTCGTCATAGACACTCGTCGTTATAGACACATGTCGTCATAGACACTCGTCGTTATAGACACCCGTCGTTATAGACACTCGTCGTTATAGACACTTGTCGTTATAGACACCCGTCGTCATAGACAATCGTTGTTATAGACACCCGTCGTTATAGACACCCGTCATTATAGACACCTGTCGTTATAGACACCTGTCGTTATAGACACCCGTCGTTATAGACACTCGTCGTTATAGACACTCGTCGTTATAGACACCTGTCATTATAGACACCCGTCGTTATAGACACCAGTCGTTATAGACACCCGGCGTTATAGACACCCGTCGTTATAGACACCCGGCGTTATAGACAACCTGTCAATAAAGACCACCCGTCCATGAAGACAACCCGTTAAAAAGAGACAACTCGTCAAAGAAGACAACACCTCCCCCGGTTCAGTTAAATCAATCCCTAAAGATTTTTCTGAGATAACCTGTCAGTAGAGACAACCCATCAACTGTTGAAGTTGTAGATTCGATACCTGTATCCAGCCAGGGCATATCTGTATGAAGAGTTTGAAGATCAACCCCTGTAACAGGCCAGGTAATTATCTTTCTTTCTCAGGTACGCAAGTTCTCGCTAAGGAATCTCTTACGCGATCGACACTCCCAGATGGCATCTATAATCCCATCCTCATATCCACCATCTCTCCAAATGGCATCTATAAGCCCATTCCCACCATCACATTGCTGATACTCTACTATGCGAGTGCAAATTTCTGGGCACTTTAGTGTTCAATCATCTTCCACCTTAGGATCACGAAAGGCACGCAATCTAATCTAGATCCTCAGGTATAAGAATATTGAACAGGGGCAACTGTTGTACCCCAAAATTTGCCCTCCCATATCCTTCAAGATTTCTCAAGAGATTGCACAGTCCAAATGCCTCCTAAGCCAGTCAAAGTAGGGTTTTGGTTCCTTCAATGAATTTGAGGTTTTCAAGGGCTCAATCAAGTCATATATGCCTATATACATTGCCAAGCATCTACATGACAAGTCTCAAGACTCACAGGGTCCAATTGCACAGTCAAAAGCCCTAGTTGCTCCACAATCAACTGTAGGGGCAAAATGGTCATTTTACAGTCAAAAGTCAAAAAATTTGGTTAACATCTTATTTTGAAGCCATAATCATCATTTGATCAAGTCTTGATCATGATTCCTCAAGCATGGCTCAAAAATCATCAAGATGTCAAAAGTTTCTATTTTTGGACAGCTGAAAAGTCAACTGTAACTTGACCAGGGCATAACTTTTTCATGGTTCATCAGAAAAATCCCATCCAATGCTCATTTTGAAGGGGATGACATTTACTACAACTCATCTTCACATTCCAAGTCCAAGAAATGCTCTCACAAAAAGTTATCAATTTCTACATTATAGGTCAATTTCAAAAGTCAACAAAAAGGCATTTTAAGTCAAAGAGCATAACTTGAGATTGGTAAATCAAAATGACATGGGACCAAAGGCATTAGTTAGAGGACTTCAAGACCTTTCCAAAATGTCCAAGAACATGTTCATATGATCAAAATTGAGCAAGATATGCATTGGAGAAGTTGGGAAATGTTTGGGAATTTGCAAAAGTCAACTTTGCCTAAAACACCTTGTTTTTGCTAATGGGCCTCAAATTATTTCTTGAAACTTTGTCCAAGGCCTATGCACGACCCATTGAGCTTAAATTGATTTATTTTCTTATTTTTAATTAATTAATTGAATTTTTATTAATATTAATTCATTTAATTGTAGGAAAATTCAAAAGATATGTTTTTCAAATCTTTTGTGGAGCAAATAAACTCAACACATGCTGGAGATTTCGTTTGCCAATCAAGGGGACCAAAATATCCAATTTTAGCAAGTTTTGTCAATCAAAAATGTGCAAAAAGATTTGATTGAAATCAAAGATGCAAAACATAATTTCATGGATTCTTGGACAAAGATTGAACCCTAAATCCATTCTACTATAAGAGCATAACCAAACCCTAAAGCCTTGGAGGTGCAAAAGCTGCTGCAGAAGCCATAGCCAATTCTAAAAAACTCAAGAAAATTTGAAAACAGTTTTCCACATTCCAGACCCTTTCAAGCCAATTTAAAGATTCTAATACCTTGCATAAGTCCCCAGGAACACGTTGCAATCAACATCAAGCGCTAACACTCAAAGAATCCAAAGATAACAATCTCACGGTTTGGAAATTTTTTCATAATCGCATATCCTGATTCATGCATCATTAACGTGTTTTGTTGATTGTTTTGTATTCATAGGGATTGGACGAAGCTTTTGGTACAAAATAATTGCATTATAATGCCCAGAATTGCAAAACACCATTAATGAAATCTAGGGTTTCAGAGCTCTCAGATTAGGGCTTTCCACATACAGTAAAATTGGACCTCAAGACGCACATGGTTGAAACCGTCTGAATGAGACGAAAACCCAACCCTCGCACCCTATTTATATAACTCATACATCTAGTCGCTATTTTTGCATTTTTGCAGTTTGTGGGGGTTAAAAACCCCCGCTATTTGGTTGTTTTTGTTACAGGCCAAGCGAAGAAGATAATACGTGGACGCATATGGTTGGAGCATTCAAACAAATGTGTGCTTTTTTTAATTCCCAGCATAATTGATTTCTTTATATATTATTTTCCTTACCCATTATATTAACAAAGATAAGCGCTTGGCTCAGTGGAAAGGGACGTGTCTGGAAATCGTTGGGACCTGGGTTCGATTCCCAGGTCCCCCAAAATTTCCATATTGTTTTTCTTTATCTGATCATGTGCAGGCCCTCAAGTAATGTTCATCATGCGCTTCAAGCAATCAGCCTACCAAGTGGCCACTAACGCCAATCTGATGGCCATGAGGCGTGGACCATGGTGTTCCCAGTCAATGCAACGTACAGATAATTCCAAAAGTCAACAAGGGCTTTGTGTTATTGGGCCTAAATTTCCAGAATAAAACCTCCATTATTGGGTCAACACCCCCACTGGTTTCTATTTCTCTTTTTATTTTCTTTCTTTTTATTTTCTTTAATAACTATTATTATTATTTAATTAACTAACAAATTATTTTTATAATAAATTCAGAGAATAAAAAATGTAAATATTTTTTTTAATTATTATTATTCTTATTTATTAATTTATTTTGTAAATAAAATACTAACAAATTAATTAGTTTAATTAGGTAATTTTGACTTTTTTTTTAATAATAAATAAAATAAACTTAGAACTAGGGTTTTCTTGACTTTTAATTTCCTTTTTCTTTTTATTTTCATTAAAACATTAAAAAACACAAAAACATTTTTAATTAAATGATTAGGTTTAGGTTTAATACTTAATTAAATGCAAAGGACAATTTTCTTTCTTTATTTCTCAAAAGGGTCAAAACCCTAAGGACGTCCTGATTCTATTTCTTTGCGCGCATTATCATTATTTTGATTATTTATGTATCTGTTTCCAAGGATGTAATAATTAATTAGGATTTACCGCTTTCTTTACTTTCCGCATTTATTTTCCAAAACGGGTTTTTGTTTTTGGCGATGTATAGACCCGCGCCTTGTAATAGCTAGATTTACCTTTCCGCATTTTATTTTCCGCACTCTTAACTGTTAATTATGCCTGCAAGACTGTATGCCAAATTAAAATCAACTCGTAGCTCACAAATGCATGTTCAAAGATAAATATAAACTGAAAAACAACACACATGCACATGCCACTCCTAGGGTACGCCTCACTGGTTGCCTCGAACGTGGTCGTCAAGTATAGGGTGTTTTAGAGGTCGCCCTCCTGTCTAAGATCCAGTTGCCTCGAAACGGTTGCCTCGGATAAAAAGGATCTAGGACATTAGGGTTACTTCTAAGGTGTCCTATTATTGCTTCGGTGACCACACATGTCCCTAATAACCGAATTGACCCGAACACCTCCAACGACGGTGCTACCTACTTCTCAATAGTGGGATAGCACTGTTTAAAGGACTCTTACACAGCCTAATTCCTTAGAGTAGGTAGATTCTCATGGGTACTTGCTCTTTTCCGAACAAACAAAAACATCTTTTCGCACCTACACTTTCAAAAGGTTTTCAAACAAATTTTTCATACACTCTTGAGGACAGATACAAGAGTTACTTAGAAATTTTTCAAACGAAACTTTTTCAAAACCCACACACACTTGAAAAGCAAACATTTTTGAAAACATAAGAGCAAGTACCTAAGAGCCCGTGGATAACCACAGATAGAAAGGGTGCTAACACCTTCCCTTTCTATAAATCTACCTCCCGAACCGAGAAACATCTCGAAAAAGGAATTTTGTTGTGCTTTTGTCCTTTCCATGTTGGAGAACATAAAAGACGGTGGCGACTCTTGCTTACTGCGACATTTCGCGAACCAGCTAAAAAACAGTCAGTTCTATTTCCACCGATCACACATGTGAACACACCAAAAACTACACTAAATCTGCTTATTTATAATATTTACAGTGTAGCTGCCTAGATAAAATCTATGGAAAATATTAAAATATGTAGTCAACCACTTCACTAGATGTCGCCACCTATTTGGTGCTTAAACAAATTGTAAACCGCTGGCAACTGCTGATGACTTTGAAATTTAAATCTTCCCACTCCTAGTTTCTGAAAGTAAACGGCTTCTGACTCGCTTTGACACTTTCCCTTTGGCAAGATTTAAAAATCAACAACAATTCCTCTAAGTCCAAAAACCCTTTTGCTTGACAAAAACCAATTTCGACAATTTTCCTTATCTTTCACCCTTTGGTTGACTAAACCAATTTCGACCATTTCTTAACATATATTCTTTTATTTCCTTTTGGTCGACCTGGCTCAGTTTCGACAGTTTGGCATGACATTCCCTTTAAACATTAAATCTAGTTTAATAAAACCAAATTTTCAAACACTTTGGCTCCAATTTCCCAAAAAACCCTACTTTAGAGGATGACCCTTAGCTTATGGGAATATCCTCATTTAATACACGTGCTTGAATACCTTAAGATTTTTCATGGTAACAATGGGTTGATGCTAAGTCCTCAATGGAAACTCAACATCCAGAATCACAATATTCGCATACTAGAAGATTACTTGAGCAAACACATTATCATGATACATACCATCAATCTGTAGACCCACGTTATTCTGATGTTCAAAATCAGTCCCATCCATCATCAGGCTATCAACAATTTTCCTTCGTAGATCCAAATATGCAGCGAAATTCAGGACATTCCCATGAGGTTGCATCTGTCAATTTAGAAGAAGCTAATACTTCAGATAGACATTCATACAGTGCTAGAGACAGGACCAACATCGGAGACCAAACTGTTTTGTTTGAGCAAGAAAACTTCCCTACAAATCCATCAGTTCATCCGCATGAGGTACCTACTAGTTATAATTTTGTTATAGATTTTGCACCCAAGTTTAGTTGTGATGGTGACCTACAAATGCAATCAACTTTTAATCATCATGATTCTGGTTCTTCAATGAATAACTAGGGTGCTCCAGTGGAACCTGGTGTTGGTTATCCACCAATACCTCCAAGTCTTTCCTTAGGGCCACAACATGATGCTTCTTTTACTACTTCTGGTCATGCAGTAGCACCACATGGAAGGTTTCCTGGACTTGGTCACCCTTCAACAGTTCCACCAAATGGTACACCCTATTCCCTTAACACAATAGCTATTGTTCATCCTACTGCAACTTTCTTTGTTGATGCATATGGAATTTCTGGTGTCCTTGAATGTCCTAAGAAGGCGTCAGTCCCTACCTGGCTTAGAGAGGAAATAAAGAAAACAATCATGGTCGAAACTCCTTCCAACTATCGATATTTTCATGATGATGTTGATTTTTCAATTCCACCGAAACCACCCAATTCACAATGGTTGACGGTTTCCAATGCCACTATTCAATTTTACTCAAAACAGTTTGACTACATTTCAAAAGAGATACGACTACTACCAATTTCAGATCCATCTATTATCTCAACACCATTTCCAACAACATTTGTTAGCTCCAAAGACGCGTACGATTTTTGAAACCTTGTCCGCGTGAAAACTTCAAATTATTGGTGCTGAAAGAGAGAAAATGGCATTTGAAGGACATGAAGAATTGGATTCGTGCCTCCACTGCTGAAATAACCCAAACTGCGAATCCCCTACCAAAATTTTCACCGCTTGTATCGTGTTGGTTAGAACCACTCATTCATCCTCACACGGGGAAGAAAAATAGAAAGGTTGTTGCTATGGCCGACACTTTATCGGCTATTCTGGTTGCTATTATTTGCAACCTTGCTGATAAGCCTTACGAAAAACATAAAATGTTGCTCTTGCGAATGAGAATATAGTGAAGTATTTAGCTAGTAATGTAGATCATGATAAAATTGTGGTTGTCATCAATTTGTTTACTATAGAATTTACTTATTCACCTCATTCTAATCATCGAAAGGGAGGTTTTATAGGATTGGTTGCTGCAATTGTTGGGTTACCTTTTGAAGCTGCTCAGCATCTTGAGCAAATTGTGCCTCGAGTGTTGAATTCTTTCTCTGACCAAGATAGCAGAGTTCTACACTAGAGAAGAAGATAAAAATTAACTACTAAAAAGTAAAATAACTTTTTTTATTTGATTGATGTCTTCTAATGTGTCATAGACACTACATATACAAAACCCTTAAAAGATAATTAAACTAAGATCTAAAATATATTAAAAGTCCAAAAAGCTTAAAGAATATTCTAAAAGACATAATTATATAAAATAATTTCTAATACACTAAAATACTAATAAAACTCATTTAGATACAGAGATATTATTAAACTTCCTATGATTGAACTTCATTGTACATGAATTATTCACATAAGGATAATAGTTGGAGAACTATCGCAACCATGTGGAGGCGCACACTTTATTCATAGCAGAAATTTAGAGTTTGACTTAGCTTCACCTTATAAAACCGGTTGATAAGGTGAGGAGCGTCACTTTAGGATCTTCCTAACATCCCCTCACGCCCAGCACTCTTTTTCTTTTTGGGCTTGGTGCGTGGATATTAATGGTGGACGCCCATGGTTTGATCGATAGGCTCTGATACCAACGTAGAGTTTGACTTAGCTTCACCTTATAAAACCGGTTGATAAGGTGAGGAGCGTCACTCTATATAAACTCTTTCAATGTTCTATCTCCAATCAATGTGGAACTTTAGGATCTTTCTAACACAGAAAGACAATCGAAGAGTCGTGACATGTCATATTCTAGAGTGGTTGAAAAACTAACCGTCATACTTTTTCTTTTCAGTTTTATGAAACCCAAAAATCATTGTACAAATCGTCGTAATACATAGGCAGGATGGTTTTTTTTTAGCAAATATAAGACAAAAAGAAATAATCTTTATTTTAAATTTAGTAAAAAGCTTGACAACAATAAGAGTATAATTTCTTCCGGTAAACTCAACATTGATTAATAAAACTAAAAATATGAAATTGTATAACTAAGGAGTTGAAGGATTTGATTTGATACCCAATGCATGGTAGAAAACAAAAAGGGAAGTGGGTGGAGATGTGAAAGTGTGTGTTGTTACTGTTAATGTGTCCGGAGAAGGGCGAACAAAGTGCGGCGCGTGAGGTCTCGAAAGTGTATCTGAGCCAACAAACGCTGTGGTCCCGTTTCAAGCTTTTTTACGGAAATGCATTGGATCACGCGTGCTCAAATCAATTCAATCTTCTAATAGTGATTTCTGTTATTTTCTTCCTCTTTATTTTACGTGGACTCTATTGGTATGTGGTTATGTGTAATATAATCGTGTTGTTACTATGCATTCACATTAATTCAGACTTTAAACATGGCTTTACTTTTTTCACTTCAGCTTTTAGATTCAAAACCTTAAATTAGACATACGATTTAGGTGTTTTCGGTAAAGTCCGTTCGCTTCCATGTTTTATCAAAGTCATTGAGTTTAATTATTGTAATCAATTGGTTAAGCAACATTAAGTTTGTGGTAGAGGATGGGTGTTCAATCTTCGTAAAACATACTATTCTTCGAAAAGAACGAAGAAGTATTAGCTTCAATCAGAACATCCAAAAATATAAATTTTTATCAGTTAAAACTGTTGAAATATTAAATTAGATTTATTAAAATATTAGATTTGATTTGATTAAATTTAATATTTAAATATAATTCAAGTTATATAGATTTAAATTTAATTAGAGTCGTATATAAATAGTCTTAGTATGTATCATTATTTGTATCATTCAATAATATAAATTTTTATTTCCTTTATTATTTTTTCTTTCTCTCCTCACTAAAGTGCCTCACGCACTAATAAATTGGTATCAGAGCTTCCCGTTATTGTTCTTGATCGAGTTTTCAATAACTTCACGCCGGAGATCGTGTTTCCAGGACAAGTGATCCAACCGCTGCGAAGACTGCTAGTGATAAGGGCACTCTAAATTCTCTTCCAATGCTTGACGGTAAGAATTGGATCCGATGGAAAAAAGCAGATGCAATCCTTGTTTGACTTTCATGAAACCCTAAAAGTGGTTACCGACGGCGTTCCTGCGTTGGCTGCAAATACAACTGACGAACATAAAAAAGCCCATAATGAAGTCAAGAAGAAAGATTGTAAGGCTCCTTATTGCATTCAGACAGCAGTCGATGCTACTAATTTCGACAGAATCTCTCATGCTGAAACGGAAAAGGAGACATGAGATATTATGGTGAAGTATTACGAAGGAGGTGAGAAAGTCAAGGTTGTCAAGTTACAAATCTTGCGTCGACAATATGAGTTGTTGTCGATGGGAGAAGATGAAAGAGTTGCAAAATATGTGTCGAAGGTTCAAAAACCCATCCATCTCATGAAGGATTGTGGTGAAACCATAACGGATAAGATGATAGTTGAGAAGATAATGAGAACGTTGACCTCTCACTTTGATCACGTTGCCATAGCTATTCAAGAATCCAACAATCTTGAAACCACTAAAGTGGAAGATTTGGTTGGTTCGTTGGAGGCGCATGAGATGAGGATTGTCGAAAGGAAAGGAGTGCAAGACTCGATACAGGATCTGCAAGCTCAGTCATGGAAAAAGGATGGTGGTTCAAACAAATTCAAAGGCAAGTTCCAAGAGACTCGGGGCAAGAAGTCTTGGTCAAAACCTCACAAACATCGGGTCAAAGATGGAGCTTCTAAATCCTTGAAAGGAGGAGGAGGAAACTATCAAAAGGGTAAAGAAGATAAAAAAAGGTGTGCAGTGTTATAACTGTGAAAAGTAAGGTCACATAGCCAAGAATTGTTGGTACAAAAAAGACAGGGGATCGACAAGCAAGGACGAAGGAGTGAACCTTGCACGCCAAGATTCAGATGATTCTGAAGGTGATATGGTGGTTATGGTTGCAGTTGCAGATAACCATGTCGAATCCAAAATCTGATTTCTCGACTCAGGCTGCTCGAACCACATGACTGGTCGAAAGTAGTGGTTGGCAGATTTTGATGAGTCGAGGAAGAGCAAGGTAAAACTTGCTGATAATAGTTCGTTGTAAGCAGAAGGTACTGGAAATATAGTCTTTCAAATGAGTAATGGAAGGAAAACTATGATCAAAGATGTCTTTTATGTACCTGGAATAAAGTGCAACTTGCTAAGTGTTGGACAACTAGTCGAAAAAGGTTTCTCAGTTGTCATGAAAGGTGGAGTTTTGAAATTGTTCGACACCAAGAATAATTTGGTCTTAAAATCTCCGTTGTCGAAGAACATGACATTTAAGACTATGATCAGTTCGACTGAAGTTCAATATTTGAAAATTATTGTTGACCACAAGGATAGTTGGTTGTGGCATTTAGGGTTTGGACATTTGAATTTTCGATCACTCAATCAACTGATTACTCAAGATATGATCACTGTAATTCCAAGTCTTGAGATGCTTGAAAAACTTTGTGAAGGTTGTTTAGTAGGAAAGCAATCTATAAATTCTTTCGTTTCGACTATGCCAATGAGATCATCTTGCATACTTGAAGTGGTACATTCAGATGTATGTTGTCTACTCGAAGAACATACAATTGGTGGAAACAAATATTTTGTTTCGTTTGCCAATGAGTTTAGTCGAAATCTATAGATATATGTGATCAAACGAAAGGACAAAGTATTCGAAATCTTTAAGAGATTCAAGATACTTGTCAAAAACCAGAGTGAGAAGAAGATCAAAGTTCTATGAACATATGAAGGTGGCGAATACAAATCCAAGGTGTTTGAAGATTTCTGTGCAGAACATGGTGTTGATCATGAGGTAACTGCTTCTTATACAACCTCAACATAATGGAACTGCTGAAAGAAGAAACATAACCATATTAGATATGTGAGATGCATGCTGAAGCAAAAGAATTCTCCAAAGTCTTTATAGGGAGAAGTTGTTTCGACTGTAGTTTATATTTCGAATATGTGTCCTACCAAGATATTGAAGAACAAAGTTCCTGAAGAAGTATGGAATGGAAAACGACCATCGGTGAGTCATTTAAAGGTGTTTGGCTATATGTGTTATAAGCATGTTCCTGATGCAAGAAGAAGGAAGCTTGATGACAAAAGTGAACCTATGATTCTGGTAGGATATCATAAAACTGGTGCATTCAGACTATTCAATCCAGTTAATGAGAAGATTGTGTTGAGTCGAGATATTGTAATTAATGAAAAGTCTGCCTAAGATTGGAATTCTAGCAATTCAATTAACAAGCCATTGATGAGTTTTGATGTCGATGAAGAAACTGATGAATTAGAGGTCGAAGGAATTGTTGAGAATCCAGTCGAAGTCGAAGAAGAAGTAGTTGGTGACATTCCTGACACAATCGAATTCGAAGAGGTTGTGGCAGAAATAAGCCAAAGACCTCAAAGAAATAGAGTTCTTCCAACAAGACTTCATGATTATGAAGTGGTGGGTGATGATGAAGTCACACCAGATGGAGAATTAGTTCATTTTTCTTTACTTGCAGGTGTTGAACTAATTAATTATAGAGAAACTTTGAAGACTAAATAGTGGAACTTAGCTATGGTCGAAGAGTTACAGGCAATCGAAAGAAACAACACATGGGAGTTAGTCGAATTTCCAGCATATATAAAAGCTATCGAAGTAAAATGGGTATTCAAGTAGAAACATAATGTTGATGGCTCGATAGCATGACATAAAGTAAGATTAGTAGCTCGAGGATTTCTTCAAAGAGAAGGACTCGACTACTCCGAATATTTTCTCCAATAGCAAGATTGGAGATTGTTCGACTAGTGGTAGCATTGGCATGCAACCAAGGCTGGTCGACATTTCATTTAGATGTGAAATCAACATTTCTGAATGGTCCTTTAGACGAAGTGGTCTATGTAACACAACATCCAGGTTTTGTGATACATAAGGAAGCGAGTAAAGTATATAAGTTTCACAAAGTGCTATATTTCCTCAAGCAGTCACCTAGGGAAAGGAACAAGAAGATTGACTCATACTTAGTCGAATTGGGATTTGTCAAATGCAAATCTGAGTATGGTGTCTATGTTTAGGTTGTAGCACACGATATAACAATCATATGCTTATATGTCGATGACTTGCTAGTAACTTGAAATAGCTTGGAGAACTTGTCTATGATACCGTGGCAGAACTGACTATTTAATACTGGTTTTGCGTTTGTGTTCGCAAATGTTGCAGTAAACAAGAGTCGCCACCGACTTTTCTTTTATCCAAATTAAGGAAAGGGTGAAAAGAACAGAAAAAGACCTTTTTCGAGATTATTTCTGAGTAAGGGGGTAGATTATGGAAAGGGAAGGTGTTAGCCCCCCTTTCCATCTGTAGTTATCTACGGGCTCTTAGAGGTTTGCTAATTTGGAAATACCTTTGTGCTTTGTGTGTTTTGAAAGTTTTTTTTGAAAATGCCTTGGTATGGCAGACTTTGTAATGTTTCTCAGGAATGTGGAGAAAGTATACAGAGTGTCTTGAAAATGTTTTTGAAAAGTAGTTTTTTTGTGTAAGTGCAAATATGTTTTGAGCAAACTTCTAACAGCTATCTACTTTTATACTCGAAAAAGGGTCGTTCTTTTCCTTCTACCCTTTAGACAGTGTTATTCTATTATTAGTGAGTAGGTAGCCATATCGTTGGATATATTAGGAACATTCGAAAGGGACATTACATTCACGAAGGCAACTTGTGGATACACTTTAGCAATTTTGTTTAGCGACTAGATCATTTATCGAGAAGGCAACCGTAGGGTCATCGAGAGACTATGATCTTTTTGATTTATGGGTCTTTTGTAAAATGTTCCTGCCTCATGACTGTTTTATTTTTAAAGGCAACCAAAGTGGGCGTACCTTAGAGGTGCATATATGCAATTGATTCAATTCGGTTATTTTTTATCTTTTATGTTAAGTTTGCTAATGTTTTGTTATTAGTCTTGTCATACATGCCTAGTTACTAGAAGTTAATATATATATAGGAAAATGTAAAGTGCTAAAAGTAAACCCTACGCTATTACATGGCTTTGGGGAGAGGGATATTTACAATGTACAAAACTTGGAAAAAGAAAAGATAAGGAAAGCGGTAAAAATCCTAATTTAATCTATTACATACTGTCAACAGATACAATAATGTAAAAATACGAAAAATAAATAACGCACGAAAGATTGAAAGTTCGTCTAAAAAAAACTAATAAGAAAAAAAATCTTTTTTTTTTGTTTTTCATTTAAGAAAAATAGTCAATTATCCTAAAGTCTATATAATTAAATTAAATTAAGAAAAATAAACTAATTTCTTTTTAGTTTTTTTTTATTATTATTATGAAAAGAAAATAATTAGTCCTAAATTTTAGTTCATTTTTAATTAAGAAAAATTTAAAGTTTCAATTAATTAATTAACTAAAGGACTTAATTATTTACTTAAGAAAATTAAACCTAACCTTTTTAGTGAGCTTTTTCTTTTATATTTGGTTAATTAAACAATAGAAAACAATAATAAAAACAAATATAAGAAATAATACAAAAAGAAAAATGCCAAATGGGCTTAGGCATGCAAAAGAGAAAAAGGGAAATGAGTCTTTCGATTCAAGGGGGAAGGATGTGATTTCGATTCACCCCTTCTTTGGCCTCTTTCGATTTGACTAGGAAGCTGGCGTGAGAAGTCTTTGATTGGACTCTCCTGGCCTCCTTCGATTGGGCTGGGAAGATGGCGTGAGCAACCTTCAATTGAACTCTCCTGGCCTCCTTCGATTGGACTGGGAAGTTGGTTTTGAGCAGCCTTCGATTGGACTCTCCTGGCCTCCTTAGATTATGTTGGGAAGCAGTATAAGGATCCTTTGTTTGGACTCTTTTCTGCCTAGTTCGTTTGGACTTGAAGGGACGTGGACCTGCAAAACAACATGAAGGTGCCTCTTTCGTTGGGGGCAGTCTGGAAATGAGGGGCGAAGCCTAAGGTTTCGTTTCACCCTAGTCCTTTTCTTTTTGTTTGAGTCTGTACAAGGGTTAGTTCTAACATGTATATTTAAACAAGAAAAACATGCAACCGAAAAGGAGAGAAATAAAAGGTGAACAGGTGTTATTTACTTGCCATGCTGAAAATGAAAGGTGCAAGGTCAAGGGGACTTACCTTGCTGGAAAATTGAACTTGTGTGGGGACTTGAGTTGCTAGATACTCTTGGATTATTTTTTGATAATTATGGTGCGTTTATGGGCAGCCTATCTCCAACGTCTGTCCCTTTTGGCTTGCAAGCATGATGCTTATATAGAGTAGGAGGGAGGGGACAAGAAGACAAAAAATTAACTGCCATAAACAAACATTTTCAAGGCCATGAATGAAGTTTAGTAATTGTAGCCAAAAACATGGGATCTTGTCCTCTTTTTAAATTTGACTGAATATGGACCAATTGGCTCCTTCAAATGCCTTCAATCCTTGCCCTTCGATCGGACCTCTTGCATTCTTCTTTGAATGGCTCTGATTCAGCTTCTTCGAATGGTCAGCAATATGAGTCCTTCGAATGCCTTCAATCCTTTCCCTTTGATTGGACCTCTTGCATTCTTCTTCAAATGGCTCTAATTCATCTTCTTCGAAAGCCTCTGATTAAGCTTCTTCGAATGGCCAGCAATATGCGTCCTTCGAATGGGCTTTTGGAATGCCATAGTGTAGAAATTAGGTTGTCAAAACTTAGCATGAGGGAATTTCCTGCCTTGTGCAGGCAGGCATGTAGCAGGTGCTTTCCTTGTAGGCATGAAGAAAATTCCTTCCTTGTGCAGGCAAGCATGCAGGCCATTTGTCCAAATGGGGCCTGTGTGAAAGAAACCAAAGGCGCTTCAAACAAAGGAGGCCCAGAGATGCTCCAAATGAAAGAAGCCAGAGGTGCTTCAAATGAAGGAAGCCCTAAGGAGCTCCCATTCTTTCTGAATCGAAGGGATCCATTTCAAAGGAAAACAAAGCTCAATCGAAGACTTGCGGACCAAAGCTTGATCGAAGGGTGTTAAATTCCTAATCGAAGACTAGTGAGTCAAGCTTGTATCGAAGGATTTTAAAAGCTCAGTCGAAACTTGTTGTTGTTCTAATCGAAGGGCACTATTTAACTGCAATCGAAGGACATTGTTGAACTACAAATCGAAACACACTTTGCTAAGATTCAAAATTTCCCCTTTCTTTAAACAAGTGTTTATAATCACCATGTAAGGGAAAAATCTTGGGAAAATATGAGAGGGCAAATTTTGGGGTACAACAGCTTCCCCTGTCAAATCTTCTTAAACTTGAGGATTTAGATTGGCTTGTCTACCTTTCGTGATCTAAAGGTGGAAGATGATTGAACACTAGAGTGCCCAGAAATTTGCACTCGCATGAAATAACACTGATGATTGATGATGTAAGGAATGGGCTTACAAATGCCATTTGAAGGAGATGGCAGAGAGTCGTTGAAGATGGGCTTAAAGATGCCATCCAAAGTAGATGTTGACTTCCTAAGAGGAATCTTTATGGGGAATTCCTTTTCTTGCCGTCTGAGGAGGACTCCACTAGGGAATGTTAATTGTTGTTGTTCTCCTGCTTGAGGAAAACTCTGTGGGGAATAGAGTCTAGGAACTTCAGTTGTCCATGGCTATACTGAGGGGTTATCTCTGGATTGGAGAGATGAAAGTTTGTTGTATTCTGGTTGAAATCCAAGATTCGCAGTAATTTGTTAGGGAGAATGAAATTAACTGCTATCTGGAAATGTATCAGAAGAAACCTGTGTAGGGCTGTTTCAGGATGAATCCGGGCGAGACTTCATCTGGAAGTGTATGAAAAGGAACCTAGGTAGGGCTGTTTTAGGAGATATATGAGAGGGAGCCTGGGTAGGGCATCTTTAGGATGAGTCCAGGTAAAACTGCATCTGGAAATTGTAAAAAGGAACCTGGGTAAGGTTACCTCAGGATGAGTCCGTGTAAAACTGCATCTGGAAATTTTGAGAAGGAACCTGGGTAGGATTGCTTCAGGATGAGTCCGTGTAAAACTTCAGAAGAAGGGAGAAGGAACCTGTGATGTGGTGGGAGAACTGACTTGAGGTTTTGCGTTTGTGTTCGCAAATGTTTCAGTTTAGCAAGAGTCCGTTGAGGGTGATCTTACTCGTCCCAGCAATATTTCCTATGTCGGAAGTCTCTTCATCAGAACTCTCTTCAACTGATTCAATTTTCTTAACACCGTGGTAGAAGATCTCTCCCCCATAGTTCCACGGTATTGATTTGTTGGACTTGTACGGGATAGGCCCCGGCATAGTTATCTTCAACGGTACAATCTTCAGATCAGATGTAATCTTAACAGGTCTTTTGGAGACCTTGGAAAGATTGGCGGATATGGTAATTATCGACACATCATTAATAGGAGTTGGAGTAATAGGAGTCTTCTCAAAAAGGATCTCTTGATTATCCATTAGGCGTTGGATGCCTAACTTCAACAACGGACAGTCGGTTGGTAAGGAGGAACAAATACGGCAATCTTCTTCACAGCCCGGGAAAATCCCGGCTTTCAACAGATTCATCTTGATCATTGGTAACGGAGTCATCAAATCATCAACAGTAGCAACATAAAGATCCTCTTCAACAGCATGGACATTGTGACCATGTTTTGGAATTGGAGCAGAGATCACGTTAGGCTTTTCAGGGGCTTCTAATTCCAACTCTTTAGCATCTATCAAGTCCTGGATTTTATTTTTGAGGGCCCAACAATTGTTGGTGTCATGCCCCAGGCTGTCAGAATGATAAGCACACTTGGCTTTAGCATGGTAGTAAGGAGAAGATGTATTCGGATTCTTCGGCGCCTCTTTCAAACTTTCAAGGTTTAACTTCAACAGATGAGGGAGAACCTGAGCAGGTGTCATATTGATCCGAGTGAATTGTCGGGCAGGCCTTTCCACCCTTGCTTGGTTGGTTCTAGGTTGAAATTTTCTAGGCTGATCAACTGCAGACTTCTGAATCATTACAGCTCCCACCGCTGGCCGGTGCTCAACTCTTCCTTGACTTCTCTGAGAGTAGATAGCTGATACCTCTTTCTTCGCTGGAAAGGTCTTCTTGATAGCAGTGGAAGCAGATGCATCCTTTTGAATTTTACCGCTCTTGATTCCGGCTGTAACTCGTTCACCAGTCAGAATTAACTCGGTGAACCCCGCAGACGAACTCCCGATCAAGTGATTAAAGAATGGACCTGACAGGGTCCCCAAAAACATATCCACAAGCTCCCTCTCAGACAATGGTGGCTGCACTCTTCCAGCCAAGTCTCTCCATTTCTGGGCATACTCTTTAAAGCCTTCATTAGAGACCATACACATACTCTGTAATTGAGTACGGGTTGGTGCTAAATCCGCATTATATTGATATTATCTGTAGAAGGCGGCAGCCAAATCCTCCCAGTTGTGTACATCAGACCTCTCTAGCTGGTAAAACCAATCTAACTGCGTCCCAGAAAGACTGTCCTGGAAGAAATGAACCCATAGGTCCTTATCAGAAGAATTAGGTTGGATCTTTCTGACGTAAGACCGTATGTGCATCTTTGTACAAGACAAACCATCGTATTTAGAAAATGTAGGTACTTTGAATTTAGAGGGAATCACAATCCCAAAAACCAACCCTAGCTCTTCGAAGTCCAGCCCAGGCACTCTTTGCACCTCCATTGCTGTCAGATGTTCTTCCAGATTCTTATACTTGTCATCTGCAGGTGGGTATTGCTGCTCGGAATAATCTTCATCCTCTTCTTCATCTTCTTCTTCCTCAAACTCGGAGGGCACTGCAGCTCCTTTTCCCTTTCCTACCCCTTCATCAGATGTTGAGGGGAAATCCAGGACCCTTCTAGCTTTGTTCTCAAATATTCTTCCCATAGTAGCCACACCAACTCTTTTCTTTTTATTTTTCTCCTTTTCCTTTTCCAGCAGTGCTTTAAGATCCTCCTGACCCTTTGCCAAGGTCATGAGTAGTTGTTAGAACTGTGAATTCTGCGCTTGTAGGTCTTTGACCGTCTGCTCTATATCCATCTTCCTGAAATAAACAACAGAGAGATAAGGAAACCTGGTGTGAAAACCTGCTTATGCATATGATGAATGATATGTTATTCATGTAATGCATTCAAGGATTCAAAAACTCAAATTTGTTGTAAACAAAAAAAGAACGCACATCATATTAATAAGATAGAATTGTTAGTACATAAATGCCCCATGGGCAAAATAATACAAAATTCTAAGGTAAAAAGACGTTGCGCATCCTCTTTGGAGCAATGTAGGTGTTGAGAGTCTTCTCTTCATGGAGATGACGAGTAAGTTCCAAAACCTTCTTCTCACTGGCATAGAAGCTGGCTTCAAAAGTGTTTCGTTCTTCCTTGAGCTGTATCCAACTTTTTTGCAGATCTTCCAATGATGTTGGCATGTCAGGATGTAGGAGGGTGTATGGAACCTCTCCTTCCATAACAGGCTCTTTGATCACCGGGAGAATGTAGGGGTAAGGCATCATAAGACTCTGGGCGCGGATTCATACCCACTTGAGGTAAGGCTCAAGGGGGATGGAATTCTTGTGTCCTGGTGTATTACTGTCTACCTTGTTGGGCATCCTCCAAGCTCGGATAAACCTTTGTCGAAATCCTTGAGCGTCATTGTCGAAGTCTAAAACCAAGTTTGGAATCAACATGTCATGAGGGCCATCCTTTTGGGCATACCCAAATTGTCTCAGAGCCAAGCAGGGGTTGTAGGTAATGCCTCCCCTAATACCAAGTAATGGGACATTAGGGAATTCCCCACAATGATCAATGATGATGACATTTTCTCTGGACCGAGAACACCAATGAAGATCAGAATGTGTAAGAGTCATCAATCGTTGTGACCACCTCAAGCCTTGCTCATTCTTTAAGACTAATTGGGGAAGGTGGGAAATAAACCACCTTGTTAGAAGAGGAGTACAGCACATGAGAACACCTCTTTTCCTCATTGTTCGTGTGTAAAATGAGTGGAGGATATCCTCAAGAAATGTAGGCACCGGGTTGCGAGTCATGAAAATTTTGACAGCACTCATATCTATGAGTTAATCAGGGTTAGGGAACAAGACCACCCCATAGATTAGAAGAGCTACAATCTCCTCAAAAGCTTGTAAGTCCAATGAATTCCAGCATTCTTGAGCTTTCTCAAACAGAAACTTTGCCAAGAAACCCTTGACACCACTTCTGGTTTCACAATGACCTTTGACATCACTTCTGGTTTCCCAATGACCTTTGACATCAGATGGTTGCAAGTGTAGGGCTTGAGCAACATATTCAGGCTTTGGATCTCTTTCCGTACCGTTGTAGGGTATTTGATGGAGAATAGGAATCCTCAGGAGTTGAGAAAATTCCTCCAAAGTAGGCACAAGCTGGTAATCAGGAAACATGAAGCAGTGGTGTAGGGGGTCAAAGAACTGGAAGAGAACTTTCACCATGTCTTCTTCAATGTTGGAGTTGACCAAGTTGAGAAGTCTACCATGTCTTTCAGTGAAGGGAGAATTCTCTGGAATCTTGGAAGTAAGCTCCTTGAGTTGAGGTGGAATTCTCACAAGGTTGACCTGAATTGTTTTCCTGCGAAGTGAATCCATTACCTACAAAACAGGAACAAAGATGAAGATCCAAACCCTTGAAATGGTTAGTGGATGCATATGATGTTTTATGATGTTCATAATGTTATGCACAAGTATATATGTACAAACAAATCACAAAAGTTCCTAGTTTCAGGCTTGCATGGGGTTTCATAGGTAAGTACCCTCTTGAAGTTTAGTTGGCTCAACCTGTCCTATAAATAGTAACCGGGTTCTAAGGAGCTCAATATCACTGGACTATTTTCTGTGTTCATTGTTTCAGTTTAGCCACTTTATTGGAGACCGAAATATTCCAAGAAAACAACCCTCAATGAGTGTAGTATCGAGTATCTACCAACTTTGGACTGCACCAAATCCGGTCATCTCACTACCCCTAAAAAGGCCAAGTTGGTCAAGTAAAGGTTCTAAAAGTCCATTAGTGCTTCATGACATCACTCAGCGGCCCCGTATTCTCTTTGATTGACTCAAAGGCTATCGATACCCACAAATATGTCGCACTAATATATCTATTGCTTCAACCATGTCGGTATACCCCGCACAGTTTCCACAATGTATTGCTATTTACCTATGAATGTTTCCCAAATCCGGGTAGAGGATTTCAAACCCAAACAATAGAACCAAATGTAAAGCAATCAAAGCAAACAATGTAAGCATGTAAAGGTGATTTAAACCCTAAGGTAACCCCACTTTTAGCTATTCTCCCCAGTGAAGTCGCCAGTTCTGTGATGCGGTGGGAGAACTGACTTGAGGTTTTGCGTTTGTGTTCGCAAATGTTTCAGTTTAGCAAGAGTCGCCACCGACTTTTTATTTATCCAAATGAAAGGTCAAAAAGCACAGGAAAGACCTTTGAGATGTTTTCTTGGGTTTGGGGGGTAGATTTATGAAAAGGGAAGGTGCTAGCACCCTTTTCATCCATGGTTTTCCATGGGCTCTTAGTTACTTGTTTAGATCACTTGCTTTTGCTTTTCAATTGTTTGAAATGGTGCTTTGTGTGTGTGGTTTTGAAAGTATTTTGAAAAGAGGCCATCGTTGTGGCGACCTTTGTAATGATTCTTGTTTGAATGTATACAAAGGTGTTTTGTCTTTTGAAAAATGTTTCAATATTTAAAAGTTTGTTTTGGGAAAATATTTTGAAATTGTGTGTTTTGAAATTAGCAAGGATGTTTGCATGTTTTGATCAAGTAACTAAGAGTTGTCTACCCTATCTACTCAAAGATCTTTCCTACACATTTTTAACCCTTTCACATTATTATGTTACCATTGCATTTGGTAAACAAACTTTGTGTTTGGATGTTAAACGGGACAGGCGCGGGTCATCGTATTAACCATGATAGCAATTGTGCTAAGTATCTTTAGCAAGTTTTTTGTTTGAGGGACTAGATCATTTTGTATAGGCAACCAAGATAGTGTCATCGAGGGACTATGATCTTTTTGTTTCGATTTTGTTTTGCCAAGACACCTAACATGCATACCATGTCCATTTTCAAGGCAACAAGTGGATGAAACCCTAGGGGTGCATGCATTGTGTTGTCAATTTACATGCTTTTATGTCTTGTATTAGGTCTAACTATTTGTTTTGATTTTGGATATTGCATACAAACCCTAATCTCTATCATGGCCTATTTGAAAGCAATAAATGCGTAAAAGTAATCTAAGCTATTACAACATTGATATGGGGAGGGGGATATAATTTTGAATAGGGGATTATTTGCAAGAAATTAAAACCCTAAGATTATTACAACCAAATTGAATTCTTTGTTCAAATATAAATTGACAAAATTTAAATGGGCAATCAAATAAGTATGCAATATATTATAAATATGCAAAAAAATGTTTTTGTATTATTTTTATATATGTAAAAATAAGCTATTTAATGCATTAAAAATAATAAAAATAAAAGATTATTTTTATTAAGGGTGGAAACCCTAATTTGTTTTAAGAATATATATATATATATATATATATATATATATATATATATATATATATATATATATATATATATATATATATATATATATATATATATATATATATATATATATATATATATATATATATATATATATATATATATATATATATATATATATATATATATATTATGTATTATTTATGTACAATAAAATAAATAAAATATATACAAATGTTAAAAAATAATAATAATGTGAGAAAATATTATTTAAGTATATAAATAATAAGAAAATAAAAAAAATTTATTTTTTGTATTATTTACAAGTTTTTATTAAAGAAAATAAAAGTATGTTATAAAAGTAATTATTTCTATGTTAGAAAAAATAATAAAAATAATAAAATAAAATGTGAAAATTAAATAAAATACTTTTGGTATTTTTTTAAGTTTAGAAAAATAAAATAAAGTCAGAAATAAAAAAGGAATGAAAAATATAAAAAATAAAATCAAATGGGCCAAGGGGGTGTGAGAAGCAAGTCAGGGGGTGTCAAAAGAAAGGAAATGCCAAGGCCCAGCCCAGTTCCAGCTTCGTCTTCAACCTTTGAACAAAAAGAAATGCGCGCTGTGTACAAATCTGGAAATCCTGCATACGTGCTCTAAAGCAAAAACTCACAACACAAAAGTTATAGCATTTTTCAACACGATTCCAACCATATAAAGAACTTAATCTAACTCTCAAAGACCAAAGAGAATTTCTCTGGCCCTAATTTCTAACCTAACTTTTTCAGAAAGTTCATCAATCAAATTCTCTCAACTCATTTAACTTAAATGAAATCTATGCATATGTACAACTTAAGGGAAATGGGTACTACATTTTTTATTCACAAACCTAAGCCTAATGATTCCTAAATAAAGAGATAGAAAGTTGGAAAGTACCTACTTCAGTTGAACTCGAGTATGGCAATGTGGAGGTTTTCAATGAGGCCTGAGATGCTTGGGAGCTTGCTTGAACTTCCTTTGGCCTTCCCCAATGCTTAGTTTGCTTTGAGTTTGCTTGAACAAGCCTGTAGAAGTCAACCTGTACAAGCAGAATTTAAAAATGGTGAGACTTGTAAATGGAGTTACAGTCACTGGCCAATGGTTGGGAAAGCTTAGATGGGTTGTATGGAGTGTGTTGGAAGAGGTTTGGGGAAAATCGCACGAGTGGTTTGTGAGATGGCGGTGCAACTGCAGAAGCTGCCCTGTTTGCAAGAAGATGGTGTTTTGGTGTTTTGGAAGGCTTGAGAAGTGGTTAGCTCGTGATTCTAACTTAAGGAAATATGCAAAACTTGTTTTGAATGGTTACAAGAGTTGGTTTTATCAGATACCAAAGTTCTCTCTGTTTTTGCAAGTTGACTTGGCTTTTAAGAAAAGTGTGAAATGACAAAAGGCAGGCCTGTACAGGATAGCTCCAAGCATGCACAAGATTGTTGTATATTTTCCTAAGTTTATTGATCTTGTTTGCTGCAAAGAGATGGGTTCAAGGCTAAAGGGAAACAAGTTGACATAAAGTTGTGCTTTATGAAAATAACATTGTTGCCTTTTTGCAAAAAATGGATTAAACCCTTAGTGTAAACTTCCATTGATCAGAATAATGCCTTAAAACATTGAGTTTGCATTCAATTTTTGAGTGTGGAAGGGTTTAGACACCTGTAAACAAGTACAAATGAAGCTGGACAGAAATTGCAACTTGTAGCATAGTGAAAATGTCATGGACCAAAGTGATTTTTTGCCAAATTCAAACCTTCGATTCTCCCTAACCACAAATGATTTTGGAGAGTTCTTGGATATTTTGGAAAGCTTGTAACATGCTCTAAAATCCATGTTTGAAATTCATTTTTATATTCCAAGTGGAACTATGTGAAAAATTGCCATGAAGATAGGTCAAAATCCTGCAAAAATTAGGGCAAAATTTCACTAAGTTAAAAGTTTCATGCACTCTTATTCCAAAAATCATAACTTGAGATCCATGCATCCTTTGGAAAAACTTTGTGAATAAAAGTTGTAGATTTTGTGGGGTAATACAACTTTCATATTGGAAGTTTTGTTTGAATCCAATTGCATCATGGTGAAAATGTTGGGCAAAGTTGGGGAAAAATGAGAAAATTTCATAACTTAGAAAATTTCTAAGTTATGAAAATTTTCATTTTAAAACCCTAATTTGAAAAATTAGGTTTCTTGATGAAAAGTTTTCATGTTTTGACACATCTTGATGAAAAATGACCCTTGGCACTTGATTTTGACCAAAAAGTCAAAGTTTGACTTTTCAGTGTATAGTTGATTTTTGATTAGTTGACTTTTCAGTGATTAGTTGACTAAATGGTTCATATGAGCCTATAATGTTGATGTGGATCAAAAATCATGAGGTTTGATTGTAAATTGGCCACAGTTGACTTTTTCCCCAATACAACTGATTTCTAATAGGCAAAAATTTGATTCAAAGCTTGAAACTTGGTATGGGTAAACTTATAAGTCCAACATGAAGTATGAAAGTCACTTTGAGCATTGGAAGTCCAAAAATCCTTGTGCAATATCACACCCTAATTTCAGGTCAACAGTGCATGGAGATGTCTTGAGCAAAGCAAACCCTAATTTTGTCTGGAGTCCAAAGAGTCTTGTGAGGGGAAATCTTGATAAAATGAGATGGCAAATTTTGGGGTACAAAAGAACCCGTGTAAGATTGCTTCATGAAGATCCCGTATAAAGCTTTATTTGTAAGTCAAAAGGATCCCGTGTAAGATTGCTTCATGTTTAGCCCATGTAAAGCTGTATTTGGAAGTCAGAAGAAACCCGTGTAAGATTGCTTCATGATGAGCTCGTGTAAAGCTGTATTTGGAAGTCAAAAGGAACCCGTGTAACATTGCTTCATGTTGAGCCCGTGTAAAGCTGTATTTGGAAGTTAGAAGAAACCCGTGTAAGATTGCTTCATGATGAGCCCGTGTAAATCTGTATTTGGTCGCACAGATAGTTACTTTGTTTTGTTTCAGGAGCTAATCCCGAACCTGTTGAAAATTATTGATGATAAATATCCGTTGATTGATCTTTCTTGAAAAGGTAAAGCGTTAGTTGTATGCAATGTCATAATCTATTGAATGCATTGTGTAATGGTGTTCTCAAAATAAATGAGATTGAGATATATGTATTTGTATGCAGATACCGTGATGTATGAAATGTAATGCTGTTGCACAATATCTTTGTCTGGTAAAATAAATCCCTGATTATTGTTTGGTGAGTGAAGAAAATGATTCTTCAATTTCCGCTGGGGATAATTAATGGAGACAATTTTGTTGGCAATCCCCTCTCTCTGCCGAGGATCTTCGACCTCTGTTTGAGAATGATTCTGCCAAGGGGAAGAGCTCTGTTGAAAAAGTTTCACCAATTTGGAGAAACAAACTCCGCTGGGGGATGAATTTCTGTAGCTAGAGAAATAAACTCTACTGGGGATAAGGATTTATAAACTATTTGAGATTTATAAAACTCTGTTACTGAAGGTGAACTTCACAAACTGCTTGAGGACTTTGTTGAAATCCTGTTGAGGAATTTGGTGACTTCACTGGGGAATTTTGGAGCAGTAATTAGAGATTTTTTGCTCTACCGGGGATGAGGCTTTATAATCTGCTTGAGATTTTAAAAAATTCTATTGGGGATATTCGACTTTTGCTTAAGGACGTGACATGAAGATTCCCCTGTTTTTGTACCTCATGGAATGAGAAGTATACTAGAATGAACTCGTGTATGAATGTCTCTAGCAGCTGTGTGAGGGAGTACCATAATGAATCTATGTTGTGATTTTATCTGAATGGAAATATGTACTAAATGAGTATCAGAATGGCATTCGTATCTGGAGCGTATTTGAACTGTATCTGAAAGCTGTGCTGAATGAGTATCAGAATGGAATTCGTATCTGGAGCGTATCTGAACTGTGTCTGAAAGATGAATCTGAATGAGTATCAGAATGGCATCTGTATCTGAAGCGTATTTGAACTGTATTTGAAAACTGAATCTGAATGAGTATCAGAATAGCATCCGTATCTGGAGCATATCTGAACTGTAACTGAATCTGAATGAGTATCAGAATGTCATCCATATCTGGAGCGTATATGAACTGTATCTGAAAGTTGAATCTGAATGAGTATCAGAAATTCATCCATATCTGGAGCGTGTCTGAACAGTATCTGAAAGCTCAGTCTGAATGGATATCAGAATGGAATTCGTATCTGGAGCGTATCTGAACTGTATCTGAAAGCTAAATCTGAATGAGTATCATAATGGCTTCTGTATCTGGAGCATATCAGAACTGTATCTGAAAGCTGAATCTGAATGAGTATCAGAATGGCATCTGTATCTGGAGCGTATCTGAACTGTATCTGAAAGCTGAATCTGAATAAGTATCAGAATCTCATCCGTATCTGGAGCGTATCTGAACTGTATCTGAAAGCTATATTGAATGAGTATCAGAATGGAATCCATACCTGGAACGTATCTGAACTGTATCTGGAAGTGAATCTGCTTTATTTAGAATTTTTTCGCTGGGAATTCCTGTTTTGTTGTTTTGAGAAGAAATCTGTTGGGGAACGTGAAAAGTTTGTGAACCCGACTAGGGAATTCTTTAAGATTCCAGATCAGTGATTGTATATTCTTGCTCTGCCGAGGATACAAGAACACCTGACATCACAAGGCTGTAAGCTGAGGATGTGGCAGTGACCTTTTAGTAGGATGCCACTGCCTCTGTACCTGCTGGAGAAAGTATCTGCGGAGGTTTATGGATGGTTTGAGTATCATCCTAACTCTTGGGGTTTTGAGTAAATGTTGATTGGGGCGATAAGTCTTCAACTGATAGACAAGTGACGAGATGATGGGACATAGTTGTACGCTTTAAATCCCTAACTTTTTCCTGGACTGTCCTTTCAGATTTTCAGTCCAACGGGATACCCTTTTTTTCCCAAGCCACCTTTTCAGGTTTTCGATTTGTTGGGTGTACATTTTTGTTTATATATCCCTAATTTTTTCCCGAACCATTTTGGGTTCGTCGGGATGCCCTTATTTTTGCCTAGGCCTGTCAACCTAGCGGGTCTTTTTCATGCGTCGTATTTTTCGATTATGTCCGTGTTCATCGGGTGCAGAGGATTGTCATTGTCTATAGTAGAAAGTGTTGTCACACTTCCAGAAGATTTTTATGTGATCGCATGTGCCCTTTCATATGTGGGAGCCTGTGTGGGGCTGCTTCAGGATGAATCTGGTGCACCTGATGTTTGATCAAGTTTCTGATAGTCTTGAATTTCCTAGGTATCTTTTCTAAGAATTGTCATGGAGCGATTCGAAGACATGATACTAACACCATCTGATACTACTGGTACAAACAAGCAATTTGGTGGTACCAAAGGTTCAAGTTTCACAGTGATTTTTGCTGGAATCCCTGATCAATGTAACAAGCCCCGAGTGATTCAGATGGAGAATTGCCTCCGGCTATTCAACACTTTTGGAGATTCTTTGCATATTGGCTTGACTGCCCCATATTAACTAGACACCATGACGTGTCCATTTAGTATGAAAGGCCTGTTATTGGGAATGTTTTTTTTCGTCTGAGGGGATTCTGTCCACTGAGAGGATCTTCGTTCACTGAATATTCGTTGTGTGAATTTCTCTATTGTTTGAACAATTAGCCATATGCAAACAATGTCATTTAAAGAATGCAAAGCTTATGCCTGTCTTGAAGTTTGAAAATTCATTTTTAGTAAAACAAACAAATTTTGTAAGAGTGTGATATCATCTAAGGATTTGTAGCAAGTCCTACATGAGTCAAGATACCTTTTGCAACAATATGCTTTCAAACTAACCCATGCTTCATCTAGGACTTTTAAGGGTTGTAACATGGCCTGGTTCACGATTTAAGAAACAACGAATAAAGGCTCAAATTTTATTTGTACCCAACCCGCTCTTCGTGATGTTATTCAGTCCTATGCTCAGATAATTGTGCATTTAGATCCCAATTGAGTCTGGAATCTTTTCTCTGATACTTGGTGGTGGTAAATTGAATGTTTGTTTAAGAAGGCAATCATTTTTTGTAACCTTTTCTTTTTAAGGACTTGTAGGACCTCTTTTTTTTATTTTGTTATCCGTACTTTTGCCTGAACTGTTTCTTTTGTGATTACGGTCAGCGGGATGCCCCAATTTTTCTTAAGTCTCCTTCATAGATTTTGACTTAGCGGGCTTTTCTTTTGATAAATGATGACTGCCTCTCTTAATGATTATGTGGAACCATCACTATCCTTTGGAGAGCATCTTCTACACTATTTATCGTGTATGGAGATAGAGCTTGCGACTGAATGCACTTCTAAATTAACTGAGAAAGCTACCCTGCCCCGAGTTATGATTAAGGGTCTTAATTTGTATGAAAAGAAAAACTCCTACTTCTTAGGCTCAAAGGGGTTGACTAGGGATTATCTTCGTTATAACTCCACTGTTTAGGATTTGAAACAACGCATGTACATCGTCAGTGAGGTCTGTTCAAAATCATACTGTAGAGATTCTGGTATAACTTTCGTCATCCTCCCTCTAAAGGCTTACAACTTTTAATCGAGAGTTGAATATCACAAAAGGAAGTAAAACACAATTTGAATATAGTGGATACGAATGAAATAATTCAAGACAAACTTATGCAAAGCATTGATGAAATGACAAAGTTTGACATAAAGGTAAGTGTTTAAACCAAACAAAGAAATTACAACTGGAAATTCGAATGAACAAAAAATTCTCTGCCTAAACTTTATCACTTCAGATGATGTGCCTTGGAGGGATGACAAAAAAATTCCAGTTGACCATCTTGTGCGAATTCCAACGCTCCTTCATCAATCAGGTCTTGAATTTTGTTCTTCAACGCCCAACAATTATTTGTGTCATGTCCAGGACTGTTGGAGTGGTACGCACACCTTGCATTTGGATTGTACTTTGGGGAGGCAGTGTTGTGATTATGAGGAAGATCCTTTAGCATAACCAGCTTGGCCCCCAATACCTGATGCAATGCTTGAGTCAAGGACATGTTAATTTTGGTGAATTTCCTCTTGGGCTTGTCTTGCTTTTGTTGATTACCCTGTTGTGGTTTGCGAGGTCTTTATTGGACCCTTGGCGTAACAGCCGTCTGGAAAGGCCTACTCTCCAAGCTAACTTTTTGTCCCATCACGGGGTTGATGAATGACTTGATACCCAGCCTCAGCTGTTTTCCTCATACGGTTACATCCGTCTTGATGAGTCTTGTTGACAACGCCTCTTAGCTCTTCTTGTTCTCGGGCTAGGCCTTGGATAAGAGTCATTTACCCCAGCATCTGGATTTTCATTGCTTCTACCTCAGCTTACAGTTGTTCCAACTGTTCATCCTTGTCGTTGTCAGGATATTTCTTGGTCAGGTTCCCGACGAGGAATGTTTTCAATTCTTCTTGCCCATTGGCTAGATTCAGGAACATCTCTCTGAATTGAGCAACTTGAGTTTGGATATCTCTGTTGTCTTGTTTGAGAGCCATTTTCCTTGCTGAAATAAACAGCGAGAACATGAGAGACCTGTACTGGAAGACCTGTTATGTAATGACATGCATGATATGTAAATGTTTTCAAGGATCTCGTGGGGTAAACACAAGATGATGTTAGGAGTTGACTGCAGTTTTGATTGAAGAACTTCATATTGTTGAAATCCTTCTACGAGAATCAAGCTCACCATGTCAAGTGGGTCATAGCCCTTGACTTAAGTTACTGTGTTTTGATCCTTTGATGGCGTTGGCTAGAGGAAAATAAATCCCTTTTCCCCTTGCTAGATGCTTAACCTGCATCACAGACCCTTAAGATCCTTGAAATGGTTAAGGAGATGCTATGGGATGATGTTATGATGTGTATTCTATGCATCAAGCAAAAGTGTAAGGTGGCGTAAGCAAGTAAATCCTGCAAGGACTACAAACAAAGCCATGCAATGAGTTTAAGTTGTTAGGCAAAGAAAACAAACAAGTCACACAAGAAGCCTTAGGTTCAGGCTTGCATGGGGTTTGTAGGTAAGTACCCTCTTGAAGTTTAGTTGGTTCAACCTGTCTTAGAAAATTAATCGGGTTCTAAGGAGTCTTAATATCACTGATCTTTCTTTATCGAGCATTATTTCAGCTTAGCAATCTTTTCTTGCGGCCGAAACATCTCGAAAGTCCGATCTCAATGAGTGTAGCATCGAGTATCAACCAATCCCCAGCTTTACACTGAGGTAGGTTATCTCACTACTTTCTAATGGCCAAGTTTGTTCAACTAAGGTTCTAAGGTCCGTTAGTGCTTCACGACACCATGCGGCGGCTCCGTATTCTCCTTGATTCAACACAAGGGATACCGGTACAAACCAAAGTGTCACACCAACACAACCATCGCTTCAACCATATCGGTCTACACCGTACAGTCTCCCCGATCTATTACCGTTTACCTAAAAGTGTGCCCCAGATCCGGGTGTAGGATCTATAGTAACAACCCAAACAATCCTCCAAGGATAAACCATGCAAAGCACATAAAAAAGGAATTTAAAGTGATGAACTAAACTCTAAGGTAACCCCACTTTTCTATTTCCCTCAGCAGAGTCGCCAGTTCTGTGATACAGTGGCATAACTGACTGTTTAATACTGGTTTTGCATTTTTGTTTGCAAATGTTGCGGTAAGCAAGAGTTGCCACTGACTTTTCTTTTATCCAAATTAAGGAAAGGGTGAAAAGAACAGAAAAAGACCTTTTTAGATATTATTCCTGAGTAAGGGGGGTAGATTATGGAAAGGAAAGGTGTTAGCACCCTTTCTATCCGTAGTTATCTACGGGCTCTTAGATGTTTTCTCATTTTAAAAATGCCTTTGTGCTTTGTGTGTTTTGAAAGTTTGTTTTGAAAATGCCTTAGTATGGCAGACTTTGTAATGTTTCTCGGGAATGTGGAGAAAGTATACAAAGTGTCTTAAAAATGTTTTTGAAAAGTAGTTTTTTGTGTAAGTGCAAAGATGTTTTGAGAAAACTTCTAACAACTATCTACTTTTATACTCGAAAAACGGTCGTTCTTTTCCTCATATTCTTTAGACAATGCTATCCTACTATTAGTGAGTAGGTAGCTCTATCGTTGGATATATTAGGGACATTCGAAAGGGACGTTACAATCACGAATGCAACTTGTGGAGACGCCTTAGAAATTTTGTTTAGGGACTAGATCATTTACTGAGAAGGCAATCGTAGGGTCATCGAGTGACTATGATCTTTTTTATTTATGGGTCTTTGCTAAAACTTTCCCGCCTCATGATTTTTTTATTTTTAAAGGCAACCAAAGTGGGCGTACCTTAGAGGTACATATGTGAAATTGATTCAATTCAGTTATTTTTTATCTTTTGTGTTAAGTTTGCTAACATTTTGTTATTAGTCTTGTCATACATGCCTAGTTACTAGCAGTTAATATATATACAGGAAAATGTAAAGTGTGAAAAATAAACCCAATGCTATTACATGGCTTTGGGGAGAGGGATATATACAATGTACAAAACTTGGGAGAAGAAAAGATAAGGAAAGCGGTAAAAATCCTAATTTAATATATTACATACTGTCAACAGATACAATAATGTAAAAATGCGAAAAATAAATAATGTGCGTGTGATACGGTGGCAGAACCGACTGTTATACTGGTTTGCGTTTTGTATTCGCAAATGTTGTGGTAAGCAAGATTCGCCACCGACTTTTATTTCATCCAACAAAGGAAAGGAACAAGAACAGAAAAAAAAAACCTTTTTTCGAGAGCTTCTGAGTATGGGGGGTAGATTATATAAAGGGAAGGTGTTATCACCCTTTCTATCCGTGGTTTTCCATGGGCTCTTAGGTACTTGCTCATTTTGAAATTTCTTGTGTGTGTGTTGTACCCCAAAATTTTCCCTCTCATATTTCCCAAGACATTGCAAGAAAAATCTCCAAGTTGCTCAAGATTGCTCAAGAGTTGGACAGTCAAGCTATCTCCAAAGGCAGTCAACTTCAAATTAGAGTTTTGTGTTGCATCAAGGTACTTGCATCCAAATGACCTAAAGGGCTCCCCAATGTCCTAATATGTTCTCAAGTTCATCCATGTCAAATTTCAAGCCTTGCAGAGGAAGTTTGATCAGTCAATTGCTCAAAGGGTCCAAAAATCGATTGTGTTAGGGCAAAAGTCAACTATGACCCAAATACAATCAAACCTCAAGATTTTTTGTCAACATTCTAATTTTGAAGGATATTTCATCATTTGATCAAGGGTTGATCATGATTCATCAAGGATTGCTCAAAATTCATCAAGACTCAAAAGTTGCTAAAATTAGGGTTTTGTAGAAAAAGTCAACCCAACTTTGACCAAGCATAACTTTCTCATACTTTATGAGAAATGACCCATCCAAAGCTCATTTTGAAGAGGATGAAATTTCCTACAATCCATCTTCATACACAAAGATCAGAAAATTCACTCACAAGAAGTTACAAATTTGGACATTATAGGTCATTTTTGAAAGTTAACAAAAACACCTTTTTTTCCAAAGCTTATAACTTGAGCATGGAATATCAAAATGAGATGAGACCAAAAGGGTTGGTTAGAGGACATCTCAAGATTTATAAAAAGTACAAGAACACTTTCAAAAGTTCAAAATTGAAGATGTTATGCATTGTTGAAGTTGGGCATTTTTGCAAAATTACCAAAAGTCAACTATCCCCAAAACTTCAAATTTTGTCAAATGGGCCCATTCTTTTCCACTTGATTTGATCTTGTCACACTACACTCGTGTCCTAGCTTCAGCCTTGTGACCATTTATCAATTTTATTATTTAATTTGATTTTTTATTGAATTATTTCATTTTTAATCAATTTAAATCAAATAAAATCCAAACATTGATTATTTGATCTCTTTTTGGCTATTTCAGGATTGAATCATCATCATCAAGTGGATCAAATTCGTATCAGCCATTCCATGTGCAAAAAGATTGGATTTTGGACAAAATTGGAAAGTTATCAATGGTGAATCAAATCAAATCTCAAAACATCAATGTGCAAAGATTCAAGACCAAATTGTTGACCTAATACATTGCAGCATACATATACAAGTGAAAGCATACAAATTCAAGGGCTAGAGGCTGCAGAATCATCAAGAACAAAACTTGAAAAATTTCCAAAAAGTGTGAAACTGAAAACCTTCTTGGAGGCATTTTCAAGGGAAAATCTCAACACCAATCCATTGCTGGACGATCACTGAACCTCCTGCAATCAAAAGCAAGCTCTCACACGCTCTCAAACGCACTGTAAGCCTCAAGTTTTACCGCCCTGTATCCCAAATCGTAACTCCATGTTCTTGCATTTTCTTGGCAAATCTTTGGTATATTCATGATGCTTATTCAATTTATGAACTTTTGGCATTGTTTGATTGCATTTATATGAGTTGTAGCCTTGTAATCGAACCTAGGGTTTCGTAGCTTGTTTTTTAGGAATTTCTTTTACAGGCAAAATTGATGCCATTGATGGACATAGACGTAACCAGGGAAGGTAGACGAGCACAACCATGGTCTTGGGGTTTGTTTTCATGGCCTAGAATCAATTTTTGGAATGTCCTGTGAATTTAGCTGCGGATATAAATCCGCAGGTAAATGTTCAGGGTTGAAGGAAGAAGATGAAGATGTGTCCCCCTCCTAGTGGTCGGTTCAAATACTTGGCGCATTTTCTTTTTTGTCTGGCATAATGATGTGTTTTTATATATTATGTTTAGTTTGCATTTTACTAACAATTGAAGCATAATGGTCCAGTGGTCAAGGGGAGCGCTCTAAAGGCATTGTTGGCTGGAGGTCAGGGGTTCGATCCCTACCTCCAGCGCTTTGCATTTTCCTCTATTTTATCATGCAATCAGGTACAAACCAAGTGTTGGAAGCCAATCATGTGCCCTCAAATCTCAAAGCGCCAGATGGCCCCAGGCCAGATCTGGTGGTCCAGATGTGATGTCCACCATATGCCCTAGTCAAAGTGCCACGCTGGAATCAGAAAGTCAATACAGGCCAATTTAATTGGGCCTTGGAAATTGCTAAGCAAGCCCCCCTAATAAGGTCCAAACCCTAATTCTTTCTATTTTATTTTTATTATTTCTTTTAATTAATTATTGTTATTATTTTATTATTTAACTAACCAATCAAAACTTTTTCTCATTAAAATTAAAAACCAGAAATATTTTGTTTATTAAATTAATTTTAAGTATTTTATTTTTGTTAATAAATAATTAATTTAATCAATTTAGTTTTAATTAGGAATAACTCTTAATATATTTTGCAATAATTAAAATTAACTTAGACAATTAGGTTTTTATTAACATTGATCAAATTATTTTTATTTCTTTAAATATCAAAAATCCAAAATATCATTTTTATTAATTAATTAATTTGTTTATCAATTTAATAATTAACTTAACTTAATTTCTTTCTTAATTCAAAAAATAACCTAAAAAATCTTTTCTTTAGTTAAAGGGTCAAAACCCTAGAACTTGCGCCCAGTTTAATTCCCGCACGCGATCCATTTTATTTCAATATTGTATCTGTTTCCCAGAATGTAATAGTTTAATAGGAATTTAAATATTTTTATCGCTTTATTTATTTTCCGCATTTTAATTTCAAGGGTTGCTTTTGGCGATGTAAATACCCGACGCCTTGTAATAGTTAGTTAAATTTCCGCAACTTATATAACTGTTAGATGATTGATAATAGGTATGCATGACAAGATCAAATGTTTAAACCTAAAATCAACATAGATAACCGTTGACATGTACAAAGACAAAATTAACTGAAAACAACACACTCGCACATGCGCACTCTTAGGGTACACCCCACTTGGTTGCCTTCATACGCGGTCATTGAGTATAGGTCACTTTAGAGGTCGCCCTCTTGTCCAAAGATCATAGTTGCCTCGAAACGATTGGCTCGGATATTGTTGCCTCAAAACAAATTATCCAAGACATACCGCTAAGGCGTCATAACATTGCTTTAGTGACCGTATGTCCCTCATTCGAATTGACCCTTAAAACTCCAACGACGATGCTACCTACTCATCCATAGTAGGTTATCATTGTCTAAAGGAAAATTGCATAGAACGATTCCTTTTTCGAGTAGGTTGATGGTTCTTAGGCACTTTCTCTTTCCAAAACAAAACAAAACTTTTCACACTTACACTCCTTTTCAAACAAAAACTTCTTCAAACCCACAAACACAAAGAATGCAATTTTGAAAACAATATGAGCAAGTACCTAAGAGCCCGTGGATAACCACAAATAGAAAGGGTGCTAACACCTTCCCTTTCTATAATCTACCCCCCGAACCCGAGAAACATCTCGAAAAAGGAATTTTTCTGTGCTTTTTTCCTTTCCTTGTTGGATAAAATAAAAGACGGTGGAGACTCTTGTTTACCGTGACATTTTGCAAACACAAACGCAAAACGCGAACCAGCATTCCGAAAAACAGTCAGTTCTCTCCCACCGCATCACAGAACTGGCGACTCTGTTGGGGACTTAATAAGTGGGGTGTACCTTAGGATTAGATCATTGTGTTTTCAATTATTTTCTTTGTATGCTTTATATTTGTGGGCTTGTATTAGAGTTACTATAGATCCTAACCCGGATCTGGGGATACTCTTTAGGTAAGTAGCAATAAACTGTGAGGGAACTGTATGGCGTAGACCGATACGGTTGAAGCAGTAGCAACGTTGGTGTGGCACTTTAGATTGTACCGATATCCCTTGTGTTGGAACGAGGAGAATATGGGTCATCTAAGGGGTCATTAAGAACCAACTGACCTTAGAACCTTTAAATTGACCAACTTGGCCATAGAACAGTAGAAGTATGCTACACTCATTGAGACTAAACTCTCGCAATGATTCCGGCTGCAAGAAAAGGTTGCTAAACTGGAATTATGACCGATCGAGGGTAGTCAGTGATATTGAGATCCTCTAGAACCCGGTCACTATTTTTAGGACAGGTTTAAACCAACTGAACTGAAAGAGGGTAGTACCTAAGCTCCTTGCCAGCCTGAAATCTAAGGGCTCTCTGTGTGACTTGTGTTCCTTTACCATGTTTGGTATTTGTGGATACTTGTGATGTGCTTTCTATCATGACTTCATGACATCATAACATTGCATACATCTTGCATTGGACTTACCTATTTCAAAGACAAGAGGGATTCATCTTTGTTCTGTTTTGTAGGTCATGATGCCCATGCATAGGAATACCATCCGGATCAACTTTGTCCAGGTTCCCACTATGCTTACAGATTTAATTGCAAAGATGCCTAATACTACCTCCTTCATTAGAAGACATAGGTATCTTCTCATTTTGGTTACCTCCAAATTGGACGAGCAGATGATGAGTGTCCTAGTCCAGTTCTATGATTCGTTGTACCATTGCTTTACTTTCCAGGACTACCAGTTGGTTCCCACCTTAGAAGAGTTCTTTGATCTGCTCGGTATCTCTATTCTGGAGCAGACCTCGTTTATTGGTTGGGAGAAGATTCTTAGGCCAGAAGAGATTGCTTCAGCCCTTCATATGACCAAAGATGAGGTAATGGCTAATTGGGAGACTAGAAGTGGAGCAAAGGGCTTTCTGACTAAGTTCTTGGTTGGTAAGGCTAATTATTTCTGGGATAGTCCAGACTTTAAGGCATTCGAAGATATTCTGGCTCTTCTGATATATGGCTTGGTTTTGTTCCGAATCCTGACTCCTTTGTTGATGTGAATGCGGTGAAAATCTTCGTCTCTCGTAATCTTGTACCCACTCTCTTGGGTGACATTCTTCATCAGCTTTATGCTCGTACTGCCCGAAAGTGGGGAACCTTGATGTGCTGTGCTCCATTATTGGCAAGGTGGTTTATTTCACACCTCCCCAAATCAGTGCTGAAGAACAAAAAAGGCATGGGCTGGGCTTATAGGGTTATGTCTCTCTCCCATAATGACATCATCTGGACTATCAAGGGTATGGATGAGGTGGCTGTTATTGATCGATGTGGGGAGTACCCCAATGTTCCACTGATAGGAACCCATGGAGGAATTTCTTATAATCTGTGCTTGGCCTTACGTCAGTTTGGGCGAGCCAGAAGAGAAGGACCTCATGAGCTGCTAATGCCTAGTATCATCTTTGATTTTCAAGGGGATAGCGACGAGCAATGCCACAGATTCATAAGGGCTTGGGATAGAGTTCATAGATCTGGTCCACATAAGCTGGGTCCAAAGACTTCTCTTCCGATGGAGCCATATCTCAGATGGGTCCGTATCCTTGCCCAAAAGCTGGGTATGCCATATGAAGCCGTCCTACCTATCATTGTCGAAGTTGCTAATGAAGAGGGGGTTCTTCCTACCATCCTCCATCCTTACATGCCCACTGACATTAGGGCATTGAAAAGGTCTTGGATGCAGCTGAGAGAAGAACATGATGCTTACTGAGAAAAGTTTAACGAGCAAGAGCAGAAGATCCAGAAGTTGACTAGGCAGCTGGAGAATGAGCGGATTCTCAATGACTATGTCCGCACCGACAAGAAGAGACCATGGGAGCACTGATTGTCCTTTGTTTATTTCCTTTCCAGTTCTATTTACTTTTCAGTATTTCCTTTCTTGTAACGCCTTAAGGGCAATTTGTTGAACAATTTGAATTTCAAGTTTATCTAAATAAAAGTGTGTTTCCTTTTTGGTTTACGAATTTGAATCTCTCGATTGTCTTTGAAATCATGTCATACGCATTTCATCCCATGAACTTCATAACAGGTACCCATTACAGGTCTCTTATCTTCTTCGCTGTTCATTTCAGCACTCATCATGTCTGCTGAACCATCAACTGAGCAAGCAATCAAGGCCCTACAGGCCCAAAATGCCCAATTCCAAGAGCTGTTCATGAATCTAGCTAAGGGTCAGCAATATCTGAAGACCCTGATTCTGAAAAAGAATAAGAAGAATAAGAAGAAGAGGACAGTCCTGTTTAACACAGGTCACAGGTTTGGAAATAGGCTACGGGATGAAGTTAATTTGACCACCTCATCTGGAGGGAAAGATAGTCAAGAAGAAAGAAGGGCTCCTAGCCCTATGGTCTCAGACAACGAGACGGACTTTGACGAAGACCAGTATCCTACTACTGAGGATAGATACAAGCAACTGGAAGACCGGTTGAGCGCGATGGAAGTTCAGAAAGTGCCTGGTCTGGACTTTAGTGATCTAGGTCTATCATCTGGGTGGTAATTCCCCACAAGTTCAAGGCACCAGCCTTTGCTAAGTATGACGGAGTTTCTTGTCCGAAGCTGCACCTCCGGTCATATGTAAGGAAAATTCAGCCGTACACCGCTGATAAGAACCTATGGATCCACTTCTTTCAAGACAGTCTCTCAGGGACTCAGCTTGAATGGTTTTACCAGTTGGACGGAGCCAGTATCCGCAATTGGGAAGATTTGGCTACTTCTTTCTATAGGCAGTACCATTAAAATTCCGACCTCACTCCCACGCGTACCCAACTCCAGGGTATGTCAATGGGAACGGGCGAAGGTTTCAAAGATTATGCTTAGAGTGGAGGTACCTCGCCGGAAGAGTGCAACCACCCTTGGCTGATCGGGAGCTTGTGGATATGTTTCTGGGGACCTTGTTTGGTCCATTTTTCAACCATCTGATTGGAAGCTCTTCGTCTGGGTTTACAGAGATAATTATGACCAGTGAGAGGATTGAGGCTGGTATTAAGGATGGTAAGATACAGAAGGGTGCCTCATCAAGCACTGAGAAGAAGCCTTTTAAGAAAGAGTCCAGCGCTGTCTACAGTTCGAAAAGCCAAAATAGACCTGAACGCCGCCAAGCTGTTAATGCGGTTGTTATTTCAAGACCTGCCGGTGCTCCTCAGCACAACAATCAACAAAAGGCCGAGAGACCTCGAAGGCAGTTCACTCAGCTTAACATGACTCTGTCTCAGATTCTACCGCAGTTGTTGAAAACCAATCTAGTGATTCCAAGGGAAGCCCCGAAGAATCCAAACACTACATCACCAAAGTATAACCCTAATGCCCGTTGTGCTTTTCACTCTGATATCCCGGGGCATAATACAGATGATTGTTGGTCTTTGAAGAACAAAATACAGGACTTAATTGATGCTAAGGAGATTGAGTTCGAGGCACCCAAAAGACCTAATGTTGTGACTGCTCCTATGCCCAAGCATGGGGTGAATGCTATAGATGAAGACTTGTTTGTGGTTTCTATGAATGACATTGTTACCCCTTTGATGACTGTGAAGAAGAACCATTTGCTAGCTGGTTTATTTCCGGGATGTGACGAAGGTTGTCGTATGTGTTCTGCCCTACCAATCAGTTGCCCACTTTTGAAATCAGGTGTCCAACGCCTGATGGATAGTAAAGAAATTATGTTTGAGAAGACTGTTGTTCCCTTAGTTCATACTGAATAAGTTGCTATTATCACCATTCGACAATTCTTCCAAGGCTTCCTCGAGAAAGGCTGTTAGAATTACATCTGTTCCAAGAATCGCACCACTGATCATCACTGTTCCTGGGCCTATCTCCTACACCTCTGATAAAGCTGTCCCTTGGCACTACGGGGCTGATGTTTATTTTCATGGAGTTAAACAAAAGTTGGATGTTGATACTAACGTCAGCAATATTGTTGGACCTGCTAAAGTTACCCGCAGTGGAAGACTTTTCTCACCTGATATCTCTCCACCAACTGCCCGAAAACCTGTTGTTATTACACCTGCCAGTGTACCTGCTACTATTCCTATTCAAGTTCCTATTCTTACCCCTGTCGCCGAGTCATCTGACACTCGGGGCAAGGGGACCACCAGTGAGCCTGCCCAGACGGAGACACCAAAGACAATTACTGTTGAAGCTTCTAGACAAGAGAAGGAAGAGATTCTGAAAATCATCAAAAAGAGTGACTACAATGTAGTTGAACAACTGGGGCAAACCCCGTCCAAAATCTCTATGTTGTCACTATTACTATGCTCAGAGGCCCATGCCAAGGCCCTGATTGCATTCCTGAAGACTGCACACGTACCATAAGAAACATCAGCTGATCAGTTTAAAGATTGCGTGGGTCATCTGACTGTTGATAATGGTTTGGGTTTCTCTGACGCTGACTTGACTGCTAAAGGGAAAAATCACAACGATGCCCTGCATGTCTCTATTGAATGCAGGGGAACTACTCTTGCTCATGTATTAGTGGATACTGGTTCCTCATTGAACGTCTTGCCTAAGAAAGCTCTAGACCGGTTGGACTGTGAAGGGTTGGAGCTGAAGCCAAGCAACATTGTTGTTAGGGCCTTTGATGGGTCTAAAAGAATGGTACACGGAGAAGTTGATATCCCGATTAAGGTTGGTTCTCAGGTTTTCAACTCTACATTCTATGTGATGGACATTCGGCCATCTTATTCTTGTTTGCTGGGTCGCCCATGGATCCAGAAAGCTGGGGCCGTAACCTCAACGCTCCACCAGAAGCTGAAGTACCCAGTGAAAGGGAAGATTGAGACAGTAAAAGGAGAGGAAGAGTACATGGTGAGCCACCTCAACTCTTTCCGATATGTAGAGATGGATGGGGAGTTCATTGAGACCCCATTTCAGCATTTTGAAGAGGTTCCCCAGACGCTAGCATCAACTGAGACTGTTGTTGAAGATTCTCCTATGAAGATAGCTTCCTTTAAGGATGCTCGGGCTGTTATCAAGAAAGGTGGGTGTGCAAATTGGGGCCGACTCCCTGATTTTACATAGAAGACTAACAAGTTTGGTTTGGGTTTCACTGCAGAAGCTCAAAAGGCTGTTCGGAATGCACGGATCAGAAGACCTCCCGTGTTCATCAGCAACTCAGGAGTGAATTCCATTGAAGATGATATGGAAGAGTCTGAATTCGACAACTGGATCTATCTTACGACCAACGGTGGACCAAGAAACTGGACAGCAAAGGACTTCATCCCTATTTCTTTTGTTACCCAGTAATGAAACTTTTTGTTTTGAATTTGTAACAGACAATGTTTTAAACTTTATGGCCCGGTGTCTTACCAGGGGCACTGTGGCTTCATTTGTGAGGGCTTTATGTGTGTCATTTTCATGTATCATTAATAAAAGCATTGGACGTTTATTGCATTTCAAATCTTGCGCTCCTTGTTTTTCTTTTATTATATATTGCAAAACAGCTATTTTACACACGCTCACATATACAGGTCTACATCCACTCTGGATCTCATTGGTAACGACTCTGCTACTGCCAGTTATGACTTCGAAAATCCGATCAACTTAGCCGAAGACGAAGGTGAAGGTGATTACGAAGTTCCTGTTGAACTTGCAAGACTGTTACTTCAAGAGGAGAGGGCTATACAGCCACATGGAGAGCCAGTAGAATCAGTAAATTTGGGTACAGAGGTAGACAAGAAAGAGGTCAAGATCAGGGCAAATCTGGAGCTTAGTGTTAAACAACGGTTGATTCAGATGCTGCGTGACTACGTTGAGATCTTCGCCTGGTCTTATGAAGATATGCCTGGGTTGGATACCGATATTGTGGTTCACCGCCTGCCTACCAAGGAAGAATGTCCTCCAGTGAAACAGAAGGTCCGCCGAATGCGCCCAGAGATGTCTGAGAAAATCAAGGCTGAAGTTATGAAACAGTTTGATGCTGGTTTTCTAGCAATTACTTCTTACCCTCAGTGGGTGGCCAACGTGGTTCCGGTGCCGAAGAAAGATGGTAAGGTTCGAATGTATGTTGACTACAGGGATTTGAACAGGGCGAGCCCCAAAGATGATTTCCCTATGCCTTATATTGACGTTCTGGTTGACAATACCGCTCAGCATAAAGTCTTCTCTTTTATGGATGGTTTCTCCGGTTATAATCAGATTAAAATGGCTCCCGAAGACATGGAGAAGACAACCTTTCTTACTCAGTGGGGTACCTTTTGCTACAAGGTCATGCCTTTTGGACTAAATAATGTTGGGGAAACGTATCAGCATGCCATGGTTGCTTTGTTTCATGACATGATCCATCATGAGATTGAGGTATACGTCGACAACATGATTGCAAGATCCCAAACTTAGGAAGAACATCTTGACCATCTGCAGAAACTGTTTGACAGGATGAAGTTGTACAAGCTGAGGTTAAACCCGAACAAGTGCACCTTCGGGGTGAGATCTGGTAAGTTGTTGGGTTTCGTCGTAAGCGATAAAGGTATTCAAGTGGATCCTGCAAAAGTGAAGGCTATACAGGAGATGCCAGCTCCCAGAACAGAGAAAGAAGTTAGAGGCTTTCTGGGACGTCTGAACTACATTGCCCGATTCATCTCGCACCTGACTGCTACTTGTGAGCCAATCTTCAATCTGCTGAAGAAAGATCAAGTAGTACGTTGGAACGATGAATGCCAGATCGCTTTCGAAAGGATCAAAGAGTATCTCCAAGAGCCACCTATTCTGATGCCTCAAGTTGAAGGGAGACCTCTGATCTTATACTTGACAGTACTCGACAACTCAATGGGGTGTGTGCTGGGTCAGCATGACGAGTCTGGCCGAAAAGAGCATGATATTTATTACCTTAGCAAAAAGTTTACCGACTGCGAGACCCGATACTCGTTACTCGAGAAAACTTGCTGCGCTTTGGAATGGGATGCTCACCGGCTGAGACAGTATATGCTGACTCACACTACTCTTTTGATATCAAAAATGGATCCAATCAAGTATATCTTCAAAAAGCCTACCTTGTCCAGAAGAATAGAGAGATGGCGGATGATCTTGACTGAGTATGACATCCAATATACGACCCAAAAGGCAATTAAAGGAAGTGTGTTGGCAGACCATTTGGAACATCAAGCAGTGGATGATTACCAGTCTATGAACTTTGAATTTTCGGACGAGAATATCATGTTAGTAACTGATTGTGAGACACCTGGACCGGATGAAGGACCTGAGGAGGGATCCCGATTGTCTATGTACTTTGGTGGAGCTTCGAACGCTTTGGGTAATGGCATTGGCGCTGTGATCATATCTCCTAAAGGCTCTCATACTCCGTTTACTGCCCGACTATGTTTCAACTGCACCAACAATATGGCGGAGTATGAAGCATGCATCATGGGTCTTCGAGCAGCAATTGACCTAAGGATTAAGTTTCTAAGTGTTTTCGGAGATTCCGCTCTCATGATCAGTCAAATCAAAGGCGAGTGGGATACGAAACACCCAAACCTTATTCCTTACTAGGAGTATGTATTGACTATGCTTCCCCATTTCGAGGAGATAACCTTTGAACACTTCCCTAGAGAGGAGAATCAGTTGGCGGATGCGCTGGCTACGATGTCTTCTATGTTCAAAGTAAATTGGGACAATGAAGCTCCACAGATCATCATTGAAAGATTGGACGAACCTGCACATTGCTGTGATATTGAGACTGAAGAGGTAGCGGATAAACCCTGGTTTCATGAGGTGAAGAGGTACCTTGAGGCTCAAGAGTACCCCGAGGGTGCATCTATTAATGATAAGAAGTTTCTGAGAAGGTTCGCGGCGAAGTTTTTCATCAGCAATGGCATTCTTTACAAGCGCAACCATGATTCGACCTTACTGCGTTATATGGATAAGAATGAAGCAGAAAGGATCATGACGGAGTTACATGAAGGTACTTTCGGAACTCATTCCAGTGGACACACCATGGAAAAGAAGATCCTACGGGCAGGATATTACTGGTCCACAATGGAATCCGACTGTTATCAGCATTCTCGAACATGTCACAAGTGCCAAGTCTATGCTGATAAAGTGCATATACCTCCAGTTCCTCTGAACGTCTTGACGGCACCTTGGCCTTTTGCAATGTGGGGCATTGATATAATCGGCGAGATCAGACCTACGACATCCAACGGGCATTGTTTCATCCTGGTAGCGATTGATTACTTTACGAAGTGGGTTGAAGCAACTTCCTTTGCTACAGTAACCAAGAACGTCGTGGCACGGTTCATTCGGCACAATCTGATCTGTCGATATGGTGTACCCGAGAGGATCATTACGGACAATGGTACCAATCTCAACAACAAGATGATCATCGAGCTATGTGAGCAATTCAAGATACATCATCATAACTCTTCTCCCTACCGGCCGAAGATGAATGGGGCTGTAGAAGTGGCTAATAAGAACATTAAGAAGATTGTGCAGAAGATGACAGTGACATACAAAGACTGGCACGAGATGTTACCATTTTCTCTTCATGGGTACCGTACCTCAGCACGGACGTCAACAGGGGAAACACCCTATTCCTTGGTATATGGCATGGAGGCAGTCTTGCCCATTGAAGTTCAGATACCCTCTCTTCGAATTATGAAGGATGCAGGTTTGAGTGAAGATGACTGGATTCAAACCCGGCTTGATCAGCTGAACTTAATCGACGAAAAGAGACTTACTGCTATTTGTCATGGTCAGACATATCAAAAACGGATGATCAAGGCATTCAACAAGAAAGTCAGACGACAAGAGTATCAAGTTGGGGACCTCGTTATCAAACGCATTATCTTACCTCAAGGTGATCCCAGGGGCAAATGGACCCCTACTTATGAAGGGCCATTTGTGGTTAAGAAAATTTTCTCAGGAGGAGCTATGATTCTAACCACCATGGATGGTGACGACCTTCCTCACCCCGTCAATGCAAACATAGTGAAAAGATACCACGCATAATCAAAGACCCGCTAGGTTGACTGGCCTAGGCAAAAGTAAGGGCTTCCCGCGAACCAAAAGGGTTCGGGAAAAAATAAGGGATGAAAATGAAAAAAATTTGTACACTCGGCAAGTCGAAAACCTGAAAAGGCGACTTGGGAAAAAAAGGGTATCCCGGTGGACTGAAAACCCGAAAGGGCGATCCAGGAAAAAATTAGGGATCAGCGTAACACTATGTCTCATTGGATCACTTTGCATCCAGACTCCGGTATCAACTATCAAACTCGGACGACACTAATCAATCTGATCTACCTTCAACCAAGCAGCAAAGTGATGAGATGCTTGAGGACATAAGGGCAATAACAGAGCTGGAACCCAGTGGGATTATTCACAAAGCTGTTTTGTTTTCTTTTCACAAATTGTATAAATTCTATTATTCGGTGGCGTTCTCTTACTAGGACGTCAGCCTCTTGTACAAAAACGCCTATTTACAGGCCAAACTTTAAAACATCAATACAATTCATTTTTCAAAGAAATTTCAAACTGTTTTTCCTTTATCTATTTTGTTTTGCAAAGAACGTCCAATGTTCATTTTTGATATATGCATTTGACATTAATTGCTAATCATGAATATTTACATGCGAAACAAAAAGACGAATTACTGGTAATATCAGAAACAGGGGCATGGAGAATTGTCTGAGCTGTATAGTTGATATGTCCACCAGGTACAAGGTAAATTCAATTGAAGAATATGGATAAGATACTTTCATTCCCCGCAGAGTAAGACAGTAATGGTAGCTCTCCCCAGCTGGGACTTGTAACTATGAATGAATCAGCAATATTCTCCCCAAGCAGAGTTTATCTACCATCAACACTGAAAAGGCTTGATATCCCCGGGAGTCTTAATATTCCCTGGCAGAGTATAAGAATGTTCCCCGGCAGAATACAAGATACCCCCAGTGGAGTCTAAACTTTCCCAGCGCTGTCTGAAAAAGCTTCCCCAACGGAGTTGAAGCATCATCCCCAGTAGACTCTGGAAGTTTATCCCCAGCGGAGTACAAAATAAATCTCCCCAGCCGAGTTCAAATGATTATTCCCAGCATAATTCAGAAGATTATCCCTATAAAAGTCTAACAGGTTATCCCACAATGAAGTCGCCACTGAGAGATCGTCCCCAGCAGAGTTCTTTCATTTCATAAACAGGAACTCAATCCTCAACAGATTCAATATCACCAGCAATGATAATTCATCCCGATGGAATTTATCAGTGGAATCTTCAGTAGAATATCTCTTCCCCACGGAGTAATATCCTCATCAGTTTATTCCCCCAACGGAGTCATCCTCTCATGCAGGCTTATTCTCTTCGTTCGCCATCCCTAGCGGAAATGAAGAATTCAACTCTATTCTCCAGTGTGATACGGTGAGAGAACTGACTTGAGGTTTTGCGTTTGTTTTCGCAAATGTTTCGGTTGAGCAAGAGTCGCCATCGACTTTTTATTTTATCCTAAGGAAAGGTTAAAAAGCACAGCAAAAACCTTTGAGATGTTTTCTTGGGTTCGGGGAGTAGATTATAGAAAGGGAAGGTATTAGCACCCTTTCTATCCATGGTTATCCATGGGCTCTTAGTTACTTGCTTAGATCAACTTGCCTTGATTTTTAATTGTTTGAAATGGTGCTTTGTATGTGTGGTTTTGAAAATGTTTTGAAAAAAGGTCAATGTGGTGGCAACCTTTGTAATGATCTATGTTGGGATGTATACAAAGGTGTATGTCTTTTGAAAAGTTTTCAATGTTTTTGAAAATTGTTTTGAAAGTGTGTTGTGATGTGTGGTTTTGAAAAATAGGCAAGTGTTTTTATTTTGCAAGTTGGCAAGTAACCAAGAGCTACCTACCCTAAATTTCTCAAAGATTTTTTCTATGTTTTAACCCTTTTAACAATTTTGTTCCACCATTGTATTTGGTGGACAATCTTGTGTCAGGATGTTAACGGGACGGACGCGGGTCATCGTTTAGACCATGATTGCAATGGTGCCAAGTATCTTTGGGCAATTTTTTCTTTAAGGGACTTGATCATTTTTAGGCAACTTTTGAAAGCGTCATCGAGGGACTATGATCATTTGAATTTGTTTTGTTTTGCCAAAGATACCTAACATGCAACATGGCCCATTATTGAAGGCAACAAGTGGAATACCCTAGGGGTGCAAGTGTGATTAGTGTTGTCCATTTTCATGCTTGTTTATCTTGAATTTAGGCCAAACTATTTGTTGTTTTTGATTTGCATACAAAGCCCTAATTCTATCATGGCATATTTAGAAAGCTTTAAAGTGCGAAATTTAAAGTCCTAAATTATTACAACACAATTATGGGATGGGGGTACAAATGTTCAAATGGGGATATTTAGCAAGAAATTTAAATCTAACTATTACATCCAAATTGAAATTTACAAGGTATTTAATTGTGCAATAATTAAATAAAATAAAGTAAATATGCAAGATACAAAAAATGATTTTTATATGTATGTAAAAAGGTATTTTTTATGTGTCAAATAAACAAAATAAAAAGGATTAATTTTTGGCATTTTGGATGTTTTTAGGGCAAAACCCTAATTTTGCTAATAAAAAATGTTTATTATTTAATGTATGCAATATTTATTAATTATGTACAAAAAAATAAAGAAAAAGAAAGTATATTGTAAAAAAGTGATTTTTTAAGTTAAATATTAATAAAAATAAAAAATGTATTATTTTGTATTTTAACCTAAATAGACTAATACATATAAGTATTTATATTATTTATTAAATATATTAAATATGTACAAAAATAAAATATTTAATATTTACAAAAAAAAAGTATATTTTTTATAAAATGTTTTCAAAGGTAAAATAAAATAAAAATCAGAAAATAAAAGTGTTTGTATTATTTTTTGTATTTTTAAATAAAAGGTATTATGTATTATTTACATATAAAACTAAATGAAACCAAATAAATATCAAATAAAATGTAAAAAATGTGAGAAAAATATTTTTAATATTTTTTATATTTTAATAAAAAATAACAAATCAGAATCAAAAAGAAAAAGTTAAAAATGACAAATAAAACTCAAAATGGGCCAGGGGGTGCATGTGAAATGCAGTGGTGCAAATAGAAAAAGCAATCTCAGGCCCAGCCCAAGAGAGGTTGTCTTCAACCTCCAGACAAATGTTTGAAAATGCGCGCGCTCCCTTGCTTCAACCAAAACTCCTGATTCTTTGATTTTCAGCGCAAACTCATAACATAAAAAATGTCAAGCATCAAACCATGAATCCATACATATAAAGAACTTGACCTAACTCTCAGAAATGAGAGAGAATTTCTCCATCCCTAATTCTTGACCTAAGTTTTTTTCTAATGTTCAGGTTCTAAATTCTCTCAGCACATGCAATATAAATGGAAAGTAATTATATGTGTAGCTTCAGGGCCATGAGTAGAGCATTTTTCATTCATAAACCTAAAGCTAACTCTTCCTAGATTGAGAGATAGAAGTCCATAAACTTACCTGTTCAGCTTGGATCGTGTCTGACAATGGAGGAACTTTCAAGGCAATGTGAGGACTTGTACTGCTTGCTTGAAGTTCAGGGATGCTTCTCCAACCTTTAGCTTGCCTTGAAACTAAATGAATCAAGCTATGGAAGTCAATCTGCAAAACAGAAAAAGTGAAAATGGTGAAGTTGGTTAGGGGTGTTACAGTTTGTGTCCAATGCTTGGGATAGTTTGTATAGGTGGTATGGAGTGTGTATGAACTGGTTTTGGCCAAGGCGCACGAATGGATTGAGTTATGGATCTCAAACTGCAGGGATACCCTGTTTTTATGCAGTACAATGGTGTTTTGAGGTTTAGGGAGGTATGGAAGGTAGTTAGCTCGTGCCTTAGCTCAGGTTTGATGTATGGAATGTGTTCAACAAGTTTTGTCTAGGATTCTGGTTGCAGCAATGTGAGTTGTGTTAAGTTATACAATGTTTCTTCTAACTTAAGTCAAAAATGCCAAGTTGGTTTCTAGGTTTATGCAGTCCCCCTAAACATGATGCACCAATCCCTCTTGATCAGTGTGTTATCTCCATGAATCTTGTGTCCAAAGATATGCCTTGTACCTCTTGATTTACAAACTTGACATAAAGTGTAACTTTTCAATTAAGGCTTAATTCTTCATACAATGACCAAATGCATAAAATAATGCCTTGGCACAATGGATTGGCATTTAATTATTGAGTAAGAAAAGGATTAGAGGCTTGTAACTAGCTTGCTCATGCTGATTTGAAAAATTGCAAAGTGTATGAACATGAAGATGGCCCATGAACAAAGTGACTTTTGTCTATATTGCCAAATTCGATTCTCCCTAACCACAAGGTTGTTTGAGAAGTTCTTGGACATTTTGGAAAGCTTGGAATGTGTACTACAATCCATCTTTGTAATGCAAGTTGAGATTCCAAGTGGAAGCATGTGAAAAGTGGCCATGAAGTTAGGAAAAAATCCTGCCTAGAATAGGTCAAAAATTTTCTAAGTTAAGAATGTTTTGCACCCTTGCTCCAAAAATCATAACTTGAGCTACAAGCTTCTTTTGAAGAAACTTTGTGAATAAAAGTTGTAGATTTTTCAATGGAATATAACTTTCAGGTTTTGAGTTTTGTTTGAATCCAAATGCATCTTGGTGAAAAAATGTGACAAAGTTAGGAAAAAATTAGGGATTTTCATAACTTAGAAAAATTCTAAGTTATGAAAATTCTTCATTTCAAACCCTAATTTGCAATTTTTGATTTCTTGATGAACAAATTTCATGATTTGACATGTTTTGATGATAAATGAATCTTGACACTTGATTTTGACCAAAAAGTCAAAGTTTGACTTTTCAGTATACAGTCAAATTTGGCTCAGTTGACTGGAAAATTCATCTGTCAATCTTGTGCATTTGGGATCCTTTGAACTTGTTGAACATGTCAAGACAATTCCATGGGGTCCTTGAGTCCATATGTGAGCTTGATTGGCCATTGGCTAGGTCAAACAGTCAAAAATTGCCTTTGTGCAGTCAAAACCCTAAAAATGACCATTTTGCCCTTTTGGTGATCTGATCAAATTTCTTGTGGAATTGTGATCCAAACTTGACCAAATGGTTCATATGAGTTAAATATGTTGAGGTGGGTCAAAAATCATGAGGTTTGACTGTCAATTGACCACAGTTGACTTTTTCCCCAATATAGCTGATTTCTAGGTTAACTGTCCAATTGACTGGGCAAAGATTGGAATCAAGGCTTGAAACTTGGTATGGATAAACTTGTGAGTTCAACATGAAGCATGAAATTCATATTAGGCATTTTAGGTCAAAACATCTTTGTGCAAACACAAACCCTAATTTGGGTCAACAATGCAAGGAGAAGTCTTGAGCAGAGGAAACCCTAACTGGATCTTGAGCTCCAAGGGTTTTGTGATGAGAAAATGTTGAGGAAATGGGAGGGCAAATTTTGGGGTACAACAGTTGCCCCTGTTCAATCTTCTTGAACCTAAAGAGTTAGATTGGCAAGTTTGCCTTTCGCGACTCGAGGGTAAAAGGAGATTGGACACTAGAGTGCCAGGAAATTTGCACTCGCACGCTGGAGTATCAACAATGTGATGGCGAGAATGGGCTTATAGATGCCATTTGGAGATAGGATGGATAGGAGGATGGGCTTATAGATGCCATCTGGAGGCGTGACAGAACCTTATCGGGAATGGGCTTATAGATGCCATTTGGAAGTGTTGATCGCATAAGAGATTCCTTAGCGAGAACTTGCGTACTTTGAGAAAGAAAGATGTTTTCCTAGCTTGTTACAGGTGTTGATCTTCAGTCTCTTCATGCAGATATGCCCTGGCTAGATACAGGAGTCGAATCCACGATTAGTTGCTCACAGATGTGCCCTGGCTAGATACAGGAATCGAATCTGGAACTTCAAAAGGTTGTTTACAGACGTGCCCTGGCTAGATACAGGTATCGAATCTCTAAACTGTTCATGTAGACGTGCCCTGGCTAGATACAGGTGTCGAATCCACAATCAAATACTCACAGATATGCCCTGGCTAGATACAGGAATCGAATCCGGAATTAGTTGTCTACAGATGTGCCCTGGCTGGATACAGGTATCGAATCTGGAAGTTGTAAAAGGTTGGTAGAGATAGCTTTCCTGGCTGGATACAGGTGTAAGCCTCTAACCTGAGAATTAAAGATAATTTCCTGGCCTGTTACAGGGGTTGATCTTCAAACTCTTCATGCAGATATGCCCTGGCTAGATGCAGGTATCGAATCTACAATCAATCACTCACAGATGTGCCCTGGCTAGATACAAGAATCGAATCTGGAATTGCGATAGTTGATAGTAATCATCCTTGGATTGACTTTTCCTGAAAAGGAAAAACATTAGTTGTATGCAATGTCATGATGTGCATGATGTCCAAAATGAGATAGTGTTGTATGCACTTTATCATGTATGTAAGCAGGATGTATGAAATGTGAAATGTCTATGAGTGTATTTTTGTCTAGTAAAATAAATCCTTGACGACTTGGCCGGGGAATCAAATCTTGGGATGATGTTGAAGAGTAGAGTTCTTCGTGTCCGCTGGGGATGATGGTTGCAAGAATAAACCAGTAGGAGAAGATGACTCCGTTGGGGAATAAACTTGTTGGAGAGATTACTCTGAGGGGAATAAAATAGGTTCAGAGATTACTCTGTGGGGTATTACTCTGTGGGAAGAGATACTTCGCCGAGGTTTTGATGAGAGTTCCGCTGGGGGTTCCACTGATGAGTTATGTTGGGGAATTTGATGAACTCCGCTGGGGGTAGGAAGAACTTCGCCGAGGACGGACTTTCCATGGTAATTAGCTGAGGATAATCCAGTTATAAGCTCCGGTGAGGAATAACTTTGGAAATGAAACCGGGGAGGGACGTATGTACTCTGTAGGGGATAAGCTTCCAGAATCTACTGGGGATATGGATTCCACTTTCCTGGGGAAACTTTTGAACTGTACTGGGGAATGGCTACACTGGAGGTCTGTATTCCGCCGGGGAACAATCTTATATTAAGACTGCCGGGGATGCTTGCTGAGGAATATCTATACTCCGCTGGGGAATGTTGAGATCTTCTGGGGATACCTAACTTCCTCAAGGCTGACAATAGACTAACTCGGCTTGAGGAGAGTATTGCTGACTTGCTAGGGGAATATTGTGCCTTTTCAGGGCTGATAGGAAACCAACTCTACTTGGGGAAAGTATTGCTGAATCTTGCCTTACTCTGTGGGGAGTTGAGGTGACTTGGTTACGTTCTTCAGCCGAACCTACCTTGGTACCTTGGTGGTCAGAGCAACTAGACTGCTTGGACAAATCTACATTGCCCCTGTTTCTGATGTCACCTGTAATCAGTCCTTTGTTTCGCATGCAACTAATCATGATTAGCAATTAATGTCAAATGCATATATCAAAAATGAACATTGGACGTTCTTCGCAAAACAAAACAGAAAAAGGAAAAACAATGGATAATTTGTCTGAGAAATTGAACTTGTGTTGATTTTGAAATTTGCCTGAAAATAGGCGTTTTTGTACAAGAGGTTGACGTCCTAGTAAGAGAACGCCGCCGAGCAACATAGAGTTTATACAATTTTGTGAAAGGAAACAAAACAGCTATGTGAAAAATAAATCCCACTGGGTTCCAACTCTGCTATCGCCTTTATGTCTTCAAGCGTCTCATCACTTTGCTGCTTAGTTGAAGATGAAGTTGATTGATCGATGCCGTCTGGGCCCGATAATTGATGCCGAATTCTGGATGCAAGGTGATCCAATGAGACATAGTTTTACGCTTTATCCCTAACTTTTGCCTGGACCGCCCTTTCGGGTTTTCAGTCCACCAGGATACCCATTTTTTCCCAAGCCGCCTTTTCAGGTTTTCGACTTGCCGGGTGTATAGATTTTTTCATTTCATCCCTTATTTTTTCCCGAACCCTTTTGGTTCACCGGGAAGCCCTTGTTTTTGCCTAGGTTTGTCAACCTAGCGGGTACTTAATTCATGCGCAGTATATTTTTACTATGTCTGCATTGGCGGGGTGAGGAAGGTCGTCACCATCCATGGTGGTTAGAATCATAGCTCCTCCTGAGAAGATATGTTTAACCACAAATGGCCCTTCATACGTGGGGGTCTATTTTCCCCTGGGATCACTTTGAGGAAGAATGATGCGTTTGATTACTAGGTCTCCGACTTGATTCTCTTGTCGTCTGACCTTCTTGTTAAATGCCCTGATCATCCGTTTTTGGTACGTCTGACCATGACAAATAGCAGTGAGTCTCTTTTCGTCAATTAGGTTTAACTGATCAAGTCGAGTCTGGATCCAGTCATCTTCGCTCAAATCTGCATCCTTCATTATCCGGAGAGAGGGTATCTGAACTTCAATAGGCAAGACCGCCTCCATGCCATAGACCAAGGAAAAGGGAGTTGCCCCTGTTGACGTCCGTACCGAGGTACGGTACCCATGAAGAGAAAACGGTAACATTTCATGCCAATCTTTGTAGGTCACTGTCATCTTCTGCACAATCTTCTTGATGTTCTTATTCGCTGCTTCAACAGCCCCGTTCATCTTCGGCCGGTAAGGAGAAGAGTTGTGGTGTTGTATCTTGAATTGCTCGCAGAGCTCAGTTATCATCTTGTTGTTAAGATTAGTACCATTGTCCGTAATGATCCTCTCAGGTACACCGTATCGACAGATCAGGTTATGCCGGATGAAACGTGCCACGACGTTCTTGGTTACGGTAGCATAGGAAGCTGCTTCAACCCACTTCGTGAAGTAATCAATCGCTACCAGGATGAAGCGATGCCTGTTGGATGCCGTAGGTCTGATTTCGCCGATCATATCAATGCCCCACATTGCAAAAGGCCAAGGTGCTGCCAAGACGTTCAGAGGAACCGGAGGAACGTGCACCTTATCAGCATAGATCTGGCATTTATGACAAGTTCGCGAATGCTGATAACAGTCGGCTTCCATTGTGGACCAGAAATATCCTGCCCGAAGAATTTTCTTTGCCATGGTATGTCCACTGGAATGTGTTCCTAATGTACCTTCATGCAGTTCTGCCATGATCTTCTCTACTTCAGTCTTATCCACACAATGCAGTAAGGTTGAATCATGGTTTCGTTTGTACAGAATGCCGTTGCTAAGGAAGAACTTTGCCGCGAACCTTCTCAGGAACTTCTTGTCATTAACAGATGCACCTTCGGGGTATTCTTGAGCTTCCAAGTACCTCTTCACTTCATGATACCAGGGTTTCTCTGTTACCTCTTCGGCCTCAAGATCACAGCAATATGCAGGTTCGTCCAATTTCCAGATAATGATCCGGGGCACCTCGTTGTCCCATTTGACTTTGAACATAGAAGACATTGTAGCCAACGCGTCCGCTAACTGATTCTCCTCTCTTGGGAAGTGTTCAAAAGTTATCTCCTCGAAGTGGGGAAGCAATGTCAGCACATACTCCTTGTAAGGAATAAGATTTGGATGTTTTGTATCCCACTCGCCTTTGATCTGATTGATCACGAGAGCGGAATCTCCGAAGACACTCAGAAACTTGATCCTTAAGTCGATTGCAGCTTGAAGACCCATGATACATGCCTCATATTCTGCCATGTTGTTGGTGCAGTTGAAACATAGTCGGGCAGTGAGTGGAGTATGAGTGCCTTTAGGGGATATGATCACAGCGCCGATACCATTACCCAAAGCGTTCGAGGCTCCGTCAAAGTGCATAGACCATCGGGATCCTTCCTCAGGTCCTTCATCCGTTCTAGGTACTTCACAATCAGTTACTACCATGATATCCTCGTCTGGAAATTCAAAGTTCATTGACTGGTAATCGTCCACCACCTGGTGTGCCAAATGGTCTGCCAATACACTTCCTTTGATTGCTTTTTGAGTCGTGTATTGGATGTCATATTCCTTCAAGATCATTTGCCACCTTGCTATTCTTCCATACAGAGCAGGCTTTTCGAATATGTACTTTATCGGATCCATTTTTGAAATCAACAGGGTAGTGTGAGTCAACATATACTGTCTCAGCCGGCGAGCAGCCCATACCAGAGCGCAGCAAGTTTTCTCGAGAAGTGAGTACCGAGTCTCACAGTCGGTAAACTTTTTGCTCAGGTAATAAATGGCGTGTTCTTTTCGGCCAGACTCGTCATGCTGCCCCAGCACACACCCCATTGAGTTGTCAAGTACTGTCAAGTATAGTATTAGAGGTCTCCCTTCAACCGGCGGCATAAGAATGGGTGGTTCTTGGAGATACTCTTTGATCTTTTTGAAAGCAGCCTGACACTCATCGTTCCAACGTACTACTTGATCCTTCTTTAGCAGCTTGAAGATTGGTTCACAGGTAGCAGTTAGATGTGAGATGAATCGGGCAATGTAGTTCAACCATCCTAGAAAGCCTTTGACTTCTCTCTCTATCTTGGGAGTTGGCATCTCTTGTATGTCTTTCACCTTGGCAGGATCCACTTGAATACCTTTGTCGCTTACAATGAAACATAGTAGTTTTCCAGATCTCACCCCAAAGGTGCACTTGTTCGGGTTCAACCTCAGCTTGTACAACTTCAGACGGTCAAACAGCTTCCGTAGATGGTCAAGGTGTTCCTCCTCAATTTGGGACCTTGCAATCATATCATTGACATACACCTCTATCTCGTGGTGGATCATATCGTGAAATAAAGCAACCATGGCACGTTGGTAAGTTGCCCCAGCATTTTTCAACCCAAATGGCATGACCTTGTAGCAAAAGGTGCCCCACTGAGTAACGAAAGTGGTCTTCTCCATGTCTTCAGGAGCCATCTTGATCTGATTATAACCGGAGAAGCCGTCCATGAAGAAGAAAACTTTATGCTGAGCAGTATTGTCAACCAGAACGTCGATATGAGGCAGAGGGAAATCATCCTTGGGGCTGGCCCTGTTCAAATCCCTGTAATCAACACACATTCGGACCTTACCATCTTTCTTTGGCACCAGAACCACGTTGGCAATCCACTGAGGGTAAGAAGTCACTGCTAGAAACCCGGCATCAAATTGTTTCATAACCTCAGCTTTGATTTTCTCGGACATCTCTGGACGCATACAGCGGACCTTCTGTTTTACCGGAGAGCAATCTTCCTTGGTAGGTAGGTGATGAACCACAATGTCGGTATCCAAACCAGGCATGTCTTCGTAAGACCAAGCAAAGATTTCCATGTAGTCATGCAGCATCTGAATCAACTGTTGTTTCATACTGAGCTCTAGATTGGCACCGATCTTGACTTCCTGTCTGTCTCAGTACCCAGATTTACCGTTTCCACTTGCTCTTCATGTGGCTGAATGGCCCTCTCTTCCTGGAGTAGCAGTCTTTCAAGTTCACCAGGCACTTTGCAATCATCTTCACCTTCGTCTTCGGCTAAGTTGATCAGATTTTCGAAGTCATAACTGGCAGTAGCAGAGTCGTTACCAGTGAGATCCAGAGTGGAATGGAACCTGTATAAGTGAGTGTGTGTAAATATAGCTGTTTTGTGATATATAATAAAGAAAGAAAAGGAGCGCAAGATTTTGAAATGCAACAAACGTCCAATGTTTTGATTAATGATATATGAAAATGTCATACAAAAGCCCTCACAAATGGAGCCACGGTGCCCCGGGTAGGACACCGAGCCATAAAAGTTTCAACATATTGTTTGTTACAAATTGAAAACAAAAGAGTTCATTACTGAGTGACAAAAGTAATAGGTGTGAAGTCTTTGGCAGTCCAGTTGCTTGGTCCACTGTCGGTTGTTGGGTAGATCCAGCTGTCGAATTCAGATTCCTCCACGTCGTCTTCAATAGCATTCACTCCTGGGTTGGTGATGAACACAGGAGGTCTTCAAATCCTTGCTTTGTGAACAGCCCTCTGAGCCTCTGCAGTGAAGCCCAAACCAAACTTGTCGGTCTTTGGAGTGAAAGCAGAAAGCCGGCCCCAGTTTGCACACTCACCCTTCTCAATCACAGCCCGAGCATCCTTTAAGGAAGCCATCTTCAAAGGAGGGTCTTCAATCACAGTTTCAGCTGACGCCAATGTCTGAGGCACCTCTTCAAAGTGTTGAAAGGGGGGTTTCAATGAATTCCCCATCCATTTCTATGTACCGGAACGAGTTTAGGTGGCTGACCATATATTCTTCCTCCCCCTGAACTGTAACAATTTTCCCTCTGACTGGGTACTTAAGCTTCTGATGTAGTGTGGAGGTCACAGCTCCAGCCTTGTGGATCCATGGACGGCCCAGAAAACAAGAGTAGGACGGACGGATGTCCATCACATAGAAAGTTGAATCAAAAACTTGGGAACCAACCCTGATTGGAATGTCAACTTCAGCATGTACCATCCTTTTCGACCCGTCAAAGGCTCGGACAACAATGTTACTAGGCTTGAGCTCTAAACCCTCACAATCCAGTCTATCTAGGGCCTTCTTGGGTAATACGTTCAATGAAGAACCAGTGTCTACCAACACATGGGCAAGAGTAGTGCCTCTGCATTCAATAGAGACATGCAGGGCGTCATTATGGTTCTTTCCTTTGGCAGTCAGATTGGCGTCAGAGAAGCCCAAACCATCATCAGCAGTCAAGTTGGCCACACAATCGGTAAATTGATCAGCAGACGTTTCTTGTGGCACATGGGCCGTCTTCAGGAAGGAGATTAGGGCCTTGGCATGGGCCTCTGAACACAACAACAGTGAGCATAGAAATTTTTGATGGGGTGTGCCCCAGTTGCTCAACTACATTGAAATCACTTTTCTTGATAATCTTGAGGATCTCCTCCATCTCTTGCTGGGAGGCTTCAACAGTGGTTGTCTTTGGTGCCTCCGTCAGGGAAGGTAAATCAGTAGCAATCCCTTTTCCCCGAGCGTCAGATGACTCGGCAGCAGGGGTAGAAACAGGAACTTGATTAGGAAGGGAAACATGCACACTTGCAGGTGTGATGATAAGAGGTTTCTGAATAGCTGGTGGTGCGATATCTGGTGAAAACAGCCTACCATTGCGAGTAATTTTGGCAGGCCCAGTGATGTTACTGACACCGGTACTTGTATCAAACTCTTGCTTCACTCCAAGCACATAAACATCTGCCCCATAGTGCCATAGGACAGCTTTGTCGGACGTATAAGGGAGAGGCCCCGGAACAGTAATGATGATAGGAGCAATCTTCTGAGTGGACATGATTTTGACAGGCTTCTTTGAAGGAGCCTTGTGAGGTTTGTTGAAAATAGTGACGATAGAAACTTCTTCAGTAGGGACAGCAGGAACAACAATCTTCTCGAACAAGATTTCCTTGCTATCCATCAGGCTTTGGATACCTGATTTCAGCAACGGACAACCAACAGGCGAAACAGCACATAGAAGGCAATCTTCACCACATCCCGGAAATAAACCGGCTAGCGTCAGATTCCTTTTAACAGTCGATAATGGAGTAACAATCTCTTCCACGGAGGCTACATATCGGTCTTCTTCCACAACATTCACTCCATGCTGGGGCATGGGAGCAGTCACAACATTGGGTCTTTCGGGCGTCTCAAACTGTATTTCTTTAGCATCAATAAGGTCTTGAACCTTATTCCTCAGAGCCCAGCAATCGTCCGTAGTATGCCCCGGGCTATCAGAGTGATAAGCGCAACGGGCGTTGGGGTTGTACTTCGGAGAAGCTGTGTTCACTACCTTCAGAGCTTCTTTGACAGTTACCAAGTTGGTTGACAGTAGTTGCGGAAAAATCTGAGACAGGGTCATACTGAGCCGAGTGTACTGCCTTTTGGGTCTCTCACCCCTTTGTTGATTATACTGCTGAGGAGCAACAGCAGGCTTTGAAATTACCAATGCATTGATAGCTTGCCGGCGTTCCGGATTAACTTGTCTTCTGGGACCATAAACAACACTGGCTTCTTTCTTGAAAGGCTTCTTCTCAGTACTCGCGGAGGCACCTTTCTGTATCTTCCCCGACTTGATACCAGCTTCTATTCTCTCACCAGTCAAGATCAAATCTGTAAACCCAGCAGAAGAATTACCAATCAGATGGTTGAAGAATGGACCAGACAGGGTCCCTAGGAACATGTCAACAAGTTCACGGTCAGTCAAAGGAGGCTGCACCCTGCCAGCCAGGTCTCTCCACTTTTGCGCATACTCCTTAAATCCTTCGCCCGTCCCCAGTGACATACCCTGGAGTTGGGTACGCGTGGGAGCGAGGTCAGAATTATACTGATACTGTTTATAAAATGCGGTAGCCAAATCTTCCCAGTTTCGAATACTGGCTCCATCTAGCTGATAGAACCATTCGAGTTGAGACCCCGAAAGGCTATCCTGAAAGAAATGGATCCATAGGTTCTTGTCTGCAGTGTAAGGTTGGATCTTCCTTACATATGATCTGAGATGCAGCTTAGGACAGGAAGCCCCATCGTACTTCGCAAAGGCAGGCGCCTTGAACTTGTGTGGGATCACCACCCCAGAAGATAAACCTAGACCCCCGAAATCCAACCCCGACACATTTTGAATCTCCATGGCACTTAAACGGTTCTCTAGTTGCTTGTATTTGTCTGCAGCAGGAGGGTACTGTTCATCATTGTAATCTGTCTCGTTGTCGGAGACTGCAGGACTAAGAGCCCTTCCCCCTTGGGGACTGTCTTTCTCTGCAGAGGAAGTAGCCTGATCAGCCTCATTATGTAGTGTATTCCCAAACCTCCGTCCAGTGTTGAACAGCGCAATCTTCTTCTTCTTCTTCTTCAAGAGTAAAGTATTCAACTCTTGTTGTCCTTGGGCTAAGCTCATGACCAGCTCTTGAAACTTGGCGTTCTGGGCCTGGAGAGCCTTGATAGCTTGCTCATTGGATGATTCAGGATTCATGATGACTGTTCAAATAAACAGCGAAGAAAATTAAGCAACCTGTAGAAAAAAAGGGTACTTGTTATGCACATGATGCATGAGATGCTATTTATGCAATGCATTCAAGGATTTAGAAAATCAAAATTGTTGCAAACAAAAAGAATGCACGTCATATTAATAAGAAGAATTTTGTTAGTACATAAGTGTCCCATGGGCCAAATATTACAAAAAAACTTCTCAAGGTAAAAAGACGTTGCACATCCTCTTTGGTGCGATGTAGGTGTTGAGGGTCTCTTCCTCATGGAGTCGGCGGGTAAGCTCCAAAACCTTCTTCTCACTAGCGTGGAAGCTGGCTTCAAAAGTGTTCCGTTCCTCCTTGAGTTGGATCCAACTCTTCTACATCTCCTCCCACGATGTAGGCATGTCAGGATACAGGATGGTGTAGGGAACCTCTCCTTCCTTGACGGGCTCTTTGATCACAAGGAGAACATGAGGATAAGGCATCATTAGACTCTGGGCTCGGGTTCGTACCCACTTGAGATAAGGCTCAAGGGGGATGGAGTTCTTGTGCCCTAGTGTCTTGCTGTCTACCTTGTTAGGAATCCTCCAAGCTCGGATGAATCTTTGGCGAAGTCCTTGCGCATCGTTGTCGAAGTCAAAAACTAAGTCAGGAATCAACATGTCGTGAGGGCTACCCTTCGTGCGTATCCAAATTGTCTCAAGGCTAGACAAGGGTTGTAGGTAATACCTCCTCTAATGCCAAGTAATGGAACATTAGGGAACTCTCCACAATGATCGATGATGATGACATTTTCTCTGGACCGAGAACACCAATGTACATCAGAGTGAGTGAGGGTCATCAACCGTTGTGACCACCTTAATCCTTGGTCATTCTTTAAGACAGATTGTGGAAGGTGCGAAATAAACCACCTTGCAAGGAGAGGAGTACAACACATGAGAACACCCCTCTTTCTCATTGTTCGTGTGTAAAATGAGTGAAGAATGTCCCCAAGCAATGTTGGTATTGGATTTCTGGATAAGAAGATTTTGACGGCGTTGACATCTATAAGCTGGTCAGGATTTGGGAACAAGACCAACCCATAAATGAGAAGTGCCACAATTTCTTCAAAGACTTGTAGGTCCAATGAATTCCAACATTCTTGTGCCTTCTCAAACAAGAATTTTGCCAAGAAACCTTTGACACTGCTTCTAATATGTTCTCAAGTTCATCCATGTCAAATTTCAAGCCTTGCAGAGGAAGTTTGATCAGTCAATTGCTCAAAGGGTCCAAAAATCGACTGTGCTAGGGCAAAAGTCAACTGTGACCCAAATACAGTCAAACCTCGAGATTTTTTGTCAACATTCTCATTTTGAAGGATATTTCATCATTTGATCAAGGGTTGATCATGATTTATCAAGGATTGCTCAAACTTCATCAAGACTCAAAAGTTGCTAAATTAGGGTTTTGCAGGAAAAGTCAACCCAACTTTGACCAAGCATACCTTTCTCATACTTTATGAGAAATTACCCATCCAAAGCTCATTTTGAAGAGGATGCAATTTCATACAATCCATATTCATACCCCATGATCAGAAAATGCACTCACAAGAAGTTACAAATTTGGACATTATAGGTCATTTTTGAAAGTCAACAATAACACCTTTTTTGCCAAAGCTTATAACTTGAGCATGGAATATAAAAATGAGATGAGACCAAAAGGGTTGGTTAGAGGACATATCAAGCTTTCTAAAAAGTCCAAGAACACTTTCAAAAGTTCAAAATTGAAGATGTTATGCATTGTTGAAGTTGGGCATTTTTGCAAAATTGCCAAAAGTCAACTATCCCCAAAACTTCAAATTTTGTCAAATGGGCCCATTATTTTCCACTTGATTTGATCTTGTCACACTACACACGTGTCCTAGCTTCAGCCTTGTGACCATTTATCAATTTTATTATTTAATTTGATTTTTTAATGAATTATTTCATTTTTAATCAATTTAAATCAAATAAAATCCAAACATTGATTATTTGATCTCTTTTTGGCTATTTCAGGATTGAATCATCATCATCAAGTGGATCAAATTCGTATCAGCCATTCCATGTGCAAAAAGATTGGATTTTGGACAAAATTGGAAAGTTATCAATGGTGAATCAAATCAAATCTCAAAACATCAATGTGCAAAGATTCAAGACTAAATTGTTGACCTAATACATTGCAGCATACATATACAAGTGAAAGCATACGAATTCAAGGGCTAGAGGCTGCAGAATCATCAAGAACAAAATTTGAAAAATTGCCAAAAAGTGTGAAACTGAAAACCTTCTTGGAGGCGTTTTCAAGGGAAAATCTCAACACCAATCCATTACTGGACGATCACTGAACCTCCTGCAATCAAAAGCAAGCTCTCACATGCTCTCAAACACACTGTAAGCCTCATGTTTTACCGTTTACCGAAGGCAACCGAAGTGGGGTAAACCCTAGGAGTGAGCATGGGCAAGTGTGCTTTTCTCAGTTAATTATCTTTGCACAATTAGGGTTATCTACCTTTTAATCGTTGACTTATCTTTCGCATACAATCCTAATATCCATACATCTAGCCGTTTAATAGTTGCGGAAATTAAAGAGTGCGAGAAATTAAAATCCTAACTATTACAAGGATTTTGGGCAGATACAGGAATATTTGATTGAAAATAAAGATGCCGAAATTAAAATACTAATTAATCTATTACAAACTTGAAACAGTTACAATAATTCGAATTAAAAGAAAGTAAAGGCGCGTACGACAAATAAAATACGAGAACAAATTGGAAGACTACAAATCTAATTAATTAAAAAATATTTTTGTGTATTTTTTATTGAGAAGATAATTTAATTGCAAATTAAACCTAATTTATAGTTAATTTTAATTAATAAAAAAACAACCAAGTTAATCTAATTATTCTAATTTATTTTCAACAATAATTAATTTAAATTAAAAAAAAAACTTAGTTCTATATTTTTTGTGATTTTTTGATTTAATAAAAAAAATGATTTTTTGTTGTAAAATATGATTAAATAAATAAAACAAAAGAAAAGAATGGAAAAAGAAGTAAATGGGCCTGGGGTGCAGTTAATAGTCAGGGGGGTGAGGATTTGAATTTGTTAGGCCCATTTTGTTGGCCCAGATCCTGCGCCAGATTCAGTGTAGCTAGCCTTTGGGGGTTCACCATGTGACTGCTTGCTTGAGGCATCAGATCTGGTCGGAGATTGATCCAATGGTGTGGATCTTGGGCGCATGATGGACGCTTGGACTATGAGGCTTATTGGATCTGCAATTGAACATTGAGAAAAACATAAAAGCACCCGCCTGGGATCGAACCCAGGATGTTAGCTTCACAAACTCCTTCCTTAACCATCTGTGTTGGGCTGCTCATTTATACACATGATTAAACAATTAAAACAAAAGGGAAACAAGGTGTTAGTGCTGAATCAGCCATGACACGCATGCATGGTGGGGACCATGGTGACTCAAAGAGCCAATCAGATATGGAGAGATGCATTCAACATTGGATCCAGCCAATGGGATTATGAGGAATGGCCACGCATGCTTGGACCGTCGCCTGTAAAAGTCAAGCCACTGGCCACGGTGGCTCCGGTCACCCTCTCCGGCGACACCCAAAAATGAAACCTGCAAAACACGCGAGATTAAGGCATAAAAAAGGTCCCTACCCCCTTAAAATTTCCCCAGGAATCCGATGGTGGTATCTATTTGATCTAAAAGTCTATGTATCACTAAAACCAAAACTTCCTTCTCTCCGAGCTCTAACAATGGTGATTTGCAACCCTGGCCTCGTTTCTTGCATGTAATACGTCAGGAAATTCACAAATAATCATAATAACATGAATGTGTATTCAAAAGGCATTGATATCAAGAATTAAGTGAGTTTGAAATCCAAATTCTTACCATAAGAGGGAGGATCAGACTGGGGTGATGCAGCGTGCTTTGGCCTTTGCAAATGGGCTGGTTCACCTCCTGGAATCCTCAGAAGGATGATGGAATGCTTAGATTCGATAGAGAACGGCTGGTTCGCATGGAACATGATTACCTTCCTCTTTGAAAATTTTGAGAACTTCTAGGGTTTTCTTGATACTAGCTGCACACCTCCCTTAGGTCTGATTTTGTTATGCATATATATTAGGCCATATTAGGTCAACAAAATTGGAAGGTGTGATCGGTGGAAATAGAACTGACTGTTTTTTAAGCTGGTTTCGCGAAATGTCACGGTAAGCAAGAGTAGCCACCGTCTTTTATGTTCTCCAACATGGAAAGGACAAAAGCACAGCAAAATTCCTTATTCGAGAATGTTTCTCAGTTCGGGAGGTAGATTTATAGAAAGGGAAGGTGTTAGCACCCTTTCTATCCGTGGTTATCCACGGGCTCTTAGGTACTTGCTCTTATGTTTTCAAAATTGTTTGCTTTTCAAGTGTGAGTGGGTTTTGAAAAAGTTTCGTTTGAAAAATTTCTAAGTAACTCTTGTATCTGTCCTCAAGAGTGTATGGAAAATTTTGTTTGAAAACTTTTTAGAAAGTGTGAGGTGTGAAAAGTATTTTGTTTGTTTTTGAAAAGAGCAAGTACTCATGAGTCATCTACCTACCCTAAGGAATTAAGCTGTGTAAGTGTCCTTTAGATAGTGCTATCCCACCATTGAGAGGTAGGTAGCACCATCGTTGAAGGTGTTCGGGTCAATTCGATTATCGGGACAGTGTGGTCACCGAAGCAACGGTAGGAAACCTTAGAAGTAACCCTAATGTCCTAGATCATTTTATCCGAGGTAACCGTTTCGAGGCAACTGGATCTTGAGACAAAGGGTGACCTCTAAGACGTCCTATACTTGATGACCACGTTTCGAGGCAACGAGTGAAGCGTACCCTAGGAGTGGCATGTGCTTTGTGTGTTGTTTTTCAGTTAATGTTTTTGTACATGTTATTTGTGAGCTACGAGTTGTTTTTATTTACCATACATTCTTTCATGCATTTAACAGTTAGGGGTGCGGAAAGTAAATTGCGGAAATATAAATTCTACGCTATTACAAGGCGCGGGTCTATACATCGCCAAAAATACAAAGACCCGTTTTGATAAAGTGCGGAAAGTAAAGAAAGTTATAAACCTAATTACTATTACATTCTTGGAAGCAGTTACATAATAATCAAAATAAAATAAATGCGCGCGAATAAAAATTAATCGGGAATGCCTTAAGGGTTTTGACCCTTTTAAGAAAAGAAATTGATTTTTTTGTCTTTTTTGTAATTAAAGTGAAATTAAAACTAACTAATGACCAATTAATTAATTTATTAAAAGAAAATATATTTTTTGTGTTTTTTATGTTTTTATGAAATAAAATAAAAAGAAATAAAATTAAAAGTTAATTTTACCTAATTCTAGATCTATTTTAATTATTAAGAAAAGAAGTTAAAATTGCCTAATTAAACTATTTATTTAATATTTATTTACAAAATAAAATAATAATAATAATGATGTTAGTTCTTTTTTTTTTTTTGATTTTTTATGAAAATATGTTAATTATGTTAATAAGAAATAAAAATAAAAAAAGGTTAGAAATTAAATTGGAAAATAAAAAAAATGAAAAGAAAAGAAAAGACCAATGGAAGGGGGTATTGGGCCAGGAAGGAGGGTGTTTGATTGAGATTTGAGGCCCATTAAAACTTCAGCTCGTTTGACTTTTTTGATAGCCTACGCCCACGTTGACTCCAGAGCACCATGGTCCTCATGCTTTGGCCACTGGATCTACACTGATGGACACTTGGAGCGCTGGGATGTGAGACTTATGGTGCACCTCATATTGGAATCTGCACAGGAAAGCATTGAAAAAAAATAATATAGAACTATGGGGGGACCTGGGAATCGAACCCAGGTCCCAGCACTTGCATGACACGTTCACCACCACTCAGCCAACTGCAATTGTTTGTAAACAAAATAGATAATGATAATAATATGCAAAACAACAATTATGCTGGGAATTTTAAAAAAGGCGCACCATATATTTGAATGCACCAATCCAGTTCATCCACGCATCATCTTCTTCATCTGGCCTGAAACAAAAAAGCAATCACATAGCGGGGGTTTTAAACCCCCACGAAACAAAGTGTCAATAATAGCGATTAGCGCTATGGATCATATAAAAAGAGCGCGACATGTCCTTCTTGTTCATCTTGTTGTAACGAATCCAGTCATATAGGTCTTAAGGTCTAATTTTACAGTATATAAAAAACCCCAATTTGAAAGCTTTGAAAAACCTAAATATCTCCCATGGTGGATTGTGATTCTACGCGTTTCAGTTCAATTAAACTGTTTCATTAGCTTCAGAAGGTCCCTAACAACACAAACCAATCAAAAAAAAGGATTAAAAGCTCATGAAATATGATATGCAGATTTGAGAAATAAGGCAAACCGAATGACTCGTGTTCTTTGATTCTGATGGTGTTAAGGCTCGTTTTTTATAGCAATAGACTCTTGGAGATTCAGACAAGCTGTTTGAATCCAAAAGAGGCTTTGAATTGCGCTGCAAATAGGTTTTCAATTTCTCACTTTTTCTTTGAAAATTTGAAATTGCTTTGGCCACCTCTGAGTGTTCTAGGTCATGAATCTATATGGAAGGCTTGCACATGTGTTTTGTAATGTGAATCAATCAAAATAATGGACATTAAGCCTTTGCATTGAAGTTTTGATTTTGCCATGAACACCATTAAACCACTTGCCATATTTTCTTCAATTTTGAATTTCTATGCTTGGAATAGGTCTAGCACGAGTTTGGCATGTGAATAATGGTGTATCAAAGCTATTCAAACCACAAAATATCCCTCCATTAATTTCTTTGATTTTTATTTGAATTTTAAAGATTTAAAATGAATTAAATCAAATAAAATTAAATAAAAATGGAAATATTAATTTTTAATCTTTAAATAAATTGTGGGACACGTGGGAGGCATGGCCAAGCTGAAACAAGTGGAAAAAGTGGGCCCTTTTTGTCAAAAATGAAGTTTCAAGGATAATTGACTTTGGCCATTTCACAAAAATTTCCCAACTTCTCCAATGCATATCCTGCTCAATTTTGAAGCTATGAACATGTTCTTGGACATTTTGGAAAGGTCTTGAAGTCCTATAACCAATGCCTTTGGTCCCATGTCATTTTGATTTACCAATCTCAAGTTATGGTCTTTGACTTAAAGTGCCTTTTTGTTGACTTTTGAAAATGACCTATAATGTTGAAATTGATAACTTTTTGTGAGAGCATTTCTTGGACTTGGAATGTGAATATGAGTTGTAGGAAATGTCTTCCCCTTCAAGATGAGCATTGGATGGGATTTTTATGATGAACCATGAAAAAGTTATGCCTTGGTCAAGTTACAATTGACTTTTCAGCTGTCCAAAAATAGAAACTTTTGACACCTTGATGATTTTTGAGCCACTCTTGTGAAATCATGGTCAAGATTTGACCAGATGATGATTGTGGCTTCAAAATAAGATGTTGACAAAAAATTTTGACTTTTGACTGCCAAATGACCATTTTGCCCCTGCAGTTGACTGTGGAGCAAATGAGGCTTTTGACTGTGCAACTTGACCTTGTGAGCCTTGAAACTTGACATGTAGGTGCTTGACAATGTATATGAGCATATGGGACTTGATTGAGCCCTTGAAAACCTCAACTTCCTTGCAAGAACCAAAACCCTAATTTGACTAGTTTAGGAAAGTGGTTGACTGTGTAGCCCTTGAGTAGACTTTAGCCAATTGAGATGATGCTTGTCAAAACTTTGAAGAATATGGGAGGGCAAATTTTGGGGTACAACAGTTTCCCCTGTTCAATCTTCTTAGACCTGAGGATGTAGATTGGCTTGTGTGCCTTTCGTGATCCGAGGGTGGAAGATGATTGAACACTAAGTGCCCAGAAATTTGCACTCACATAGTAGAGTATCAGCAGTGTGATGGCGGGAATGGGCTTACAGATGCCATTTGGGGAGATGGTGGATAGGAGGATGGGCTTATAGATGCCATCTGGAGATGTGACAGAACCTTGTCGGGAATGGGCTTATAGATGCCATTTGGAATTGTTGGTAAGTGGATGGGCTTATAGATGCCATCTAGATGTCGATTGCGTAAGAGATTCCTTAGCGAGAACTTGTGTACCTGAGAAAGAAAGATAATTACCTGGCCTGTTACAGGGGTTGATCTTCAAACTCTTCATGCAGACATGCCCTGGCTGGATACAGGTATCGAATCTACAATTGGTTGCTTACAGATGTGCCCTCGCTGGATACAGGAATCGGATCTGGAAATAGTCGTCAACAGATATGCCCTGGCTGGATACAGGAATCGAATCTTCAAACTCTTCAGACGTGCCCTGGCTGGATACAGGAATCGAATCTAGAATTAGTCGTCAACAGATATGCCCTGGCGGGATACAGGAATCGAATCCTCAAACTCTTCAGACGTGCCCTAGCTGGATACAAGAGTCGAATCTGGAAATAGTCGTCAACATATATGCCCTGGCTGGATACAGGAATCGAATCTTCAAACTCTTCAGACGTGCCCTGGCTGGATACAGGAGTCGAATCTGGAAATAGTCGTCAACAGATATGCCCTGGCTGGATACAGGAATCGAATCTTCAAACTCTACATACGTGCCCTGGCTGGATACAGGAATCGAATATGGAAATAATCGTCAACAGATATGCCCTGGCTGGATACAGGAATCGAATCTTCAAACTCTTCAGACGTTCCCTGGCTGGATACAGGAATTGAATCTGGAATTAGTCGTCAACAGATATGCCCTGGCTGGATACAGGAATCGAATCTTCAAACTCTTCAGACGTGCCCTGGCTGGATACAGGAGTCGAATCTCGAAATAGTCATCAACAGATATGCCCTGGCTGGATACAGGAATCGAATCTTCAAACTCTTCAGGCGTGCTCTGGCTGGATACAGGAATCGAATCTGAAATTAGTCATCAACAGATATGCCCTGGCTGTATACAAGAATCAAATCTTCAAACTCTTCAGACGTGCCCTGGCTGGATACAGGAATCGAATCTGGAAATAGTCGTAAACAGATATGCCCTGGCTGGATACAGGAATCGAATCTTCAAACTCTTCAGACGTGCCCTGGCTGGATGCAGGAATCGAATCTGGAAATAGTCGCTCACAGATATGCCCTGGCTGGATACAGAAATCGAATCTTCAAACTCTTCAGACGTGCCCTGGCTGGATGCAGGAATCGAATCTGGAAATAGTCGTCAACAGATATGCCCTGGCTGGATACAGGAATCGAATCTTCAAACTCTTCAGACGTGCCCTGGCTGGATACAGGAATCGAATCTAGAAATAGTCGTCAACAGATATGCCCTGTCTGGATACAGGAATCGAATCTTCAAACTCTTCAGACGTGCCCTGGCTGGATACAGGAATCGAATCTGGAAATAGTCGTCAACAGATATGCCCTGGCTGGATACAGGAATCAAATCTTCAAACTCTTCAGACGTGCCCTGGCTGGATGCAGGAATCGAATCTGGAAACTCTTCATACGTGCCCTGGCTGGATACAGGAATCGAATCTGGAATTGATCGCTCACAGACATGCCCTGGCTAGATACAAGTATCGAATCTGGAATTGCGACAGTTGATAGTAATTATCTTTGGATTGACCTTTTTCCTGAAAAGGTAAAATATCAGTTGTATGCAATGTCATGATGTATGAAATGCATGGTGTCATGATGTTCTCAAGAATAAATGAGATTGTGTGATATGATGCGTATGTGCATGCATTGTGTATGTAAGCAGGATGTACGAAAATGTGATATGTTTATGAATGTGTCTAGGAAAATGAATCCTTGACGAATGCCGGGAAGTTGAATCCTGGGCTGACGTTGAAGAGTGAAGTTCTTCATTTCCGCTGGGGATGATGGTTGCAAGAATAAACCGGTAGGAGAAGATAACTCCGTTGGGGAATAAACTTGGCGAAGAGATTACTCTGCGGGGAATACTCTGTGGGAAGAGATACTTCGCTGAGGTTTGATGATAACTCCGCTGGGGATACCGTTGACATGTTATGTTGGAAGATTTGGTGAACTCCGCTGGGGGACAGGAAGAACTTCGCCGAGGACGATCTTTCCGTGGTAATTAGCTGAGGATAACCCAGTTATAAGTTCTGGTGGAGAATAACCTTTGAATAAAGTCCGGGAGACGTGTTCATGCTCTGCAGGGGTAAGCTTCCAGAATCTACTGTGGATAAGCTTCCTACTGGGGAGATGGATTCAACTCTCCTGGGGAGGCTTTGGACTGCACTGAGGAAGTGACTCCACTAGGGTGTCTGTATTCCGCCGGGGAACAATCTTATATTAAGACTGCCGGGGATGCTTGTTAGGAATGTCTGCATACCCCGCTGGGGAATATTGAGATCTTCTGGGGATACCCATCTTCCTTAAGGCTGACAGTAGACTAACTCTGCTTGGGGAGAGTATTGCTGACTTGCTGGAGATACTGTACCTTGTCAGGGCTGATGGAAGACCAACTCTGCTTGAGGAGAATACTGTTGAATCTGGTCTTACTCTGTGGGGAGTGAAGGTATCCTGGTTACGTTCTTCAGTTGAACCTACCTTGGTACCTTGGTGGACAGAGCAATTAGATTGCTTTAGACAACTCATTATTGCCCCTGTTTCTGATGTTACCTGTAATTAATCCTTTGTTTGGTATTCAAATATTTATGAGTTAGCAATTAGTGTCAAATGCATATATCACAATTGAACATTGGACGTTCTTTACAAAACCAAAAAGAAAAAGGAAAAAACAATTGGCAATTGGTCTGAAAAGTGAATTTGTATTGATTTTTGAATTTGCCTGTAAATAGGCGTTTATGTACAAGAGGCTGACGTCCTAGTAGGAGAACGCCGCCGAACAACAGAGTTTATACAATTTGTACAAAGGAAAACAAAACAGCTATGTGAAAGGAATAATCCCACTGGGTTCCAACTCTGCTATCGCCTTTATATCTTCAAGCGTCTCATCACTTTGTTGTGCAGTTGACGATGAAGCTGATTGATCGATGCCGTCTGAACCTGATAGTTGATACCGAAGTTTGGATGCAAGGTGATCCAATGAGACATAGTATTACGCTTATCCCTAACTTTTTCCTGGACCGCCCTTTCGAGTTTTCAGTCCACCGGGATACCCATTTTTTCCCAAGCCGCCTTTTCAGGTTTTCGACTTGCCGGGTGTACAGATTTTCGTTTCATCCCTTATTTTTGCCTGAACCCTTTTGGTTCGCCGGGAAGCCCTTATTTTTGCCTAGGTATGTCAACCTAGCGGGTCTTTTATCATGCGTAGTATCTTTTTACTATGTCTGCATTAGCGGGGTGAGGAAGGTCGTCACCATCCATGGTGGTTAGAATCATGGCTCCTGCTGAGAAGACATGTTTAACCACAAATGGCCCTTCATACGTAGGGGTCCATTTGCCCCTGGGATCACTTTGAGGAAGAATGATGCGCTTGATTACCAGGTCTCCAACTTGATACTCTTGGCGTCTGACCTTCTTGTTAAATACCCTGATCATCCGTTTTTGGTACGTTTGACCATGACAAATAGCAGCGAGTCTCTTTTCGTCGATTAGGTTTAATTGATCAAGTCGAGTCTGGATCCAGTCATCTTCGCTCAATCCTGCATCCTTCATTATCCGGAGAGAGGGTATCTGGACTTCAATCGGCAAGACTGCCTCCATGCCGTAGACCAAGGAAAAAGGAGTTGCCCCGGTTGACGTCCTTGCTGAGGTACGGTACCCATGAAGAGCAAACGGTAACATCTCGTGCCAATCTTTGTAGGTCACTGTCATCTTCTGCACAATCTTCTTGATATTCTTATTTGCCGCTTCGACAGCCCCATTCATCTTTGGCCGGTAAGGAGAAGAGTTGTGGTGCTGTATCTTGAATTGCTCGCAGAGCTCAGTGATCATCTTGTTGTTAAGATTGGTACCATTGTCCGTAATGATCCTTTCCGGGACGCCGTAGCGGCAGATCAGATTGTGACGAATGAACCGTGCTACGACGTTCTTGGTTACTGTAGCGTAGGAAGCTGCTTCAACCCACTTTGTGAAGTAATCAATCGCTACCAGGATGAAGCGATGCCCGTTGGATGCCGTAGGTCTGATCTCGCCGATCATATCAATGCCCCACATTGCAAAAGGCCAAGGTGCTGTTAAGACGTTCAGAGGAACTGGAGGAACATGCACCTTATCAGCGTAGATCTGGCATTTGTGACATGTCCGAGAATGTTGGTAACAATCAGCTTCCATTGTGGACCAGAAATATCCTGCCCGAAGGATTTTCTTTACCATGGTATGTCCACTGGAATGTGTTCCGAAGGTACCTTCATGCAGCTCTGCCATGATTCTTTCTGCTTCAGTCTTATCCACACAACGCAGTAAGGTTGAATCATGGTTTCTCTTATAGAAAATGCCGTTGCTGAGGAAGAACTTTGCTGCGAACCTTCTCAAAAATTTCTTGTCATTAACAGATGCACCTTCGGGGTATTCTTGAGCTTCCAAGTACCTCTTCACTTCATGATACCAAGGTTTTTCAGTTACCACCTCAGCCTCAAGATCACAGCAGTATGCGGGTTCATCCAGTTTCCAAATAATGATCCGGGGAGCCTCGTTATCCCATTTGACTTTGAACATGGAAGACATCATAGCTAACGCGTCCGCCAACTGATTCTCCTCTCTTGGGAAGTGTTCAAAAGTTATCTCTGTGAAATAGGGGATCAATGTCAACACACACTCTTTGTAAGGAATAAGGTTTGGGTGTTTCATATCCCACTCGCCTTTGATCTGATTGATCACGAGAGCGGAATCTCCGAAGACACTCAGAAACTTGATCCTTAAATCAATTGCAGCTTGAAGACCCATGATGCATGCCTCATACTCCGCCATGTTGTTGGTGTAGTTGAAACATAACCGAGAAGTAAGTGGAGTATGAGTGCCTTTGGGGGATATGATCACAGCGCCGATACCATTATCCAAAGTGTTGGAGGCTCCGTCAAAGTGCATAGACCATCGGGATCCTTCCTCAGGTCCTTCATTCGGTCCAGGTACTTCACAATCAGTCACTACCATGATATTCTCGTCGGGAAATTCAAAGTTCATTGACTGGTAGTCGTCTACTGCCTGATGTGCCAAGTGGTCTGCCAATACACTTCCCTTGATTGTTTTCTGAGTCGTGTACTGGATATCGTATTTCGTCAAGATCATCTGCCATCTTGCTATTCTTCCGAACAGAGCAGGCTTTTCGAATATGTACTTGATTGGATCCATTTTTGAAATCAACAGAGTAGTGTGAGTCAACATATACTGTCTCAGCCGGCGAGCAGCCCATACCAAAGCGCAACAAGTTTTCTTGAGCAGTGAGTATCGGGTCTCACAGTCGGTAAACTTTTTGCTAAGGTAATAAATGGCATGCTCTTTTCGGCCAGACTCGTCATGCTGCCCCAGCACACACCCCATTGAGTTGTCAAGTACTGTCAAGTATAAGATTAGAGGTCTCCCTTCAACCGGTGGCATAAGAATGAGTGGTTCTTGGAGATACTCTTTGATTCTGTCGAAAGCGGCCTGACATTCATCATTCCAACGTACTACTTGATCTTTCTTCAGCAGCTTGAAGATTGGTTCACAGGTAGAAGTTAGGTGCGAGATGAATCGAGCAATGTAATTCAGACGTCCTAGAAAGCCTCTGACTTCTTTCTCTGTCTTGGGAACTGGCATCTCTTGTATGGCTTTCACCTTGGCAGGGTCCACTTGAATACCTTTGTCGCTCACGACGAAGCCTAGCAACTTTCCAGATCTTACCCCAAATGTGCACTTGTTCGGGTTCAACCTCAGCTTGTACAACTTCAACCGGTCAAACAGCTTATGTAGATGGTCAAGGTGTTCCTCCTCAGTTTGAGACCTTGCAATCATATCATCGACATATACTTCGATTTCATGATGGATCATGTCATGAAACAAAGCAATCATGGCACGTTGGTAGGTTGCCCCAACATTTTTCAACCCAAATGGCATGACCTTGTAGCAAAAGGTGCCCCACTGAGTAACAAAAGTGGTCTTCTCCATGTCTTCAGGAGCCATCTTGATTTGATTATATCCTGAAAAACCATCCATGAAGGAGAACACCTTATGCTGAGCAGTGTTGTCAACCAGAACGTCAATGTGAGGCATAGGGAAATCATCCTTGGGGCTCGCCCTGTTCAAATCCCTGTAATCAACACACATTCTGACCTTACCATCTTTCTTCGGCACTGGAACCACGTTGGAAACCCACTGAGGGTAAGAAGTTACTGCAAGAAAACCGGCATCAAATTGCCTCATAACCTCAGCTTTGATCTTCTCGGACATCTCTGGACGCATACGGCGGACCTTCTGTTTAACCGGAGGGAAGTCTTCCTTGGTAGGTAGGTGATGAACCACAATGTCAGTGTCCAACCCAGGCATGTCTTCGTAGGACCAGGAAAAGATTTCCATGTAGTCATGCAGCATTTGGATCAACCGTTGTTTCACACTGAGCTCCAGATTGGCACCAATCTTGACTTCCTTTTTGTCTGTCTCAGTACCCAGATTTACCGTTTCCACTGGCTCTTCATGCGGCTGAATGGCCCTCTCTTCCTGGAGTAGCAGTCTTGCAAGTTCGCCAGGCACTTTGCAATCATCTTCACCTTCGTCTTCGGCTAAGTTGATCGGATTTTCGAAGTCATAACTGGCAGTAGCAGAGTCGTTACCAGTGAGATCCAGAGTGGATTGGAACCTGTATGAGTGAGTGTGTGTAAATACAACTGTTTTGCAATATATAAAGAAAGAAAGGGAGCGCAAGATTTGAAAATGTAAAAAACGTCCAATGCTTTTATTCATGATATATGGAAGTGACACACAAAAGCCCTCACAAATAAAACCACGGTGCCCCGGGTAAGACACTGGGCCATAAAGTTTCAAATTATTGTTTATTACAAATCCAAAACAAAGAAGTTCATTACTGGGTGACAAAAGTAATAGGTGTAAAGTCTTTTGTAGTCCAGTTGCTAGGTCCACCGTTGGTCGTTGGGTAGATCCAGCTGTCAAATTCAGATTCATCCGGTTCGTCCTCAATAGCATTCACTCCTGGATTGGTGATGAACACAGGAGGTCTTCCAATCCTTGCCTTGCGCACAACCTTCTGAGCTTCTGCAGTGAAACCCAGCCCAAACTTGTCAGTCTTTGGAGTGAAATCAGGAAGTCTGCCCCAGTTTACACACTCACCCTTCTCAATCACAGCCCGGGCATCCTTCAAGGAAGCCATCTTCAAAGGAGAGTCTTCTTCAGTCACTGTCTCTGCTGCTGCCAACGTCTGAGACACCTCTTCAAAGTGTTGAAAGGGGGTCTCAATGAACTCCCCATCCATTTCTACGTACCTGAAGGAGTTGAGGTGGCTGACCATGTATTCCTCTTCCCCTTGCACTATTATGATCTTCCCCCTGACCGGGTATTTGAGCTTCTGATGTAAAGTTGATGTCACGGCCCCTGCCTTATGGATCCAAGGACGACCCAGCAGACAAGAGTAGGACGGTCGGATATCCATCACATAGAACTTTGAATCAAAGACTTATGAACCAACCCTGATTGGGATGTCAACCTCACCATGTACCATCCTTTTGGACCCGTCAAAGGCCCGGACAACGATGTTACTTGGTTTGAGCTCTAAACCCTCACAGTCCAGCCTGTCTAGAGCTTTCTTGGGTAGTACGTTCAGTGAAGAACCAGTGTCGACCAGCACATGAGCAAGAGTAGTGCCCCTGCATTCAATGGAGACATGCAGGGCATCATTATGATTCTTCCCCTTGGCCGTTAGATCAGCGTCAGAAAAACCCAGACCATTATCAGCAGTTAAGTTGGCCACACAGTCGGTGAATTGATCAGCAGATGTTTCTTGTGGTACGTGGGTCGTCTTCAGGAAAGCAATCAGGGCCTTGGCATGGGCCTCTGAACACAGCAACAGTGATAGCATGGAGATTTTAGAGGGGGTGTGCCCCAGCTATTCAACAACGTTGAAATCACTTTTCTTGATAATTTTGAGGATCTCTTCCATCTCTTGCTTGGAAGCCTCAACAGTGGTCTTTGGTGCCTCCGTCCGGGCAGGCACATCAGTAGCAATCCCCTTGCCCCGAGCGTCAGATAACTCGGCAACAGGGGTAGGAACTTGATCAGGGGGGAAACAGGAACACTGGCAGGTGTGATGACAAGAGGCTTTTGAATTGCTGGAGGTGCAATGTCTGGTGAGAACAGTCTTCCACTACGAGTGACTTTAGCAGGCCCGGTGATATTGGTGACACCGGTACCAGTGTTGAACTCCTGCTTCACTCTAAGAACATAAACATCTGCCCCATAGTGCCATGGGACAGCTTTATCAGACTTGTAAGGGATGGGCCCCGGAACAGTAATGGTTATAGGAGCAATCTTGTGAACAGGCAAAATTTGGACAGGCTTCTTTGAAGGAGCCTTGGAAGGGTTCTTGAAATTGGTGACAATTGAAACTTCTTCAACAGGGGCAGCAGGAACGGAAGTCTTTTTGAACAAGATCTCTTTACTATCCATCAGGTTTTGGACGCCTGACTTTAGCAAAGGACAACCAGCAGGTGAATCAGCACATAAATGGAAATCTTTGCTACATCCCGGAAATAAACCGGCTAGCAACAGGTTCCTCTTGACAGTCAGCAGCGGAGTAGCAACATCATCCACAGAAGCTACATACAGATCCTCCTCAACAGCATTCACTCCATGCTGAGGCACGGGAGCAGTCACAACATTTGGCCTTTCGGGCGCCTCGAACTGTATTTCTTTGGCATCAATAAGGTCCTGAACCTTATTCCTCAGGGCCCAACAATCATCAGTAGAATGTCCCGGGCTATCAAAGTGATAAGAATAGCGGGCGTTGGGGTTATACTTCGGAGATGCTGTGTTCACCACCTTCAGAGCTTCCTTGACAGTTACCAGGCTAGTTGACAACAATTGTGGTAAGATTTGAGAGAGAGTCATGCTGAGCCGAGTATACTGCCTTTTGGGCCTCTCAGCTCTTGGCTGGTTGTATTGCTGAGGAGCAGCAGCAGGCTTTGAAATAACCACCGCATTGACAGCTTGGCGGCGTTCTGGTTTGTTCTGTCTCCTGGGACCGTACACAGCACTAGCTTCCTTCTTGAAGGGCTTCTTTTCAGTATTTAAGGAGGCACCCTTCTGTATTTTCCTCGATTTGATACCAGCTTCGATCCTCTCACCAGTCAGGATCAGGTATGTAAACCCAGCAGAGTAATTACCAATGAGATGGTTGAAGAATGGACCAGATAGGGTCCCCAAGAACATGTCCACTAGCTCACGATCCGTCAATGGTGGCTGCACCCTGCCAGCCAGGTCTCTCCATTTCTGTGCGTACTCCTTAAAACCTTCTCCCGATCCTAGCGACATACGCTGGAGTTGGGTACGCGTAGGAGAGAGGTCGGAATTATACTGATACTGCTTGTAAAAATCAGTGGCCAAATCCTCCCAGTTACGAATGTTGGCTCCATCCAGCTGATAGAACCATTCGAGATGAGTCCCTGAAAGACTCTCCTGGAAGAAGTGGATCCATAAGTTCTTGTTTGCTGTGTAAGGCTGGATCTTCCTTACATAAGAGCTGAGATGCATCTTGGGACAGGAAGCCCCGTCATACTTCACAAAGGCAGGCGCCTTGAACTTGTGTGGGATCACCACCCCAGAAGATAACCCCAAGTCTCCGAAATCCAACCCAGGCACACGTTGAATCTCCATAGCATTTAACTTGTCCTCCAGCTGCTTGTACCGGTCCTCAGCAGGGGGGTACTGTTCATCGTTGAAGTCTGTCTCAGTGTCAGAGACCACAGGACTAGGGACCTCTCTCCCTTGGTGACTGCCCTCCCCTACAGATGGAGTAGTCCTCTCAGCTTCATTTTGCAGTGTATTCCCGAGTCTGCGCCCAGTGTTGAATAGCACAGTCCTCTTCTTCTTCTTCTTCTTCTTCAGGAGCAAAGCCTTCAGCTCTTGCTGTCCCTGGGCCAAGTTTATGACCATCTCCTAAAATTGGGCATTCTGGGCCTGAAGGGCCTTGATAGCTTGCTCGGTAGTTGGTTCAGGATTCATGATGACTGAGTGCTGAAATAAACAGCGAAGAAGATTAAGCAACCTGTAGAAAAAAGGGTACCTGCTATGCACATGATGCATGATATGCTATTTATGCAATGCATTCAAGGGTTCAAAAGTTCAAATTCGTTGTAGCCAAAAAAGAACACACTTTTTATTAGGAAATAATTTGTTCAGTACATCAGGGCCTCATGGGCAAAACATTACAAAATAATTAATCCCAAAAGACACTGCGCATCCTCTTTGGAGCTATGTAAGTGTTAAGAGTCTTTTCCTCGTGGAGTAGGCGCGTGAGCTCCAGGACCTTCTTCTCACTGGCATGTAGACTGGTTTCAAGAGAATTACGTTCTTCCTTGAGTTGGATCCAGCTTTTCTGCATTTCTTCCCAGGAGGTAGGCATGTCAGGATGTTGAATGGTGTAGGGCACCTCTCCCTACAAAACTGGCTCTTTGATCACAGGGAGAACATGAGGATATGGCATCACCAGCTTCTGGGAGCGGGCTCGTACCCACTTGAGATAAGGCTCCAGGGGGATGGAGTTCTTATGCCCCAGTGTCTTGCTATCTACCCTGTTGGGCATCCTCCAAGCTCTGATAAATCTCTGGCGAAGTCCTTGTGAATCGTTGTCGAAGTCAAAAACTATGTCAGGAATCAACATATCATGAGGGCCATCCCTTCGAGCATATCCAAACTGCCTCAAAGCCAGACAGGGGTTTTAAGTAATACCTCCTCTGATTCCAAGTAAAGGAACATTAGGAAACTCCCCACAACGATCAATGATAGTGACATTCTCTCTGGACCGAGAACACCAATGTATATCAGCATGTGTAAGAGCCATCAATCGTTGTGACCATCTCAAACCCCGCTCGTTCTTCAAAACTGATTGTGGAAGGTGCGAAATAAACCACCTTCCCAGGAGAGGAGTGCAGCATATAAGAACACCTCTTTTTCTCATGGTTCGAGTGTAACATGAGTGAAGGATGTCCCCAAGCAACGTAGGTATAGGATTCCTGGACATGAAGATCTTGACAGCATTGATATCTATAAGCTGATCGGGATTCGGGAATAACACCAACCCATAGACAAGGAGAGCCACAACTTCTTCAAAGGCTTGTAGGTCAAGGGAATTCCAACATTCTTGGGCCTTCTCAAACAGAAACTTTGCCAAGAATCCTTTGATACCGCTTCTAACTTCCCAATGTCCCTTGATGTCAGATGGTTGTAGGCATAATGCTTTAGCAACCTCTTCAAGTTTTGGCTCCTTTTCTGTACCGTTGTAGGGTAGTTGACTAAGGATAGGAATCTTCAGAAGTCGGGAGAACTCTTCCAAGGTAGGAACCAGTTGATAATCCGGGAAAGTAAAACAGTGGTGCAACGGGTCAAAGAACTGGAAAAGGACCTTTATCATATCTTCCTCAATGTTGGTGTTGACCAAGCTGATGAGTCTACCATGTCTTTCACTGAATGAAGAGTTCTCGGGAATCCTGGATGTAAGTTCCTTAAGCTGAGGAGGGACCCTTACAAGGTGGACCTGAATTGTCTTTCTGCGGATAGTCTCCATGTCCTACAAAACAAGAACAAAGAAGAAGATTCGAACCCCTAAAGTGGTTAGTGGATGCATATGATGCTGTATGATGTTATGATATTATGATAAAAACACACCACAAGTATCCACAAAAGGCAAACATGGTAAGGCACACAAGTCACACAAGACAGCCCTTAGAGTTCAGGCCAGCATAGGGTCTAGGTATTACCCTCTTGAAGTTGGTGGGCTCAAAACCTGTCCTATCAAAAGTAACCGGGTTCTAAGGATCTCAATATCATTGGATTGTTTTCTGTGTTCATTGTTTCAATTTAGCCACTGAACTGGCGATCAAAATATTCCAATAAAACAACCCTCAATGAGTGTAGTATCGAGTATCAACCAACTTCGGACTGCACCAAAGTCAGTTATCTCACTACCCTAAAGAGGCCAGGATGGTCAAGTAAGGTTCCTAAGGTCAGTTGATGCTTCACGACACCACGCGGCGGCCCCGTACTCTCCTTGACTTGACTCAAAGGTTACCGGTACTCACCAAAGTGCCACATCAACGTAGCAGACTGCTTCAACCGTGTCGGTATACCCCGCACAGTTCCCTCACAGTCTTGTTGCTACTTTCTAAGAGGTATCCCCCAGATCCGAGTTAGGATCTATAGAACTCCCAAAACAGGCCCAATAATAATAAAGCACACAAATCAGGCAATTGAAAACATAAGTATAATTTATCCTAAGGTACACCTCACTTTAAAGTCTCCCCAGCAGAGTCGCCAGTTCTGTGATCAGTGGAAATAGAACTGACTGTTTTTTAAGCTAGTTTCGCGAAATATCGCGGTAAGCAAGAGTCGCCACCGTCTTTTATGTTCTCCAACATGGAAAGGACAAAAGCACAGCAAAATTCCTTATTCGAGAATGTTTCTCGGTTCGGGAGGTAGATTTATAGAAAGGGAAGGTGTTAGCACCCTTTCTATCCGTGGTTATCAACGGGCTCTTAAGTACTTGCTCTTATGTTTTCAAAATTGTTTTCTTTTCAAGTGTGAGTGGGTTTTGAAAAAGTTTCGTTTGAAAAATTTATACGTAACTCTTGTATCTGTCCTCAAGAGTGTATGAAAAATTTTGTTTGAAAACTTTTTAGAAAGTGTGAGGTGTGAAAAGTATTTTGTTTGTTTTTGAAAAGAGCAAGTACCCATGAGTCATCTACCTACCCTAAGGAATTAAGCTGTGTAAGTGTCCTTTAGATAGTGCTATCCCACCATTGAGAGGTAGGTAGCACCATCGTTGGAGGTGTTCGGGTCAATTCGATTATCGGGACAGTGTGGTCACCGAAGCAACAGTAGGACACCTTAGAAGTAACCCTAATGTCCTAGATCCTTTTATCCGAGGCAACCGTTTCGAGGCAATTGGATCTTGAGACAAAGGGTGACCTCTAAGACGTCCTATACTTGATGACCACGTTTCGAGGCAACGAGTGAAGCGTACCCTAGGAGTGGCATGTGCTTTGTGTGTTGTTTTTCAGTTAATGTTTTTGTACATGTTATTTGTGAGCTACGAGTTGTTTTTATTTACCATACATTCTTTCATGCATTTAACAGTTAGGGGTGCGGAAAGTAAATTGCGGAAATATAAATTCTACGCTATTACAAGGCGCGGGTCTATACATCGCCAAAAATACAAAGACCCGTTTTGATAAAGTGCGGAAAGTAAAGAAAGCTATAAACCTAATTACTATTACAGCGCGAATAAAAATTAATCGGGAATGCCTTAAGGGTTTTGACCCTTTTAAGAAAAGAAATTGATTTTTTTTGTCTTTTTTGTAATTAAAGTGAAATTAAAACTAACTAATGACCAATTAATTAATTTATTAAAAGAAAATATATTTTTTGTGTTTTTTATGTTTTTATGAAATAAAATAAAAAGAAATAAAATTAAAAGTTAATTTTACCTAATTCTAGATCTATTTTAATTATTAAGAAAAGAAGTTAAAATTGCCTAATTAAACTATTTATTTAATATTTATTTACAAAATAAAATAATAATAATAATGAAGTTAGTTCTTTTTTTTTTTTTGATTTTTTATGAAAATATGTTAATTATCTAAATAAGAAATAAAAATAAAAAAAGGTTAGAAATTAAATTGGATAATAAAAAAATGAAAAGAAAAGAAAAGACCAATGGAAGGGGGTATTGGGCCAGGAAGGAGGGTGTTTGATTGATATTTGAGGCCCATTAAAACTTCAGCTCGTTTGACTTTTTGGATAGCCTACGCCCACATTGACTCCAGAGCACCATGGTCCTCATGCTTTGGCCACTGGATCTGCACTGATGGACACTTGGAGCGCTGGGATGTGAGACTTATGGTGCACCTCATATTGGAATCTGCATAGGAAAGCATTGAAAAAAATAATATGGAACTATGGGGGGACCTGGGAATCGAACCCAGGTCCCAGCACTTGCATGACACGTTCACCACCACTCAGCAACCTGCAATTGTTTGTAAACAAAATAGATAATGATAATAATATACAAAACAACAATTATGCTGGGAATTTTAAAAAAGGCGCGCCATATATTTGAATGCACCAATCCAGTTCATCCACGCATCATCTTCTTCATCTGGCCTGAAACAAAAAAGCAATCACATAGCGGGGGTTTTAAACCCCCACGAAATAAAGTTTCAATAATAGCGATTAGCGCTATGGATCATATAAAAAGAGCGTGACATGTCCTTCTTGTTCGTCTTGTTGTAACGAATCCAGTCATATAGGTCTTGAGGTCTAATTTTACAGTATATAAAAAACCCCAATTTGAAAGCTTTGAAAAACCTAAATATCTCCCATGGTGGATTGTGATTCTACGCGTTTCAGTTCAATTAAACTGTTTCATTAGCTTCATAAGGTCCATAACAACACAAACCAATAAAAAAAAAAGGATTAAAAGCTCATGAAATATGATATGCAGATTTGAGAAATAAGGCAAACCGAAAGACTCGTGTTCTTTGATTCTGATGGTGTTAGGGCTCGTTTTTGATAGCAATAGACTCCTGGAGATTCAGGCAAGCTTTTTGAATCCAAAAGAGGCTTTGAATTGCGCTGCAAATAGGTTTTCAGTTTCTCACTTTTTCTTTGAAAATTTGAAATTGCTTTGGCCACCTCTGAGTGTTCTAGGTCGTGAATCTATATGGAAGGCTTGCACATGTGTTTTGTAATGTGAATCAATCAAAATAATGGACATTAAGCCTTTGCATTGAAGTTTTGACTTTGCCATGAACACCATTAAACCACTTGCCATATTTGCTTCAATTTTGAATTTCTATGCTTGGAATAGGTCTAGCACGAGTTTGGCATGTGAATAATGGTGTATCAAAGCTATTCAAACCACAAAATATGCCTCCATTAATTTCTTTGATTTTTATTTGAATTTTAAAGATTTAAAATGAATTAAATCAAATAAAATTAAATAAAAATGGAAATATTAATTTTTAATCTTGAAATAAATTGTGGGACACGTGGGAGGCATGGCCAAGCTGAAACAAGTGGAAAAGTGGGCCCTTTTTGTCAAAAATGAAGTTTCAAGGATAATTGACTTTGGCCATTTCACAAAAATTTCCCAACTTCTCCAATGCATATCTTGCTCAATTTTGAAGCTATGAACATGTTCTTGGACATTTTGGAAAGGTCTTGAAGTCCTCTAACCAATGCCTTTGGTCCCATGTCATTTTGATTTACCAATCTCAAGTTATGGTCTTTGACTTAAAGTGCCTTTTTGTTGACTTTTGAAAATGACCTATAATGTTGAAATTGATAACTTTTGTGAGAGCATTTCTTGGACTTGGAATGTGAAGATGAGTTGTAGGAAATGTATTCCCCTTCAAGATGAGCATTGGATGGGATTTTTCTGATGAACCATGAAAAAGTTATGCCTTGGTCAAGTTACAGTTGACTTTTCAACTGTCCAAAAATAGAAACTTTTGACACCTTGATGATTTTTGAGCCATTCTTGTGAAATCATGGTCAAGGTTTGACCAGATGATGATTGTGGCTTTAAAATAAGATGTTGACCAAATTTTTTGACTTTTGACTGCCAAATGACCATTTTGCCCCTGCAGTTGACTGTGGAGCAAATGAGGCTTTTGACTGTGCAACTTGACCTTGTGAGCCTTGAAACTTGACATGTAGGTGATTGACAATGTATATGAGCATATGGGACTTGATTGAGCCCTTGAAAACCTCAACTTCCTTGCAAGAACCAAAACCCTAATTTGACTGGCTTAGGAGAGTGGTTGACTGTGTGGCCCTTGAGTAGACTTTAGCCAATTGAGATGATGCTTGTCAAAACTTTGAAAAATATGGGAGGGCAAATTTTGGGGTACAACAGAAGGATATCCATGCTTTCATTGAGAAAATATTTTCCTTCAATAATATGATTTTTTTAATATTTGGACCAAATCACATCTTGCTATTTCTCCATGATATTTCCCTTGATATGCCAGCAATATATGTCCCTTATTTGATGAGAAAATATTCCAAATCCAAATCTTTTATTATCTCTACTATTTATTTATTTAATTTTGCATTTTAATGGGTAAAATATCAAAATAAATAATATAAATAATATAACAATGCACGGGTCTCCCGTGAGGTCATAGACCAGGCTAGGAGTGTGTTTCAAGCATAAAAAGTTGGGCCCATTTGAAGAAAAATGCATTTTGGGCATGGTTAACCTTGTGCAAATTTCTAAAAATGACCAAATTTGATAATGCACATCTCTCTCGATTTTGACTCTAAGAGGGTGTTCTTGGACTTTTTAGAAATCTTAATATGTCCTCTAAGCAACCACTTTGGTTTCACCTCAATTGGATCTTTCATGTTCATGTAAGAAGCTTTGACCCAAAAGGTGTTTTTGTTGACTTTTTGAAATGACCTATAATGTCTGAATTCATATCTTTGCATGAATACATTTCTTGAACTTGAGGGATGAAGATGAGTTGTAGGGAATTGCATCCTATTCAAAATGAGCCTTGTATGGGAAATTTATGATAAAGTATGAGAAAGTTATGCCTGGTCAAAATTTGGTTGACTTTTCCTATAGAAACCCTAGTTTAGCAACTTTTGAGTTTTGATGAATTTGGGGCATTCCTTGAGGAATCATGATCAATCCTTAATCAAATTATGGATTTTACCTCAAAATGTTGATGTTGACCAAAAATCTTGAAGTTTGACTGCATGTGGACCACAATTGACTTTTGACCTAGCTTAGTTGATTTTTAGGCATTTGAGCAGTTGACTGAGCAAACTCCTTTTGCAAGGCATGAAACTTTACATGGGTGATCTTGAGAACATATTAAGGCCATGGAAAATATTTGAGACCTTTGGAGTTCACCCATCTTGATGAAAATGGAAACCCTAGTTTGAGGTTCATTGTCTTGGGAGAGCATTTGCCTGATGAATCCTTGGGCATCCTTGAGCAATTTGAGGATTTCAATGAACATATGTTGAGTAAAATGAGAGGGAAAATTTTGGGGTACAACATCTGCCCTTGTTCAATCTTGTTAAACCTGAGGATGTAGATTGGTTGGTCTGCCTTTCGTGATTTGAAGGTAGAAGATGATTGAAATCTAGAGTGCCCAGAAATTTGCACTCGCATGGAGTAATAGTGATTGGTGATATCAGGAATGGGCTTACAAATTCCATTTGGAAGTTGATGGAGAATCTGCAGAGATGGGCTTAAAGATGCCATCCAGCAAAGATATCGGTTGCATAAGAGATTCCTTTACGAGAATTCTTGTACCTTCCATTGAGAGGGACTTCACCGGGGAATGTTGGTTTATGTCTTGGGAGATAGAGTATAAGAGCTTAGTTTGTCCACTACTCTACTGGGGAATTAACTCCTGATTAAGGAGGTGGGAGTAAACTGCATGTCTGGTCAAGATCAAAGCTGCACAGCAACTTACTGGGGAAATATGAAATCGACAGTATCTGGTTGGGTCCAGGCCTTACAGTGTTGTAAACTGTTGTCTGGAGATAAGAGAGAAGGAACCTGGATAGTAGGGTTTCTTTGAAATGAAAGCCTATATAGTAGGGATATGAGAAGGAACCTGGATAATAGGGTTACTTCGAGATGAAATCCTGGATGGTAGGGCTTATGGGAAGGAACCTGGATAGTAGGGTTACTTCGAGATGAAAGCCTGATGGTGGGGATTGTGGGAAGGAACTTGGATAGTAGGGTTACTTCGAAATAAAATCCTGGATAGTAAGGATATGAGAAGGAACCTGGATATTAAGGTTACTTCGAAATGAAAGTCTGGATAGTAGGGCTATGAGAAGGAACCTGGATAGTATGGTTACTTCGAGATGAAAGCCTGGATAGTAAGTGTTGTACCCCAAAATTTGCCCTCCCATATTTCTCAAAATATTTCAAGAAAAATTCACAAGTCTAACCCGGCGCGTCATATTCAGGTATTCTTTCGCCAAGATATCTCTGATAACATATTCTCAAATTCAGGTTCGGCTCAAGAGTCAATTCTTTAAAGAAGGTATCCGAATGTGTGAGTTTTCTCGAAGAAATATGGTGAAAAAGTATGCTGAAAGTGCAGTTTTTACGCGCTAAAAAATTCATAACTTGAAGATCGTGACTCGTTTTGAACCCGTTCGGATGGCCAAAATTCCGTCTTGACATTATCTATGTTTTCATCTCTCACGGCTGGAAGCTAATTTCGATCAGAATGTCTTCAAAAATGTGGATTTATCAAGTATTTTCGTACAGAAAATTTGTGACAGAAGTTTATTTGCGTCATGTTCAGAAAATCATAACTTGGTCGATTTTCATCGTATCGAGCTGGTTCCGGTGCCAAAATTTCACAAATTGAGTTGGCTACATTTTCACAGAAGGTATTGAGTTCAAACGGTATTCACAAATCCTTCATTTTTTGCTCAGAGTGCGTGACATGCTGAAAATCCTGAATGCTGAATAGTATTTCATCTGGGCCGAAACTTCGAAAATTCATAACTCGGTCAATTTTTATCGGATTGGGCTCATATTTTTACACAAGGTCCCTGACTCATAGATCTACAACTTTGCTTCAAAAGTCGAGACCGGATTATGCTCCGATCAATACCAGTTTTTTATTGAAGAACGTGTCAGAGTCGATACTGGAGCCCAAAATAAGTTTGTCTGAGCTGAAACTTCAAAAATTCATAACTAATTCACTATTTCTCCGATTGAGTCGATTTTAGGACAGGAGTTAGTTATCGATGTCGGCTACATTTTGTTTTCACATTTCAACTTCAAAAATTGCACTTAAGTCCCTGCGATTTAGCCTGGAAAGTGACGAACTCAAGTGAACATTGGAGGCCCAATTGCACATTCAAAGCCCATTTTCTTTACCCTAATTTCCATTATATAATCACATTCTTTTCACACAAACCAGGGAGGAGAAAAAAAGGAGAGAAAAAAAACCTTGCCACAACACTGTCAGAATATCAAATTCTTTCAAGAACCCTAAAACCTTGAAATCCTTATTACAAATCCCTCTCTCACTACAAACAAGCCATCACAGTTACAAACCAACACCTCACTACTTCTTCAGTAAGGGTAAGGCTGGCTTGATCTCCATGATCAAAAGGGCATAAAAGCATTCATGTCACTACTTTTCCAGTAAGGGTAAGATTGATTTGATCTCCATGATCAAAAGGGTATAATCATTCATACATGCCATATTGTGCTAAACATTAAATTTCTTCATATATTGGCTTTATTTGCATTTTATGATTTTATTTAATGTGTTCATGAGATTCAACACTGCAGATTTAGACAGGATCCCATGCAGGTTCATTAAGGAACGTTGATGCCAAAAGCCAAATGGCCAAAATCCAAAAGCCAAATGGCCAAAAGCCAAAAGCCAAATGGCCAAAAGAACAACTTATGCATGACACCAATACATGGCGAGACAGACATCCCGAGAAGATTAAGGAATGTTGAGGCCAGAACACAAATGGCCAACAGCCAGAACACAAATGGCCATGAAACCCAATCCAATGGCCAAAGAATGCAGACCGTTCAAAAAACCTCCCCTTGGCCTGAAACCCCCCTTGGTTTGCATCCTTTTTAATTTTCTTTTCTTTTCTTTTCTAATTCTTTTTTATTTGTTTTAATTGTTTTTTTTCACCATAAAATAATTTTCTATAATAAAAACAGAAAAATCAAAAATACAAATATATTTAATTATTATTAATTTCTTCACTAACCTTTTTTTTTTTGTAAATAAAATCTAACCATTAACTTAGTTAATTTAGGTTTCAATTTTAACATTTTTCTTAATAAATTAAAATATGTAGAAATTAGGTTTTTTTAATATTCTCAGCTATTTTTTTAATGAATAATTTTCTCATCATTATTATTATTAATTATTAAATAATTTTGTAAATAAATATGTAAAATAATTAATTAGTGTAAATTAGGTTTTAAACTTTAACCTTTTCTTTAATAATTAAAAACAACTTAGAATTAGGGTTTCTCTTCAATTTTAATTTCTTTATTTCATAAATACAAAAAAACCTAAAAAACGTTTCTTTTCTTTAATTTGATAATTAATTAACTTTTCATTCAATTTAATTTCATTTAATTTCTCAAAAGGGTCCAACGCCCTCGAACGTTCAATTTCAATTTCAATTTCGCACGTTATTTTATTTTATTGTGAATATTATGTAATTGCTCAATCCTTGTAATAGTAATTAGGAATTTATTTTACTTTCCGCATTTTTATTCAAAACGGGTCTTTGTTAATTTGGCGATGTATAGACCCGCGCCTTGTAATAGCGTAGGATTTTACTTTCCGCATTTAAATTTCCGCACTTTTAAATTATAATTGCATGAAAGAATGTATGGCCTAAATTAAAAACAAGCGTAGATCACCATGATACATGTACAAGATAAAACATAACATGAAAATAACACACAAATTCACACACCACTCTTAGGGTACGCCTCACTGTTGCCTTACCTTCAAAATGTGGTCGTCGAGTATATGACGTTTTAGTAAGTCCTTATGTCCATGACATGATCCATTTGCCTCGAAACGGTTGCCTCAGAATTAAAAAAGGATCAATGGCATAAGGGTAGCTTCTAAGGTGTCCTACTGTTGCTCTGGTGACCACACTGTCCCTACAAACGAATTGACTCGAACACCTCCAACGGTGGTGCTACCTACCTCTCAATGGTGGGATGGCATTACCTTAAGGACATTTACACAGCCTAATTCCTTAGGGTAGGTAGATGACTCATAGATACTTGCTCTAAAAAAACAAATCAAAACTCTTTTCACACCAACACTTTCAAAAAAGCTTTTAAATCAATTTTTCAAACACTCTTGAGGACTGATACAAGAGTCGATCTGAAATCTTTAAACGAAACTTTTTCAAACCCACTCACAATTGAAAAGCAAAAACTTTTGAAAACACAAATGAGAAAGTATCTAAGAGCCCATGGATAACCATGGATAGAAAGGGTGCTAACACCTTCCCTTTCTATAAATCTACATCCCGAACCGAGAAACTATCTCACAAGGAATTTTGTTGTGCTTTTGTCCTGTCCATGTTGGAGAAAATAAAAGACGGTGGCGACTCTTGCTTCCGCGACATTTCGCGAACCAGCTTAAAAACAGTCAGTTCCAGATCCACCGATCACAGAACTGGCGACTCTGCTGGGGATACTTATAAGTGAGGTGTACCTTAGGATTAGACCACTCTTATGTTTTTAATTGTATGTCTTGTTTGCTTTATATTTGTGGGTTGCATCGGAGTTTCATAGATCCTGACCCGGATCTGGGGGATACCCTTTTAGGTAGCATAAGCTGTGAGGGACCTATCCGGCGTAGACCGACATGGGTGAAGCAGTGGCTACGTTGGTGTGACAGCTTGGTCTGTACCGATATCCCTTGTGTTGCAACGAGGAGAATATGGGTCTTCTGAGGAGTCATTAAGCACCAACCGACCTTAGAACCCTAAATTGACCCAACTTGGCCATAGAACAGTAGCAGTATGCTACACCCATTGAGGATAAACTCTCGCGATGGTTCTGGCCGCAAGAAAGGATTGCGACGCTGGAGTTATGACCGATTGAGGGTAGTCAGTGATATTGGGATCCTCTAGAACCCGGTTACTTCTGATAGGACATGTCTTAACCAACAAACTGAAAGAGGGTAATACCCAAACTTCATGTTGGCCTAAACTCTAAGGGCTCTTTTGTGTGACTTGTGTGCCTTCCAACTTGACTATTTGCATGCTTGTTATCTGACACTTGAGTTCCTTGCAGGTTTTGTTTACAATCCTTAATTGGGACTCATAACAGGGTTTACCTACATTATCCCATGCATAGCATAACATAATACCATTGCATACATTCTGCATAAGGACTAACCCATTTCAAGGATCTCAAGGGTTTGGGATGCAGGTCATGCTGAACCAATTATCCAGCAAGGGGCAAAGGGGATTTATTTTCCTCTAGCCAAGGTTGTCAGGGGCTATGACCCACTCGATATGGTGAGCCTTGACTCTTGAAGAAGGACTCTCATCAACATGAAGTTCCTTCCATCAAGCTACAAAATTCAAATTCTGACAATTTTTCTTGTTTACCCCGCGAGATCCTTGAAAACATTGCATGCATATCATACATATCGTTGCATTACAGGTACTCTTTTTGACAGGTCACTTACCTTCTTCACTGTTTATTTCAGCAATGGCTTCCCAACAAGATAACCAGGGTCTTCATGCTCAAGAGACTCAGTTCAGGGAGATCTTCCTAAGCCTATCCAAGGGGCAGGAAGAGTTAAGGACACTCCTCATGGGGAATCTGGCCCAGAAAAGTCCCGAGGATGACAAGGACGAACGGCTGAAACGCCTACAAGCTGAGGTAGATACAATGAAAACCCATATGCTGGGGCAAAGGGCTCTCATCCAAGGTTTAGCTCGGGAGCAAGAAGAGTTGAGGACCATGATCAGTCAACTCCACCAAGACAGATCCAACATGAAGCAACCAGTCCAAGTCAGGGACCGGGTCTTTGATCAGCTTCCAAGAGGAAAAGAATCTGGTATGGTGAAGAATAGAACTCTCCAAATTTCTACCACTTCACAAGCCCAACATCAACCTCGCCCAGAGCAACAGGTGGATCAGAGTAAGCCAAGCAGGTCCAAGAGGCAATTCACCCATCTCAACATGCCATTGTTTCAAGCTCTACAACACCTGTTGAGGTTGAATCTGATTACACTAAGGGCTCCTCCCCGGAACCCCAACATCTCTGCTCCTAACTATCATCCCGACAGAAGATGTGCATACCACTCTGATAGTCCCGGACATGACACTGCCGACTGCTGGGCGCTGAAGAACAAAGTCCAGGATCTGATTAATGAAGGAGCAGTGGATTTCACCCAAGTGGGTCAGGCTGAATGTTTCTACCATCCCTACCGGATTCACCATTTGAAGTAACAAGCCCTGAGATGAGAAGACTTTTGTTTATTAGAATTTTCAAGTTGTAACTTCCTTTTGACTGTTCAAACATTTATTCATGTTAAACTTGGTTATTTCATTAATGCATTACACATGTCTGTTTTGAAGTAATTATTTCGTATTCACTATATGCAAACTGTTTTCATATTTTTGTGATGTCAACTCTTGATCTAAAATTCTAAGCCTCTTGAGGGAGGATGACGAAAACGATACCATAATCTACAGTATGCTTTTGAACAGACCCCGCTGATGAGGTACAGGCATTGTTTCAATTCCTAAACACTGGAGTTATAAGGAAGATAATCCCTCGTCAACCCCTCTGAGCCAAAGAAGTTGGAGTTTTTTCTTTTTCGAAATTAAAACCCTTAATCATAACCTGGGGCAGGGTAGTTCTCTCAGTTGATCCAGGTGCGCGATGAATGGCATCAAAGGAATCCTTACAAAACAAAAAAAGACAGCGATGGTTCCAAACAATCATAAAGACATGTAGTCATTACTTCTCAAAATAAAAACCCATTAAGTCAAAACCTATGAAGGAGACTTACAAAAATGGGGCATCCCGCTGACTGTAATTCCAAAAAGGAAACAGCTCAGGCAAAAAACAGGGATAACAAAATCAAGAAAAAAAAGAGGTCATACAAACCCTCAACAAAAAAGGAAATGACTGCCTATTCAAATAAACGTTCAACATCCAAACCATCCCTGGAATTTCAGAGTAAAGACTCAAACAAGGTCTAACGCACGATCAGCTGAGTTTAGGTTTGAAGAACATCACGAAGAGCGGGTGGGTACAAATAATTTGAGCCTTTATCCTTTGTTTCTTAAACCGTGAACCAGGCCACGCTACAACCCTTAAAAGTCCTAGCTGAAGCATGGGTTAGTTCGAAAGCATACTGTTACCAAAGGTATCCTGACTCCTTAAGGCTTGCTATAAAATATTGAGTTGACATCACATTTTACAAAATTTGCTGGTTTTACTGAAAAATGCATTTTTCAAAAACTTCAAGACAGACATAAGCTTTGCATTTTTAACATAACTTTGTTTGCATATGAATTTTTGTTTGAACAGCATAGAAATTCGCACGACGAATGCCTAATGAAAAAAAGCACCTCCAATCAAGGGGCATGGCCTGATCATTGTCCATCATCTGGGGCAGTCCAGTCAAGATTCAAGGAATCTCTCAAGATGCCAAACAGCCAGGGGCAAACCTCCGCCTGAGCCACTTGGGGCATTGGACATGAATTCCCAGCAACAAATCTTGCATGACCAAACATCTTCTGGTAGCGTGGCAACACAATAACAGGGGCACCTCCCTACATCCTGATAGCATGGACATAGTCGGAAAAAATACTACGTGTAATCAAAGACCCGCTAGGTTGACACACCTAGGCAAAAATAAAGGCTTCCCGGCGAACCAAAAGGGTTCGGGCAAAAATGAGGGATGAAATGAAAAAAATCTGTATACCCGGCAAGTCGAAAACCTGAAAAGGTGGCTTGGGAAAAAATGGGTATCCCGGTGGACTGAAAACCCAAAAGGGCGGTCCAGGCAAAAGTTAGGGATCAAAGCGTACGACTATGTCCTGTCATCTCGTCACTTGCCTACCAAAAGAAGATTTGTCAATTGGCAGTCATCAAACACCTTCACAGGTACCTTCTTCTCCAACAGAAACTGGGGCAATAATGAGTTGTCTAAATGATCCGGTTGCCCTGTCCACCGAAGTGCCAAGGTAAGTTCAGCTGAAGAATGCGACCAAGATACCTTCATTCCCAACATAACTTATCAACGGTATCCCCATCGGAGTTATATTCATCAATCTCAGCAAAGTATCTCTTCCCACAGAGTAATTCCCCGCAGAGTAATCTATTCGCCAAGTTTATTCCCCAACGGAGTTATCTTCTCCGACCGGTATTCTTGCAATCATCATCCCCAACGGAAACGAAGAATCTCACTCTTCAACATCAGCCCAGGATTTGACTTCCCGGCATCCGTCAAGGATCTATTTTCCTAGACGCAGATACATTCATAAACATCACATTATTATACATCATGATACATGCATATACGCATCATATCATACAATCTCATGTGTTGAGAACATCATTGCTTGATTCATATCATGCATTGCATATGACTGACCTTTACCTTTCAGGAAGGATACAGTTAAATGATCAGCTATGTAGACGAATACAGTCAAAAGAGACCAACCCAGTCAAAGAATACAAATCTAGTTAAATCAATGCCTAAAGATTTCTCTGATACAACTCATCGTTATAGACACTCGTCGTTATAGACACTCGTCGTTATAGACACTTGTCGTTATAGACACTCGTCGTTTTAGACACTCGTCGTTATATACACTCGTCGTTATAGACACTCGTCGTTATAGACACTCGTCGTTATAGACACTCGTCGTTATAGACACTCGTCGTTATAGACACTCGTCGTTATAGACACTCGTCGGTATAGACACCCGTCGATAAAGACCACCCGTCCATGGAAATAACCTGTCAGTAGAGATAACTCACCAACCTTTCTGAATTCTAGACTCGATTCCTGTATCCGGCCAGGGCACGTCTGAAGAGTTCGAAGTTCCGATTCCTGTATCTCGCCAGGGTGTATCTGTTGACGACTAACATTACCAAACTCGATTCCTGTATCTTGCCAGGGCACGTCTGAAGAGTTCGAAGATCCGATTCCTGTATCTTGCCAGGGTGTATCTGTTGACGACTAATATTCTCCGGACTCGATTCTTGTATCCTGCCAGGGCACGTCTGAAGAGTTTAAAGATTCGATTCCTGTATCCAGCCAGGGCACATCTACGTAAAGAGTTTGAAGATCAACTCCTGTAACAGGCCAGGTAATTATTTTTCTTTCTCAGGTACGCAAGTTCTCGCTAAGGAATCTCTTACGTGATCGACACCTAGGTGGCGTCTATAAGCCCATTCCCGACAAGGTACTATCATACTTCCAGATGGCATCTATAAGCCCATCTCCACATACCTACAGTCTCCAAATGGCATCTGTAAGCTCATTCCCTGCATCACACTGCTGACATTCTACTATGTGAGTGCAAATTTCTGGGCACTCTAGTGTTCAATCATCTTCCACCTTCAGATTACGAAAAGCACGCCAGCCAATCTACATCCTCAGGTCTAAGAAGATTGAACAGGGGCAACTGTTGTACCCCAAAATTTGCCCTCCCATATTTCTCAAAATATTTCAAGAAAAATTCACAAGTCCAACCCGGCACGTCATATTCAGGTATTCTTTCGCCAAGATATCTCTGATAACATATTCTCAAATTCAGGTTCGGCTCAAGAGTCAATTCTTTAAAGAAGGTATCCGAATGTGTGAGTTTTCTCGAAGAAATATGGTGAAAAAGTATGCTGAAAGTGCAGTTTTTACGCGCTAAAAAATTCATAACTTGAAGATAGTCACTCGTTTTGAACCCGTTCGGATGGCCAAAATTCCGTCTTGACATTATCTATGTTTTCATCTCTCACGGCTGGAAGCTAATTTCGATCAAAATGTCTTCAAAAATGTGGATTTATCAAGTATTTTCGTACAGAAAATTTATGACAGAAGTTTATTTGCGTCATGTTCAGAAAATCATAAATTGGTCGATTTTCATCGTATCGAGCTGGTTCCGGTGCCAAAATTTCACAAATTGAGTTGGCTACATTTTCACAGAAGGTATTGAGTTCAAACGGTATTCAAAAATCCTTCTTTTTTTGCTCAGAGTGCGTGACATGCTGAAAATCCTGAATGCTGAATAGTATTTCATCTGGGCCGAAACTTCGAAAATTCATAACTCGGTCAATTTTTATCGGATTGGGCTCATATTTTTACACAAGGTCCCTGACTCATAGATCTACAACTTTGCTTCAAAAGTCGAGACCGGATTATGCTCCGATCAATACCAGTTTTTTATTGAAGAACGTGTCAGAGTCGACACTGGAGCCCAAAATAAGTTTGTCTGAGCTGAAACTTCAAAAATTCATAACTAATTCACTATTTATCCGATTGAGTCGATTTTAGGACAGGAGTTAGTTATCGATGTCGGCTACATTTTGTTTTCACATTTCAACTTCAAAAATTGCACTTAAGTCCCTGCGATTTAGCCTGGAAAGTGACGAACTCAAGTGAACATTGGAGGCCCAATTGCACATTCAAAGCCCATTTTCTTTACCCTAATTTCCATTATATAATCACATTCTTTTCACACAAACCAGGGAGGAGAAAAAAAGGAGAGAAAAAAAACCTTGCCACAACACTGTCAGAATATCAAATTCTTTCAAGAACCCTAAAACCTTGAAATCCTTATTACAAATCCCTCTCTCACTACAAACAAGCCTTCACAGTTACAAACCAACACCTCACTACTTCTTCAGTAAGGGTAAGGCTGGCTTGATCTCCATGATCAAAAGGGCATAAAAGCATTCATGTCACTACTTTTCCAGTAAGGGTAAGATTGATTTGATCTCCATGATCAAAAGGGCATAATCATTCATACATGCCATATTGTGCCTAAACATTAAATTTCTTCATATATTGGCTTTATTTGCATTTTATGATTTTATTTAATGTGTTCATGAGATTCAACACTGCAGATTTAGACAGGATTCCATGCAGGTTCATTAAGGAACGTTGAGGCCAAAAGACAAATGGCCAAAAGTCAAAAGCCAAATGGCCAAAAGCCAAAAGCCAAATGTCCAAAAGAACAACTTATGCATGACACCAATACATGGCGAGACAGACATCCTGAGAAGATTAAGGAATGTTGAGGCCAGAACACAAATGGCCAACAGCCAGAATACAAATGGCCATGAAACCCAATCCAATGGCCAAAGAATGCAGACCGTTCAAAAAACCTCCCCTTGGGCCTGAAACCCCCCTTGGTTTGCATCCTTTTTAATTTTATTTTCTTTTCTTTTCTAATTCTTTTTTATTTGTTTTAATTGTTTTTTTCACCATAAAATAATTTTCTATAATAAAAACAGAAAAATCAAAAATACAAATATATTTAATTATTATTAATTTCATCACTAACCTTTTTTTTTTGTAAATAAAATCTAACCATTAACTTAGTTAATTTAGGTTTCAATTTTAACATTTTTTTAATAAATTAAAATATGTAGAAATTAGGTTTTTTTAATATTCTCATCCTTTTTTTTAATAAATAATTTTCTCATCATTATTATTATTAATTATTAAATACTTTTGTAAATAAATATGTAAAATAATTAATTAGTGTAAATTAGGTTTTAAACTTTAATCTTTTCTTTAATAATTAAAAACAACTTAGAATTAGGGTTTCTCTTCAATTTTAATTTCTTTATTTCATAAATACAAAAAAACCTAAAAAACGTTTCTTTTCTTTAATTTGATAATTAATTAACATTTAATTCAATTTAATTTCATTTAATTTCTCAGAAGGGTCCAACGCCCTCGAACGTTCAATTTCAATTTCAATTTCGCACCGTTATTTTATTTTATTGTGAATATTATGTAATTGCTCAAGCCTTGTAATAGTAATTAGGAATTTATTTTACTTTTCGCATTTTTATTCAAAACGGGTCTTTGTTAATTTGGCGATGTATAGACCCGCGCCTTGTAATAGCGTAGGATTTTACTTTCCGCATTTAAATTTCCGCACTTTTAAATTATAATTGCATGAAAGAATGTATGGCCTAAATTAAAAACAAGCGTAGATCACCATGATACATGTACAAGATAAAACATAACATGAAAATAACACACAAATTCACACACCACTCTTAGGGTACGCCTCACTGTTGCCTTACCTTCAAAATGTGGTCGTCGAGTATAGGACGTTTTAGTAAGTCCTTATATCCATGACATGATCCAGTTGCCTCGAAACGGTTGCCTCGGAATTAAAAAAGGATCAATGGCATAAGGGTAGCTTCTAAGGTGTCCTACTGTTGCTCTGGTGACCACACTGTCCCTACAAATGAATTGACCCGAACACCTCCAACGGTGGTGCTACCTACCTCTCAATGGTGGGATGGCATTACCTTAAGGACATTTACACAGCCTAATTCCTTAGGGTAGGTAGATGACTCATAGATACTTGCTCTAAAAAAACAAATCAAAACTCTTTTCACACCAACACTTTCAAAAAAGCTTTTAAAACAAATTTTCAAACACTCTTGAGGACTGATACAAGAGTCGATCTGAAATCTTTAAACGAAACTTTTTCAAACCCACTCACAATTGAAAAGCAAACACTTTTGAAAACACAAATGAGCAAGTATCTAAGAGCCCATCGATAACCATGGATAGAAAGGGTGCTAACACCTTCCCTTTCTATAAATCTACCTCCCGAACCGAGAAACTATCTCACAAGGAATTTTGCTGTGCTTTTGTCCTGTCCATGTTGGAGAAAATAAAAGACGGTGGCGACTCTTGCTTCCGTGACATTTCGCGAACCAGCTTAAAAACAGTCAGTTCCAGATCCACCGATCACAGTAAGGCTATGAGAAGGAACCCGGATAGTAGGGTTACTTCGAGATGAAAGCCTAGATAGTAGGGCTATGAGAAGGAACCAGGGTCATAGGGTTACTTCGAGATGAAAGCCTGGATAGTAGGGCTATGAGAAGAAACCTAGATCGTAGGGTTACTTCGAGATGAAAGCCTGGATAGTAGGGCTATGAGAAGGAACTTGGGTCGTAGGGTTACTTCGAGATGAAAGCCTAGATAGTAAAGCTATAAGAAGAAACCTGGATTGTAGGGTTACTTTGAGATAAAAGCCTGGATAGTAGGGCTATGAGAAGGATCCTGGGTCGTAGGGTTACTTCAAGATGAAAGCCTGGATAGTAGGGCTATGGGAAGAAACCTGGATCGTAGGGTTACTTCGAGATGAAATCCTGGATAGTAGGGCTATGAGAAGGAACCTGGGTCGTAGGGTTACTTCGAGATGAAATCTTGGATAGTAGGGCTATGAGAAGGAACCTGGGTCGTAGGGTTACTTCGACATGAAATCCTGGATAGCAGGGCTTTGAGAAGGAACCTGGGTTATAGGGTTACTTCGAGATGAAATCCTGGATATTAGGGCTATGAGAAGGAACCTGGGTCGTAGGGTTACTTCGAGATGAAAGCCTAGATAGTAGGGCTATGAGAAGGAACCTGGGTTGTAGGGTTACTTCGAGATGAAAGCCTGGATAGTAGGGCTTGTGGGAAGGAACCTAGATAGTAAGGTTACTTCAAAATGTAAGCCTGGATGGTAGGGCTTGTGGGAAGGAACCTGGATAGTAGGTTTACTTCGAAATGAAAGCCTGGATGGTAGGGCTTGTGGGAAGGAACCTGGATAATAGGGTTACCTCAAGATGAAAGCCTGGATAGTAGGGCTTGTGGGAAGGAACCAGGGTCGTAGGGTTACTTTATTTGGTCACGTAGCTTAGTTGGCCCGTTTGGTTTCGGGAACTGATTTTTCATTAGTTGTCTGCAGATATGACATGTATAACTGCTGGAATTGTTGGTGACAATTGTCTTTCCTGAAAAGATAACAGGGTTAATTATATGTGATGCATGAAATGCATGGTGGGATGATGTTCTCAAAATAAATGAGATTATGATGTATGCAATATGTATGCACACGTCATGATGTATGGACATGAGATGCTGTTGTGACATATATGAGTCTAGGAAAATAAATCCCTAACTTTTGCTGGAGAGTATTGGAAACTGAATTCCTGACCGTCGTAGAAAAAGTGGTTCTTCTACTTCCGTTGGGGATGGTGAACGGAAATGACTATGCTGGAGATTTGCTCCTATTTTACGGAGATTCTGCTGGGGAGAGACTCTGCTTGAGAATAACTCTATGGGGAAATAACTTTATTGGATGATGAACTCTGTCGGGGATTGAGCTTCTATATTCAAAGAAATAAACTCTGCTTGGGAGCAAACTTTAAGAACCGCTTGCGATTTATAAAATTCGATTGGGGAACATAGATGTCAATTTTCTGAAGGAACTTGGCTGGGGAGAGTAACTCCTGTTTGGGGAAGCCTATGTCAAAGCTTTAGTTGCCTCTACTTTATGGGGAGTGTAGATGTCACGGGGTCGTATGTACTGATGATTGTGTTTCAAAGCTGTCTCTGCCCTGGTACCTGCTGGGCAGAGTAACTGTCGGGTTTGACATTTTTAGTTTTTTCCCCTGTTTCTTAAGTTACGAGCAATTATCTTTCCGTTTCTTATGTGAATATTTGCGAACAACAATCATATTCAAATGGATATGTCAAGAATAAACCATTGGACGTTCTTGCAAAACAAAACAGAAAAAGGAAAAACAAATAGTTTTGTAAAAATGACTTGTATTAATTTTTGAAGTTGGCCTATAACAGGTGTTTTGTACAAGGAGGATGAAGCTCAAGTAAGACCGCCGTAAAAATGGAATCTATACAATATTGTGTACAACAAAAAGAAAACAGCTATGTGCAACAATCCCTTTGAGTTTCAATTCCGCTATTACCGCTATGTCTTCGAGCGTCTCATTACTTTGCTACTTGTCTGAAGCTGATTAGATTGATCGGTGCCGTTAGAGCTTGACAGTTGATACTGAGGTATGGTCGCAAGGTGATCCAATGGGACATAATGATACGCTTTACATCTCTAATTTTTTCCTGGACTTCCCTTTCGGGTTTTCAGTCTACCGGGATACCCCTTTTTGCCCAAGCCGCCTTTTCAGGTTTTCGACTTGCCGGGTGTACATATTTTTTTCGTTTTCATCCCTTACTTTTGCCCGAACCCTTTTGGTTCGCCGGGAATCCCTTATTTTTTCCTAGGCCATTCAACCTAGTGGGTCTTTTATCATGCGTAGTATCCTTTCACTATGTCTGCATTGGCAGGGTAAGGAAGGTCGTCACCATCCATGGTGGTTAGAATCATGGCTCCACCCGAGAAAATGTTTTTTAATCATAAATGGCCCTTCATGTGTGGGAGTCCATTTTCCCCTGGGATCACCTTGCGGTAGTATGATGCGCTTGATTACCAGATCCCCGACTTGATATTCTTGATGTCTGACTTTTTTGTTGAAAGCCTTGATCATCCGTTTTTGATATGTTTGACCATGACAAACATCAGTAAGTCTCTTCTTATCGATCAAATTCAGTTGATCAAGCCGAGTCTGGATCTAGTTGTCTTCGTTCAAACCCTCGTCTTTCATAATCCTTAAAGAAGGGATCTGGACCTCAATGGGTAGGACTGCCTCCATGCCATATACAAGAGAATAGGGTGTTTCCCTTGTTGACGTCCGTGCTGAGGTACGATACCCATGAAGAGCAAATGGTAACATCTCATGCCAGTATTTATATGTCACTGTCATCTTCTGTATGATCTTTTTGATGTTCTTGTTAGCCGCTTCAACAATGCCATTCATCTTCGACCGGTAGGGAGAAGAGTTATGATGTTGTATCCTAAACTACTTACAGAGCTCGGTGATCATTGTGTTATTGAGATTGGTACCATTTTCGGTGATGATTCTCTCTGGAACACCATACCAATAGATCAGGTTATGCTTGATAAACCGCGCCATAACGTTCTTGGTAATGGTAGCAAAAGAGGCCGCCACAACCCATTTTGTGAAGTAATCGATGGTCACCAGGATGAAGCGATGCCCATTGGAAGCGGTAGGTCTGATTTCTCCGATCATGTCAATGCCCCACATTGCAAAGGGCCAAGGAGCCGTCAAGACGTTCAAAGGAACCGGAGGCACATGCACCTTATTAGTATAGATTTGTCATTTATGACAAGTTTGGGAGTGCTGATAACAATCTGCTTCCATAGTGGACCAGTAGTATCCTGCCCGTAGGATCTTCTTAGCCATGGTATGTCCACTTGAATGAGTTTCGAAGGTACCTTCATGTAAATCTGTCATAATCCTCTCTGCTTCTCTCTTGTCTACACACCGTAGTAAGGTAGAGTCATGATTGCGCTTGTAGAGGATTCCATTACTGAGGAAGAATTTCACAGCGAACCTTCTCAAAAACTTCTTATTGTTGATAGATGCCCCATCGGGATACTCTTGAGTCTCGAGATACCTTTTCACTTCGTGAAACCAAGGTTTATCTGCTACCTCTTTAGTATCAATCTCGCATCAGTGTGCTGGTTCATCCAACCTTTCAATGGTGATTCGGGGAGCTTCGTTGTCCCACCTGACTTTGAACATAGAAGACATGGTAGCTAACGCGTCCGCCAACTGATTCTCCTCTCGTGGGAAATTTTCAAAGGTTACCTCCTCAAAATGTGGGAGAAACGTCAGTACCTGCTCTTTGTACGGGATGAGATTCGGATGCTTCGTATCCCATTCGCCTTTGATTTGACTTATCACCAAGGCTGAATCTCCGAAGACATTTAAGAACTTGATCCTAAGATCGATAGCGGCTTTGAGACCCATGATGCAGGCTTCATACTCCGCCATGTTGTTAGTGCTGTTGAAACATATTCGGGCAGTGAAAGGAGTATGACAGCCCTCAGGAGATATGATTATGGCGCCAATGCCATTACTGAGTGTGTTCGAAGCTCCGTCAAAAACCATAGTCCATCAGGATCCTTCCTCAGGTCCTTCATCCGGTCTAGGTTCTTCATAGTCAGTCACCAGCATAATATTCTCGTCCAGGAACTCAAAATTCATGGACTGGTAGTCATCCACGGCCTGATGAGCCAAATGATCAGCCAATACACTTCCCTTGATTGCTTTCTGGGTTATATATTGTATATCGTATTCAGTTAAGATCATCTGCCATCTCGCTATTCTTCCAGAGAGTGTGGGCTTCTCGAAGATGTATTTAATTGGATCCATCTTAGATATCAGCAGAGTAGTGTGGGTCAGCATATATTGTCTTAGTCATCGAGTATCCCATGCCAAAGCACAGCAAGTTTTCTCGAGTAGTGAGTATCTTATCTCACAGTCGGTAAACTTTTTGCTAAGGTAGTATATTGCATGCTCTTTTCGACCAGACTCGTCATGCTGCCCCAGCACACACCCTATTGAATTGTCTAGCATTGTTAAGTACAATATCAAAGGTCTTCCTTCAACCAGAGGCATCAGAATTGGTGGTTCTTTGAGGTATTCTTTGATCCTTTCGAAAGCAGTCTGGAATTCATCTTTCCACTTTACCACTTGATCTTTCTTCAGAAGCTTGAAGATGGGCTCACAGTAGCAGTTAGATATGAAATGAACCTGGCGATATAATTCAGGCGTCCCAAGAAACCTCTAACCTCCTTCTCTGTACGGGGAGCCGGTATCTCTTGTATGTCATTTACCTTTGCGGGGTCTACCTGAATACATTTGTAACTGACGATGAATCCTAGAAGCTTACCAGACCTTACCCCAAAGGTGCACTTGTTCAGATTTAGCCTCAGCTTGTATGTCTTCAACCTGTCAAACAGCTTTTGTAGATGGTCAAGGTGCTCCTCTTCGTTTTGAGACTTGGCTATCATGTCATCAACATAAACTTCTATCTCATGGTGGATCATGTCATGAAATAAGGCGACCATGGCTCGCTGATAAGTTGCCCCAGCATTCTTAAACCCAAAAGGCATCACCTTGTAACAAAAGGTGCCCCACTGTGTGATGAAGGTCGTCTTCTCCATGTCTTTTGGAGCCATCTTGATCTGGTTGTAGACAGAGAAACCATCCATGAAGGAGAAAATTTTATGTTGTGTGGTGTTGTTAACCAGAACGTCAATATGGGGAAGCAGGAAGTCATCCTTGGGGCTTGCCCTGTTCAAGTCTCTGTAATCCACACACATCTGTACCTTACCTTCCTTCTTTGGAACCAGAACAACGTTAGCAACCCACTGCAGATAGGAGGTGATGGCTAAGAACCCAGCGTTGAACTGCTTCATGACCTATACCTTGATCTTCTCTGACATTTGAGGCCGCATGCGGCAGACCTTTTGCTTAACTAGAGGACAATATTCTTTAGTCGGCAGACGGTGTACCACAATATCAGTGTCTAACCCAAGCATGTCTTCATATGACCATACGAAGATCTAAACATAGTCGTGTAACATATGTATCAACCGCTGTTTGATCTTAGTCTCCAGATTTACGCTGATCTTGACTTCTTTTCTGTCTACCTTCGTGCCCAAGTTTATCGTCTCAATTGGCTCTTCATGAGACTGTATAGCCCTCTCCTCCTGCTGTAGCAGTCTAACAAGTTCTCCAGGTACCTCACAATCGTCCTCACTTTCGTCCTCGGCTTGGTTAATCGGATTTTCAAAGTCATGAATGGTAATAGCGGAACTGTTATCAATGGGATCCAGAGTGGATATGGTTCTGCAGTTGGATATGTGAGTGTGTGTAAGAGCATAGCTGTATTGATAAAGTGAAAAGCAAAAAAGAAAAACAAAGAGTGCAAAATTTGTATGCAAGAAACGTCCAATGTTTTATTGATGACATATGCAAATGGCATATAATAACCCTCACAAACAAAACCATTTGTGCCTCGGGTAAGACACAAGGCCTTAGAGTTTAAATTGTTTATTACAAACTTGTAAAATAAGTAAGACAATTACTGCTTAACAAAAGAAATTGGTATAAAATCTCTGGCCGTCCAAGTACTAGGTCCACTGTTGGTAGTCGGGTAGATCCAGCTGTCAATATCGGAATCTTCCTCATTGTCTTCAATAGCATTGACCCCATGATTGCTGATGCGTAGGGGAGGTCCTCCAGCCCGAGCGTGTCGAACAACCCTTTGAGCTCCTGAAGTAAAGCCCAAACCAAATTTGTCAGTTTTGTGAGTAAAATCAGGGAGCTGTCCCCAATTGGTACACCCATCTTCTTCAACTGCTGCTTTGGTGACCTTGAGAGAAGCCATCTTCAGAGGAGGTTTGGTGCTGGTGGTAGTCTCGGTTGACGCCAAAATAGGGGGAACCTCTTCAAAGTTTTGACAAGGGGTCTCTATAAATTCCCCGTCCATCTCCACATACCTGAAAGAGTTCATGTGGCTTACCATATATTCCTCTTCACCGTGCACAGTGACGATTTCCCCTTCACCGGATATTTTAGAATTTGGTGTAGTGTAGAAGTAACAACCCCAGCTTCATGGATCCAAGGGCGACCCAACAAATAAGAGTATGATGGCCTGATGTCCATTACATAGAAGGTGGACCCAAAGGTCTGAGATCCCACTTTGACAGGGATGTCCACCTCCCCATGCACCATTCTCTTCGACCTGTCAAAATCCCCCACCACAATGTTACTGGGCTTTAGGGTCAAGCCTTCACAATCAGGCCGATCGAGAGCCTTCTTAGGTAGAAAATTCAATGAAGATCCAGTTTCCACCAGCACATGAGCCATAGTAGTGCCTCTGCATTCGATCGAGACATGCAGAGCATCATTATGCTTTCTCCCCTTCGGTGTCAGGTCGGCATCTGAAAAACCCAACCCATTGTCTGCAGTCAAGTTGGCCACACAGTCTTTGAATTGATCGGTGGAGGTTTCTTGTGGAACATGCGCAGTCTTGAGGAATGCAATCAAAGCCTTTGCATGGGCCTTAAAACATAACAACAGAGACAACATTGATATCTTCGAAGGGGTCTTCCCCAGCTGCTCGACCACATTGTAGTCGCTCTTCTTGATTATTTTTAAGATTTCCTCTATTTCTTGCTTAGAGGATTCTACAACAACACTTCTAGGTGCCCCCATCTGGGCAGGCTCATCTATAGCTTCTTTGCCCCGAGTCCCAGACGACTCATCGGCATGGGTAACAATTGGAGTAAGAACGGGAGTAGTAGCGGATGTACCGGTAGGAACAATAGATGAAATAACAACAGGCTTAGTGACAGTCTTCGGGGAGATCTCAGGAGCGAAAACCCTTCCACTTCTGGTGACCTTGTTGGTCCCAACAATGTTACTGACATCGGGATCAGCCTCTTCATTCTTCAAATCCTGTTTAACACCATGACAGTAAACATCGGCGCCATAATTCCAAGGGACAACTTTATCCGAGGAGTACGGTACAGGACCAGAAAAAGTGATTATCAACGGGGCGATTCTTGGAGCAGGTGTGATCCTAACAGGTCTTTTAGAGGAGACCTTGGAAGGATTGGCAGAAATGGTTATAATGGCAATATCTTCAAACATAACAGTTGGAATCAAAGTTTTTCTGAACAAAATTTCTCTGCTGTCCATCAGGCGTTGAACACCTGCTTTCAGCAAATAGCAACCAGTGGGCAGAGATGAACACATGTGGTAACCTTCACCACAGCCCAGAAATAAACCGGCTAACAAAAAATTCTTCTTAACAGTCATGAGAGGAGTGGAAACTTCATCAATGGAGGTAACAAATATATCAGTGTCAATGGCATTAACTCCACGGTTGTGCTTGGGCATGGGAGCAGTTATGACATTAGGCTTCTCCGGAGCATAAAACTCAATCTCCTTGGCTTCAATTAGATCTTGTACCTTATTTCTCATAGCCCAACAGTCATTTGTATCATGGCCAGGAATCTTAGAATGGTATGCACACTGAGCGTTTGGATTGTACCGAGGAGATTTGGTGTTAGGATTCTTGGGAGCCTCTTTCAAGGTTGCCAAGTTGGATCTTAGAAGATGAGGTAGAACCTCAGTCAATGTCATGTTAATCCGGGTAAACTTCCTTTGCAGTCTCTCTACCCTTTGCTAATTGTTTCATTGTAGGGTAGCCGTGGGCCTAGGTATCATCACAGCACTTACCGTTGGACGGCGTTCAGCTCTATTCTGACCTCTTGGGCTATAAATAGAACTGACTTCCTTCTTACCTGTGAAGGGATTTTTCACTGATCTTGACGAGGTATCTTTCTATATTTTGCTGCTCCAGATCCCAGCTTCTACCCTTTCTCCGATTAATATCAGCTCGGTGAAACCAGCTGAGGAGCTGCCAATCAGGTGATTGAAGAATGGACCAGACAGCGTCCCAAGAAACATGTCAACCAATTCCCTATCAGACAAAGGGGGTTGGACTCTCCCTTCCAGATCTATTCACTTCTGCGCATAGTCCTTAAAGCCTTCACCTGCACCCATGGACATACTCTAGAGTTGAGTACGAGTAGGGGCAAGGTCAGCGTTATATTGATACTGCTTATAAAAAGCAGCAGCCAAATCCTCCCAGTTACGGACATTGGTTCCCTCCAATTGATAAAACCATTCAAGCTGAGTCCCAGACAGACTGTCCTGAAAGAAATGGACCCACTGATTCCTATCAGCAGTGTGAGGCTGAATCTTCCTCACATAGGAACAGAGATGAAGCTTGGGACAAGACACCCCATCATACCTTGCAAAAACCGGAGCATTAAACTTCTGAGGGATGACTACCCCCGACACCAATCCCATCTCTTCAAAATCTAGTCTGGGTATTCTCTGGATCTCTATAGCGCCCAGCCGATCCTCTAACTGTTTATATCTATCCTTAGTGTGAGGATACTGCTCATCATTGTTGTCTGTGTCGTTATCAGAAACTTCAGGGCTAGGGTCCTTCTCCCTTCTCTCTCTCTCTCTCTCTCTCTCTCTCTCTCTCTCTCTCTCTCTCTCTCTCTCTCTCTCTCTCTCTCTCTCTCTCTCTCTCTCTCTCTCTCTCTCTCTCTCTCTCTCTCTCTCTCTCTTGATTCTCCCCTTCTTTGGACGAGGAGGTCAAATCAACTGGTTGCTTTAACGGCCCCCTGAACCTTCTTCCCAGATTCAGAACACCAGAGGTCTTCTTCTTCTTCTTCTTCTTCTTCTTCTTCTTCTTTTCCTTCAGGATAAGGGCCTTCAGATCTTCCTGCCCTTTTTCCAAAGCTATGAACATTTGTTGAAATTGGGCATTTTGTTCCTGGAGATCTTTGATGCTTTGTTCCAAAGACATTATTGCTGAAATAAACAGCGAAGAAGATGAGAAACCTGTAATGGTACCTGTTTATGCAATGTCATGGATGGTATGCGTATGCAATGATTTCAAGGACTCTTAAAGGCTCAAATTTGTTTAACCAAAATAAACACACATTAATTGTATTAATAAGTTCGGATTGTTACAGTGAGTGCCCTTTAGGCCTACAATTAATCAAAATTTAAAGAAAAAGAAAACTAGGTCTCCCAGGAGCGCATCCTCTTTGGTGCAATGTAGGTGTTTATGTTCCCTTCTTCATGAATTAGCCTAGTGAGTTCCAGGACCTTCTTCTCGCTGGCATAGAATTGAGATTCAAACATATCTCGCTCCTCTTTAAGTTGAACCCAGGATTTATGTAACTCCTCACGTTCAGTTGGCATGTCAGGATGATGAACAAGATAAGGAGCATCTCCTTTAGAAACTGGTTCCACAATCATTGGTAGGACAGTAGGGCAAGGCATCATAAGACTTTGGGCACGGGCTCATACCCATCTAAGATAAGGCTCAAGTGGGATGGAATTCTTGTGCCCCAATGTCTTGCTATCAATTTTATGTACCATGCCCCAAGCTCTCATGAACCTTTTGTGGTAACCCTGAGCATCATTCTCATAGTTGAAGGCGATTCCTTGGATAAGCGTATCATGAGGACCATCCCTTCTTGCATAACCAAACTGCCGCAGTGCCAAACAAGGATTATAAGTGATTCTTCCCCTAATGCCTAAGATAGGGACATTAGGGAATTCACCACAGTGATCGATGATGGTAACATCTTCCGAGGACCGTGAACAACAATGAATGTCTGAATGTGTAAGGGACATCAGCCTATGAGACCATTTCATACCCTGCTCATTCTTCAAAATAGACTTGGGTAGGTGTGAAATAAACCACCTAGCCAATATAGGAGTGCAACACAGGAGGGTCCCCCTTCTCTTTAGAGTGCGAGCATACAAAGAGTGTAGAATATCCCTAAGTAATGTAGGCACCGGATTATGAGATAGAAAAACCTTAATCGTATTCACATCTACGAGTTGGTCCACATTAGGGAATAGTACCATCCCGTAGATGAGGAGTGCCAACACCTCTTCAAAAGCTCGTAAATCTAGGGTACACCAAAAATAGTAAGCCTTCTCGAAGAGAAATTTAACCGAGATTCCTTGGACACTTCCCCTAGTTTCCCAATTTGTCACTACATCGGACCGTTGTAAGGACGGATCTCGAGCAATCTCTTTAGGCTTTGGATGTTCTTCCATACCGTTGAAAGGAAACTGATCACGAATAGGTTCCTCCAAAAACCGATAAAATTCCTCTATAGTAGGCACTAGTTGGTAATCCAAGAAGGTGAAGCAGTGGTGAAAAGGATCAAAGAACTGAAATAACACTTTTAACAATTCTTCATCAGGTTTTGAAGTGACCAAGTTGAGCAACCGACCATGTTTTTCAGTGAAGGGAGAGCTTTCAGGGATCCTTAATGCCAAATCCTTTAGTTGGAGAGGCACTTTCACAAGGTTAATCTGGATAGTGTTCCTGCTGGAGGATGTCATGTCCTACAAAACAAAGCAAAGATGAGCCCTAGAAAGTCCTTAAAATGGTTAGTATGATATTCCATGCTTATGATGTCATGATTATGCTAAAAAATCACATGTATAGCAAGCAACAAACAAGTCACACCAAGTCCTTAGGTTTAAGGTCTTCCTGAGTTTTAAGGTCATACCCTCTTGAAGCTGGATTGGTTCAACCTGTCATATAAATAGTAATTGGGTTCTAAGGGATCTCAATATCACCGATCTTTCCCCCAAGCTTCATTTAATAGGCGATTGAATCACAACCAAACAAAACTCAAGAGTCAAACCTCAATGTAGCATCGAGTATCTGTTGACCTTGGGAATACACAAAAGTCGGCCATCTCGCTACGTCCTACTGGCCAAGTTGTGCAATTAAAGGTTCTAAGGTCAGTTGATGCATTATGACACCACGCGGCGGCCCTGTACTCTCCTTGATTGACTCAAGGGTTACCGATACCAACCAAAGTGTCACATCAACGTAGCTACTGCTTCAACCGTGTCTGTATACCCCGCACAGTTCCCTCGCAGTTTATTGCTGCTTACCTAATAGGTGTCCTCAGATCTGGGTGTAGGATCTACATAACCCCAACAAAACCCTTGAATATAATGCAGGCAAAGCAACACAAGAAAGCAATTTTAGAAATGACCTAGATCCTAAGGTATACCCCACTTATTAATTCCCCAGCAGAGTCGTCAGTTCTGTGATACGGTGGCAGAACCGACTGTTATACTGGTTTGCATTTTGTATTCGCAAATGTCGCGGTAAGCAAGAGTCGCCACCTACTTTTATTTCATCCAACAAAGGAAAAGAAAAAGAACAAAAAAAACCTTTTTTTGAGAGTTTGAGTACGGGGGGTAGATTATAGAAAGGGAAGGTGTTAGCACCCTTTCTATATGTGGTTTTCCACGGGCTTTTAGGTACTTGCTCATTTTGAAATTGCTTGTGTGTTTTCTGAAAAGTTTTTGTTTAACTTCGTGATAACCCTTGTATCAGTCCTCAAGAGTGTGACGAAGTTGTATTTGAAAACTGTTTTGAAAGTGTTTGTGTAAAAGATTTTTTTATTATTTTGAGCAAGTACTTAAGATTTTATACCTACTCTAAAAAAACACTGTTTGTTCTCGTTTCCTTTAAACAGCGCTATCCTACTATTAAGGAGTAGGTAGCCCCATCATTGGAGTTTTAAGGGACATTCGAAGGGACGAAAAGGACAATTACAATCACTAAAGCAATGGTTAGGAAACTTTAGTAATTACCCTAGAGTCTTAAAGATCTTTCCGGGGCAACATTTGAATGGGACATTTTTGATCTTTTGGGACTAGAGGATGACCACTAAAATTCCCTATACTTCATGACCTTTTACCGAAGGCAAACGAAGTGGGGTAAACTCTAGGAGTGAGCATGTGCAAGTGTGCTTTTTTCAGTTAATTATCTTTGCATAATTAGGGTTATCTACCTTTTAATCGTTGACTTATCTTTCGCATACAATCCTAATATCCATACATCTAGCAGTTTAATAGTTGTGGAAATTAAAGAGTGCGAGAAATTAAAGTCCTAACTATTACAAGGCTTTTGGGCAGATACAGGAATATTTGACAGAAAATAAAGGTGCGGAAATTAAAATCCTAATTAATCTATTACAAACTTGGAACAGTTACAATAATTCGAATTAAAAGAAAGTAAAAGCGCGCGTGACGAATTAAATACGAGAACAAATTGGAAGACTACAAATCTAATTAATTAAAAAATATTTTTGTGTATTTTTTATTGAGAAAATAATTTAATTTCAAATTAAACTTAATTTCTATTTAATTTTAATTAATAAAAAAACAACCAAGTTAATCTAGTTAATCTAATTAATCTAATTTATTTTCAACAAAAATAAATTTAAATTAAAAAAAACTTAGTTCTATATTTTTTTTGATTTTTTGATTTAATAAAAAAATGATTTTTTGTTGTAAAATATGATTAAATAAACAAATAAAACAAAACAAAAGAATGGAAAAATAAGTAAATGGGCCTGGGTGCAGTTAATAGTCAGGGGGTGAGGAGTTGAATTTGTTAGGCCCGTTTTGTTGGCCTAGATCCTGCGCCAGATTCAGTGTAACTGGCCTTTGGGGGTTCACCATGTGACTGCTTGCTTGAGGCATCAGATCTGGCAGGAGATTGATCCAATGGCGTGGATCTCGGGCGCATGATGGGCGCTTGGACTGTGAGGCTTACTGGATCTGCAATTAAACATTGAGAAAAACATAATAGAACACGCCTGGGATCGAACCCAGGATGTTAGCTTCACACACTCCTTCCTTAACCATCTGTGATGGGCTGCTCATTCATACATATGATTAAACAATTAAAACAAAAGGGAAATAAGGTGCTAGTGCTGAATCAGCCATGACACACATGCATGGTGGGGACCATGGTGACTCAAAGAGCTAATCAGATGTGGAGAGAGGCATTCAACGTTGGATCCAGCCAATGGGATTATGAGGAATGGCTACGCATGCTTGGACCGTTGCTTGTAAAAGTCAAGCCACCGGCCACGGTGGCTCTGGTCACCCTCTCCGACGACACCCAAAAATGAAACCTACAAAACACGCGAGATCAAGGCATTAAAAAGACCCTACCCCCTTAAAATTTCCCAAGGAATTCAATGGTGGTATCTATTTGATCTAAAAGTCTTTGTATCACTAAAACTGAAACTTCCTTCTCTCTGAGCTCTAACAATGGTGATTTGCAACCCTGGACTCGTTTCTTGCATGTAATACGTCAGAAAATTAACAAATAATCATAATAACATGAATGTGTATTCAAAAGGCATTGATACCAAGAATTAAGTGAGTTTGAAATCCAAATTCTTACCATAAGAGGAAGGATTGGACTGGGGTGATGCAGCGTGCTTTGGCCTTTGCAAATGGGCTAGTTCACCTCCTAGAATCCTCAGAAGGATGATGCAATGCTTAGATTTGATGGAGAATGGATGGTTCGCATGGAACAGAATTGCCTTCCTCTTCGAAAATTTTGAGAACTTCTAGGGTTTTCTTGAGACTAGCTGCGCACCTCCCTTTGGTCTGACTTTGTTGTGCATATATATTAGGCCATATTAGGTCAACAAAATTGGAAGGATATCCATGATTTCATTGAGAAAGTATTTTCCTTCAATAATATGACTTTTTATATATTTGGACCAAATCACATCTTGCTATTTCTTTATGATATTTCCCTTGATATGCCAACAATATGTGTCCCTTATTTGATGAGAAAAGATTCCAAATCCAAATCTTTTATTATCTCTACTATTTATTTATTTAATTTTGCATTTTAATGGGTAAAATATTAAAATAAATAACATAAATAATATAACAATGCATGGGTCAGCTTGGAGGTCATGGACCAGGCTAGGAGTGTGTTGCAAGCATAAAAAGTTGGGCCCATTTGAAGAAAAATGCATTTTGGGCATGGTTGACCTTGTGCAAATTTCTAAAAATAACCAACTTTGACAATGCACATCTCTCTCGCTATTGACCCTAAGAGGGTGTTCTTGCACTTTTTAGAAATCTTAAGATGTCCTATAAGCAACCCTTTTGGTTTTACCTCAATTGGATCTTCCATGTTCATGTAAGAAGCTTTGACCCAAAAGGTGTTTTTGTTGACATTTTGAAATAACCTATAATGTCTGAATTCATATCTTTGCATGAATACATTTCTTGAACTTGAGGGTTGAAGAAGAGTTGTAAGGAATTGCATACTCTTCAAAATGAGCCTTGGATGGGAAATTTCTGATAAAGTATGAGAAAGTTATGCCTGGTCAAAGTTTGGTTGACTTTTCCTATAGAAACCCTAATTCAGCAACTTTTGAGTTTTAATGAATTTGGGGCATTCCTTGAGGAATCATGATTGATCCTTGATAAAATGATGTATGTTACTTCAAAATGTTGATGTTGACCAAAAATATTGAAGTTTGATTGCATGTGGACCACAGTTGACTTTTGACCTAGCACAGTTGATTTTAAGGCATTTGAGAAGTTGACTGAGCAAACTCCTTGTGCAAGGCATGAAACTTGACATGGATGATCTTGAGAACATATTAAGACCATGTAAAAGATTTGAGACCTTTGTATTTCACCCATCTTGATGAAAATGGAAACCCTAGTTTGAGGTTCATTGTCTTATGAGAACATTTGCCTGATCAACCCTTGGGCATCCTTGAGCAAGTTGAGGATTTCAATAAACATATGTTGAGTAAAATAAGAGAGCAAATTTTGGGGTACAACAGTGCGTAAGATTGAAAGTTCGTTTAAAAAAAACTAATAAGAAAAAAAAATCTTTTTTCTTGTTTTTGACTTAAGAAAAATAGTCATTTATCCTAAAGTCTATATTATAAAATTAAATTAAGAAAAATAAACTAATTTCTTTATAGTTTTTTTATTATTGTTATGAAAAGAAAATAATTAGTCCTAAATTCTAGTTCATTTTTAATTAAGAAAAAGGTTAAAGTTTCAATTAACTAATTAACTAAAGGACTTATTATTTAATTAAGAAAATTAAACCTAACCTTTTTCAGTGAGATTTTACTTTTATATTTGGTTAATTAAACAACAGAAAACAATAATAAAAACAAATATAAGAAATAATACAAAAATAAAAATGTCAAATGGGCTTAGGCATGCAAAAGAGAAAAAAGGAAATGAGTCTTTCGATTCAAGGGGGAATGATGTGCTTTCGATTCACCCCTTCTCTGGCCTCTTTCGATTGGACTAGGAATATGGCGTGCGTAGCCTTCGATTGGACTCTCCTGGCCTCCTTCGATTTGGCTAGGAAGCTGGCGTGAGCAGCCTTCGATTAGACTCTTCTGGCCTCCTTCGATTGGGCTGGGAAGCCGGCGTGAGCAACCTTCGATTGGACTCTCCTGGCCTCCTTCGATTGTGCTGGGAAGAAGTATAAAGATCCTTCGTTTGGACTCTTTTCTGCCTAGTTCGTTTGGACTGTGAAGGGACGTGGACCGGCAAAACAACATGAACGTGCCTCTTTCGTTTGGAGCAGTCAGGCAATGAGGGGTGAAGCTTAAGGTTTCGTTTCACCCTAGTCCTTTTCTTTTTGTTTGAGTCTGTACAAGGGTTAGTTCAAACATGTATATTTAGACAAGAAAAATATGTAATCGAAAAGGATAGAAATAAAAGGTGAACTGGTGTTATTTACATGCCATGCCGAAAACGAAAGGTGCAAGGTCAAGGGGACTTACCTTGCTGGAAAGTTGAACTTGTATGGGTACTAGAGTTGTTGGATACTCTTGGATTATTTTTGATAACTATGGTGGGTTTATGGGCAGCCTATCTCCAACGTCTGTCCCTATTGGCTTGCAAGGATGACGCTTATATAGAGTAGGAGGGAGGGGACAAGAAGATAAAAATTTAACTGCCATAAACAAACATTTTCAAGGCCATGAATGAAGTTTTGTAACTGTGGCCAAAAACATGGGATCTTGTCCTCTTTTGAAATTTGAGTGAATGTGGACCAATTGGCTCCTTCGAATGACTTCAATCCTTGCCCTTCAATTGGACCTCTTGCATGCTTCTTCGAATGGCTTTGATTCAGCTTCTTCGAATGGCCAACAATCTGCATCCTTCGAATGCCTTCAATCCTTGCCCTTCAATTGGACCTCTTGCATGCTTCTTCGAATGGCTCTGATTCAGCTTCTTTGAATACCTTTGATTCACCTTCTTCAAATGGCTAGCAATATGCATCCTTAGAATGGGTTTTTGGAATGCCATAGTGTAGAAATTGGACTGTCAAAACTTAGCATGAGGGAAGTTCATGCTTTATGGAGGCAAGCATGTAGCAGGTGCTTGCCTTGTAGGCATGAAGAAAATTCCTGCCTTGTGCAGGTAGGCATGCAGACCTTTTGTCCAAATGGGGTCTGTGTGAAAGAAACTAAAGGTGCTTCAAATGAAGGAGGCCCAAAGATGCTCCAAACGAAAGAAGCCAGAGGTTCTTCAAATGAAGGAAGCCCAAAGGAGCTCCCCTTCTTTCTGAATCGAAGGGAGCCATTTCAAAGGAAAACAAAGCTCAATCGAAGACTTGCGGACCAAAGCTTGATCGAAGGGTGTTAAATGCCCAATCTAAGACTAGTGAGTCAAGCTTGTATCGAAGGATTTTAGAAGCTCAGTCAAAACTTGTTGTTGTGCTAATCGAAGGGCACTGTTTAACTGTCAATCGAAGGACATTGTTGAACTGCCAATCGAAAGACACTTTGCTAAGATTCAAAAATTTCCTCTTTCTTTAAACAAGTGTTTGTAATCACCATGTAAGGGAAAAATCTTGGGAAAATATGAGAGGGAAAATTTTGGGGTACAACAGCTGCCCCTGTTCAATCTTCTTAAACTTGAGGATTTAGATTGGCTTGTCTGCCTTTCGTGATCTAAAGGTGGAAGATGATTGAACACTAGAGTTACCAGAAATTTGCAAACGCATGAAATAACAATGATGATTGGTGATGTAAGGAATGGGCTTATAGATTCCATTTGGAGGAGATGGAAGAGAGTCGTCAGAGATGGGATTAAAGATGCCATCCAAAGTAGATGTTGACTTCCTAAGAGCTCTCTTTGTGGGGAATTCATGTTCTTGCCATCTAAGGAGGACTCCACTCGGGAATGTTGATTTTTGTTGTTCTCCTGCATGAGGAAAACTCTATGGGGAATAGATTCTATGAACTTCAGTTGTCCATGGCTCTACTAAGGGGTTATCTCTGGATTGGAGAGATGAAAGTTTGTTGTATTCTGGTTGAAATTCAAGCTTCGCAGTAATTTGCTAGGGAGAATGAAATTAACTGTTATCTAGAAATGTATCAGAAGAAATCTGTGTAGGGCTGTTTCAGGATGAATCCGGGTAAGACTTCATTTGGAAGTGTATGAGAAGGAACCTAGGTAGGGCTGTTTTAGGAGATATATGAGAGGGAGCTTGGGTAGGGCTTCTTCAGGATGAGTCAGGGTAAAACTGCATTTGGAGATTGTAAGAAGGAACCTGGGTAGGGTTACCTCAGGATGAGTCCATGTAAAACTGCATCTGGAAATTGTGAGAAGGAACCTGGGTAGGGTTGCTTAAGGATGAGTCTGTGTAAAACTATAGAAGGAGGGATAAGGAACCCGTGTAAGATTGCTTCATGAAGAGCCTATATAAAGTTGTATTTGGAAGTCAGAAGGAACCCGTGTAAGATTGCTTCATGTTGAGCCCATGTAAAGTTGTATTTGGAAGTCAGAAGAAACCCATGTAAGATTGCTTCATGATGAGCCTGTGTAAAGATGTATTTGGAAGTTAGAAGGAACCCGTGTAAGATTGCTTCATGTTGAGCCCGTGTAAAGATGTATTTGGAAGTCAGAAGAAACCCGTGTAAGATTGTTTCATGATGAGCCCGTGTAAAGCTATATTTGGTCGCACAGATAATTACTCTATTTTGTTTTAGGAGTTAATCCTAAACTTGTTTAAAATTGTTAATGATAAATATCCGTTGATTGATCTTTCTTGAAAAGGTAAAGCGTTAGTTGTATGCAATGTCATGATGTATGAAATGCATTGTGTAATGGTGTTGTCAAAATAAATTAGATTGAGATGTATGTATTTGTATGCACATGCCATGATGTACGAACATGTAATGTTGTTGCGCAGTATCTTTGTCTGGTAAAATAAATCCCTGATTGTTGTTTGGTGAGTGAAGAAAGTGATTCTTCAATCTCCACTGGGGATAATGAATGGATATAATTTTGTTAACAATCCCCTCTCTCTTCCGAGGATCTTCGACCTTTGTTTGAGAATGATCCTGCCAAGTGGAAGAGCTCTATTGGAAAAATTTCACCAATTTGGAAAAACAAACTCCGCTGGGGGATAAATTTTTGTAGCTAGAGAAATAAACTCTACTGGGGATAAGGCTTTATAAACTATTTGAGATTTATAAAACTATGTTGCTGAAGGTGAACTTCACAAACTGCTTGGGGACTTTGTTGAAATCCTGTTGAGGAATTTGGTGACTTCACTGGGGAATTTTGGAGCAGCAATTGGAGATTTTTTGCTCTACCGGGGATGAGGCTTTATAATCTGCTTGAGATTTTAAAAAAACTCTGTTGGGGATTTTGACTTCTGCTTGAGGATGTGACAGGAAGATGCCCATGTTTCTGTACCTCATAGAATGAGAAGTATACTAGAATGAACTCGTGTTTGAATGTCTCTAGCAGCTGTTTGAGGGAGTATCAGAATGAATCTATGTTGTGATTGTATCTGAACAGAAAGATGTACTGAATGAGTATCAGAATGGAAGCCGTATCTGGGGCGTATTTGAACTATATCTGAAAGTTGTACTGAATGAGTATTAGAATGGCATCCGTATCTGGAGCATATCTGAATTGTATCTGAAAGTTGAATCTGAATGAGTGTCAGAATGGAATCCGTATCTGGAGCGTATATGAATTGTATCTGAAAGCTGAATCTGAATGAGTATCAGAATGGCATCCGTATCTAGAGCATATCTAAAATGTATCTGAATCAGAATGAGCATCAGAATGGAATCCATATCTGGAGTGTATCTGAAAGTTGAATCTGAATGAGTATCAGAATGGCATCCGTATCTGAAGCGTATCTGAACTGTATCTGAAAGTTGAATCTAAATGAATATCAGAATGGCATCCGTATCTGGAGTGTATCTGAACTGTGTCTGAAAGCTGAATCTGAATAAGTATCAGAATGGCATCCGTATCTGGAGCGTATCTGAACTGTATCTGAAAGCTGAATCTGAATGAGTATCAGAATGGAATTCGTATCTGGAGCGTATCTGAACTGTATCTGAAAGCTGAATCTGAATGAGTATCAGAATCGCATCTGTATCTGAAGCGTACTTGAACTGTATCTGGAAGCTATATTGAATGAGTATCAGAATGGCATCCGTATCTGGAGCGTATCTGAACTATATCTGGAAGAGAAACTACTTTATTTAGAACGTTTCCGCTGGAAATTCCAGTTTTGTTGTTTTGAGAAGAAATCCGTTGGGGAACGTGAAAAGTTTGTGAACTCGGCTAGGGAGTTCTTTAAGATGCGGGAGAAGTGATTTAAGATTCTTGCTCTGTCGGGGATATGAGAACACCTGACATCACAAGGTTGTAAGCTGAGGATGTAGAAGTGACCTTTTAGTAGGATGCACTTACCTCTGTACTTGCTGGAGAAAGTATCTGTGGAGGTTTTGCGGGTGGTTTGAGTATCATCCTAACACCTGGGGTTTTGAGTAGATGTTGATTGGGGAGATAATTCTTCAACTGATAGACAAGTGACTATATGACGGGACATAGTTGTACGCTTTAAATCCCTAACTTTTTCCTGGACTGTCCTTTCAGATTTTCAGTCCAACGGGATACCTTTTTTTCCTAAGCCGCCTTTTTAGGTTTTCGACTTGCCGGGTGTACATTTTTATTTATATATCCCTAATTTTTTCCTAAACCATTTTGGGTTCTCCGGGATACCCTTATTTTTGCCTAGGCTTGTCAACCTAGAGGGTCTCTTTCATGCTTCGTGTTTTTCGACTATGTCCGTGTTCATCGGGTGCAGAGGATTGTCACTGTCTATAGTAGCAAGTGTTGTCACACTGCCAAAAGATGTTTATGTGATCGCATGTGCCCTTTCATATGTGGGAGCCTGTGTGGGGCTGCTTCAAGATGAATCTGGTGCACCTGATGTTTGATCAAGTTTCTGATAGTCTTGAATTTCCTAGTGTTGTACCCCAAAATTTGCCCTCCCATATTCTTCAAGATTTATCAAGGTCAATCTTCAAATGGTTCAAAATCTCTCAAGGGTTGCACAGTCAACCATCCTCCTAAGCCAGTCAAAATTAGGGTTTTGGTTCTTGCAAGGAAGTTGAGGTTTTCAAGGGCTCAATCAAGTCACATATGCCTATACACATTGTCAAGCATCCATATGCCAAGTTTCAAGGCTCATGGGGTCAAGTTGCACAGTCAAAAGCACTAGTTGCTTCACAATCAACTGTATGGGCAAAATGGTCATTTGGCAGTCAAAAGTCAAAATTTTTGGTCAACATCTTATTTTGAAGCCACAATCATCATTTGATCAAATCTTGATCATGATTCCACAAGAATGGCTCAAAAATCATCAAGGTGTCAAAAGTTTCTATTTTTGGACAGCTGAAAAGTCAACTGTAACTTGACCAAGGCATAATTGTTTCATGGTTCATCAGAAAAATCCCATCCAATGCTCATTTTGAAGGGGAGGACATTTCCTACAACTCATCTTCACATTCCAAGTCCAAGAAATGCTCTCACAAAAAGTTATCAATTTCAACATTATAGGTCATTTTCAAAAGTCAACAAAAAGGCACTTTAAGCCAAAGACCATAAATTGAGATTGGTAAATCAAAATGACATGGGACCAAAGGCATTGGTTATAGGACTTCAAGACCTTTCCAAAATGTCCAAGAACATGTTCATATGATCAAAATTGAGCAAGATATGCATTGGAGAAGTTGGGAAATTTTTGTGAAATGGCAAAAGTCAACTATCCTTGAAACTTCAATTTTTGACAAAAAGGGCCCACTTTTCCCACTTGGTTCAGCTTTGCCATGCCTCCCACGTGTCCCATGATTTATCTCAAGATTAAAAATTAATTTTTCTATTTTTATTTAATTTTATTTGATTTAATTCATTTTAAATCTTTAAAATTCAAATAAAAATCAAAAAAATTAATTAAGGGATATCTTGTGGCTTGAATGGCTTTGATACATCATAATCCACCTACCAATTTCGTGTAAGGTCCATTTTGAGCATAAAATTCAAATTTGGACAAAAAAGGCAAGTTTCTTTAATGGAGGTTATGGCAAAATCTCAAACATCATTGCATTGGTTTTAAGGCTCCTAAAGGCATTTGATTAGATTCAGAGACATATATGCAAGCCTCCCATACATCATTCACGACCTAGAAACCTCTGAAACAGCATAGCCAATTTCCAAAATTCCAAAGAAAAGTCACAAACTGAAATCAATCTTCCAATGCAATTCAAGCATTTCTTTTGATCCAAACACACTCCCAACACTCCCAGGAACGATTTGCAGTCATAAACCAACCCCAACGCTCAAGGAAACGGCCAAACAGAACCACGGTTTGAGCAAACTTTTCCATAATCGAAACTCCATTTTTACGTATCATTAATCCATTTTGATCACTGTTTTGCATTGCTGACATTGTTACGAAGCTTTCTATATATTTTAATTTGATTATAAGGCTCTAAAACGAAAGTCACCATTGTTAGGTTCTAGGGTTTCAAAGCTTTTGAATTGGGGTTTTGCACATAGTGTAAAATTAGACCTCAAGACATATATGGTCAAACTCAGCAGGACAAGACGAATCCATTGATACCATCACGCCTTTTTTATTTGACCTGTGTGCCTAATCGCTATTTTTGGCGTTGGCATTTTGTGGGGGTTTAAAACCTCTGCTACTTGTTCTTTATTTTATAGGAAAAGGTTGAAGACGAAGGGCGTGGCAACATGTGATTGGCTGATTCAAAATGGGCGCGCGCTTTTTCCTTTTTTCAGCATATAGTGCGCTTATTTTATATTATGTTTTTTTCTTATTATTATAACAAACGCGCAAGAGTGGTGCAGTGGCTGGAGACGTGGCTTGTAATCTCTGGGGCCTGGGTTCGATTCCCAGGTCCCCCCATAATTCCATGTTATTTTTTTCAATACACTCTTGTGCAGGTTTCCAAATGGTGAGTACCATGTGCCCTCACAGATCAGCACGCCATGTGTCCATAGATGCAGATCCAAAGGTCAAGAAAGGGAGCACACTATACTCCTGGTCAACCAGCGCCCCACTCAATCCAGAAGGTCAACAAGCTTTGTGTAAATGGGCCTCAAATTCCAATCACACCCTCCAATCTGGCCCAAAACCCCCCTTGGGTTTGCAATTTTTATTTTGTCATTTATATTTTATTTGTCTTATTTTTATTTTTCCCTTTTATTAACAATTAACATAATTAACATTTTTTATAAAAAATCCAAAAAAAGAACTAACATTATTATTATTATTATTATTAATTTCATCTTATTTTTGTAATTAAATACTAATAAATTGAATTAATTATTAATTAGGCAACTTTAACTCCTTTTTTTCTTAGTAATTAAAATAAGTTTAGAATTAGGTTTTTATTAACTTTTAATTTTAATTCCTTTATTTTATTTTCATTAAAAAAACATAAAAATAAAAAAACATTTTTTCTTTTAATAAATTAATTAATTAATTTAATCATTAGTTTTAATTTCATTTAAATCACAAAAAAGGACAAAAAAATTCATTTCTTTTCTTAAAAGGGTCAAAACCCTTAAGGCATTCCCGATTAATTTTTATTCGCGCGCATTTATTTTATTTTGATTATTATGTAACTGCTTCAAGAATGTAATAATAATTAGGTTTATTGCTTTCTTTACTTTCCGCACTTTTATCAAAACGGGTCTTTGTTTTTTGGCGATGTATAGACCCGCGCCTTGTAATAGCGTAGCTTTACATTCCCGCACTTTAATTTTCCGCGCCCCTAACTGTTAAATGTATGAAAGAATGTATGTAAATAAAACCAATCAGTAGCTCACAAAATAACATGTACAAAGACAATTAACTGAAAAACAACACACAAAGCACATGCCACTCCTAGGGTACACTTCACTCGTTGCCTCGAAACATGGTCATCAAGTATAGGACGTCTTAGAGGTCACCCTTTGTCTAAAGATCCATTTGCCTCGAAACGGTTTCCTCAGATAAAAAAGGATCTAGGACATTAGGGTTACTTCTAAGGTGTCCTACCGTTGCTTCGGTGACCACATTGTCCCTATAATCGAATTGACCCGAATACCTCCAACGACGGTGCTACCTACCTCTCAATGGTGGGCTGGCACTATCTAAAGGACTCTTACACAGCCTAATTCCTTAGGGTAGGTAGATGACTCATGGGTACTTGCTCTTTTCAAAAACAAATAAAAACAACTTTTCACACCTCACACTTTCTAAAAGTTTTCAAGCAAAATTTTCATACACTCTTGAGGACTGATACAAGAGTTACTTAGAAATTTTTCAAACGAAACTTTTTTTCAAAACCCACACACACACTTGAAAAGCAAACAAATTTTGAAAACATAAGAGCAAGTACCTAAGAGCCCGTGGATAACCACGGATAGAAAGGGTGCTAACACCTTCCCTTTCTATAAATCTACCTCCCGAACCGAGAAACATCTCGAATAAGGAATTTTGCTGTGCTTTTGTCCTTTCCATGTTGGAGAACATAAAAGACGGTGGCGACTCTTGCTTACCGCAACATTTCGCGAAACCAGCTAAAAACAGTCAGTTCTATTTCCACCGATCACAAGTGTACCTTAGGATTAGATCATACTTATGTTTTCAATTGCTTTGCTTTGATTGCTTTATATTTGTGGGCTTTGCATCGGAGTTTCATAGATCCTAACCCGGATCTGGGGATACCCTTTTAGGTAGCATAAGCTGTGAGGGACCTGTCCGGCGTAGACCGACATGGGTGAAGCAGTGGCTACATTGGTGTGGCACCTTGGTCTGTACCGATATCCCTTGTGTTGCAACGAGGAGAATATGGGTCTTCTGAGGAGTCATTAAGCACCAACCGACCTTAGAACCCTAATTTGACCCAACTTGGCCATAGAACAGTAGCAGTATGCTACACCCATTGAGGCTAAACTCTCGCGATGGTTCTGGCCGCAAGAAAAGATTGCGATGCTGGAGTTATGACCGATTGAGGGTAGTCAGTGATATTGGGATCCTCTAGAACCCGGTTACTTTTGATAGGACAGGTCTTAACCAACGAAACTGAAAGAGGGTAGTACCTGAACTTCATGCTGGCCTAAAACTCTAAGGGCTGTCTGGTGTGACTTGTGTGCCTTATCATGTTTGCCTTTGTGAATACTTGTGGTGTGCTTTACCATAACATCATACCATTGCATGCATCCTGCATAAGGACTGGCCTATTTCAAAGACAAGAGGGTTTCATCTTTGCTACTGTTTTGTAGGACATCATGATGCCTGTGCGAAGGAACACTATCCGGCTCAACTTTGTTCACCCACCTGATTTGCTTAAAGAGTTGGTTGACAGAATTCCAAACACTGCTTCCTTCATCCAGAGGCATGGTTCTCTTCTCGGTTTAGTCACTTCAAAATGGGACCAACAACTGATGAGTGTCCTAACCCAGTTTTATGATCCTCTGTACCATTGCTTCACTTTTCAAGACTTCCAGCTGGTCCCTACCCTGGAACAATTCTCTGATTTGCTTGGTATCCCTATCTTGGATCAGACTCCCTTCACTGGCTGGGAAAAGGCTCTTAGACTTGAGGAGATTGCAGCAGCCCTTCCTTTGACCAACAAGGAGGTAATGGACAACTGGGTGACTAGAAGCGGAGTTAAGGGCTTCCTGGCTAAGTTTCTGGTTGGTAAAGCTAACAGTTTCTGGAATGACTTAGACTTCAGGGCGTACGAGGATATTCTGGCTCTCTTAATCTATGGTCTAGTATTGTTTCCAAATCCTGATAACTTTGTCAATATCAATGCCATAAGGATCTTCATGTCTCGGAACCCTGTACCCACTCTCTTGGGTGATATCCTGCAACAACTCTATGCTCGTACTGCCCGAAGACGAGGAACTCTGTGGTGTTGTACTCCTTTGTTAGTGAGGTGGTTTATTTCACACCTCCCCAAGTTCGTGCTGAAGAACCAAGAAGGAAGAGGCTGGGCTCATAGGTTAATGTCTCTCACTGATAATGACATCATTTGGACTCTCAGAGGTTTAGATGAGGTGGTTGTTATTGATCGTTGCGGAGAATATCCTAATGTTCCATTGATTGGTACTCAGGGCGGAATCTCTTATAATCCATGTTTAGCTCTCCGTCAATTTGGAAGAGCCAGAAGAGCAGGGCCCCATGAGATGTTGGTACCTCACATCAGTTTTGAGTTTCAGGAAGATAGTGACGAACTGCGCCGTAGATTCATCAAAGCTTGGGACAGAATTCACAAAGCTGACCCACATGAGTTGGGACCGAAGACTTCTCTACCAATGGAACCCTATTACAGATGGGTCCGCATCCGTGCTCAGAAGTTAGGTATGCCATATGAAGCTGTCAGGCCTATCATTCTTGAAATTCCTGATAAAGACGGGGTTCCTCCAACCATACTCCCTCCTCAGAAACCCACTGATGTTGATACCCTAAAGAGGTCTTGGGCGCAACTACAGGAAGAGCGGGATTATTATCAAGAAAAGTTCAACGAACAGGAACAGAAGATCCAGAAGCTGACCAAGCAATTGGAGAACGAGCGGATCATGAATGACTACATCCGTACTGAGAAGAGGAGGCCATGGGAGCACTGATGGGCTTTGGATGTTTCCTTTACAGCTTTTATTTCCTTTTCAGTATTTTCATTCCTGTAACGCCTAAGGGCAATTTGTTGAACAATTTAAATTCCAAAGTTTAAATCTAATAAAGTGTGTTCCTTTTGTCTACAAAGTTGATTCCCGATTGTCTTTGAAAACATAATTCATACGCATTTCATTCATCATATGCATCACAGGTACCCTTTTTCTACAGGTTGCTTAATCTTCTTCGCTGTTTATTTCAGCACTCAGTCATCATGAATCCTGAACCAACTACTGAACAAGCTATCAAGGCCCTCCAGGCCCAGAACGCTCAGTTTCAAGAGATGGTCATGAACTTGGCCCAGGGACAACAGGAGTTGAAGGCTTTGCTCCTGAAGAAGAAGAAGAAGAGGATTGTGTTGTTCAACACTGGGCGCAGACTCGGGAATACACTGCAGAATGAAGCTGAGAGGACTACTCCATCTGTTGGGGAAGGCAGCCACCAAGGGAGAGAGGTTCCTAGTCCTGTGGTCTCTGACACTGAGACAGATTTCAACGATGAACAGTACCCTCCTGCTGAGGACCGGTACAAACAGCTGGAGGACCGGCTAAATGCTATGGAGATTCAACGTGTGCCTGGGTTGGATTTTGGAGACTTGGGGTTATCTTCTGGGGTGGTGATCCCACACAAGTTCAAGGTGTCTGCCTTTGTGAAGTATCACGGGGCTTCCTGTCCTAAACTGCACCTCCGCTCTTATGTAAGGAAGATCCAGCCTTATACTGCAGACAAGAACTTATGGATCCATTTCTTCCAGGAGAGTCTTTCAGGGACTCATCTCGAATGGTTCTATCAGCTGGATGGAACCAACATTTGTAACTGGGAGGATTTGGCTACTGCTTTTTATAAGCAGTATCAATATAATTCCGACCTCGCTCCTACGCGTACCCAACTCCAGGGTATGTCGCTAGGATCGGGAGAAGGTTTTAAGGAGTACGCACAGAAGTGGAGAGACCTGGCTGGCAGGGTGCAGCCACCGTTGATGGATCGTGAACTAGTGGACATGTTCTTGGGGACCCTATCTAGTCCATTCTTTAACCATCTCATTGGTAATTCCTCTGCTGGGTTTACAGACCTGATCCTGACTGGTGAGAGGATCGAAGCTGGTATCAAATCAGGGAAGATACAGAAGGGTGCCTCCTCAAACACTGAAAAGAAGCCCTTCAAGAAGGAAGCTAGTGCTGTGTATGGTCCCAGGAGACAGAACAAACCAGAACGCCGCCAAGCTGTCAACATGGTGGTTATTTCTAAGCCTGCTGCTGCTCCTCAGTAGTACAACCAGCCAAGAGTTGAGAGGCCCAAAAGGCAGTATACTCGGCTCAGCATGACTCTCTCTCAGATATTACCGCAACTGCTGTCAACCAGCCTAGTAACTGTCAAGGAAGCTCCGAAGGTGGTAAACACAGCATCTCCGAAGTACAACCCCAACGCCCGTTGCGCTTATCACCCTGATAACCCGGGACATTCTACTGATGATTGTTGGGCCCTAAGGAATAAGGTTCAGGACCTTATTGATGCTAAGGAAATACAGTTCGAGGCGCCCGAAAGGCCAAATGTTGTGACCGCTCCCATGCCCCAGCATGGAGTGAATGCTGTTGAGGAGGATCTGTATGTAGTTTCTGTGGATGATGTTGCTACTCCACTGCTGACCGTCAAGAGGAACCTATTGCTAGCCGGTTTATTTCCGGGATGTAGTAAAGGTTGCCATTTATGTGTTGCTTCACCTGCTGGTTGTCCGTTGCTGAAGTCAGGCGTCCAAAACCTTATGGATAGCAAAGAGATCTTGTTCAAGAAAATTTCCGTTCCTGCTGCCCCTGTTGAAGAAGTGCCAATTGTCACCATTTTCAGCAATCCTACCAAGGCTCCCCCGAGGAAGCCTGTCAAAATCATGCCTGTTCACAAGGTTGCACCCATCACCATTACTGTTCCGGGGCCCATCCCCTATAAGTCTGATAAAGCTGTCCCGTGGCACTATGGGGCAGATGTTTATGTTCTGTGAGTGAAACAAGAGTTCAATGCTAGTACCGGTGTCACCAACATCACCGGGCCTGCTAAAGTCACTCGTAGTGGAAGACTATTCTCACCAGACATTGCACCTCCAGTAATCCAGAGACCTCTTGTCATCACACCTGCCAGTGTGCCTGTTTCCCCTCCTGATCAAGTTCCTACCCCTGCTGCCGAGTCATCTAACGCTCGAGGCAAGGGGATTGCTACTGATGTGCCTGCCCAGATGGAGGCACCGAAGACCACTGTTGAGGCTTCCAAGCAAGAGATGGAAGAGATCCTCAAAATTATCAAGAAGAGTGATTTCAACGTCGTTGAACAGCTGGGGCACACCCCCTCTAAAATCTCCATGCTATCACTGTTGCTGTGTTCAGAGGCCCACGCCAAGGCCCTGATTGCTTTCCTGAAGATGGCCCACGTGCCACAAGAAACGTCTGCTGATCAATTCACCGACTGTGTGGCCAACTTAACTGCTGATAATGGTCTGGGTTTCTCCGACGCTGATCTGACGGCCAAGGGGAAGAACCATAATGATGCCCTGCATGTCTCCATTGAATGCAAGGGCACTACTCTTGCTCATGTGCTGGTTGACACTGGTTCTTCACTAAATGTGCTACCCAAGAAAGCTCTAGACAGGCTGGACTGTGAGGGTTTAGAGCTCAAACCAAGTAACATTGTTGTCCGGGCCTTTGACGGGTCCAAAAGGATGGTACATGGTGAGGTTGACATCCCAATCAGGGTTGGTTCACAAGTCTTTGATTCAAAATTCTATGTGATGGATATCCGTCCATCCTATTCTTGTTTGCTGGGTCGTCCTTGGATCCACAAGGCTGGAGCTGCGACCTCCACGTTACATCAGAAGCTCAAGTACCCGGTCAAGGGGAAGATCGTAACAGTGCAAGGGGAAGAGGAATACATGGTCAGCCACCTCAACTCGTTCCGATACGTAGAAATGGATGGGGAGTTCATTGAGACCCCCTTTCAACACTTTGAAGAGGTGCCTCAGACATTGGCAGCAGCGGAGACAGTGACTACAGAAGACTCTCCTTTGAAGATGGCTTCCTTGAAGGATGCCCGGGCTGTGATTGAGAAGGGTGAGTGTGCAAACTGGGGCAGACTTCCTGATTTCACTCCCAAGACTGACAAATTTGGCTTGGGTTTCACTGCAGAAGCTCAGAAGGCTGTGCGCAAGGAAAGGATTGGAAGACCTCTTGTGCTCATCACCAACCCGGGAGTGAATGCTATCGAGGACGACGTGGAGGAATCCAAATTTGACAGCTGGATCTACCCAACGACCAACGGTGGACCTAGCAACTGGACTGCAAAAGACTTTACACCTATTACTTTTGTCACCCAGTATTGAACTTCTTTGTTTTGAATTTGTAACAAACAATAATTTGAAACTTTATGGCCCGGTGTCTTACCCGGGGCACCGTGGCGTCATTTGTGAGGGCTTGTTATTTGACACTTCCATATATCATGAATAAAAGCATTGGACGTTTTTTTTACATTTCAAATCTTGCGCTCCCTTTCTTTCTTTATATATTGCAAAACAGCTATATTTACACACACTCACTTATACAGGTTCCAATCCACTATGGATCTCACTGGTAACGACTCTGCTACTGCCAGTTATGACTTCGAAAATCCGATAAACTTAGCCGAAGACGAAGGTGAAGATGATTGCGAAGTGCCTGGTGAGCTTGCAAGACTATTACTCCAGGAAGAGAGGGCCATTCAGCCACATGAAGAGCCAGTGGAAACGGTAAATCTGGGTACTGAGACAGACAGAAAGGAAGTCAAGATTGGTACCAATCTGGAGCTTAGTGTGAAACAACGGTTGATCCAGATGCTGCATGACTATGTGGAAATCTTTGCTTGGTCTTACGAAGACATGCCTGGGTTGGATACCGACATTGTGGTCCATCATTTTCCTACCAAGGAAGGCTTCCCTCTGGTTAAACAGAAGGTCCGCCGTATGCGTCCAGAGATGTCCGAGAAAATCAAGGCTGAGGTTATGAAACAATTTGATGCTGGTTTTCTTGCAGTAACTTCTTACCCTCAGTGGGTTGCCAACGTGGTCCCGGTTCCAAAGAAAGATGGTAAGGTCCGAATGTGTGTTGATTACAGGGATTTGAACAGGGCCAGCCCTAAAGATGACTTCCCTTTGCCTCATATCGACGTTCTGGTTGACAATACTGCTCAACATAAGGTATTCTCCTTCATGGACGGCTTCTCCGGTTATAATAAGATCAAGATGGCTTCTGAAGATATGGAAAAGACTACTTTTGTTACTCAGTGGGGCACCTTTTGTTACAAGGTCATGCCATTTGGGTTGAAAAATGCTGGGGCAACCTACCAACGTGCCATGGTTGCTTTATTTCATGACATGATCCACCATGAGATTGAAGTATACGTCGATGATATGATTGCAAGGTCCCAAACTGAGGAGGAACACCTTGACCATCTACAAAAGTTGTTTGACCGTCTGAAGTTGTACAAGCTAAGGTTGAACCCAAACAAGTGCACCTTTGGGGTGAGATCGGGAAAATTGCTAGGCTTCGTCGTAAGCGACAAAGGTATTCAAGTGGACCCTGCCAAGGTGAAAGCCATACAAGAGATGCCAGCTCCCAAGACAGAGAAAGAGGTCAGAGGCTTTCTAGGACGACTGAACTACATTGCCCGATTCATCTCGCACCTAACTGCTACCTGTGAACCAATCTTCAAGCTACTGAAGAAAGATCAAGTAGTACGTTGGAACGATGAATGTCAGGCCGCTTTCGACAGAATCAAAGAGTATCTCCAAGAACCACCCATTCTTATGCCACCGGTTGAAGGGAGACCTCTAATCTTATATTTGACAGTACTTGACAACTCAATGGGGTGTGTGCTGGGGCAGCATGACGAGTCTGGCCGAAAAGAGCATGCCATTTATTACCTTAGCAAAAAGTTTACCGACTGTGAGACCCGATACTCACTGCTCGAGAAAACTTGCTGCGCTTTGGTATGGGCTGCTCGCCGGCTGAGACAGTATATGTTGACTCACACTACTCTGTTGATTTCAAAAATGGATCCGATCAAGTACATATTCGAAAAGCCTGCTCTGTCTGGAAGAATAGCAAGATGACAGATGATCTTGACAGAATATGACATCCAGTACACGACTCAGAAAGCAATCAAGGGAAGTGTATTGGCAGACCATTTGGCCCACCAGGCAGTGGACGATTACCAGTCAATGAACTTTGAATTTCCTGACGAGAACATCATGGTAGTGACTGATTGTGAAGTACCTGGACCGGATGAAGGACCTGAGGAAGGATCCCGATGGTCTATGCACTTTGACGGAGCCTCCAACGCTTTGGGTAACGGTATCGGCGCTATGATCATATCCCTAAAAGGCACTCATACTCCACTCACTGCCCGGCTATGTTTCAACTGCACCAACAACATGGCAGAGTATGAGGCATGCATTATGGGTCTTCAAGCTGCAGTTGACTTAAGGATCAAGTTTCTGAGTGTCTTCGGAGATTCTGCTCTCGTGATCAATCAGATCAAAGGCGAGTGGGATACGAAACACCCAAATCTTATTCCTTACAAGGAGTATGTATTGACTTTGATTCCTCACTTCGAGGAGATAACTTTTGAACACTTCCCAAGAGAGGAGAATCAGTTGGCGGACGCGCTGGCTACAATGTCTTCCATGTTCAAAGTCAAATGGGACAACGAGGCTCCCCGGATCATTATCTGGAAATTGGACGAACCTGCATATTATTGTGATCTCGAGGCTGAAGAGGTGACTGAAAAACCTTGGTATCATGAAGTGAAGAGGTACCTTGAAGCTCAAGAATATCCCGAAGGTGCATCTGTCAACGACAAGAAGTTTCTGAGACGGTTCGCAGCAAAGTTCTTCCTCAGCAACGGCATTCTTTACAAGCGAAACCATTATTCAACTTTATTGCGCTGTGTGGATAAGACTGAAGCAGAAAAGATCATGGAAGAACTACATGAAGGTACCTTCGGAACACACTCCAGTGGACACACTATGGCAAAGAAAATCCTTCGGGCATGATATTTCTGGTCCACAATGGAAGCTGACTGTTACCAACATTCTCGGACGTGTCATAAGTGCCAGATTTATGCTGATAAGGTGCACGTTCCTCCAGTACCTCTGAATGTCTTGACAGCACTTTGGCCTTTCGCAATGTGGGGCATTGATATGATCGGCGAGATCGGACCTACGACATCCAACAGTCACCGCTTCATCTTGGTAGCGATTGATTACTTCACAAAGTGGGTTGAAGCAGCTTCTTATGCCATCGTAACCAAGAACGTCGTGGCACGGTTCATTCGTCATAACCTGATTTTTCGATACAGCGTCCCGGAAAGGATCATTACGGACAATGGTACCAATCTTAACAACAAGATGATCACTGAGCTCTGCGAGCAATTCAAGATACAACACCACAACTCTTCTCCCTATCGGCCGAAGATGAATGGGGTTGTTGAAGCGGCAAATAAGAACATCAAGAAGATTGTGCAGAAGATGACAGTAACGTACAAAGATTGGCACGAGATGTTACCGTTTGCTCTTCATGGGTACCGTACCTCAGCACGGACATCAACAGGGACAACTCCCTTTTCCTTGGTCTATGGCATGGAGGCAGTCTTGCCTATCAAAGTTTAGATACCCTCTCTCCGAATAATGAAGGATGCAGGTTTGAGCGAAGATGACTGGATCCAGACTCGGCTTGATCAATTAAACCTAATCGACGAAAAGAGACTCACTACTATTTGTCATGGTCAGACGTACCAAAAACGGATGATTATGGCATTTAACAAGAAAGTCAGACGACAAGAGTATCAAGTCGGAGACCTGGTAATCAAGCGCATCATTCTTCCTCAAAGTGATCCCAGGGGCAAATGGACCCCTACGTACGAAGGGCCATTTGTGGTTAAACATGTCTTCTCAGGAGGAGCTATGATTCTAACCACCATGGATGGTGACGACCTTCCTCACCCCGCCAATGCTGACATAGTAAAAAGATACTACGCATGATAAAAGACCCGCTAGGTTGACACACCTAGGCAAAAATAAGGGCTTCTCGGCGAACCAAAAGGGTTCGGGCAAAAATAAGGGATGAAATGAAAAAAATCTGTACACTCGGCAAGTCGAAAACCTGAAAAGGCGGCTTGGGCAAAAATGGGTATCCCGGTGGACTGAAAACCCGAAAGGGCGGTCCAGGCAAAAGTTAGGGATGAGCGTAATACTATGTCTCGTTGGATCACCTTGCATCCAGAATTCAGTATCAACTATCAGGTTCAGACGGCATCAGTCAATCAACTTCATTTTCAACTAAGCAGCCAAGTGATGAGATGCTTGAAGACATAAAGGCGATAGCAGAGTTGGAACCCAGTGGGATTATTCCTCTCACATAGCTGTTTTGTTTTCCTTTTCACAAAATTGTATAAACTCTATGTTATTTAGCGGCGTTCTCTTACTGGGACGTCAACCTCTTGTACATAAACGCCTATTTACAGGCAAAATTCAAAAATCAATACAAATTCACTTTTCATACCAATTGCCAATTGTTTTTCTTTTTTCTGTTTTGTTTTGCGAAGAACGTCCAATGTTCAATTGTGATATATGCATTTGACACTAATTGCTAATTCATAAATATTTGCATGCGAAACAAAGGACTAATTGCAGGTGATAATGGAAACAGGGGCAATAATGAGTTGTCTAAGCGATCTAGTTGCTTTGTCCACTAAGGTACCAAGGTAGGTTCGGCTGAAGAATATAATCAAGATACCTTCACTCCCTGAGAGTAAGACAGGATTCAACAATACTCTCCCCGAGCAGAGTTGGTCTCCCGTCAGCCCTAACAAGGCACAGTATCTCCAGCAAGTCAGCAACGCTCTCCCCAAGCAGAGTTAGCTTACTATCAGCCTTAAGGAAATTGGGTATCCCCAGAAAATCTCAATATTCCCCAGTGGAGTATGCAGATATTCCTAAGCAAGCATCCCCGACCGTCTTAATATAAGATTGTTCCCTGGCGGAATACAGACACCCCAGTGGAGCCACTCCCCAGTACAATCTCAAAAAGTCTCCCCAGGAAAGTTGAATTAATCTCCCCAGTAGGAAGCTTATCCCCAGTAGATTCTGGAAGCTTATCACCGGCAAAGTACGAACGCGTCTCCCGGACTTTATTCAAAGGTTATTCTCCACCAGAGCTTATAACTGGGTTATCCTCAACTAAAAACCACGGAAAGATCGTCCTCGGCAAAGTTCTTCCTATCCCCAGCGGAGTTCATCAAAATTTATCAACGGTATCCCCAACGGAGTTATCATCGATTTCAAAACCTCAGCGAAGTATCTCTTCCCACAGAGTAATTCCCCGCAGAGTAACCTCTTCATCAAGTTTATTCCCCAAACGGAGTCATCTTCTCCTACCGATTTATTCTTGCAACCATCATCCCCAGCGGAAATGAAGAACTTCACTCTTCAACATCAGCCCAGGATTTAACTTCCCGGCATTCGTCAAGGATTTATTTTCCTAGACGAAAATACATTCATAAACATCACATTATCATACACCATGACGCATGCATATACGCATCATAACACATTATCTCATTTATTCTTGAAAACATCATGACATCGTGCATTTCGTACATCATGACATTGCATACAACTGATGTTTTGCCTTTTCAGAAAAAAAGTCAATCCGAAGATGATTACTATCAACTGTCGCAATTCCAGATTCAATACCTGTATCCAGCCAGGGAATATCTGTTGACGACTAATTCCAGATTCGATTCATGTATCCAGCCAGGGCACGTCTGAAGAGTTTGAAGATTTGATTCCTGTATCCAGCCAGGGCATATCTGTTGACGACTATTTCCAGATTCGATTCTTGTATCCAGCCAGGGCACGTCTGAAGAATTTGAAGATTTGATTCCTGTATCCAGCCAGGGCATATCTGTTGACGACTATTTCCAGATTCGATTCCTGTATCCAGCCAGGGCACGTCTGAAGAGTTTGAAGATTCGATTCCTGTATCCAGCTAGGGCATATCTATTGACGACTATTTCCATATTTGATTCCTGTATCCAGCCAGGGCACGTCTGAAGGGTTTGAAGATTCGATTCCTGTATCCAGCCAGGGCATATCTGTTGACGACTAATTCCAGATTCGATTCCTGTATCCAGCCAGGGCACGTCTGAAGAGTTTGAAGATTCGATTCCTGTATCCAGCCAGGGCATATCTGTTGACGACTAATTCCAGATTCGATTCCTGTATCCAGCCAGGGCACGTCTGAAGAGTTTGAAGATTCGATTCCTGTATCCAGCCAGGGCATATCTGTTGACGACTAATTCCAGATTCGATTCTTGTATCCAGCCAGGGCATATCTGTTGACTACTAATTCCAGATTCGATTCCTGTATCCAGCCAGGGCACGTCTGAAGAGTTTGAAGATTCGATTCCTGTATCCAGCCAGGGCATATCTGTTGATGACTAAATCCAGATTCGATTCCTGTATCTAGCCAGGGAACATCTGAAGAGTTTGAAGATTCGATTCCTGTATCCAGCCAAGGCATATCTGTAGATGACTAATTCCAGATTCGATTCCTGTATCCAGCCAGGGCACGTCTGAAGAGTTTGAAGATTCGATTCCTGTATCCAGCTATGGCATATCTGTTGACGACTAATTCCAGATTCGATTCCTGTATCCAGCCAGGGCACGTCTGAAGAGTTTGAAGATTCGATTCTTGTATCCAGCCAGGGCACATCTGAAGAGTTTGAAGATTCGACACCTGTATCCAGCCAGGGCACATCTGTAGATGACTAATCCCAGATTCGATTCCTGTATCCAGCCAGGGCACGTCTGAAGAGTTTGAAGATTCGATTCCTGTATCCAGCCAGGGCATATCTGTTGACGACTAATTCCAGATTCGATTCCTGTATCCAGCCAGGGCACGTCTGAAGAGTTTGAAGATTCGATTCCTGTATTCAGCCAGGGCATATCTGTTGACGACTAATTCCAGATTCGATTCATGTATCCAGCCAGAGCACGTCTGAAGAGTTTGAAGATTCGATTCCTGTATCCAGCCAGGGCATATCTGTTGACGACTAATTCCAGATTCGATTCCTGTATCCAGCCAGGGCACGTCTGAAGAGTTTGAAGATTCGATTCCTGTATCCATCCAAGGCATATCTATTGACGACTAATTCTAGATTCGACACCTGTATCCAGCCAGGGCTTATCTACATAAAGAGTTTGAAGATCAACCCCTGTAACAGGCCAGGTAATTATCTTTCTTTCTCAGGTACGTAAGTTCTCGCTAAGGAATCGCTTACGCGATCGACACCTAGATGGCATCTATAAGCCCATCCACTTACCAACAGTTCCAAATAGCATCTATAAGCCCATTCCCGACAAGGTTCTGTGACACCTCCAGATGGCATCTATAAGCCCATCCTCCCATCCACCATCCCTCCAAATGGCATCTGTAAGCCCATTCCCACCGTCACACTGCTGATACTCTACTATGTGAGTGCAAATTTCTTGGCAGTCTAGTGTTCAATCATCTTCCACCCTCGGATCACGAAAGGCACACAAGCCAATCTACATCCTCAGGTCTAAGAAGATTGAACAGGGGCAACTGTTGTACCCCAAAATTTGCCCTCCCATATTCTTCAAGATTTATCAAGGTCAATCTTCAAATGGTTCAAAATCTCTCAAGGGTTGCACAGTCAACCATCCTCCTAAGCCAGTAAAAATTAGGGTTTTGGTTCTTGCAAGGAAGTTGAGGTTTTCAAGGGCTCAATCAAGTCACATATGCCTATACACATTGTCAAGCATCCATATGCCAAGTTTCAAGGCTCACGGGGTCAAGTTGCACAGTCAAAAGCCCTAGTTGCTTCACAATCAACTGTAGGGGCAAAATGGTCATTTGGCAGTCAAAAGTCAAAATTTTTGGTCAACATCTTATTTTGAAGCCACAATCATCATTTTATCAAATCTTGATCATGATTCCACAAGAATGGCTCAAAAATCATCAAGGTGTCAAAAGTTTCTATTTTTGGATAGTTGAAAAGTCAACTGTAACTTGACCAAGGCATAACTTTTTCATGGTTCATCAGAAAAATCCCATCCAATGCTCATTTTGAAGGGGAGGACATTTCCTACAACTCATCTTCACATTCCAAGTCCAAGAAATGCTCTCACAAAAAGTTATCAATTTCAACATTATAGGTCATTTTCAAAAGTCAACAAAAAGGCACTTTAAGTCAAAGACCATAACTTGAGATTGGTAAATCAAAATGACATGGGACCAAAGGCATTGGTTATAGGACTTCAAGACCTTTCCAAAATATCCAAGAACATGTTCATATGATCAAAATTGAGCAAGATATGCATTGGAGAAGTTGGGAAATTTTTGTGAAATGGCAAAAGTCAACTATCCTTGAAACTTCAATTTTTGACAAAAAGGGCCCACTTTTCCCACTTGGTTCAGCTTTGCCATGCCTCCCACGTGTCCCATGATTTATCTCAAGATTAAAAATTAATTTTTCTATTTTTATTTAATTTTATTTGATTTAATTCATTTTAAATCTTTAAAATTCAAATAAAAATCAAAAAAATTAATTAAGGGATATCTTGTGGCTTGAATGGCTTTGATACATCATAATCCACCTACCAATTTCGTGTAAGGTCCATTTTGAGCATAAAATTCAAATTTGGACAAAAAAGGCAAGTTTCTTTAATGGAGGTTATGGCAAAATCTCAAACATCATTGCATTGGTTTTAAGGCTCCTAAAGGCATTTGATTTGATTCAGAGACATATATGCAAGCCTCCCGTACATCATTCACGACCTAGAAACCTCTGAAACAGCATAGCCAATTTCCAAAATTCCAAAGAAAAGTCACAAACTGAAATCAATCTTCCAATGCAATTCAAGCATTTCTTTTGATCCAAACACACTCCCAACACTCCCAGGAACGATTTGCAGTCATAAACCAACCCCAACGCTCAAGGAAACGGCCAAACAGAACCACGGTTTGAGCAAACTTTTCCATAATCGAAACTCCATTTTTACGTATCATTAATCCATTTTGATCACTGTTTTGCTTTGCTGACATTGTTACGAAGCTTTCTATATATTTTAATTTGATTATAAGGCTCTAAAACGAAAGTCACCATTGTTAGGTTCTAGGGTTTTAAAGCTTTTGAATTGGGGTTTTGCACATAGTGTAAAATTAGACCTCAAGACATATATGGTCAAACTCAGCAGGACAAGACAAATCCATTGATACCATCGCGCCTTTTTTATTTGACCTGTGTGCCTAATCGCTATTTTTGGCGTTGGCATTTTGTGGGGGTTTAAAACCCCTGCTACTTGTTCTTTATTTTATAGGAAAAGGTTGAAGACGAAGGGCGTGGCAACATGTGATTGGCTGATTCAAAATGGGCGCGCGCTTTTTCCTTTTTTCAGCATATAGTGCGCTTATTTTATATTATGTTTTTTTCTTATTATTATAACAAACGCGCAAGAGTGGTGCAGTGGCTGGAGACGTGGCTTGTAATCTTTGGGGCCTGGGTTTGATTCCCAGGTCCCCCCATAATTCCATGTTATTTTTTTCAATACACTCTTGTGCAGGTTTCCAAATGGTGAGTACCATGTGCCCTCACGGATCAGCGCGCCATGTGTCCATAGATGCAGATCCAAAGGTCAAGAAAGGGAGCACACTATACTCCTGGTCAACCAGCGCCCCACTCAATCCAGAAGGTCAACAAGCTTTGTGCAAATGGGCCTCAAATTCCAATCACACCCTCCAATATGGCCCAAAACCCCCCTTGGGTTTGCAATTTTTATTTTGTCATTTATATTTTATTTGTCTTATTTTTATTTTTCCCTTTTATTAACAATTAACATAATTAACATTTTTTATAAAAAATCCAAAAAAAAAGAACTAACATTATTATTATTATTATTATTATTAATTTCATCTTATTTTTGTAATTAAATACTAATAAATTGAATTAATTATTAATTAGGCAACTTTAACTCCTTTTTTTCTTAGTAATTAAAATAAGTTTAGAATTAGGTTTTTATTAACTTTTAATTTTAATTCCTTTATTTTATTTTCATTAAAAAAACATAAAAATAAAAAAACATTTTTTCTTTTAATAAATAAATTAATTAATTTAATCATTAGTTTTAATTTCATTTAAATCACAAAAAAGGACAAAAAAATTCATTTCTTTTCTTAAAAGGGTTAAAACCCTTAAGGCATTCCCGATTAATTTTTATTCACGCGCATTTATTTTATTTTGATTATTATGTAACTGCTTCAAGAATGTAATAGTAATTAGGTTTATTGCTTTCTTTACTTTCCGCACTTTTATCAAAACGGGTCTTTGTTTTTTGGCGATGTATAGACCCGCGCCTTGTAATAGTGTAGCTTTACATTCCTTCACTTTAATTTTCCGCGCCCCTAACTGTTAAATGCATGAAAGAATGTATGTAAATAAAACCAATCCGTAGCTCACAAAATAACATGTACAAAGACAATTAACTGAAAAACAACACACAAAGCGTTGCCTCAGTGGTCATCAAGTATAGGACGTCTTAGAGGTCACCCTTTGTCTAAAGATCCAGTTGCCTTGAAACGGTTGCCTCGGATAAAAAAGGATCTAGGACATTAGGGTTACTTCTAAGGTGTCCTACCGTTGCCTCAGTGACCACACTGTCCCGATAATCGAATTGACCCGAATACCTCCAACGATGGTGCTACCTACCTCTCAATGGTGGGCTGGCACTATCTAAAGGACTCTTACACAACGTAATTCCTTAGGGTAGGTAGATGACTCATGGGTACTTGCTCTTTTCAAAAACAAATAAAAACAACTTTTCACACCTCACACTTTCTAAAAGTTTTCAAGCAAAGTTTTCATACACTCTTGAGGACTGATACAAGAGTTACTTAGAAATTTTTCAAACGAAACTTTTTTTCAAATCCCACGCACACACTTGAAAAGCAAACAAATTTTGAAAACATAAGAGCAATTACCTAAGAGCCCGTGGATAACCACGGATAGAAAGGGTGCTAACACCTTCCCTTTCTATAAATCTACCTCCCGAACCGAGAAACATCTCGAATAAGGAATTTTGCTGTGCTTTTGTCCTTTCCATGTTGGAGAACATAAAAGACGGTGGCGACTCTTGCTTACCGCGACATTTTGCGAAACCAGCTAAAAACAGTCAGTTCTATTTCCACCGATCACACCTAGGTATCTTTTCTAATAACTGTCATGGAAGGATTCAGAGACATGATACTAACACCATCTAATACTACTGGCACAGGCAAGCAAGTTGGTGGTACCAAAGGTTCAAATTTCACAGTGATTTTTGCTGGAATCCCTGATCAATGTAACAAGCCCCGAGTGATTCAGATGGAGAACTGCCCCCGGCTATTCAGTACTTTTGGAGATTCTTTGCATATTGGCTTGACTGCCATATATTAACTAGACACCATGTCGTTCCCCTTGATTATGAAAGACCTGTTATTGGGAATGTTTTTTTTCGTCTGAGGTGATTCTGTTCACTAAGAGGATCTTCGTTCACTGAATATCCGTTGTGTGAATTTCTCTGCTGTTTAAACAATTATCAATATGCAAACAATGTCATGTAAAGAATGCAAAGCTTATGTTTGTCTTGAAGTTTGAAAAATTATTTTTAGTAAAACAAACAAATTTTGTAAGAGTGTGATATCATCTCAGAATTTGTAGTAAGTCCAATAGGAGTCAGAATACCTTTTGCAACAATATGCTTTCGAACTAACCCATGCTTCAGCTAGGACTTTTAAGGGTTGTAACGTGGCCTGGTTCAGGGTTTAAGAAACAAAGGATAAAGGCTCAAATTTTATTTGTACCCAACCCACTCTTCGTGATGTTCTTCAGTCCTATGCTCAGTTAATTATGCATTTAGATCCCAATTGAGTCTGGAATATTTGCTCTGATACTTGGTGGTGGTAAATTGAACATTTGTTTAAGAAGGCAGTCATTTTTTGTAACATTTTCTTTTTGAGGACTTGCAGGACCTCTTTTTTTTATTTTGTCATCTGTACTTTTTCCTGAACTGTTTCTTTTGTGATTACACTCAGCGGGATGCCCCCGTTTTTCTTAAGTCTCCTTCATAGGTTTTAATTTAGCGGGCTTTTCTTTTGATAGATGATGACTGTCTGTCTTATTGATTATGTGAAACCATCACTATCTTTTGGAGAGCATCTTCTACACTATTTGTCGTGTATGTAGATAGAGCTTGCGACTGAATGCAATTCTGAATTAATTGAGAAAGCTACCCTGCCCCGGGTTATGATTAAGAGTCTTAATTTATATGAAAAGAAAAACTCCTACTTCTTAGGCTCAAAGGGGTTGACTAGGGATTATCTTCCTTATAACTCCATTGTTTAGGATTTGAAACAACTCCTGTACATCGTCAGCGGGTTTTGTTCAAAAGCATACTGTAGAGATTATGGTATCATTTTCGTCATCCTTCCTCTAAAGGCTTACAGCTTTTAATCGAGAGTTGAATATCACAAAAAGAAGTAAAACACAGTTTAAATATAGTGGATACAAATGAAATAATTCAAGACAAACATATGCAAAGTGTTATGAAATGACAAATTTTGACATAAAGGTAAGTGTTTATACCAAACAAAGAAATTACAACTGGAAATTCGAATGAACAAAAATTTCTCTGCCTAAACTTTATCACTTCAAATGATGTGCCTTGGAGGGATGACAGAAAAGTTCCAGTTGACCATCTTGTGCAAATTTCAACGCTCCTTCATCAATCAGGTCTTGAATTTTGTTCTTCAAAGCCCAACATCTATTTGTGTCATGTCCAGGACTGTTGGAGTGGTACGCACACCTTATATTTGGATTGTACCTTGGGGAGGCAGTGTTGGAATTCTGAGGAGGATCCTTTAACGTAACTAGCTTGGCCCCCAATACCTGATGCAATACTTGAGTCAAGGACATGTTGATTTTGGTGAATTTCCTCTTAGGCTTGTCTTGCTTTTGCTGATTACCCTGTTGTGGTTGGCGAGGTCGTAGTTGGACCCTTGGCATAACAGCCATCTAGAAAGGCCTACTCTCCAAGCTAACTTTTTGTCCCATCAGGGGTTGATGAATAACTTGATCCCCAGCCTCAAATGTTTGCCTCATACAGTTGCATCTATATTAATGAAGCTTGTTGACAATGCCTCTTAGCTCATCTTGTCCCCAGACTAGGCCTTGAATATGAGCCATTTTCCGCAACATCTGGATTCTCATTTCTTCTACCTCAGCTTGCATTTATTCCAACTGTTCATCCTTGTCGTTGTCAGGATGTTTCTTGGTCAGATTCCCGACGAGGAATTTTTCAATTCTTCTTTCCCCTTGGCTAGATTCAGGAACATCTCTCTGAATTGAGCATCTTGAGTTTAGATATCTCTGTTGTCTTGTTTGAGAGCCATTTTCCTTGCTGAAATAAACAGCGAGAACATGAGAGACCTGTACTGGAAGACCTGTTATGTAATGACATGCATGATGTGTAAATGTTTTCAAGGATCTCGCGGGGTAAACACAAGAAGATGTTAGGAGTTGACTGCAGTTTTGATTGAAGAACTTCATATTGTTGAAATCCTTCTACGAGAATCAAGCTCACCATGTCAAGTGGGTCATAACCCTTGACTTAAGTTACTACGTTTTGATCCTTTAACGACATTGGCTAGAGGAAAATAAATCCCCTTGCCCCTTGCTAGACGCTTAACCTGCATCACAGACCCTTGAGATTCTTGAAATGGTTAAGGAGATGCTATGGGATGATGTGTATGTTATGCATCAAGCAAAAGTGTAAGGTGGTGTAAGAAAGTAAATCCTGCAAGGACTAAAAACAAAGCCATGCAATGAGTTCAAGTTGTTAGGCAAAGAAAGAAAACAAGTCACCCAAGCAGCCTTAGGTTCAGGCTTGCATGGGTTTTGTAGGTAAGTACCCTCTTGAAGTTTATTTGGTTCAACCTGTCTTTGAAAAGTAATCGGGTTCTAAAGAGTCTCAATATCACCGATCTTTCTTTATCGAGCATTGTTTCTGCTTAGCAATCTTTTCTTGCGGCCGAAATATCTCGAAATTCCGATCTCAATGAGTGTAGCATCGAGTATCAACCAATCCCCAGCTTTACACCGAGGCCGGTTATCTCACTACTTTCTAATGGCCAAGTTTGTTCAACTAAGATTCTAAGGTCCGTTAGTGCTTTACAACACCACGTGGCGGCCTTGTATTCTCCTCGATTCAACACAAGGGATACCGATACAAACCAAAGTGTCACACCAACACAGTCATCGCTTTAACCATATCGGTCTATGCCATACAGTCTCCCTGATCTATTGTTGTTTACCTAAAAGTGTGCCCCAGATCCGGGTGTAGGATCTATAGTAACAACCCAAACAGCCCTCCAAGGATAAAACAGACAAAAAAGCAATTTAAAGTGATGAACTAAACTCTAAGGTAACCCCACTTTTCTATTTTCCTCAGCAGAGTCGCCAGTTTTGTGATACGGTGGCATAACCGACTGTTTAATACTGGTTTTACGCTTGTGTTCGCAAATGTTGCAATAAGCAAGAGTCGACACTGACTTTTCTTTTGTCCAAATTAAGGAAAGGGTGAAAAGAACAGAAAAATACCTTTTTCGGTAGTATTTCTGAGTAAGGGGGTAGATTATGGAAAGGGAAGGTGTTAGCACCATTTCCATCTGTAGTTATCTACGAGCTCTTATAGCTTTGCTCATTTTGAAAATACCTTTGTGCTTTGTATGTTTTGAAAGTTTGTTTTGAAAATATATTAGTATGGCAGACTTTGTAATGTTTCTCGCAAATGTGGAGAAAGTATACAAAGTGTCTTGAAAATGTTTTTGAAAAGTAGTTTTTTGTATAAGTGCAAAGATGTTTTGAGCAAACTTCTAACAGTTATCTACTTTTATACTCGAAAAAGGGTCGTTCTTTTCCTCATATCCTTTAGACAGTGCTATCCTACTATTATTGAGTAGGTAGCCCTATCATTGGATATATTAGGGACATTCGAAAGGGATGTTACAGTCGCGAAGGCAACTTGTGGAGACGCTTTAGAAATTTTGTTTAGAGACTAGATCATTTACTGATAAGGCAACCATAGGGTCATCGAGGGACTATGATCTTTTTTATTTATGGGTCTTTGTTAAAACGTTCCTGCCTCATGACTGTTTTATTTTTAAAGGCAACCAAAGTGGGCGTACCTTAGAGGTGCATATGTGCAATTGATTCAATTCAGTTATTTTTTATCTTTAGTGTTAAGTTTGCTAACATTTTGTTATTAGTCTTGTTATACATGCCTAGTTACTAGCAGTTAATATATATACAGGAAAATGTAATGTGCGAAAAATAAACCCTACGTTATTACATGGCTTTGGGGATAGGGATATTTACAATGTACAAAACTTGGGAGAAGAAAAGATAAGGAAAGCGGTAAAAATCCTAATTTAATATATTACATACTGTCAACAGATACAATAATATAAAAATGCGAAAAATAAATAACGCGCGAAAGATTGAAAGTTCGTCTAAAAAAAACTAATAAGAAAAGAATATTTTTTGTTGTTTTTTATTTAAGAAAAATAGTCAATTATCCTAAAGTCTATATAATAAAATTAAATTAAGAAAAATAAACTAATTTCTTTTTAGTTTTTTTTAATTATTATTATGAAAAGAAAATAATTAGTCTTAAATTCTAGTTCATTTTTAATTAAGAAAAAGGTTAAAGTTTCAATTAACTAATTCTAGTTCATTTTATATTCGGTTAATTAAACAACAAAAAACAATAATAAAAACAAATATAAGAAATAATACAAAAAGAAAAATGCAAAATGGGCTTAGTCATGCAAAAGAGAAAAGGGGAAATGAGTCTTTTGATTCAAGGGGGAATGATGTGCTTTCGATTCACCCCTTCTTTGGCCTCTTTTGATTGGACTAGGAAGCTGGCGTGAGCAGCCTTCGATTGGACTCTCCTGGCCTCCTTTGATTGGGCTGGGAAGCTGGCGTGAGCAGCCTTCGATTGGACTCTCCTGGCCTTCTTTGATTATGCTGGGAAGCAGTATAAGGATCCTTTGTTTGGACTCTTTTCTGCCTAGTTCATTTGGACTATGAAGGGATGTGGACCTGCAAAACAACATGAAGGTGCCTCTATCGTTTGGGGAAGTCAGGCAATGAGGCGCGGAGCTTAAGGTTTTGTTTCACCCTAGTCCTTTTCTTTTCATTTGATTCTGTAAAGGGTTAGTTCTAACATGTATATTTAGACAAGAAAAACATGCAATTGAAAATGACAGAAATAAAAGGTGAACAAGTGTTATTTACATGCCATGCTGAAAATGAAAGGTGCAAGGTCAAGGGGACTTACCTTGCTGGAAAATTGAACTTGTGTGGAGACTAAAGTTGTTGGAACCTCTTGGATTATTTTTTGATAAGTATGGTGGGTTTATGGGCAGCCTATCTCCAACGTCTGTCCCTTTTGGCTTGCAAGGATGATGCTTATAGAGAGTAGGAGGGAGGGGACAAAAAGACAAAAATTTAACTGCCATAAACAAATGTTTTCAAGGTCATGAATGAAGTTTTGTAACTGTGGCAAAAACATGGGATCTTGTCCTCTTTTGAAATTTGAGTGAATGCGGACCAATTGGCTCCTTCAATGGACCAATGGGCTTAAACCCTTAGTCCACTCTACAAAAAAAGTATGGGCAAAATGGAAATGTTCGGCGGACCAGACGCATTTTTCCACTCTTAATTTAAATCCAATGTGTTGCCTAGGATTTTCACAAAGGGTTAAAATCAAACCAAAAGCAAAAAAGGTTCTTTGAAGACTTTGAGTTATAGGAAATTGACCACAGAAGCATCCGACCGGAAGAGGTTTCATAAAAGGCCAATTTAGGCTTGTGGACGCAGTCGACTAGAAAAGAGGCCTCATGAGGAATGGATTGGGCCCAGGATTGTTAAAAATCCCAAAAGAGGGCATAACTAGAAAGGCAAAACATTGTGAATGGAGAACATGGGTTCGATAGCAAGAATGGAGAATGTGGGTACGATAGCAGGAATGGAGAACGTGGGTTCATGGAGGGAAGTTACAAGAGACATGTGGCTCATAAAGAAGCTAAGCCTGTTGAAAAGTAGTTATTTTCATGTATTATAAATAAAGAACTTAGTGTAAAAGGTTCAAACTTTCACATTCCTACACGCTAGTCACTCAGTGTACCCGAGCAAATGAGGGAAATGAGTCAAGCAAGGGCGATGTATGTTTGAATCAACTCATTTTCAACTATTTTGACGTTATGTCATCTATTTTTACAATTTAAAATGTATTTGTTTTATTTTACAATTCCTTCTTTATTGCTTTTAAATTCGTTTCTCCTTAGTCGAACGAACCCTTTTGAATATACTTTGTGAAAACACTCGAAAACTAAAACAATGTACTGAAATTCCCTGGTCGATATCGCCAGTAAACTTTACATTAAGATACTAGTGTTGTTTACCAAAACCAGAGGTAAATAAATTGGCACACTAGGTGGGACATTGCTAATAATTTTGTATTTTGTGAGTAGTTTTACAAAGTTTCTTATAGTTAGTGTGTGTATGAATTTGAGAAGTGGTAAACTTTTGTCCAAGTCTTAAATGCCACGCTCTGATACAAACACGACATATACGCAGATTTATACACAAAATATGGATGTCATACCAGTAAGTACCACAACTCAAAGTGTGATAGTATTATCTTCCGTAAGATTGACCGTTGTTCATGGTTCAAGGACAACAGTCACAATGAAAGAACCTAGGCATGGGATATCTCCATTTGACAGAAATGAACCATTCTTTCTAGGGGGTCCCGGGCCATCATTTATCCCTTACCAATATGGTATGCCTTATTCCATGATGGTTGGTGTTATACCCCAAAATTTGCCCTCCCATATTCTTCAAGAAATTGCCAAGCCAAGTCACAAAATTCCCCAAGGGTTGTGCAGGTCAACTGTCTCCTATACAGTCAAAACTAGGGTTTGTGTGCTGATCAAGAAAATGGAGTGTTCAAAGGCCCAATCAAGTCTCATATGCTTACAAACATGGTCAAGTATCCTCATATCAAGTTTCAAGGCATTCAGCTCAAGATTGCACAGTCAAAACCCTAAATTGCACTACAGTCAACTGTAGGGGCAAAATGGTCATTTGGCAGTCAAAAGTTCAAATTTTTGGTCAACATATCATTTTGAAGCCACAAACATCATTTGATCAATTCTTGATCATGATTCTCAAAATTTGGCTCAGAAAATCATCAAGATGCAAAAGTTGCTATATTTGGACAGCTGAAAAAGTCAACTGAAATTGACCAGGGCATAACTTTCACATGGATTATCAGAAAAATTCCATCCAAAGCTCATTTTTAAGAGAAAGACATTTCCTACAACTCATCTTCATACTTCAAGTCCAAGAAATGCTCCCACAAAAAGTTATCAATTTCAACATTATAGGTCATTTTCAAAAGTCAACAAAAAGGGACTTTAAGTCAAAGGCCATAACTTGAGATTGGAAAATCAAGATGACATGGGACCAAAGACATTGGTTAAAGGACTCAAAGACCTTTCCAAAATGTCCAAGAACATGTGAAAAGCTTAAAAATTGAGCAAGTTATGCCTTGTAGAAGTTGGGAAATTTTTGTGAAATGGCAAAAGTCAACTATCCTTGAAACTCCAATTTTTGACAAAAGGGCCCCATTTTTTCCACTTGGTTCATCCTTGTCATGCCACACACGTGTCCCATGATTAATTTCAAGACCAAATATTGATTTTTTTATTTATTTAATTTTTGATAATTTAATTCATTTTAAATCTTTGAAAATTCAAATAAAATTTAAAAACCAATGGAATAGTGTCATGTGAACTTGGACAATTTCTATGTATCATGGGCCAACTCAAAAACTCAGGCTAGGGTTAAGTTTCACACTAGGTCTAGGTCTTGGCTAAAAAGAAGGAAAAATGGTCAATGGTAAAAACCCTAAGACTTGTTCATTCATGAGCTTGAATCTAGGTCAAATAACTAGCCAATTCCATTCCATGATGATCACTAAGTCAAACCCTAACCATAATATACCATATGCTGCGCTGAAAAGCCATTGGACATTTTGAAAAATTAGCCTTATAAGCAAAATCTGAAATCAAGGTTAGAGAGAACTTTAGGCCTTAATTCTTTTTCCATTAGCATCCTGGACAAATTCTGAACGCATCCCAATTCAAAACATCTTTCAAAACTCCCTGAACTGGTATCCATGAGTCAAACTGCATCTCAAAAATTCTGAAATCATATAGCACGATTCAAGCACATTTTTGCATTTTTGTTTAGGTATTCATATTCATGATGATGTTTCTGAGCTAACCATTGCGTTTGATTTCATTTTTGTGCCATATATATGAACTTGCCATGCGAGAATCCTAGGGTTACAGTTTTCTTAAATTAGGGATTTTGCATAGAGGAAAAATTAGGGCTCAGGAGTACCATGGTTGAACTCAGCGTTTAGAGACGAAGAAGAAGATATGGTCGCGACAAATTTATGAGCTACAGGGACCTAATCGCTATTTTCTCAAAAGCTGTCTAATGCTACGCTTCAAAAACCGTTGCCTTCTTTTTTTGTGTTTCAGGAAAATGAAAGAGACGATGCGTTGTCAACCATTGGTTCGCTAGTTCAAATTTGCGCGCGTTTAACCATTATGCGTTGGTTTTAATATTTGTTGTTTATTAACCATATTATATTAAATGAAATCAAGTGGCTCAGCTGGCAGGTACCGACGCATATGACTCTCATGACCTGGGTTCAAGTCCCAGGTCTGGCAAAAATTCCATATTATTTTTCCATTGATAATTGCATGCAGGCCTCACATTAAGACTCACCATGCACATTCAAAATGCATTGTCCACGTGTCCCAGGAGGTCTATCAAAGGGTTCAGAACAAAGGCATATGGTGGATGCCAGTCAACATGCCACACCTGATTGGAAAAGTCAATGGATTCAAAATCAAATGGGCCAGAATTTCCAGGCCTGCACCTCACAATTCTGGGGCTACACCCCCCCTGGTTTGCCTTATTATTTTTTTTTTATTTTTATTCTTTCTTTAATTTTTCTTTTATTTCTTTTACTTGCTATTTATTTAATTAATAATTTTTCACAAAAATACAAAAACATCACAAAAATCAGAAAAGTCAGAAAATTTAATAATTATTTTATTTTAAATATTGTTTTTGTTTGTATGAATAATAACATGTAAATATTTAAGTTTTAATTAGGTTTCCAACTTTAATCTCTTTTTAATAAAAATCCAAAAAAACTAGAATTTAGGTTTAATGACTTTTATTTTCTTTTTTTTTTTCCCTTTTTTCAGAATAATAATGTTATTTATTTATTTTCATAAATTAAAAAATGTACATAAATTAATTTAGAATTAGATTAGGTTAAAAGTTAAAATTTTCATAATAAACTTAAAAAATAATAGAATTAGGTCTAATATTTAATTTAATTTCAATTAATTTTTCTTTTTTCTTTTAAATCTAAAAAACACAAAAATACCATTTTTCATTCAATTTTAATTTTAGATAACTTAATTATTTTAATTCCTTTAAAGGGTTCAACGCCCTCGCATTTGATTATTTTCTTTTTTCGCGCGTTTCATTTATTTCTGTTGTGAATATAATGTACTTGTACCAAGGCCATGTAATAGCTATTAGACATTTCTTTTCTGCAATTTATTTTAAATCGGGTCTGGATTAATTTGGCGTTGTAGACCCGCGCCCTTTGTAATAGCGTAGGACTTTTATCTTTTCCGCACTTTAAATTCCCGCACTTTTAACTGCTAAACAATAACATGAAAGAATGAATGCCCAAAAATAAAATCGAGTCGATAGATCACCAATGCATGACAAGACAAACAAATAATTGAAACATGACACACGGACTGCACACACCACCCCTAGGGTACGCCTCACTGTTGCCTTTCGAAAGGTGATCGTCGAGTAGAGGACGTCTTAGCAAGTCCTCATGATCCGGGAACCTGGCATGAGGGTAGCTTCTAAGGTGTCTTCCCATTGCTCCGGTGATCACCATGTCCCTATAAACTCGAATTGACCCGAACACCTCCAAACGGCGGTGGTGCTACTTACCTCTCAATGGTGGGATAGCACTACTTTAAAGGACATTTACACAGACGAATTCCTTAGGGTAGGTAGGTTCTCGTAGATACTTGCTCTCTTCAAAAACAAAACAAATAATACTTTTCACACCAACACTTTCAAAAACTTTCAAAACAAACTTTTCAAACACTCTGACGTACGAGTTGAACTGAAACTTTTCAAAGAATATTTTTGAAACCCACATTGAAAAGCAAACAAATATTTTTGAAAACACATTGAGCAAGTATCTAAGAGCCCATGGATAACCATGGATAGAAAGGGTGCTAACACCTTCCCTTTCTATAACCTACCTCCCGAACCGAGAGCAATCTCTTTAAGGAATTTTTCTGTGCTTTTGTCCTTTCCATTTTGGAGAAAATAAAAGACGGTGGCGACTCTTGCTTCCGCGACATTTCGCGAACCAGCTTTAAAACAGTCAGTTCCAGATCCACCGATCACAGAACTGCCGACTCTGCTGGGGACTAAACTTAAAGTGAGGTGTACCTTAGGGATAGTTCTCACCTGTGTTTTCAATTGTATTCTTTGCTTGCTTTAAAGTTGTGGGACCGTCTTGGGAGTTCTATAGATCCTAACCCGGATCTGGGGGATACCCTTTTAGAAAGTAGCAACAAGGCTGTGAGGGAACTGTGCGGGGTATACCGACATGGTTGAAACAGTCTGCTACGTTGATGTGGCACTTTGGTGTGTACCGGTAACCCTTGAGTCAGTCAAGGAGAGTACGGGGCCTCCGCGTGGTGTCATGAAGCATCAACAGACCTTAGGAACCTTAATTGAACCATCTTGGCCTCTTTAGGGTAGTGAGATAACTGACTTTGGTGCAGTCCGAGGTTGGTTGATACTCGATACTACACCCAATTGAGGGTTGCTTTCCTGGGATATTTCGGTCGCCAGTTCAGTGGCTAAATTGAAACGATGAACAATGAAAGCAATCCCGTGATATTGGGAACCTTAGAACCCGGTTACTTTGATTAGGACAGGTTGAACCCACCAACTTCAAGAGGGTATTACCCAGACCCCATGCTGGCCTTAAACCTTAAGGGCCTGTATTGTGTGCCTTGTGTGCCTTACATGTCTGTCTCTGTAAATATCTGTGGTGTGTTTAATCATAGCATCATGACATCATCCAGCATCATACGCATTGACTACCATTTCAGGAGTTCGAATTTTCATCTTTGTTCTTGTTTTGTAGGACATGGAAACTGTTCGTAGAAAGACAATCCCAATCAGTCTTGTAAGGATCCCTCCTCAGCTTAAGGAGCTTATATCCAGGATTCCCGAGAACTCTTCATTCAGTGAAAGGCATGGAAGTCTCATCAGCTTGGTCAATACCAACATTGAGGAAGATATGATAAAGGTCTTGTTCCAATTCTTTGACCCTCTGCATCACTGTTTCACCTTCTTGGACTATCAATTGGTACCTACATTGGAGGAGTTCTCCCGACTCCTGAAGATCCCTATTCTTGATCAGCTACCCTTCAACGGTACAGAAAAGGAACCTAAGCTTGAAGAGATTGCTAAAGCCTTGCACCTACGGTCATCTGACCTCAAGGGACATTGGGAAGTCAGAAGTGGTATCAAAGGGTTCTTAGCCAGGTTTCTGTTTGAAAAGGCCTATGATTGTTGGAACTCCCTTGACTTACAAGCTTTTGAAGAGGTTGTGGCCCTTCTTGTTTATGGTTTGGTGTTGTTCCCTAACCCAGATCATCTCATTGATATCAGTGCTGTCCAGATCTTTATATCCAGGAATCCTATACCTACGTTGCTGGGGGACCTCCTTCACTCATGTTACACTCGAACCATGAGAAAAAGAGGTGTCCTTATGTGTTGCACTCCTCTCCTGGGAAAGTGGTTTATTTCGCACCTTCCACAATCAGTCCTGAAGAACGAGCGGGGTTTGAGATGGTCACAACGGTTGATGACTCTTACACATGCAGATATACATTGGTGCCCTAGGTCCAGAGAAGATGTCACTATCATTGATCGCTGCGGGGAGTATCCCAATGTTCCTTTACTTGGAATCAGAGGGGGTATTACTTATAGTCCATGCCTGGCTTGGAGACAATTTGGTTATGCTCGGAGGGATGGTCCTCATGACATGTTGATTCCTGACATAGTTTTTGACTTCGATAACGATACTCAAGGACTTCGCCAGAGATTTATCAGAGCTTGGAGGATGCCTAGTAGGATAGACAGCAAGACACTGGGGCACAGGAACTCCATCCCTTTGGAGCCTTACCTCAAATGGGTACGAGCACGCTCTCAGAAGTTAGTAATGCCTTATCCTCACATGCTTCCAGTAATCAAAGAGCCTGCCTTGGAAGGAGAGGTGTCTCACGTTATTCAGCATCCTGATATGCCCACATCCTGGGAAGAGATGCAGAAGAGCTGGATCCAGCTTAAGGAAGAGTGGAATTCTCTTGAGACTAGTTTGCATGCCAGTGAAAAGAAGGTTCTGGAGCTCACCCGCCTGTTGCATGAGGAAAGGAATCTCAACACTTACATAGCTCCAAAGAAGATGCGCAACATATTTTGGGATTGATTTGATCTTTTTTTGTACTTTTGCCCATGAGGCTTTGATGTATTAAACAATGGTTTTCTTAATAATAATGTGTGTTCCTTTTGGTCTACAACAAATTTGAATTTTCGAACTCTTGAATGCATTGCATAAACACATATCATTCATCATGTGCATCATAGGTACTCTTCTTTTCAGGTTGTTTACCGTTCTTGGCTGTTTATTTCAGCATCATGAACCCTGAATCATCAACCGAGGCGTCTATCAAGGCTCTTCAGGCGCAGAACGTCCAGTTTCAGGCGCAAAACGCCCAATTTCAGGAGCTGATCAAGGGCTTGGCTCAGGGTCAACAAGAGTTGAAGACCATGCTTCTGAAGAAGACTAAGAAGAAGAGGAGGACTGTGCTATTTAACACTGGGCGCAGACTCGGGAACACTTTGGTTGAAGCTGAAAGGACTCCTCCATCTGTGACGGAAGGTAGTCACCAAGAAAGGGAGGTCACTACTCCTGTAGGCTCTGATACTGAAACAGACTTCAACGACGAACAGTACCCTCCTGCTGAAGACCGGTACAAACAGCTGGAAGACAGATTAAAGGCTGTGGAAGTTCAGCGGGTGCCTGGATTGGATTTCGGAGACTTGGGGTTATCTACTGGAGTGGTGATCCCACACAAGTTCAAAACACCTGCCTTCGTGAAGTATGATGGGGCTTCCTGTCCCAAGATGCACCTCCGTTCTTATGTAAGGAAGATCCAGCCTTACACAGCAGACAAGAACCTTTGGATCCACTTCTTCCAGGAGAGTCTTTCAGGGACTCACCTCGACTGGTTCTATCAGTTGGATGGAATCAGCATTCGTAACTGGGAGGATCTGGCCACTGCTTTTTACAAGCAGTATCAGTATAATGCCGACCTCGCTCCTACGCGTACCCAGCTCCAGGGTATGTCGCTAGGGTCGGGTGAAGGTTTTAAGGAGTACGCCCAGAAATGGAGAGACCTGGCTGGCAGGGTGCAGCCACCATTGACGGATCGGGAACTGGTAGATATGTTCTTGGGGACCCTATCTGGTCCATTTTTCAATCATCTCATTGGTAATTCCTCTGCTGGGTTTACTGATCTGATCCTGACTGGTGAAAGGATCGAGGCCGGTATAAAATCGGGGAAGATACAGAAAGGTGCCTCCTCCAGTACTGAGAAGAAACCCTTCAAAAAGGAGGCTAGTGCTGTATATAACTCCCGGAGAACAGAGCGACCTGAACACCGCCAATCTGTCAGTGCGGTAATGATTGCCAAACCTGCTGCCGCTCCTCGGCCAACTAATCCTCAAAAGTTTGAAAGACCCCGGAGAGAGTTTACCCGGTTAAGCATGACCTTATCACATATCCTGCCACAGTTGCTATCCACCAATTTAGTGACTGTCAAGGAGGCTCCAAAGTTTCCCAATACTGCATCCCCCAAGTTCAATCCAAATGCTCGCTGTGCTTATCACTCTGATAGCCCGGGGCATAACACAGATGACTGTTGGGCTCTAAGGAATAAGGTTCAAGACCTCATTGATGCAAAGGAAATACAGTTTGAGGCGCCCGAGAGGCCGAATGTTGTAACTGCTCCCATGCCCCAGCATGGAGTGAATGCTGTTGAGGAAGATTTGTATGTAGCTTCGGTGGATGATGTTGCTACTCCGTTGCTGATGGTCAAGAGGAATCTGTTGCTAGCCGGTTTATTTCCGGGATGTAGCGAAAGTTGCCCTCTATGTGTTGCTTCCCCTGCTGGTTGTTCTCTGTTGAAGTCAGGCATCCAAAACCTGATAGATAGTAGAGAGATTTTGTTCGAAAAGACTGTTGTTCCTGCTGCTCCTGTTGAAGAAGTGTCGATCGTTACCATCTTCAACAACCATTCCGAGGCTCCTTCAAAGAAGCCTATACAAATTTTGTCAGTTCACAAGAGTGCTCCTATCACCATTACTGTTCCGGGGCCTATACCCTACAAATCTGATAAGGCTGTCCCATGGCACTATGGGGCAGATGTTTATGTTCTGGGTGTGAAACAAGAGTGCAACATTGATACTGGTGTCTCCAACATCACCGGGCCTGCTAAGGTCACTCGTAGTGGAAGACTGTTCTCGCCAGACATTGCTCCTCCGGCAATTCATAGGCCTTTGATCTTCACACCTGCCAGAGTGCCTGTTTCTCCCCCTGACCAAGTATCCACCCCTGCTACTGAGTCATCTGATACTCGGGGCAAGGGAATTGCTGCTGATGTGCCTGCCAGGACGGAGGCACCAAAGACCATTGTTGAGGCTTCCAAACAGGAAATGGAAGAAATCCTCAAGATAATAAAGAAAAGTGATTTCAACGTTGTGGAACAGCTGGGGCACACCCCCTCTAAAATCTCCATGTTGTCACTGCTGCTGTGTTCAGAGGCCCATGCCAAGGCTCTGATTGCTTTCTTAAAGACTGCCCACGTACCCCAAGAGACGACTACTGACCAGTTCACCGACTGTGTGGCCAACCTAACCGCTGATAATGGCCTGGGTTTCTCTGATGCCGATCTGACAGCAAAGGGGAAGAACCATAATGATGCCCTGCATGTCTCCATCGAATGCAGGGGAACTACTCTTGCTCATGTGCTGGTGGACACAGGTTCTTCATTAAACGTGCTGCCCAAGAAGGCTCTGGATAGGCTGGATTGTGAGGGTCTAGAGCTCAAACCGAGTCACATTGTTGTCCGGGCCTTTGACGGGTCCAAAAGGATGGTGCATGGTGAGGTGGACATCCCAATCAGGGTTGGGTCACAGGTATTCGATTCAAAATTCTATGTGATGGATATCCATCCGTCCTATTCTTGTTTGCTGGGTCGCCCGTGGATCCACAAGGCTGGAGCTGTGACTTCCACATTGCATCAGAAGCTCAAGTACCCGGTCAAGGGGAAGATCGTAACAGTGCAAGGGGAAGAGGAGTACATGGTCAGCCACCTCAACTCCTTCAGATATGTAGAAATGGATGGGGAGTTCATTGAAACCCCCTTTCAACATTTTGAGGAAGTACCACAAACCTTGGCAGCAGCAGAAGATGAAGAGGTTTCTCCTATGAAGATGGCCTCCTTAAAGGACGCCCGGGCTGTGATCGAAAAAGGTGAATGTACAAACTGGGGCAAGCTCCCTGATCTTACTCCTAAGACTAACAAGTTTGGGCTGGGTTTCACCACAGAAGCTCAGAAAGCGGTGCGCAAGGCGAGAATTGGAAGACCTCCTGTGCTCATCACCCACTCAGAAGTGAATGCTATTGGAGAGGAAGACAAAGTGGAAGAGTCAGAGTTAGATAGCTGGATCTACCCGACGGCCGACGGTGGATTGACCAATTGGACTGCTAAAGATTTTACACCCATAACTTTTGTTCCCCAGTAATGAATTTCTTTGTTTTTTGATTTGTAATAAACAATAATTTGAGACTATATGGCCCGGTGTCTTACCCGGGGCACCGTGGTTTTTATTTATGAGGGCTTTTGTTTGTCACTATCATATATCATGAATAAAAGCATTGGACGTTTTTCACATTTCAAATTTTGCGCTCCTTTTCTTTCCTTTCTTTACATATTGCAAAACAGCAGTATTTACACACACACTCACTCATACAGGTTTCAATCCACTCTGGATCTCACTGGTAACGATTCTGCTACTGCCAGTTATGACTTCGAAAATCCGATCAATTTAGCCGAAGACGAAGGTGAAGATGATTGCGAAGTGCCTGGTGAACTTGCAAGACTGTTACAACAGGAGGAGAGGGCAATTCAACCCCATGAAGAGCCAGTGGAAATAATAAACTTGGGTACTGAGGAAGACAAGAAAGAGGTGAAGATTGGTGCCAACCTAGAACTCAGCGTGAAGCAACGGTTGACTCAGATGCTGCATGACTATAAAGAAATCTTTGCCTGGTCCTACGAAGATATGCCCGGATTAGATACCGACATTGTGGTCCATCACTTACCAACTAAAGAAGAATGTCCTCCGGTTAAGCAAAAGGTCCGCCGTATGCGTCCAGAGATGTCCGAGAAGATTAAAGCCGAGGTTATGAAGCAGTTTGATGCCGGGTTTCTTGCAGTGACTTCTTACCCTCAGTGGGTTGCTAATGTGGTGCCGGTACCTAAGAAGGACGGCAAGGTCAGGATGTGTGTCGATTACAGGGATCTGAACAGGGCCAGCCCCAAAGATGACTTCCCCTTACCTCACATTGATGTCCTTGTTGATAATACAGCTCAGCACAGGGTGTTCTCTTTCATGGATGGCTTTTCAGGCTACAATCAGATCAAGATGGCACCTGAAGACATGGAAAAGACTACCTTTGTTACTCAGTGGGGCACCTTCTGTTACAAGGTCATGCCGTTCGGGTTAAAGAATGCTGGGGCAACCTACCAACGTGCCATGGTTACCTTATTTCATGACATGATCCATCATGAGATAGAAGTGTATGTTGACGACATGATCGCTAGGTCCCAGACTGAGGAAGAACACCTTGATCATCTGCAGAAACTGTTTGACCGTTTGAAACTGTACAAGCTGAGGTTGAACCCGAACAAGTGCACCTTCGGGGTAAGATCTGGAAAGTTGCTAGGCTTCGTGGTCAGTGATAAAGGAATTCAAGTGGACCCTGCTAAGGTCAAAGCCATTCAAGAGATGCCAGTTCCTAAGACAGAGAAGGAAGTCAGAGGCTTTCTAGGACGTCTGAATTACATTGCTCGGTTCATCTCACACTTAACTGCTACCTGTGAACCAATCTTCAAGCTGCTGAAGAAAGATCAGGTAGTACGTTGGAATGATGAATGTCAGGCTGCTTTTGACAGAATCAAAGAATATCTCCAAGAACCACCTATCCTTATGCCACCAGTTGAAGGGAGACCTTTGATACTTTACCTGACAGTGCTTGATAATGCAATGGGGTGTGTGCTGGGGCAGCATGACGAGTCTGGCCGAAAAGAGCATGCCATTTATTACCTTAGCAAAAAGTTTACCGACTGTGAGACACGATACTCACTGCTTGAGAAAACTTGCTGCGCTTTGGTATGGGCTGCTCGCCGGCTGAGACAGTATATGCTGACTCACACTACCTTGTTAATCTCAAAAATGGATCCTATAAAATACATATTTGAAAAGCCTGCTCTGTCTGGGAGAATTGCAAGATGGCAGATGATCTTGACGGAATACGACATTCAGTACACGACCCAAAAAGCCATCAAGGGAAGTGTATTGGCAGACCACTTAGCACATCAAGCTGTGGATGACTACCAGTCAATGAACTTCGAGTTTCCAGATGAAAGCATTATGATAGTAACTGACTGTGAAATACCTGGACCGGATGAAGGACCTGAACCAGGATCCCGATGGTCTATGCACTTTGACGGAGCCTCCAATGCTTTGGGAAATGGTATCGGCGCCATAATTGTATCTCCACAAGGTACTCATACTCCACTCACCGCCCGGCTGTGTTTCAACTGTACCAACAACATGGCGGAGTATGAAGCGTGTATTATGGGTCTTCAAGCTGCGATCGACCTGAGGATCAAATTTCTGAGTGTCTTCGGAGATTCCGCTCTCGTGATCAATCAGATCAAAGGAGAGTGGGATACGAAACATCCAAACTTGATTCCTTACAGAGAATGTGTGTTGGCCCTGATCCCCCACTTCACAGAGATAACATTTGAGCACTTTCCAAGAGAAGAGAATCAGCTGGCGGACGCGTTAGCTACAATGTCTTCAATGTTCAAGGTTAAATGGGATAATGAAGCTCCCCGGATCATCATCTGGATATTGGACGAACCGGCATACTGTTGTGATCTCGAAACCGAATTGGTGACTGAGAAGCCTTGGTACCACGAAGTGAAGAGATACCTAGAAGCTCAGGAATACCCTGAAGGAGCATCTGTCAATGATAAGAAATTCCTGAGGAGGTTTGCAGCCAAGTTCTTTCTTAGCAACGGCATCTTGTACAAGCGAAACCAGGATTCAACCCTACTGCGTTGTGTAGATAAAACTGAAGCAGAAAGAATCATGGAGGAGGTACATGAAGGGGCCTTTGGTACACACTCCAGTGGACATACCATGGCAAAGAAGATTCTACGGGCAGGGTATTACTGGTCCACCATGGAAGCTGACTGCTACCAACATTCTAGGACATGCCATAAATGCCAGATCTACGCAGACAAGGTGCATGTTCCTCCGGTTCCCCTGAATGTTCTGACTGCGCCTTGGCCATTTGCAATGTGGGGCATAGACATGATCGGTGAGATTAAACCTACGGCATCTAATGGACATCGCTTCATCTTAGTGGCAATCGATTATTTTACGAAGTGGGTTGAGGCAGCATCCTATGCTACGGTAACCAAGACTGTTGTGGCACGGTTCATTCGGCACAATCTGATCTGTCGGTACGGTGTCCCTGAGCGGATTATTACAGATAACGGTACCAATCTGAACAATAAGATGATCGTTGAGCTCTGCGAACAGTTCAAGATACAGCACCACAATTCCTCTCCTTACAGACCGAAGATGAATGGGGCTGTAGAAGCAGCTAATAAAAACATCAAGAAGATCGTGCAGAAGATGACAGTAACGTATAAAGATTGGCACGAGATGTTACCGTTCGCTTTGCATGGGTATCGCACTTCAGCTAGGACGTCAACCGGGGCAACTCCTTTCTCTCTGGTTTATGGCATGGAGGCAGTCTTGCCAATCGAAGTACAAATTCCTTCTCTCCGGATAATGAAGGATGCAAATCTGAATGAAGATGATTGGATCCAGACACGACTTGATCAGCTCAACCTTATTGACGAAAAGAGACTTGCTGCTATCTGCCATGGTCAGACGTATCAGAAACGAATGATCAGGGCATTTAACAAAAAGGTCAGACCACAGGAATATCAAGTCGGGGATCTGGTGATCAAGCGAATCATCCTTCCTCAGAGTGATCCAAGGGGCAAATGGACCCCTACGTACGAAGGGCCATTTGTGGTTAAGCATGTGTTCTCAGGAGGAGCAATAATCTTAACCAACATGGATGGTGACGACCTTCCTCACCCCGCCAATGCAGACATAGTAAAAAAATACTACGCATGAAAAATGACCCGCTAGGCTGACATGTCTAGGCAAAAATTAGGGCTTCCCGTCGAACCAAAAGGGTTCGGGCAAAATGAAGGGATGAAAATGAAAAAATCTGTACACCCGGCAAGTCGAAAACCTGAAAAGGCGGCTTGGGCAAAAATGGGTATCCCGGTGGACTGAAAACCCGAAAGGGTAGTCCAGGCAAAAATTAGGGATAAAAGCGTAATACTATGTCTCATTGGATCACTTTGCATCCAGAATCCGGTACCTACATCAAGCTCAGACGGCATCGATCAGTCAGCTTCACCTTCAACCAAGGTCATCAAGTGATGAGACGCTCAGAGTTATAAAGGCGATAGCAGAGTTGAAACCCAGTGGATCATTCATATTTCACACAGCTGTTTATTTTCTTTTGTACAAAACTTGTATAAACTCTCTTGTTCGGCGACGTTCCGCTTACTAGGACGCTAGCCTCTTGTACACAAAACACCTATTCACAGGCTATTCAAAATCAATACAAATATACTTTTCAGTTAAACGTGCCAACTGTTTTCCTTTTTTTCTGTTTTGTTTTGCGAAGAACGTCCAAGGTTCAGTTTGTGATATATGCATTGATAATAATTTGCTAGCTCATAAATATTTGCATACGAAACAAAGAATTAATTGCAGGTGACACTAGAAACAGGGGCAATAAAGAGTTGTCTGAGCAGTCTAATTGTTCTAGCCTCCAAAATACCAAGGTAGGTTCAGCTAAAGAACCTAACCAGGCATCTTAAATTCCCCAGAGAGTGAGACAGCAAGTCAGTGCATTATTCCTCAAACAAAGTTAACAAGTCTCAAGGAAATTGGGTATCCTCCAGTAGATCCCAATATGCCCCAGCAGCATATATTCTTAACAAGCATCCCCAGCAGTCTTGGTCTAAAGATTGTTCCCCGGCGGCATACACCAACGTTCAAAGGAATCACTTCCCCAGCATATCTTAAATTCCCCGGGAGAGTCCCATCCAAGTTCCCCAGGAAAGATGGAATTCATCTCCCCAAGCAGTAAGCTTATCCCCAGTAAATTCTGGAAGCTTATCCCCTCGCAGAATGCGAACGCGTCGTCTGACTTGATTTAAAGAGTTATTTCCTCAACAGGATATAACTGGGTTATCCTCAGCCAAAAGGAAAGGTCGTTGTCAACGTAGTTCTTTCCTATCCCCAGCGAAGTTCATCAATACCTCCAATATAACAACAGTATCCTCAGCAAGTTATCAACATTCAGCAAGGCATCACTCTCCCCACAGAGTATTGCTTTCCAGCATGATCGCTAGAGTATCTTTTCTCCCCGCAGAATCTTCCATTCGCCAAGTTTATTCCGCAACGGAGTCATCGTCTCCTACCGGTATCCTTGCAACTATTATCATCCCCAGCGGAAGCAAAATCTATTCTCCGACATCAGCCCAGGATACGACTTCCCGGCACCCGTCAAGGATTTACTTTCCTAGACAAAAACATACACAAAACATCACATACATCATTATAGCATGCATAACGCACTGCATCATACAAATCTCATTTATGTTGAGAACATCATTGCTTGATCCATATCATGCATTGCATATGACTGACTTTTATCTTTCAGGAAAGATCCAGTTAAGTTCTCAAGCTACATTTCAAGACCTAGACCGGTTCAGTTAAATCGTCCCAAGATTTTCCTGATGCTTATCCAGTCAAAGGCCTTCTCTCGGTTCAGTCAGATCGACCCTAAGATCTCCCTGATGCTTATCCAGTTGAAGACATTTCAAGACCTAGACCGGTTCGGTTAAATCGTCCCAAGATTTTCCCGATGCTTATCCAGTCAAAGGCCTTCTCTGGTTCAGTCAGATCGTCCTAAGATCTCCCTGATGCTTATCCAGTTGAAGACATTTCAAGACCTAGACCGGTTCGGTTAAATCGTCCCAAGATTTTCCCGATGCTTATCCAGTCAAAGGCCTTCTCTGGTTCGGTTAAATCGTCCCAAGATTTTCCTGATGCTTATCCAGTTGAAGACATTTCAAGACCTAGACCGGTTCGGTTAAATCGTCCCAAGATTTTCCCGATGCTTATCCAGTCAAAGGCCTTCTCTGGTTCAGTTAAATCGTCCCAAGATTTTCCTGATGCTTATCCAGTTGAAGACATTTCAAGACCTAGACTGGTTCAGTTAAATCGTCCCAAGATTTTCCTGATGCTTATCCAGTCAAAGGCCTTCTCTGGTTCAGTCAGATCGTCCTAAGATCTCCCTGATGCTTATCCAGTTGAAGACATTTCAAGACCTAGACCGGTTCGGTTAAATCGTCCCAAGATTTTCCCGATGCTTATCCAGTCAAAGGCCTTCTCTGGTTCGGTTAAATCGTCCCAAGATTTTCCTGATGCTTATCCAGTTGAAGACATTTCAAGACCTAGACCGGTTCGGTTAAATCGTCCCAAGATTTTCCCGATGCTTATCCAGTCAAAGGCCTTCTCTGGTTCAGTTAAATCGTCCCAAGATTTTCCTGATGCTTATCCAGTTGAAGACATTTCAAGACCTAGACCGGTTCAGTTAAATCGTCCCAAGATTTTCCTGATGCTTATCCAGTCAAAGGCCTTCTCTGGTTCAGTCAGATCGATCCTAAGATCTCCCTGATGCTTATCCAGTTGAAGACATTTCAAGACCTAGACCGGTTCAGTTAAGTCGACCCTAAGATTTTCCTGATTCTTACCCAGTCAAAGGCCTCTCTGGTTCAGACAGATCGACCCTAAGATCTCCCTGATTCTTATCCCAGTAGAAGACACCCCAGATTTTTCTCAACGAGCGTTGTTGAAGTTAAAGTCACCCAAGGCTCTCTTACCATTCATGCTAAGGAAGTAATCATCCCTGGTTCTTTCATCGCCGTTTGAAGCTCCAGACTCAGCTCCTGTAACCAGTCAGGACACGTCTAAACATCAGCTCCTGCAACGTGTCAGGTACTCATTTTTCTGTTTTGCAGGTATGCAGGTTCTCGCTAAGGAATCTCCTACGCGATCAACATCCAGATGGCATCTATAAGCCCATCATCCAATCCAGCAATCTCCAAATGGCATCTATAAGCCCATTCCACCCTCATTGCTAACATGTGAGCGCAAATTTCCGGGCACTCTAGTGTCCAATCATCTTTTACCCTCGGATTACGAAAGGCACGTCAGCCAATCTGCATCCTCAGGTCTAAGAAGATTGAACAGGGGCAACTTTTATACCCCAAAATTTGCCCTCCCATATTCTTCAAGAAATTGCCAAGCCAAGTCACAAAATTCCCCAAGGGTTGTGCAGGTCAACTGTCTCCTATACAGTCAAAACTAGGGTTTGTGTGCTGATCAAGAAAATGGAGTGTTCAAAGGCCCAATCAAGTCTCATATGCTTACAAACATGGTCAAGTATCCTCATATCAAGTTTCAAGGCATTTAGCTCAAGATTGCACAGTCAAAACCCTAAATTGCACTACAGTCAACTGTAGGGGCAAAATGGTCATTTGGCAGTCAAAAGTTCAAATTTTTGGTCAACATATCATTTTGAAGCCACAAACATCATTTGATCAATTCTTGATCATGATTCTCAAAATTTGGCTCAGAAAATCATCAAGATGCAAAAGATGCTATATTTGGACAGCTGAAAAAGTCAACTGAAATTGACCAGGGCATAACTTTCACATGGATTATCAGAAAAATTCCATCCAAAGCTCATTTTGAAGAGAAAGACATTTCCTACAACTCATCTTCATACTTCAAGTCCAAGAAATGCTCTCACAAAAAGTTATCAATTTCAACATTATAGGTCATTTTCAAAAGTCAACAAAAAGGGACTTTAAGTCAAAGGCCATAACTTGAGATTGGAAAATCAAGATGAAATGGGACCAAAGACATTGGTTAAAGGACTCAAAGACCTTTCCAAAATGTCCAAGAACATGTGAAAAGCTTAAAAATTGAGCAAGTTATGCCTTGTAGAAGTTGGGAAATTTTTGTGAAATGGCAAAAGTCAACTATCCTTGAAACTCCAATTTTTGACAAAAGGGCCCCATTTTTTCCACTTGGTTCATCCTTGTCATGCCACACACGTGTCCCATGATTAATTTCAAGACCAAATATTGATTTTTTTATTTATTTAATTTTTGATAATTTAATTCATTTTAAATCTTTGAAAATTCAAATAAAATTTAAAAACCAATGGAATAGTGTCATGTGAACTTGGACAATTTCTATGTATCATGGGCCAACTCAAAAACTCAGGCTAGGGTTAAGTTTCACACTAGGTCTAGGTCTTGGCTAAAAAGAAGGAAAAATGGTCAATGGTAAAAACCCTAAGACTTGTTCATTCATGAGCTTGAATCTAGGTCAAATAACTAGCCAATTCCATTCCATGATGATCACTAAGTCAAACCCTAACCATAATATACCATATGCTGCGCTGAAAAGCCATTGGACATTTTGAAAAATTAGCCTTATAAGTAAAATCTGAAATCAAGGTTAGAGAGAACTTTAGGCCTTAATTCTTTTTCCATTAGCATCCTGGACAAATTCTGAACGCATCCCAATTCAAAACATCTTTCAAAACTCCCTGAACTGGTATCCATGAGTCAAACTGCATCTCAAAAATTCTGAAATCATATAGCACGATTCAAGCACATTTTTGCATTTTTGTTTAGGTATTCATATTCATGATGATGTTTCTGAGCTAACCATTGCGTTTGATTTCATTTTTGTGCCATATATATGAACTTGCCATGCGAGAATCCTAGGGTTACAGTTTTCTTAAATTAGGGATTTTGCATAGAGGAAAAATTAGGGCTCAGGAGTACCATGGTTGAACTCAGCGTTTAGAGACGAAGAAGAAGATATGGTCGCGACAAATTTATGAGCTACAGGGACCTAATCGTTATTTTCTCAAAAGCTGTCTAATGCTACGCTTCAAAAACCGTTGCCTTCTTTTTTTGTGTTTCAGGAAAATGAAAGAGACGATGCGTTGTCAACCATTGGTTCGCTAGTTCAAATTTGCGCGCGTTTAACCATTATGCGTTGGTTTTAATATTTGTTGTTTATTAACCATATTATATTAAATGAAATCAAGTGGCTCAGCTGGCAGGTACCGACGCATATGACTCTCATGACCTGGGTTCAAGTCCCAGGTCTGGCAAAAATTCCATATTATTTTTCCATTGATAATTGCATGCAGGCCTCACATTAAGACTCACCATGCACATTCAAAATGCATTGTCCACGTGTCCCAGGAGGTCTATCAAAGGGTTCAGAACAAAGGCATATGGTGGATGCCAGTCAACATGCCACACCTGATTGGAAAAGTCAATGGATTCAAAATCAAATGGGCCAGAATTTCCAGGCCTGCACCTCACAATTCTGGGGCTACACCCCCCCTGGTTTGCCTTATTATTTTTTTTTTTTTATTCTTTCTTTAATTTTTCTTTTATTTCTTTTACTTGCTATTTATTTAATTAATAATTTTTCACAAAAATACAAAAACATCACAAAAATCAGAAAAGTCAGAAAATTTAATAATTATTTTATTTTAAATATTGTTTTTGTTTGTATGAATAATAACATGTAAATATTTAAGTTTTAATTAGGTTTCCAACTTTAATCTCTTTTTAATAAAAATCCAAAAAAACTAGAATTTAGGTTTAATGACTTTTATTTTCTTTTTTTTTTCCCTTTTTTCAGAATAATAATGTTATTTATTTATTTTCATAAATTAAAAAATGTACATAAATTAATTTAGAATTAGATTAGGTTAAAAGTTAAAATTTTCATAATAAACTTAAAAAATAATAGAATTAGGTCTAATATTTAATTTAATTTCAATTAATTTTTCTTTTTTCTTTTAAATCTAAAAAACACAAAAATACCATTTTTCATTCAATTTTAATTTTAGATAACTTAATTATTTTAATTCCTTTAAAGGGTTCAACGCCCTCGCATTTGATTATTTTCTTTTTTCGCGCGTTTCATTTATTTCTGTTGTGAATATAATGTACTTGTACCAAGGCCATGTAATAGCTATTAGACATTTCTTTTCTGCAATTTATTTTAAATCGGGTCTGGATTAATTTGGCGTTGTAGACCCGCGCCCTTTGTAATAGCGTAGGACTTTTATCTTTTCCGCACTTTAAATTCCCGCACTTTTAACTGCTAAACAATAACATGAAAGAATGAATGCCCAAAAATAAAATCGAATCGATAGATCACCAATGCATGACAAGACAAACAAATAATTGAAACATGACACACGGACTGCACACACCACCCCTAGGGTACGCCTCACTGTTGCCTTTCGAAAGGTGATCGTCGAGTAGAGGACGTCTTAGCAAGTCCTCATGATCCGGGAACCTGGCATGAGGGTAGCTTCTAAGGTGTCTTCCCATTGCTCCGGTGATCACCATGTCCCTATAAACTCGAATTGACCCGAACACCTCCAAACGGCGGTGGTGCTACTTACCTCTCAATGGTGGGATAGCACTACTTTAAAGGACATTTACACAGACGAATTCCTTAGGGTAGGTAGGTTCTCGTAGATACTTGCTCTCTTCAAAAACAAAACAAATAATACTTTTCACACCAACACTTTCAAAAACTTTCAAAACAAACTTTTCAAACACTCTGACGTACGAGTTGAACTGAAACTTTTCAAAGAATATTTTTGAAACCCACATTGAAAAGCAAACAAATATTTTTGAAAACACATTGAGCAAGTATCTAAGAGCCCATGGATAACCATGGATAGAAAGGGTGCTAACACCTTCCCTTTCTATAACCTACCTCCCGAACCGAGAGCAATCTCTTTAAGGAATTTTTCTGTGCTTTTGTCCTTTCCATTTTGGAGAAAATAAAAGACGGTGGCGACTCTTGCTTCCGCGACATTTCGCGAACCAGCTTTAAAACAGTCAGTTCCAGATCCACCGATCACAGTTGGGCTACAGTTGAACCCGACCATATATATAGAAAACACAGTGGCCACTGGAAACTAAGGCAGTTATATCCCAAGTGGTCGACCAGGTGGCATTAGTTATGTCCCGAAGTCAACACCATCTTTGAATACTACTTCCGTTATGGCTTTAAGGCAACGGATGGATGAGAGTAATTTAGAGTTAGTAAACGTCTTAACTCAACAAATAGGAGTCGCCCTCAATCCTGTAGTTGACGAAATAGGTAGACTGATTGACTCATTAGGGGTCCAACCAACCCATGAGCGTCCTTTTAGACTTCGAAGAGTGGAAACACCCACTCATGAAGAGGAAGATTTCGTTGAACAATACGAACCTAGGCCAATCGTAGTTAGAAGAAACCAAGATGTTGATCGAGTGCTAATAAATGTCACTGTTGGGTGTAACAACATAGTGAATATGGTAGAAGAAGTATTAACATGATCTGGAGTAAATGTTAGCCTTCGGATGCCCAATTACTCTTCACCTTTGCCTGATTACATTCGACAGGCAGAATTACCTAGGGGATGTAAGGTACCTAAATTTAGAAAATTTGCTGGTAATGCCAATGAGTCGATCAGAGAACATATTGCTAGGTACGAAACAGAAGTTGGCGATATCGCCAATGATGAGGGTTTAAAATTAAGATATTTTCCTAATTCATTAACAAAAACGGCTTTTACTTGGTTTACGACGTTGACTCCAAACTCCATACGCACTTGGGAACAACTTGAGGGTATATTTCATGAGCAATTTTATGTTGTTCAGCCTAATATAAGTTTGAAAGAGTTATCCTCAATCAAGAGAAGGTCATCTGAGTCAATGGAAGATTATTTAAATAGGTTTGGGGTCTTAAAGACTAGATGCTTTACTAGAGTTCCTTAACATGATCTGATCGAAATGGTCGCTGGGGGTTAGATTATTCTATTAGGAAAAAAATTGATCCTCAATGTATTACAGATATGTCCCAACTAGCTAATAAAGTTTGATATGTCGAACATTTGAAAACAGAGAAAGCTAGGGTGTCAAAGGACCATAGAAAAGGCAAAATTGCCTATGTAGACACAAAAGATTATTCCATATAGTCTAAGGATGAATATGAAGAATGGAACAACACAAGAAGGGGGGTTGAATTGGTGTCTTTAAAACTTAAAAACAAAAGACACGTTGGTTATCCTGGTTCGTTTGAACTCAAACTACTCAGGTCCATCTGCTAAGGCGATTTTTCCTCTCTCAATAAGGTCTTAATCCACTAATCAATCTTGATTACAAAGGTACAATGACAATTGCCAAAGTCTTCTTGATTTTAAACCACAACCTAGTTTTCTTAAGGTATTACACAGTACTATATTTGAAAGCGTGTACAAGATACGTTTTCTAACAAAAAACAATATCATAAAAGTGATGTATTACACAAATGAAAATAAATGCATTGAAGGTAGTGATATTTCTCGTTTGTAGTGCGCATCAAAATTGTAAACGATTTCTTATTCAAGTCTTATTTATATAGGAAACGCATGAGAGGTCCTTTTGGAATGTTGATAAATAGTAGTTAATGAACTTTCCAAACATAGAGATTCTTGTCATCTTTCACCCGTTACTTTTGAATAGCCATGAATGAAATGTAACGCTTCAGAACATGCTTGCTAAAGATTACATCAGAAGATGAATGTTACTGTTGGGACTCCTTTACTTCTTTCCATAACTGTACGTAACAGAATAATGGAGTTCTTGTTCGTAACGTTTAGTGCACTCAGAAGTTGTAGCTTTAGAACTTCTTTATATAAGTGTGTTACACAGATTTTTATTTCTATGTAAGATATGTTGAATCAGAGTTTAAACAATGATCTAACTCATCTTATGTGCTTCTTACATCAAAACTTCCCTGCAAAACAAAATACTTATTTAGGGAACATAATTGTTCTTTGAGTGTTTGTTATCATCAAAACTCTTACAAGGATTGTAGAATCAAACTATGTTCTAACAATCTCCCCCTTTTTGATGATGACAAAAACTTGGATATTTTGATCAAATACGTAAAGAACATAAAGCATTAAAATCTCCCCCTGAGTTGGATACTCAGATAGAGAAGAAATACTTCCTTGAAGATTGTTCTGATTAGAGTTTTTGAGAAGAAGATTTTTGATGCGTTCACAACTGTCCTCAACAGAGGTTGTTCCTATTTTTCTTTCAGATAAAAAACAATAGAAGTTATGATATTCAAAATGTTTGAGACTGAGTCTCGATACTGTTATATTCGAAATTCTTATGTTCTCCCCCTTTTTTGTCAAGAATCAAAAAGCAATCAAAACACTTTAGACAATAAAATGCATTTTGTATTCAGAAAGATTCAAGGAAACAAATAAAAAAACACAATGAAGAAAACAAATTTCAGAACTAAGTTTGAGGAGGTGGAAGTCGTGTGAACAGGGCTTCCAATAAAATCTTAATTTGATTATTTGATTCCTCTTATTTTCCAAGCATCCCTTTAATTTCATTGCAAGTTTCATCGTGCTTGTTTATACTTTCCTTAAACACAACATTTTCTTTCTTCAGCTCCTCCAGAATTTGCAACACAGTAGAAGAATAGCGTATTTCAACAGAAGGAACCACTTTTTTAGAGCAAACTGCAGTTGATTCTGACGCATGAGCTTCTTCAACTTTCTTGCCTTTGTCTTGAAACATGACTAGAGGAAGAGGATCATAGGATGTTTCATTACTCTCTGATGTTTGATGATCTTCCCAAGGGGTATTGTCCAGCAGAAGGAGTGGCTTCTTTTCCTAGTGTCACAAAACTTGATCCTTGAAGATATTCAGGCGATCATAAGTTCTGTTGAGCAATTTCATAACTAAGCTCCTTTAGTTTCAGAGATTCATAGTTGAACCATTTTCTAAACTGGTTCCAATGAGAATCAGAAGCAGGTGGGTTGAGATTCTCTATGCAAGATAGCTTTAGAGAGTTAACCCATTCTTGTATTTCTATTTCAAAAATCAACAAGGATTTACCAACATCTGCTTTGGAGATTTTTGGTTTTGGTTTTGGAACAATAATTTTATGAGAGCTTGTGACGAGATTTTCCAAATATTCTAAGTCTATAACTGTTCTAAGGGGATCTTCTGGGTAGTTATTTGGAGAGGGAGAGTCAAAAAGGATAATGGGCGAAGTTGGTGAGTTTGGTGGAGTGGACTGATAGGGAGATGGAAGATCTGGAATGGAGAGGTTATGTGAAGAAGTTGATGGAATTATTTATGGTTGAGAGACCATGAGAGGGCAGGTGATGCCAGGTATGGATGTTGTGGTATCAGAATCAAAGTTTGGATTTTTGGTTTGGGGAGCTTCAAACAACGGATAAAATTGATCAATATCATAGTGAACTTGAGCAAGTTCAGGTTGATTTTGGTCAAGATGGGTAGTAGGTGGATTATTCAGAAGGTTATCTAGAGGAAATAAAGTGTCAAAGTCTAAGTCAAAATCATCAAAGTTTTGAGGAGAAGGATATTTTGTGGGATTTGAAGATGAAGAGTTTTCAGAGGTTGATAATAGTACTGATTCAATAACATAAACAAAAGAGGAGTTACCTTTCTTTTTGGCAGCTTTGGGAGTCTTCTTAGAAGTTCCTTCTATAGCTGTTTTTCTTTCTCTTGATTTTCTGGGAGCAACTTTCAAAGGTTGTTTCCTTAAATCATAGATGTTCACATCTGGCTTAATACCATCCCTCTTGCATGCTTCCAGATATAGGAGAACAATATCTAGAGAAGAATCTGCTTGAGTGAATAGAGGAAAATCCTTCAAAGGAACTCTTCTGGTGGTAATGACTTCCTTGGTGGTGATTGTTGGATCCTTCTTAATAGTCACAATAATCTTCATCTTCTTCATATTTTTGATGTTGAGAGGTTTACCAGCACAAGCTTCCAGAGCGCCAGAGTTACTAGAAACTTCTAAGACAGTTTCTTTCTGAGCCTTTTGTAATTTATTTTTGAGTTTACAGATTGTTCCTTTAAGCTCAAAATTTTCTGTTCTCAGTTTCTTAGTTTCTTCAGAGTCAGAAACTAGATCCTTTTTCAGGTTCTTGTTTTTGACTCGAAGTTGCTGATATCTCTCAAGAATTTATGACAGACTTTCTTCTAATTGATATCTAGAAGAGTTATAGAATACCTCTTCTACCTCTGAGTCTGATTTTGATTCAGATAATCCAGAGTCATCTGATATGTTGGCCATTAGGGCTATGTTGGCTTTTTCATCTTCTGATTCTGTTTCAGCTTCAGAAGATTATGAGTCATCCCATGTTGCCATGGGGATTTTCTTATTTTCTTTAAAGAACTTCTTTTTAGGTTTCTCTTTTTGAAGATTTGGACAGTCACTTTAATGACCTTGTTCATTGCATTCCTTTTGTCACTTTATTGGTCATTTGTTAAAAATTATTGTGAGCAATAGAATATTTGTTGAAACTTGGAACTCAAAGATGGTTGAATATTGAATGTGGAGAGAGGGATTAAGAGAATGAGAGAGAGTAATTATTAAAGATGAAAGTTATGAGGCATTATCATTCATGATTTATTTAAAGGATATATTACAAATACAATGATTGAGGTATAATTAACGAACATAAAAAAAGTGAAAAATAATAGTTGTAATCAATTATAACTATGCAACAATTATGTTTGAGTTGTAACCGATTACACCAAAGTTGTAATCGATTACAATTTGATTCTGTTTGATTCTGTCAAAGGGGTGTAATCGGTTACAGTCCCACAGTAATCAATTACAAACTCTTGAAGTATATTTTTCTCTTAACAAATTGATCGACTATTTAGTGAGTATAATTTTCAATTGCAAGTGCACAACCTATCGTGTAGTTTTAAAAGATATTGAATCAGAGACTAATAGTCAAATTTATCGTTACTAATTATTACGGTGTTTATTTAAGGCGAATAATTAAAATAAGAATGATGAAGTAAATAACTTTAATAAATTCAAATGAATAACAATATTGGAATGTAATTCACATCAATCAACACTACTCTGATTGTCTCTACTAAGATTACTTACAGGACGATATTTCCTACTTTGAAAATAATCAATTTAACAGGAATTGTCACTTTCACGTATTCAGAGCCTAGTTTATCTCTAATTTATCCCTGCTATTGTCACGTATGGAAGGTATTTATCGCGTTAAAGTAGTAAACCTATTTTTAAGAAATTAAACTCTTAACTCAGTTGAAAAGTGATTTTGTTTGGAAGGTTTAACTTTAGAGAGCTCCAAGCTTTCACTCAGGTAATCGGATCCTAAACTTACAAATGCGTGCTTTCGTAAGTAGTTTAAAATCACTTTCTAGAAATATTAGACTTCCTAATTAATTAACAAAGTACTTTCGGGGTTTCGTTAATAAAAAACTAACCATTTTTAGTCTTTAGTGTCAAACGAATTTCGATGTTACCGGACGTTTTCATTGCTTCACTTTCGTGTAAGCAGATTAAAATAAGTTTAGAAATATTGCATTTAAATTAAAACAGCCTACAAAGGTGACTCTAAAGAGACAACATGTAGAGCATCACCTATTGACGATCCTCACATCCCAACACTTAGTAAATTAGCTAGACATGTTTATGGAAAATAAAACATAAACTATTTTAAGTGCAAAGGTAAACATAATGACGGGTAAATAGATGAAGAGAATAAACGCAAATAAATAAGGCAGTAAAGTAAAGGCAAGACAAAGTAAAGTAAATGTTGAATGAATTAAAAATCTGCTCCAAACAGAGTCTTGAATCTGGTACAATTGCAATAACTTAAAGTAAATCTTGACGGAATGTAAACGGCAGAAATAAAGTGCTTGAAAGTAGAACTTGTATAGGAGTGATCAAACTTGATACAGACTCAATAATGCAATAACCCTTCAGTGTGAAGAGTTAATCCTTACAAAAATGGAAAATATATGGCTTACGTATGCATAAGCTTGGATGAACAAAATGGTATAACTAGGGGGTATTTATAGGGCACCAGAAACCTTAAAAATCCCTAAAACCGCTTCAAAGTAGTGGAGAAAAAGTAGGGGTCGTTTGTGGACTCTTGGAGGCTAAGCAAAACCCATTTCCCACCGTTTGGACTTTATAAAGGACGGAGAAATCAATAGGAGTCATGGAGAACGCCATGGCTTGCTAAATCATGCCCGTTTGTTCCTCTTCCTTCGTTTGTGGGTCCCATGTGGTCACCTTGAGCGTAAACTGCTCTATTTCTTTATTGTTTGTTCGTTTTGCTTCATATCTTTGCAAACGCCTCTTAAATGGATAAATACCTTAAACACTAACAAAACACCCGCATAATAGTGGAAATATAAATAAAATGACAATAAAACACACATAAATTAATTCAAATAAACAATATATTTTAGTGTCATCAAACTCTCCCACACTTGAACCATTGCTTATCCTCAAGCAAAATGAAAGTAAACAGTGATACTTGATAGCTATTATGGGCATAAAGACTCTACTTTAAACAAGGTTAAGTCAGTAGGTACTAAATCATAAAACAAAAGTATCATAGTAACACATTCCATATTTTACGGTCATAAGTCTCCTTCTTATACAAACTAATCTGAATCATGTTGTTATACTTAAACCTAACTTACTTGTCCTAGATTTTCATTCTTTTTCATTTAAGCACAATCACATTAAGCCCTTTATTTGTACATACTCATAGCAAGGAGGCCAATTAGTGATTCTAATCCTTTGCACGGGGTTCTAGTACATTAAGTAGTATAAACCCTTTATTTACCTTGTTGTAGTTGCGGGGGATCGAAACATAATCCGCCCTACCAAGTTCAACACTAGATACCTCTGAACCAACATACAACGGGTTTTTATTTTATTTTTGCAGGTTCCACAACCATTGGGTTAAGTGAAAGGGAGAGGGTCATCTAACTTAGAGGGTGTATTCCCTATTTTCAATTAATTATAGCAGGAAAATTAAGATCATTCACTTATATACATCGACTTCCCTACATAGAACGTGCTTAAGCCAGAGACGACTGCTAAAATAAAGTACTTAAGGACTTAATTATGGGTGAGAATTTAAGGCTATAGCATAACAAGTATCCAAATCGATTTCTATAATTAAGAGACTTACAATGTTAAAACGATACTGATATTTCCGAAAATTTCTCAAGTCTCTATAACTTGTCTGACAGCACACAAATTTAAAATAAACATTGTTACTTTTTGCAAAAAAAATCTAGTATGGCTCAAGAAAAAGAAGAAATTCAATAAACAACAAAAACCAGGCATAAAGACTCGATAGTACATGTAATGAATCGATAAGACGAACCAAATTAAAAGAAAATACTAGAAAACAATAAATTTAACTATAAAGCAAGTAAAATTCCTCTCCCACACTTAAATCAAACATTATCCTCAATATTTTAATATAAGGTGAAAAAGGAATGATCGAACCTGGTGTGGATCATGATCAGGGGACATAACCGCCTTAAGCTCTCCTTAATGAATAAATCTCCTGGTATAAATGGTCCATCAGGTGATTTACTTCGTCAGCTTGATCTCTTTGGTTGTGGCGAAGAGCCATGATTGCTCTTCTTAAACTGTAAAGCTCGTAGCCAACAATGTGTGTATCAGAAGGATTGTCAGCAAGTCCTAGTTTTACCAAGGAAGGAAAATCTGGGTAGTGGGTAGGTGAGAGGGTTCCCTTAGCTAGAATATCAAAATGCCTCCTTTGGTCATCGTTTTTTAAAACAGTTTGCATGTCATCAACTATATGCATCCTAAAATAATATTAGTGGATAAAATCTGGCTAAGTAGAATGCATTGGTCTTGAAAAGAAAAACACACAAGTTATATATTTATTAACTAAAATTAAAAATCAACCGTTTATGAAAATGAAAACTGTGGATTACCTCCCACACAACACTTTGTTTTAAATTGGTAGCTCGATGGCTCAAGAGTGTACTCATGGCAGTTTTTTCGAGAATGATTCCTCAGTCGAACTTTTAATAGTCTTTGGTTTCCATGGCCACTTATAAATCCATCTCTCATATACCTTACCTTTTCTTTTCTTTCTTTTGTAGGATAGTTCAAACTTCAGGACTTGTGGGGGTGGTTCTGGATCTCTTATGAGTGTCAGCTTTGTAAGTTTGGGTGTAATCCTTTTATCCACCATCACAAAGGCTGAATTTCCCCTCTTAAAACTAATGACTTCCCTAGTTTCATGGTCCTCTGATTTTCTCTTTTTACGTAGTGTTGTACCCCAAAATTTTCCCTCCCATTTTCATACAAGACATACTCCTAGAGGTCCTCAATTGCTCAAGTTGACTAAGGATTGACCAGACAAATCCTCCTCTTAAGACAATAAGCCTCAAACTAGGGTTTCACTCCTCATCAAGATGGTTGAGTTATAAGGACCCCAAATGTTTTCCATTGTCCTAATATGTCCTCAAGATCATCCATGCCAAGTTTCATGCCCTGCACAACAAGTTTGCTCAGTCAATTGCTCAAATGCCTGAAAATCAGCTATATTAGGTCAAAAGTCAACGGTGACCCACATACAGTCAAACTTCAAGATTTTTGGTCAACATCAACATTTTGAAGTTATATCCATCATTTGATCAAGACTTGATCATGATTCCTCAAGGAATGCTCCTAATTCATCAAAACTCAAAAGTTGATAAATTAGGGTTCCTATAGGAAAAGTCAACCACACTTTGACCAGGCATAACTTTCTCATACTTTATCAGAAATTTATCACCCAAGTATCATTTTGAAGAGAATCCAATTCCCTACAACTCCTATTCATCCCTCAAGGTCAAGAAATTCCTCAATCAAAAGATACAAGTTCATACATTATAGGTCATTTTAAAAAGTCAACAAAAACACCTTATGAGTCAAAGCTTCTTACATAAACACGGAAGATCCAATTGAGATGAAACTAAATAGGTTTCTTAGGGGACATTCTAAGCTTTCTAAAAATTCCAAGAACTCCCTCTTAGGATCAAAATTAAGAGATATGAATTGTCAAAGTTGGTCAATTTTTGAAAATTGCATGAAGTCAACAATACCCAGGTTTGAATTTTTTCCACATGGGCCTATCTTTTCAAGTTTGGAACTTGCTCCTAACATGGTCCACGACCCATAAAACCCTCCATGAATTATTTTCTTATTTATTTGATTTATTTTTATTTTAATCATTTAAAAATAAAATTAAATTAAATAAATAATGTAGATTTGTTTTTGATATGATTGTTGCATTGAATGATGGATCATATATGCTGTCAATAGCTAAAGAAATCGTGCAAGGCCAAATGGACATAAAATATCCACATATGGAAACTTTCTAAGATTTGATTTTTTCTTAAAACCATGCAATTAATCTTTGGATTCTTGCCACAAATGTTACCCTAATTTTGATTCACTATATATGCTAAAGGCATCTCAACCCTAAGCAGAGAGTTAGAGAGTAACGCGCAACCTGCCTCAAGGAACCAACCAAAGTTTTCAAAAAATTCAAGAGAGGTGCAATCTTGTAACCCATGATCCGGTGAGTTTCTGTCAAAGCCAGGAATTCTATCATCCTCCTGGGACTCCCAGCATCTCATCTAATTTATCTTTGAAGGTTAAAACACACAGAATCACCCTATCCCGATCCACACGATTTGGTAAAATTCTCAAACTCAAAGTTGTGATTCAGGTGATATAAATCGAATCTTTGCATTAGCATATGTTCATAATGTCATTCTAAGGTGTTTTGAATCATTAGCTGCTAGCATGCACGCAGAAACAACAAGGTGCCATTGTTAGGGCATGAAGGTTTATGTTTCTCGTATCTGTGTTTACAGGCATTTTTAGGTCAAATGGGGGCCACCATCGTGATCACAACCCTCGAAATAGGGGGGTAGGGTATCATTTGAACTTTGATCTATCGTGCTTGGCAGGTTTTGGCATTTTGAGGCTACCGGAGAAGGTGACAGGAGCTGAGCTCTGGCACCGTTGACTAGTTTGAATTCTGTTAGCCTGTTTGTCATCACATCATTAGTCCATGTCAAAGCTGATTGGGCGTGTTTTGAATGTTTGACATTTGGATTGTTCTTTTCATTATATTATAATCTTTTTATTATATACATGAATGAGTTAACAACGCAGATGGAAAAGGAGCAAGCATGTAAGACCAAAGACTTGGGTTCGATCCTAAAAACCAACAATTTTGCATTTTCCCAATATTACTTGCAGGTTCCAGTGTGTGACATCCAGCGTGTATACCTTGCATTCTCAGGATCTAACCATTGGATCTTCCCAAGATCAGATCCAGCACCCAACCAACCAATCCCCATGGTGAACCCCCATATGAGAGCCTCATTGAATCACGCGTAAGGCATATGGGCCAGCTATTCTAGGCTTTGCAAAATTTCGCCATGCACCCCCAAAATCACTTCCAGCATCAGGCCCTTTCTTGTTTTTCTTTTTTATTTCATTATTTTGTGTTATTTGTTTTATAGTTTTAAAAATCATTTTTAATATTAAATCATGAAATCAATAAAATCAATAAAATCACAAAAAATATAGAATTGGGTTTTTTTATTAAAATTAGTTTTTTGGAAATTAATTAATTTAATGATATTGAATTGATTTGTTTTCGTTGAGTAAAGTTAATTAGAAAAAATTAGGTTTAATTCACAAATATTTAGTTTTCTCAATAAAAAATCAAAAATATTTTCTTTATTTATGTAGATTCTTTAGGATATTTAATTTATCCTCACACGCATTTATTCATTTATTTTTCCAATTATTGTATCTGTTTCGAGTTTGTAATAGCTTTTAACTTAGGTTTATTACTGCTTTTATTTACCGCTTTTCCCCCAAGTTTGGTTATGTAACGCCCTCCCCAAAGCCTTATAATAGCTAGGCTTAAGATTCTCGCATTTTATTTTTTCGCTACTATTAACTGTTAGATGAATGATCATAGGATTGAATGGAAAGATAAATCGAATGTTTAAAATAGTAGAACATCCTAACTGTGCAAAGATAAACAAACTGAAATCAAATACTTGCACATGCTCACCCCTAGGGTATCTCTCACTTTGGTTGCCTCGGAAAAATACGGTCACTATTCTCGAACGTGAGAGTTCTTAGTGACTGTCCTCTAATTCAGAGATCGCAAGTCCCTTTCGAAGGTGGCCTCGGTAAAACAAAATGCGATCTTAGAACTTTAGTAGAGTTACTAAGAGATCTTGCTTTGTTGCCTTAAATAATAGTAATCATCCCTTTCGATTGTCCCTTAAACTCCAACGATGGAGCTACCTAATCCTTAATAGTAGGATAGCGCTGTCTAAAAGAAATAAGAAAACAAACAGTCTTTTTTTCGAGTAGGTAGAAACTTTTAAGTACTTGCTCAAAATAATCAATTTTTCACACTTACACTTTCAAACAAAGTTTTCAAAAACGCTTTATCACACTCTTGAGGACTGATACAAGGGTTACCATAAAGTGAAACACCGTACTAAGGCATTTTCAAAGCTTTTCAAAAGACACATAAAAGCAATTTAAAAATGAGCAAGTACCTAAGAGCCCATGCAAAACCACGGATAGAAAGGGTGCTAACACCTTCCCTTTCTATAATCTACCCCCCCCCCCCCCCCCCCGTATTCAGAAACATCTCGAAAAAGGTTTTTTCTGTTGTTTTTCCCTTTTCCTTTGTTGGATAAAATAAAATACGATGGTGAATCTTTCTTACCGTACATTTTCAAACAAAAAACACAAAAACCAGTAGTAATAAAAAATAGTCAGTTCTGCCACCGTATTATAGAACTGGAGACTCTGTTAGGGAAGAATAAAAAAAGTGGGGTTTACATTAGGATCTAGGTCATTGTAATTGCTTCTTTGGCTTGTCTTGTTTGATTTACTTTTAAGGGTATCTGTTTGGGTTGTTTGGATCCTAAACCCAGATCGGGGAATTCCTTTTAGGTAAGTAGCAATAAACTGTGAGGGAGTTGTGCGGGTTATACCGATACGGTTGAAACAATAGCTATGTTGATGCGATACTTTGGTGTGTACCGGTAGCCCTTGAGTAATCAAGGAGAATATGGGGCCGCTGCGTGGTATCATAAAGCGTCAACTGACCTTAGCACCTTAATTGACCAACTTGGCTTTTTAGGACGTAGTGAGATAGCCGTCTTTGGTGTAAACCTAAAGTCGATTGATACTAGATGCTACACTCATTGAGGTTTGACTCTTGAGTTTTGTTTGGTGGCAAGTCAATTGTCTATCGGAACGAAATTTGGGGGAAAGATCGATGATATTGAGATCCCTTAGAACCCGGTTACTATATTTAGGACAGGTTGAACCAACCCAACTTCAAGAGGGTATTACCTTAAAACCCATGCAAGCCTTAAACCTGAGGTCTCTGTGTGATTTTATTGTGTTTTCTATATCTGCTATATTGGAGCATAATCATGACATCATGACATAGCATATCATACTAACCATTTCAAGGATTCTTAGGGTTTATTTTTGTCTTGTTTTGTAGGACATGGCCCTCGCCCGCAGATTCACTATCCAAGTCAGTCTGGTAAAGGTACCTCCTCAGCTTAACGAGTTAGTATCAAGGGTTACTGAAAGCTCTCCCTTCACTGAAATACATGGTCGATTTCTCAGCTTGGTCACCTCAAACCCTGATGAAGAAATGTTAAAAGTGCTCTTTCAATTCTTTGACCCTCTACATCACTGCTTCACTTTTCCGGATTACCAGTTAGTGCCTACTATGGAGGAGTTTTCTCTGTTACTGGGGGTGCATATCCTTAACAAGGTACCTTTCAATGGCATGGAAAGAGACCCTAAACCTGAAGATATTGCTAAAGCTCTGTCCTTACAATGGTCTGTCATAGTAGCAAATTGGGAAAGGGTTTTTTGGGAGAAATCTCATCATTTTTGGGATACCCTGGACTCACAAGCTTTTGAAGAGGTGTTATCCGTTATCATCTATGGGTTGGTACTGTTCCCTAATCTGGACCAGCTCATAGACGTGAATGCAGTTAAGGTTTTCCTGTCACGCAATCCGGTACCTACTCTGCTTGGAGATATCCTACATTCTTTGCATACGCGTACTATAAAGAAAAGAGGGAACCTTCTATGTTGAACTCCTCTTTTGGCTAGGTGGTTTATTTCGCACCTACCCCGATCCGTCTTAAAGAATGAACAGGGTTTGAGATGGTCTCATAGGCTAATGACTCTTATACATTCAGGTATTCATTGGTGTCCTCGATCCTCGGAGAATGTTACCATCATTGATCGATGCGAAGAATTCCCTAATGTCCCTCTCTTATGCATTAGGGGAGGAATCACTTACAATCCTTGTTTGGAACTGCGACAGTTTGGATATGCGAGAAGGGATGGTCCTCATGATACACTTATCTAAGGAATCGCCTTCAACTATGAGAATGATGCTCAGGGTTACCGTAAAAGGTTCATGCGAGCTTGGGGCATGGTACATAGGGTTGATAGCAAGACACTGAGGCACAAGAATTCCATCCCTCTTGAGCCTTATCTCAAATGGGTACGAGCCCGTGCTCAAAGTCTTATGATGCCTTACCCCTCCATCCTACCTATGATTATGGAACCGGTTACTGAAGGAGACACTCTTTATCTTGCTCTTCATCCTGACATGCCAACTGATCGTGAGGAGTTACAAAAATCATGGGTTCAACTTTAGGAGGAGTGGGATACGTTTGAAGCTCAATTCTACGCCAGCAAGAAGAAATTCCTGGAACTCACTAGGCTACTTCATGAAGAGAGGAATATAAACGCCTACGTTGCACCAAAAAGGATGCGCTTATGGGAAAACTAATTTTCTTTTTGCTTTAAGTTTTATTTTGTTTTATTGTAAGCCTAAAGGGCACTCTTTGTAACAATTCGAACTTATTAATACAATTAACGTGTGTTTCTTTTGTATAAGCAAATTTAAGTCTTTAAGAATCCTTGAAATCATTGCATACGCATATCATCCATGACATTGCATAAACATGTTTCAAAGTAGGTTTCTCATCTTCTTCGTTGTTTATTTCAGCAATAATGACTTATGAACAAAGTATCAAGGATCTCCAGGCACAAAATGCCCAATTTCAGCAAATGTTCGTAGCTTTGGCTAAAGGGCGGGAAGATCTAAAGGCCCTTATTTTGAAAGATAGAAAGAAGAAGACAAAGAAGACTGCAGGTGTGGTAAACTTGGGAAGAAGATTCAAGGGACCGTTGAAGCAAATGGTTGATCTGACATCTTCATCCAAGGAAGGAGAGAATCAAGAGGGTGAGACAAGGGAGGAAGACCCTAGTCCATGGGAATCTGATAATGACACTGATTACAATGAAGAGCAATATCCTCCGGCTGATGAAAGTTATAATTAGCTAGAGGATCGTCTGAATGTAATGGATATCCAAAGAGTACCAGGGCTGGATTTTGAAGAGCTGGGTTTGGTATCTGGGTTTGTCATCCCATAGAAGTTCAAGGTTCCGGTATTTGCAAAGTATGATTTGTTTTCTTATCCCAAGCTTCATCTCCTTTCTTATGTGAGGAAGATTCAGCCTCACACTGCTGATAGGAACTTGTGGGTCCATTTCTTTCAAGGCAGTCTGTCTGGGACTCGGCTTTAGTGGTTCTATCAGCTGGAGGGAATCAATGTCCGCAACTGGGAAGATCTGGCTGCTGCTTTTTATAAGCAGTATCAATATAATGCTGACCTTGCTCCTACCCGTACTCAACTCCAGAGTATGTCTATGGGTGCAAGCGAAGGTTTTAAGGACTACGCTCAGAAGTGGAGAGATTTGGCAGGGAGAGTCCAACCCCCTTTGTCTGATAGGGAGTTGGTCGACATGTTTCTTGGTACGCTATCTGGTATTGACTAGAGAAAGGGTAGAAGCTGGATCCGAAGTGGCAAGATCCAGAAAGACACCTCTTCAAGTACAGTGAAAAAGACATTCATGGGTAAGAAGGAGGTCAATGCTATTTACAGTCCAAGAAGTCAGAATAGAACCGAGCACCATCCAATGATAGGGGCTGCGATGATACCTAGGCTTGTGGCTACTCAACAACGAAACAATCAACTAAGGATAGAAAGACCTTAAAGGCAATTCACCCGGATCAATATGACGTTGTTTGAGGTTTTACCCCATCTGTTAAAATATAGTTTGGAAACCTTAAGGGAGGCTCCCAAGAACCCCAACACCACATCTCCTCGTTACAATCCAAACGCTCGGTGTGCTTACCATTCTGAGAGTCCAGGCCACGATACAAACGACTGTTGGGCTCTTAAGAATAAGATACAGGGTCTGATCGAAGCAAAAGAGATTGAGTTTAATGCTCCTGAGATGCCTAATGTCATAACTGCTCCCATGCCCAAGCACAGCCGTGGTGTTAATGCCATTGATACTAATCTATTTGTTACTTCTGTTGATGAAGTTTCTACTCCTCTCATGACCGTCAAGAAGAATTTGTTTCTAGCCGGTTTATTTCTGGGTTGTGGTGAAGGTTGCCACATGCGTTTATCTCTACCTTCTGGTTGTTATTTGCTGAAGGCAGGATGCCTGATGGATAACAAAGAGATTTTGTTCGAAAAGACTCTGGTTCCAACTGTTCTACATGAAGATGTTACTATCATAACAATTTCTGCCAATCCTTCCAGGGTCTCCTCCAAAAGACCTGTTAGGATTACATCTTCTTCAAGAATTTCTCCATTAATAATCACTTTTCTTGGCCTTCTACCATACTCCTCGGACAAAGTTGTTCCTTGGAATTATGGTGCTGACATTTACTACCATGGCGTTAAGCAGGATTTGTTAACCATTAAAGACGAAAAAACTGAAGAGGCCAATCCCGATATCAGTAACATTGTCAGGACCAGCAAAGTTACTCGAAGTGGAAGGGTCTTATCTCCCGAGATCTCCCTGAAGACTGTTGCTAAGCCTGTTTTTATTCCATCTGTTGTTCCGGCTAGTGCTTCTACTACTACTCCCATCCTTACTCCAGTTTTTACCCCTTCCGTTGAGTCATATGGGACTCGGGGAAAAGAAGTTGTGGGTGACCCTGCCTGGACGGAGGAACCTAAAGAAGTTATTTTGGAATCCTCTAAACGAGAAATGGAGGAGATTTTGAAGATAGTCATGAAGAGCGACTACAATGTGGTCGAACAACTGGGGAAGACCCCTTCGAAGATATCAATGTTGGCTCTGCTATTGTGTTTCGAGGCCTATGAAAAGGCTTTGTTACATTTCTCAAGACTGCGCATGTACCGCAAGAAACCTCCGCTGACCAATTCAAGGATTGTGTGGCCAGTTTGACTACTGATAATGGGTTGGGTTTTTCTGATGTTGATTTGACACCCAAGGGGAGAAAGCATAATGATGCCCTGCATGTCTCGATCGAATGCAGGGGCACTACTATGGCCCATGTGCTAGTGGGCACTGGATCGTCATTGAATGTTCTGTCCAAGAAGGCTCTTGATAGGCTAGATTGTGAAGGTTTGACCTTAAATCTCGGTAACATTGTGGTGAGGGCTTTTGACCGTTCAAAAAGAATGGTGCACGGGGAGGTGGACATCCCTGTAAAAGTGGATTCCCAGACCTTTGAATCCACCTTCTACGTGATGGATATCAGGCTATCTTATTCTTGTTTATTGGTTCGTCCTTGGATCCATGAAGTTGGAGCCGTTACTTCTATGATGCACCAAATGCTGAAGTATCCAGTGAAGGGAAATATTGTCACCGTGCATGATGAAGAGGAGTACATGGTAAGCCACCTGAACTCTTTCAGGTATATGGAAATGGACGGTGAGTTTATAGAGACCCCTTGTCAAAATTTTGAAGAGGTTCCCCAGACTATGGCATCAACCGAGACTATCGCCAGTGTGTCGAAGATCACCATACCTCCTTTGAATATGGCTTCTCTAAAGGATGCCAGAGCAGTAGTTGAAGAAGGTGGGTGTACCATTTAGGGACAACTCCCTGATTTTCCTTACAAAACTGACAAATTTGGTTTGGGTTTTACTTCAGGAGCTCAAATGGATGTTTGACGTGCTCGGGATGGAGGACCTTCCATACGCATTAGCAATCATGGGGTCAATGTTATAGAAGACAATGATGAGGATTCTGATATTGACAGCTGGATCTACCCCACGGCCAAAGATTTTGTGTCGATTACTTTTGTTCAGCAGTAATTGTCTTGCTTGTTTTTCAGATTTGTAATAAACAATATAAACTCTATGGCCTTATGTCTTACCCGAGGCACAATGGTTTATTTGTGAGGGTTATTATATGTCATTATCATATGTCATCAATAAAACATTGGACGTTCTCGCATACAAATTTTGCGCTCTCTGTTTTTCTTTTCTGCTTTTCACTTTATCAATACATCTATGCTCTTACACACACTCACATATCAAATTGCGGATCCATATCCACTCTGGATCCCATTGATAACAGTTCTTCTATTACCAATTATACCTTCAAAAATACGATTAACCAAGCCGAGAACGAAGGTGAGGAAGATTGTGAGGTACCTGGAGAACTTGCTAGACTGTTACAGCAGGAAGAGAGGAATATACAGCCTCATGAAGAGCCAGTTGAGACAATAAACTTGGGCACAGAGGTAGACAGAAAAGAAGTCAAGATTGGCGTAAATCTGGAGCTTGGTGTTAAACAGCGGTTGGTATAGATGTTGCACGATTATGTTGAGATCTTCGCCCGTACATATGAAGACATGCCGGGACTAAATACAAATATAGTGGTTCATCGTCTGCCGACTAAAGAAGATTGCCCTTCAGTAAAGCAAAAGGTTTGTCGTATGCGCCCTGAAATGTCAGAGAAGATCAAAGCATGGGTTTTTAAGCAGTTCAACGCTGGGTTCTTAGCTGTCACCTCTTATCCCCAATGGGTGGCCAACATAGTGCCGGTGCCTAAAAAAGATGGTAAGGTACATATGTGTGTGGACTACAGAGATCTGAACAGGGAAAGCCCCAAAGATTACTTTCCGCTCCCCCACATTGATGTCCTGGTTGACAACACCATGCAGCACAAGATTTTTTCCTTCATGGATAGTTTCTCTGGTTACAATCAGATCAAGATGGCACCCGAAGATATGGAGAAGACGACCTTCGTCACTCAATGAGGCACTTTCTGCTACAAAGTGATGTCGTTTGGATTAAAGAATATCAGGGCAACCTATCAGCGAGCCATGGTCGCCTTATTTCATGACATGATTCACCATGAGATAGAGGTATACGTGTATGACATGATAGCCAGGTCTCAAACTGAGGAAGAACACCTTGATCATTTACAAAAGTTGTTTGATAGGTTGAAGACATACAAGTTGAGGTTAAATCCGAACAAGTGCACCTTCGGGGTAAGGTCTAGTAAGTTGTTTGGTTTCATTGTTAGTGTCAAGGGCATTCAGGTGGACCCTGTAAAAGTAAAGGCTATACAAGAGATGTCGGCTCCTCGCACTGAGAAGGAGGTCAGAAGCTTTTTGGGACGCCCAAACTACATTGCCAGGTTCATTTCCCATTTAACTTCTACTTGTGAACCAATCTTCAAACTCCTGAAGAAATATCAAGTGGTAAAATGGAATGACGAATGTCAGACTGCTTTCTAAAGAATCAAGGAATACCTTCAAGAACCACCAATTCTAATGCCTTTGACTGAAGGAAGACCTTTGATAATGTACTTAACAGTGTTAGACAATTCAATGGGGTGTGTTATGGGGCAGCATGACGAGTCTGGTCGACAAGAGCATGCAATATACTATTTTAGAAAAAAGTTTACCGACTATGAGACAAGATACTCACTGCTCGAGAAAAATTGTTGCACTTTGGCATGGGCTGCTCGCCGACTAAGACAGTATATGTTGACCCACACAACTTTGCTGATATCTAAGATGGATCCAATCAAGTACATCTTCGAGAAGCCCACTCTCTCCGGAAGAATAGCAAGATGGAAGATGATCTTAACCGAATACGATATCCAATATACAATCCAGAAAGCAATCAATGGAAGTGTATTAGCTGATGATTTGGCTCATCGGGCCGTGGATGACTACCAGTACATGAATTTTGAGTTCCTGGACGATAATATTATGCTAGTGACTGACTATGAAGAACTTGAACCGGATGAAGGACCTGAAGAAGGATCCTGATGGACTATGGTTTTTGACGGAGCCTCAAACGCACTCGGTAATGGCGTTGGTGCTGTAATTATATCTCCTGAAGGCTGTCATACTCCTTTCACTTCCCGACTATGATTCAACTATACCAACAACATGGCGGAGTATGAAGCATGCATCATGGGTCTCAAAGTTGCTATCGACCTGAGGATCAAGTTCTTAAACATTTTCGGGGATTCAGCCTTGGTGATAAGTCAGATCAAAGGAGAGTGGGATATGAAGCACCCAAATCTCATCCCGTACAAAGAGAACGTGCTGACATTGCTTACACACTTTGAGGAGGTAACCTTTGAACATTTTCTACGAGAAGAGAATCAGTTAGTGGACGTGCTAGCTACCGTGTCTTTTATGTTCAAGGTCAGGTGGGATAACGAGGACCCTCGGATCACTATTGAAAGGTTGGATGAACCGACATATTGCTACGAGATCGACACTGAAGGAGTAGCGGACAAACCTTGGTTCTATGAAGTAAAGAGATATCTCAAGGCTCAAGAGTATCCCGAGGGGGAATCTGTTAACGATAAAAAGTTTCTGAGAAGGTTTGTCGCAAAATTCTTCCTCAGTAATGGAATCCTCTACAAGCACAACAATGACTCTACTTTACTCCGGTACATAGACAAGAACGAAGCGGGGAGGAATATGACAGATCTACACGAAGGTACCTTCGGAACCCATTCAAGTGGACATACCGTGGTTAAAAAGATCCTACGGGCAGGATATTATTGGTCCACTATAGAAGCAGACTGCTATCAACATTCCTGAACTTGTCACAAATGCCAGATCTATGCTGCTAAGGTGCATGTACCTCTGGTTCCTTTGAATGCCTTGACAGCTCCTTGGCCCTTTGCAATGTGGGGCATTGACATGATCAGAGAGATTAGACCTACCTCTTCCAATGGGCATCGCTTCATCCTGGTGGCCATTGATTACTTTATGAAGTGGGTTGAAGCTTCCTCTTTTGCTACTGTTACCAAGAAAGTTGTGGCGCGGTTTATCAAGCATAACCTGATCTGTCGGTACAGTGTGCCAGAGAGAATCATCACTGACAATGATACGAATCTCAACAATACGACGATCACCGAACTCTTTAAACAGTTCAAGATCCAGCACCATAATTATTCCCCTTATTGGCCGAAGATGAATGGCATTGTGGAGGGTGCTAATAAGAACATCAAAAAGATCATATAGAAGATGACAGTGACATACAAAGACTGGTATGAGATGTTACTATTTGCTTTTCATAGGTACCTCACCTCTGCACGAACATCGACAGAGGCAACACCCTACTCTCTGGTATATAGCATGAAGGTTGTCCTGCCTATTGAGGTCCAGATCCCTTCTCTGAGAATCATGAAGGATGCGGGTCTGAATGAATATTATTGGATCCAGACTCAACTTGATCAACTAAATTTGATCGATGAGAAGAGACTTACTGATGTCTGTCATGGTCAAATGTATCAAAAACGAATGATCAAGGCTTTCAACAAAAAGGTCAGGTGCCAAGCGTATCAAGTTGGGGATCTATTGATCAAGTGCATCATACTGCCGCAAGGTGATCCCAGAGGAAAATAGACTCCCACATACGAAGGGCCATTTGTGATCAAAAGCATTTTTTCTGGTGGAGACATGATTCTGACCACCATGGACGGTGACGACCTTCCTCACCCTGTCATTGTGGACATAGTGAAAAGATACTACGCATGATTAAAGACCCACTAGGTTAACTGGCCTAGGCAAAAATAAGGGCTTCCCGGCGAACTAAAAGGGTCCAGGGAAAAATTGGGGATGAAAACAAAAACATTTGTACACCTGGCAAGTCGAAAACCAGAAAAGGCAGCTTGGGCAAAAAAGGGTATCCCGGTGGACCGAAAACCCGAAAGGGCAGTCCAGGCAAAAGTTAGGGATTTAAAGCGTATCACTATGTCTCATTAGATCAGCTTGCGACCAGACTTCAGTATCAATTATCAAGCTCGAACGGCACCAATCAATCTAGTCAGCTTCGGACAACCAGCAACGTGATGAGACGCTCGAAGACATAGCGGCAATAGCAGAATTGAAACTAAATGGGATTATTACACATAACTATTTTCTTCTCTTTATACACAATATTGTATAGCTTTCATTTTCACGGCGGTGTTCTCCTACTTGAGCGTCAGCTTCCTTGTACAAAAACGCCTGTTATAGGCCAACTTCAGAAATTAATACAAGTCATTTTTACAAAAACATTTGTTTTTATTTTTCTGTTTTGTTTTGCAAAAACATACAATTATTTATTCTTGACATATTCATTTGAGTATGATTTCTATTCACAAATATTCGCATAAGAAACAGAAAGACAATTGCTTATAACTTAAGGAACAGGGGCAAAAAACTAAAAAACCATGTCAAGCCCGACAGTTACTCCTTCCAACAAGTACAGGGGCAGGTACAGTTTTGAAACAAGGTCACCATTACATGCGACCCCGTGACGTCTACACTCCCATCAAAGTAGAGGCAACCAAATCTTTGACATCGGCTTCCCCAAACAGAAGTTACTTTCCCCAACAAAGTTCCTTCAAAGAGCCGACATCTATATTCCCTAGCCAAATTTTATAATCGCAAGCGGTTCATAAAGTTATCTCCCAAGAAGAGTATATTTCTCTGAATACAGAAGCTTAATCCCCGACAAAATTTATTTCTCTAGCTACGGAAACTCATCCCCTGGCGGATTTTATTTCTCTGAATCGGCAAAATCTTCCAGCAAAGCATCTCCTCTCTCAAACAGAGTTATTCCCCCGTAGATTTATTCTCAAGCAGAGTCTCTCTTCGACAGAATATTCACAAATAGAAAGGAGTAAATCCACGACATAGTCATCTCCGTTCACCATCCCCAGCGGAAGTAGAAGAACCACTTTTTCTACAACGGTCAGGAATTCAATTTCCAGTATTCTCCAGCAGCAGTCAGGGATTTATTTTCCCAGACTCGGATATGTCACAATAGCATTTCATGTTCATACATCATGATGTGCACATACATATTGCATACAGTATAATCTCATTTATTTTGAGAACATCATCACACAATACATTTCATGCATCGCATATAATTAATCTTGTACCTTTTTAGAAAAGATGGTTATCATCAACTATTCCAATAGTTCAAGATTAAGTCCATGAAGCTATACATGTCATATCTACAAACAACTAATGGAAATCAGTTCCCGAAACCAAACGGGTCAACTAATCTACGTGATCAAATAAGGCAGCCCTACTACCCAGGCTTTATTTCGAAGTAACCCTACTACCCAGGTTCCTTCTCATAGCCCTACTACCCAAGTTTTATTTCGAAGTAACCCTACTACACAGGTTCTTTCTTATAGCGCTACTACCCAGGCTTTATGTCTAAGTAACCCTACTACCCAGGTTCCTTCTTATAGCCCTACTACCCAGGCTTTATTTCGAAGTAAACCTACTACCCAGGTTCCTTCTCATAGCCCTACTACCCAGGCTTTATGTCGAAGTAACCCTACTATCCAGGTTCCTTCTTATAGCCCTACTACCCATGCTTTATTTCGAAGTAACCCTACTACCCAGGTTCCTTCTCATAGCCCTACTACCCAGGCTTTATTTTGAAGTAACCCTATTACCCAGGTTCCTTCTTATAGCCCTACTACCCAGGCTTTATGTCGAAGTAACCCTACTATCCAGGTTCCTTCTTATAGCCCTACTACCCAGGCTTTATTTCGAAGTAACCCTACTACCTAGGTTCCTTCTCATAGCCCTACTACCCATGCTTTTATTCCAAAGCAGCCCTACCACCCAGGATTTATTCCAAAGCATCCCTACTACCCAGGTGTGATACGGTGGGAGAACTGACTTGGGTGTTTTGCGTTTGATTACAAATTTTGCGGTTAGAAAGAGTCGCCACCGACTTTTCTTTTATCCAAAAGGAAAGGTGAAAAAGCACAGGAAAGACCTTTGAGATTGTTTCTTGAGTTCAGGGGATAAATTATGAAAAGGGAAGGTATTAGCACCCTTTTCATCCATGGTTTTCCATGGGCTCTTAGTTACTTTCTAGATCACTTACTTTTGTTTGAAATTATGCTTTGTGTGGTTTTTGAAATTATTTTGTAAAGAGGCCATTGTTTATGCAATCTTTGTAATGATTCTCGTTCGTAAGAATGTATACAAAGATGTTGATCTTTTGAAAATGTTTCCAAGTTTGTAAGATATTTTGAAAAGTGTAGGTGTTTGTTTTGAAAATAGCAAGGATGTTTGTTTTGAGATAGAGCAAGTAATTAGGAGCAATCTACCTACTCAAATGTCTTTCTTTTTCATTTTCTTTTCCTTTGACATTGTTCTCTTACCATTTATTTGGTAAGCAACCCTGTATTTGGATGTAAAGGGACGGACGTGGGGACGTTTGTATAGTCATAGAAGGCAACCTATGGGACGTTCTAGCAATATCGTTTAGGGACTAGATCGTTTACCGAAGGCAACATTGAGGGTCATTGAGGGACTACGATCTTTTATCGAGGGTCTTTGCTAAAACGCCCATATTCGAGGGATATGACTATTTTCCAAAAGGCAACAAAGCGGTATTACCTTAAGGGTGTTTGTGTGCAAGTGTATTGATTTTCATGCATTGTTTTTGTCTTTGATTAAGGTTTTCAATTGATTGGTTTTAGTCTTTCCATTCAAAACCCTAATTACTAGCGTTTGTATTTGAAAGCGATAAATTGCAGAAATATAAAGTCCTATGTTATTACATCATTTGGGGATGGGGGTACAATTTACAAATGAGTGTGAAATAGGAACTTAAATATTACAACCATATCGAATAACAATGAAGGAAATGTAAAAAACAATGTAAAAAGAAGTAACAATTGCATTTTGAACTATTATGTGTCGACACAAGCTCATATGCATCGACACATAACTTTCCTTGCCCCTGTATTGCCAAATTAACTCAGTATGAGTCGATACATAATGGTATGTGTCGACTCATACACTGCATGTGTCGACTCATACGTGCTTTGTATCGACTCATACATTAAAAGCAGTATGTATCGACTCATAAGGCTATGTGTCGACTCATACTGTCATTTTTTTCTACTTCAACATTGTTTTGCTGCATACATGGGTTAGTTCTCAACACATAATGAAAATAATGGAAGATGAACAAAAGGTTAGCTTTAAGGACAATGGTTACTACATTTTTGTATTCAAAAATGAATTACTAAAGTCAAGAAGATTACCTTGGAGTTGGATCTTTATACTCTGAATTTGAGTTGTTGTATTGACTGTTATTGAAATTGGAAGAGAAAATAGAGGTGTTGTAGAAGCTTGTTCTTGAGTTTGAACAATTTCTAGGTGATCTATGTGAGGTTCTTAGATGTTTAGAGAGGGCTTGCAAGGTGTGAGAGTTCTAAATATTTGGACTTTAAAACTCAAGAGTGGAAGCTTTTTTGGACAATTATGGTTTTTTATGGCTAGTTTACAACAAGACTTCTGGCTTTTCTCTCTATTTTTCTAACCTTTTTCAACCTATTTCTCTTGCAAATGCTTCTTCTATTTATAGGAAAGGGGTTTGTGCATATGATCTGATTAGGTTTATAAGACAGCATGTTATGGTTTGGTTGGATTACAAAGATCAAACTAAGTCAAGTACTCCATAGTCCCAAGATGAAGTACCAAAGTTGCTGGTATTAAGGAGCTACTTTCCATGATTTATGGTGAAGTATAATCAGCAACCAGCAAGGTATGGGCTCAAGACAAACTTTGTACAAAAAGCTTGCTTTTCAAGAATAGCAATGGTGCCTTTATGCCATAAATGGAACGATCTTTTGGACAATGGTTTAAACACTTGGGTAATAGCTCAAGAGTGGGTGTAAGCATTAAATTATGATGAGATTTGCAAGCAAAGAAGCCTGCAACATAAGATTATGTAGCAAATCATGAGAGTTTTATTATGTGTTCTTCACTTAGAATGACTTGCAATTCAAAGATGGATGGCCAACTTCAAGCCCTTGAATCTCCTAGCTCAAGTATGATAAATTTATGCTCTTGGATGTTTTGAAAAGCTTGAAACATACTCTATAACTTTCATGTTGGCCATTTTGAAAAAATCATCTTGGAACTATGTGAAAAAATGCCAAGAAGTTGGGGTAAAATCCTGACCAAAATCTGTTGAAAATTTCTGTGTTAAATGAAAATGTCATGACTTCATGAATTTGTAACTTGAGATCCCATCATATTTAGGAGAAGTTGTGTAAAGCAAAGTTGTATATATCATGGAGATCTACAACTTTCATGTTGAAAGTTTCTTTTGAATCATCTTGCATCATGATGAAAGAATGGCATGAAGTGATGAAATTATCATGTATAAAAACACTTAGAAAATTTCTAGGTCCTGGAAATCTTGACTTTTCAAGTTGACTTTTGACTTTCTTGACTTTCTTGATGATCAAGCTTGATATTCTTGCATGTCTTAATGAAATTTGATCTTTGGAATATGATGTTGACCAAAAAGTCAAAGTTTGACTTTCTAATATGCAATTGACCATTTTTCCCTTGTGCCAATTCCAAGCCTAAATTGATGTATGAGTGCTATAAACTTGACGTCATAGAAGATCTTATGAGAGAATCCTTGAGAAATGAGAGGGAAAATTTTGGGGTACAACAGCTGCCCCTGTTCAATCTTCTTAAACCTGAAGAGTTAGATTGGTGAGTCCATCATTCGTGACTTGAAGGTGAAAGATGATTGAACACTAGAGTGCCCAGGAATTTGCACTCGAAGATGGATGGTGGATGGGCTTATAGATTCCATTTGGAGGAAAGTTGATAAACATTAGAAGAAATATTAGCACAAATCTCTTGTTGATTTATACTAAAACTTGATGTTTTACCTGTGAGAAAAAAAGTTAGTAAAATGCAGATGCATGCATGATGTTCACCAGATGTGGTATTATGTTAAATGCATAGGGTATGTACATGCTATGATGTATGAATGTCAGATGTATGTTTCTGTCCTGGAAAATTAATCTCTGACTGCTGCTGTGGAAATTCTGGGAGGTTGAATCCCTGATTGTCGTTGGGGATGAAGAATATGCATATGTTCAAACTTTGTTGAAAGGATGCTTTCGTTGTGGAATATCTCTTGAATGTCAATTGTTATCTGGTTGGATCCAGGCTTCACAATTTGCTGAGGATGAAGTAGTCAACTGCTATCTGGTCAGATCCAGGCTTCACAATTTGCTGAGAATGAAGTAGTCAACTGCTATCTGGTCGGATCCAGGCTTCACGGTAACTTACTGGGGGAAGAGACGAATTAACTGTTATCTGGTTAGATTCCAGGCTTTGCCGAAAATTTCTTGAAATTGAATAGTTATCTGGTCGGATCCAGGCTTCACAACAACTTGCTGGGGATACAAAGGTTAATTTTATCTGGTCGGATCCAGGCTTCGCAGTAACTTGAAATGGTAACTACTATCTGGTCGGATACAGGCTTCACGGTAACTTACTGGGGGATAAGATGAATTAACTGTTATCTGGTCGGATTACAGGCTTTGCAGAAAATTTCTTGAAATTGAATAGTTATCTGGTCAGATCCAGGCTTCACAATAACTTGTTGGGGATATAGAGGTTAACTATTATTTGGTCAAATCCCAGATTTGCAATAACTTGAAGTGGTAACTACTATCTGGTCGGGTCCAGGTTTCATGGTTTTTGGAAAGTTGTACTATTATCTGGTCGAGTCCAGGCTTCAAAGTGTCTCTCTGGGGATCATAGTTAATTTTTATCTGGTCGGGCTCCAGGTTTCACAAATAAGCTGTTTGAAAAAACTGCCATCTGGTCGGGTCCAGGCTTTGCGAATTTCTGAGGTTGACGAGGTCCATTGCTATCTGGTCGGGTCTAGGTTTCATAATAAACTGTTTAGGGATTTAGTTTTTATCTGGTCAGTTTTCAGGTTTCACAACGAATCTCTGAGGGTGATTGCTATCTAGTCAGATCCAGGCTTCACAACAACTTGTTGGGGTAAAGGCAAACTCTACTGGGGAGAAGAAGTTAAACCTTAGTCCGGTTGAGTCCAGGTTCTTCTATATCTTTGAAGAGTTAGACTATTATCTGGTAGGGTCCAGGTTTTATAGTATCTTGAAATTGAGATCAACTGTTATCTGGTCGGGTCCAGGTTTCACGGTAACTTTTTGGAAATAGTAAAGGTTTTTCTGACGACTTTACTGGGGATCAGGGGTTGTTGCCCTATGATTTGCAATAATCTGAAAGGAAAATTCAAACTGGAGAGTGTAGACTCAATCGGGTAGGAAAGACTCGGCTTGGGGAGGATACACTCAGCTGGGGATAACAGGCTCACTGGGGATAACAGGCTCAGCTGGGGAAGATAGGCTATGCTGGGGGAATATAAACTCAGTTGGGGAGGATGTACTCGACTGGGGAATTTTGGTTCCTCGATTGTTGTTAGGGAAACTTGAACTCGGCCGGGGAGTTTTTATGGTTCCTCGATTATTATTTGGGAAGTAAAACCTGTTGGGGAAAGGTTTATTGCAGCTACCCTCATGGGAATAATGATAATGAGATAACTCTGTGGGGATATTTCATATACATTAAAGAGATGCTTACTGCTTCTTAGCAATACACATGTGCCAAATAGTTTTTAATTATGTTCATATGCATATGTTCATTTAATTTTAGTCATTGGATAAATTTGCATTCAAAATAAAGACATAAATTTTGCACTTCAAAGTGTATTTGCATTGATATTTTGCCCATGAATAGGCGTTTTTATACAGAGATACGGAGATCCTAGTAAGAGAAAATCGTCGAAAGGAAAAAAAATTGAGAATGAAAACAAATAGCCATGTGAAATGATCTCATTGCCTTCCAACTCTACTATTTCCCCAATGTCTTTGAACGTCCTTTGTCGTTGATCGATGTTGATTGGATTGATCTTGGACTATTTGGACTTGGACCTTGATGATAAAAATGACTGTATTGATTCCACGGGACATGGTCATACGCTTTTAATCCTTAATTTTTGCCTGGACCACCCTTTCGGGTTTTCAGCCCACCAGGATACCCTTTTTTCCCAAGTCGCCCTTTCGGGTTTTCAACTTTCCGAGTGTACAATCTTTTCCATATATCCCTAATTTTTTCCCAAACCTTTTGGCTTGTCGGGATCCCCTTATTTTACTTAGGTGTGTCAACCTAACGGGTCTCTTATGCGTAGTATTTTTTAACTATGTATGCATTTAGGGGATGTGGGAAATCCTCACCATCCATGGTAGTCAACATCATAGCACCGCCAGAGAAAACTCTCTTGACAACAAATGGTCCTTCATAGGTGGGAGTCCATTTTCCTCTGGGGTCGCCTTGTGGTAAAATGATGCGTATTATCACCAAGTCACCAACTTGATATACTCGAGGCTTGGCCTTTTTGTTGAAAGTCTTGATCATCCGTTTTTGATACGTCTGACCATGGCAAACAGCAGCTAATAGTTTTTCGTCAATCAAGTTCAGTTGATCCAATCTCGTTTGAATCCACTCGTCTTCGCCTAGGCCTGCCTCATTCATAATCCTTAGTGAAGGGGATCTGAAATTCTACTGGAAAAACAGCTTCCATGCCATAAACTAAGGAAAAAGGAGTTGCCCCAGTTGAGGTTCTAGCTGAAGTACGGTAGCCATGTAGAGCAAACGGCAACATCTCATGCCAATTCTTATAGGTTACTACCATCTTCTGCACAATCTTCTTGATATTTTTGTTGGCCTCTTTGACTGTGCCATTCATTTTTGGTCTATATGGAAAAGAATTATGATGCTTGATCTTAAACTGAGTGCAAAGCTCAGTAATCATAGCATTATTGAGGTTAGTCCCATTGTCGGCGATGATCCTTTCGGGGATACCATAACGGCAGATGAGGTTGTGTCTGATGAATCTGGCTACCACATTGGCAACCCATTGAGGATAGGATGTCACAGCTAGGAACCCTGCATCAAATTGTTTTAGCACTTCAGCTTTGATCTTTTTAGACATATCAGGCCTCATGCGGTGAACCTTTTGCTTGATAGGCAGACAGTCTTCTTTTGTCGGCAGACGATGAACTACGATGTCGGTATCCAACCCAGGCATATCTTCATAAGACCAAGAAAAAACTTCCACATAATCATGCAACATCTGAACCAACCTTCTCTTGACACTGCTTTCCAAGTTAGCGCCTATCTTGATTTCCTTCTTATCTGACGCAGTACCCAGGTTGATAACTTCAACTGACTCTTCATGCGGTTGAATAGCTTTTTCCTCTTGTAATAGAAGTCTGGCTAGTTCTCCTGGTATGTCACAATCTTCCTCGCTTTCGTCTTTGGCTTGGTTGATAGGACATTCAAAGTCATAATCGCCAATGGTCGAGGGACATGACTATTTTCCGAAAGGCAACAAAGTGGGATTACCTTAAGGGTGTTTGTGTGCAAGTGTATTGATTTTCATGCATTGTTTTTGTCTTTGATTAAGGTTTTCTATTGATTGGTTTTAGTCTTTCCATACAAAACCCTAATTACTAGCATTTGTATTTGAAAGAGATAAATTGCGGAAATATAAAGTCCTACGCTATTACATCATTTGGGGATGGGGGTACAATTTACAAATGGGGGTGAAATAGGAACTTAAACATTACAACCATATCGAATAACAATGAAGGAAATGTAAAAACAGTGTAAAAAGAAGTAAAAATTGTATTTTGAACTATTATGTGTCGACACAAGCTCATATGCATCAAAATATAACTTTCCTTGCCCCTGTATTGCCAAATCAACTCAGTATGAGTCAATACAGAATGGTATGTGTCGACTCATACACTGCATGTGTCGACTCATACGTGCTTTGTGTCGACTCATACATTGTTTTTCCTTCTATTTTGGGCCTGTAAAGCAGTATGTATCGACTCATAAGGTTATGTGTCGACTCATACTGTCATTTTTTCTACTTCAACATTGTTTTTCTGCATACATGGGTTAGTTCTTAACACATAATGAAAATAATGGAAGATAAACAAAAGGTTAGCTTTAAGGACAATGGTTACTACATTTTTGTCTTCAAAAATGAATTACTAAAGTCAAGAAGTTTACCTTGGAGTTGGATCTTTATACTCTGAATTTGAGTTGTTGTCTTGACTGTTATTGAAATTGGAAGAGAAAATAGAGGTGTTGTAGAAGCTTGTTCTTGAGTTTTAACAATTTCTAGGTGATGTATGTGAGGTGCTTAGATGTTTAGACAGAGCTTGCAAGGTGTGAGAGTTCTAAATATTTGGACATTAAAACTCAAGAGTGGAATCTTTTTTGGACATTAATGGTTTTTGATGGCTAGTTTACAATAAGACTTCTGGCTTTTCTCTCTATTTTTCTAACCTTTTTCAACCTCTTTCTCTTGTAAATGCTTCTTCTATTTATAGGCAAGGGGTTTGTGCATATGATCTGATTAGGTTTATAAGACAGCATGTTATGGTTTGGTTGGATTACAAAGATCAAACTAAGTCAAGTACTCCATAGTCCCAAGATGAAGTACCAAAGTTACTGGTATTTAGGAGCTACTTCCCATGATTTATGGTGAAGTATAATCAGCAACCAGCAAGGTATGGGCTCAAGACAAACTTTGTACAAAAAGCTTGCTTTTCAAGAATAGCAATGGTGCCTTTATGCCATAAATGGAAAGATCTTTTGGACAATGGTTTAAACACTTGGGTAATAGCTCAAGAGTGGGTGTAAGCATTAAATTATGATGATATTTTCAAGTAAAGAAGCCTGCAACATAATATTATGCAGCAAATCATGAGAGTTTTGTTATGTGTTCTTCACTTAGAATGACTTGCAATTCAAAGATGGATGGCCAACTTCAAGCCTTGAATCTCCTAGCTCAAGTATGATAAATTTATGCTCCTGGATGTTTTGGAAAGCTTGAAACATCCTCTATAACTTTAATGTTGGCCATTTTGACAAAATCATCTTGGAACTATGTGAAAAAATGCCAAGAAGTTGGGCTAAATCCTGACCAAAATCTGTTGAAAATTTCTCTAAGTGTTAAATGAAAATGGCATGACTTCATGAATTTGTAACTTGAGATCCCATCATATTTAGGAGAAGTTGTGTAAATCAATGTTGTAGATATCATGGAGATCTACAACTTTCATGTTGAAAGTTTCTTTTGAATCATATTGCATCATGATGAAATAATGGCATGAAGTGATGAAATTATCATGTATAAAAACACTTAGAAAATTTCTAAGTCTTGGAAATCTTGACTTTTCAAGTTGATTTTTGACTTTATTGACTTTCTTGATGATCAAGCTTGATATTCTTGCATGTCTTGATGAAATTTGATCTTTGGAATGTAATGTTGACCAAAAAGGCAAAGTTTGACTTTCTAATATGCAATTGACCATTTTTCCCTTGTGCCAATTCCAAGCCTAAATTGATGTATGAGTGCTGTAAACTTGACGTTATAGAAGATCTTGTGAGAGAATCCTTGAGAAATGAGAGAGAAAATTTTGGGGTACAACACCAGGTTTTATTTCGAAGTAACCCTACTACCCAGGTTCCTTCTCATAGCCCTACTACCCAGACTTTATTTCGAAGTAACCCTACTACCCAGGTTCCTTCTCATAGCCCTACTACCCAGGCTTTATTTCAAAGTAACCCTACTACCCAGGTTTCTTCTCATAGCCCTACTACCTAGGCTTTATTTCGAAGTAACCCTACTACCCAGGTTCCTTTTCATAGCCTTACCACCCAGGCTTTATTTCAAAGCATCTCTACTGCCCAGGCTTCATTTCAAAGTAACCCAACTATCTAGATTCTTTCTCATAGCCCTACTATCCAGGCTCCTTTTCATGAATTACCTGACACAGTTTTGCATGGACTTATCCCGAGAAAATCCCTATACAGGTTCCTTCTCTTTTATCTCAGGACAAGAGTTTACAACACTGTAAAACCTGGACCCGACCAGATACGGTCGATTTCATATTCCCCAGTAAGTCACTGTGAAACCTGGACTCGACCAGATAACGGCTCACTTTTATCTCATCAATCAAGAGTTAATTCCCCAGTAGATTAATGGACAACTGAAGCTCCTAGACTCTATTTCCCAGGACATAAATCAATATTCCCCGGCGAAGTCCTCCTCAACGGCAGGTACAGGGATTCTCGCAAAGTAATCTCTTATGCGACCGATATCTTTTCTGGATGGCATATTTAAGCCCATCTCCGGTGATTCTCCGTAGCCTTATAAATGGCATCTGTAAGCCTATTCCCGATATTATCGATCAACATTCACTTCATGTGAGTGCAAATTTCTGGACACTCTAGTGTTCAATCATCTTCCACCTATAGATCACGAAAGGCAGACAAGCCAATCATCCTCAGGTTTAAGAAGATTGAACAGGGGAAGTTGTTGTACCCCAAAATTTTCCCTCCCATTTTCACACAAGACATACTCCTAGAGGTCCTCAATTTCTCAAGTTGACTAAGGATTGACCAAACAAATCCTCCTCTTAAGACAATAAGCCTCAAACTAGGGTTTCACTCCTCATCAAGATGGTTTAGTTCCAAGGACCCCAAATGTTTTCCATTGTCCTAATATATCCTCAAGATCATCCATGCCAAGTTTCATGCCTTGCACAACAAGTTTGCTCAGTCAATTGCTCAAATGCCTGAAAATCAAAAATACTAGGTCAAAAGTCAACTGTCACCCACATACAATCAAACTTCAAGATTTTTGGTCAATATAAATTTTTTTAAGTGATATCCATCATTTGATCAATAGTTGATCATGATTCCTCAAGGAATGCTCCCAATTCATCAAAACTCAAAAGTTGCTAAATTAGGGTTCCTATAGGAAAAGTCAACCAAACTTTGACCAGGCATAACTTTCTCATACTTTATTAGAAATTTCTCATCCAAAGCTCATTTTGAATGGAATCCAATTCCCTACAACTCCTATTCATCCCTCAAGGTCAAGAAATGGCTCAATCAAAAGATACAAGTTCATACATTATAGGTTATTTCAAAAAGTCAACAAAAACACCTTTTGGGTCAAAGCTTCTTACATAAACATGGAAGGTCCAATTGAGATTAAACCAAAGAGGTTGCTTAGGTGACATTCTAAGCTTTCTAAAAAGTCCAAGAACACCTTCTTAGAATCAAAATTGAGAGAGATATGCATTGTCAAAGTTGGTCAATTTTTGAAAATTGCATGAAGTCAACAATGCCCAAGTTTGAATTTTTTCCACATGGGCCAATCTTTTCAATTTTGGAACTTGCTCCTAACATGGTCCGCGACCCGTAAAACCCTCCTTAAATTATTTGCTTATTTATTTGATTTATTTTGATTTTAGTCATTTAAAAATCAAATTAAATTAAATAAATAATGTAGATTTGTTTTGATATGATTTTTGCATTGAATGATGGATCATATATGTTGTCAATAGCTAAAGAAATCGTGCAAGGCCAAATGGACACAAAATATCCACATATGGCAACTTTTCAAGATTTGATTTTTTCTTAAAACCATGCCATTAATCTTTGGATTCTTGCCACAAATGTTACCCTAATTTTGATTCACTATATATGCTAAAGGCATCTCAACCCTAAGAAGAGAGAGAGTAACACGCAACCTGCCTCAAGGAACCATCCAAAGTTTTCAAAAAATTCAAGAGAGGTGCAATCTTGTAACCCACGATCCGAAGAGTTTCAGTCAAAGCCAGGCATTCTATCATCCTCCTGGGACTCCAAGCATCTCATCTAATCCATCTTTGAAGGTTAAAACACCCAGAATCACCCTAGCCCGATCCACACGATTTGGTAAAATTCTCAAACTCAAACTTGTGATTCAGGTGATATAAATTGAATCTTTGCATTAGCATATGTTCATAATGTCATTCTAAGGTGTTTTGAATCATTAGCTGCAAGCATGCACGCAGAAACAACAAGGTGCCATTGTTAGGGCACGAAGGTTTTTGTTTCTTGTATTTGTGTTTACAAGCATTTTTAGGTCAAATGGAGGCCACCATCGTAATCGCAGCCCACGAAATAGTGGGGTAGGGTATCGTTTTCACTTTGATCCATCGTGTTTAGCAGGTTTTGGAATTTTGAGGCTACTGGAGAAGGTGACCTGAGCTGAGCTCCGGCACCGTTGACTGGTTTGAATTTCGTTGGTCTGTTTGTCATCACATCATTGGTCCATGTCAAAGCTGATTGGGCGTGTTTTGAATGTTTGACATTTGGATTATTCTTTTCATTATATTATAATATTTTTATTATATATATGAATGAGTTAACAGCGCAGATGGCAAAGGAGCAAGCATGTGAGACCAAAGACCTGGATTCGATCCCAGAAACCAGCAATTTTGCATTTTCCCAATATTGCTTGCAGGTTCCAGTGTGTGACATCCAGCGCGTATACCTTGCGTTCTCAGGATCTAACCATTGGATCTAGCCAAGATCAGATCCAGCGTCCAATCAACCAATCCCCATGGTGAACCCCCAGATGAGAGCCTCACTGAATCACGCGTAAGGCAGATGGGCCAGCTATTATGGGCTTTGCAAAATTCAGCCATGCACCCCCAAAATCACTTCCAGCATCAGGCTCATTCTTGTTTTTCTTTTTTATTTCATTATTTTGTGTTATTTGTTTTATAGTTTTAAAAACCATTTTTTAATATTAAATCATAAAATCAATAAAATCACAAAAAATATAGAATTAGGTTTTTTTTATTAAAATTAGTTTTTTAGAAATTAATTAATTTAATGATATTGAATTGATTTGTTTTCGTTAAGTAAAGTTAATTAGAAAAAATTAGGTTTAATTCATAAATATTTAGTTTTCTCAATAAAAAATCAAAAATATTTTTTTTTTATTTAAGTAGATTCTTTAGGATATTTAGTTTATTCTCGCGCGCATTTATTCATTTATTTTTTCTAATTATTGTATTTGTTTCGAGTTTGTAATAGCTTTTAACTTAGGTTTATTACTGCTTTTATTTACTGCTTTTCCCTCAAGTTTGGTTATGTAACCCCCTCCCTTAAGCCTTGTATAGCTAGGTTTAAGATTCTCGCATTTTACTTTTTTGCTACTATTAACTGTTAGATGAATGATCATAGGATTGAATGAAAAGATAAATTGAATGTTTAAAACATTAGAACACCCTTGTGCAAAGATAAACAAACTGAAATAAAACACTTGCACATGCTCACCTCTAGGGTATCTCCCACTTCGGTTACCTCGGAAAAATACGGTCACTATTCTCGAACGTGAGAGTTCTTAGTGTCTGTCCTCTAATTCAGAGATCGCAAGTCCCTTTCGAAGGTTGCCTCAGTAAAACAAAATGCGATCTTAGAACTTTAGGACAGTTACTAAGAGATCTTGCCTTGTTTCCTTAAGTAACCGTAATCGTCCCTTTCGATTGTCCCTTAAACTCCAATGATGGAGCTACCTACTCCGTAATAGTAGGATAGCGTTGTCTAAAGGAAATAAGAAAACGAACCGTCTTTTTTTCTAGTAGGTAGAAACTTTTAAGTACTTGCTCAAAACAATCAATTTTTCACACTTACACTTTCAAACACTTTTCAAACAAAGTTTTCAAAAATGCTTTATCACACTCTTGAGGACTGATACAAGGGTTACCATAAAGTGAAACGCCGCACTAAGGCATTTTCAAAGCTTTTGAAAACACACACAAAACAATTTAAAAATGAGCAAGTACCTAAGAGCCCATGGAAAACCATGGATAAAAAGGGTGTTAACACCTTCCCTTTCTATAATCTACCCCCCCCCCCCCTGTATTCAGAAACATCTCGGAAAAATTTTTTTGTTCTTTTTCCCTTTTCCTTTATTGGATAAAATAAAAGACGGTGGCGACTCTTGCTTACCGTACATTTGCGAACAAAAAATGCAAAAACCAGTAGTAACAAAAAACAGTCAGTTCTGCCACCGTATTACACGTAGGACCTCGGACATAAGTGCATTGGTGTAGATGTTTTTCAATACCACAACATACCTTTTGATTTGGGAATTCACCTTAGTTTCGACAAAACTTCACGGGAGAAGAATCGATGGGTTGTAGGGAGGAGGGACAACATAAGGTGCTTCTTTATCTACCTCTTTGACAACCTCCCTTTCGAGTAGTGTCGATGGATTTGTCTTAAGTCTCCAATGCCATGTTGTGAGTCGCGAGGGACTCGACCATAGATTAATGTGTGTCCAAGTGTGCATGTACAAAGATTAATATTCTGATTGAAAGTTAGTTCTGATACAACACTGAACATCTTAAGATAACCTCTAAAGAGTCATATTCTATTTATCAGACTCTGAAGAATAAGCCTCTGATCAAGTTAGCTTCTAATGATCAGAACCTAAAGATCCCAGACTCTGGTTAGGTCAGCATATGAAGATCAAGTTAGCCTTTACTGACTTAAAGTATGAAGAATCAGAAGATAAGACTATGACTATGAAGGATTGGAACCTGAAGCCTATCAAAACTCAAGAACCAAGGAATGTCTAACAAGTCGTTATCAGACTCTGAGGTCAATTTGTCTTCTTCTTGTCAAGTGGAGACTTTACAAGATCTTCTTGTCAAGCTCAAGAACCAAGGAATACCTAACAAGTAGCTAACAAGCCTGGAGAATTTTAACTGATAATTCCTTTTGTAACAAAAGAGTTTCAAATGGAATTGCAACGGTAATAACCGTATCAGGAAGCTTTGCAATAGATACGTTGATGCTTATCTTTAAAACTCTCTTGTGCTAGAAGATATCTCCAACTACTCTTTCATGGCTCTCTATATAATGAGCTCATTCATGGATCTCTATATAATGAGTTGAAGACTTGGAGAAATAAACAACAATGCACCTTGACAAAAGAGAAGTTACTCTGTCAAAACAAAGAGCACAAGTTAACTTTGAATTTCTAACCAATTGTGCATTCTTTGAAGTTCTTAAGTCTTAGAGTATTTTGTATTGTATTCTATCTACAACTCTGATTGTATATCAAGTGTAGTTTATCACATCTCTTAATTATTTGTTATAGAGTCAGAAGTCTCTTGCTTGTATGCTTGAGCATTTGGAAGTCTCTTGCTTGTGTGCTTCAGTATTGAAGTCTCTTGCATGTGTGCTTGAGCAGTTAGAAGTCTCTTGCTTGTGTGCTTGAGCATTGAAGTCTCTTACTTGTGTGTTTAGGCATTAGAAGTCTCTTGCTTGTATGCTTGAGCAATTTGTAATCAGATTTGGTTATAGAGAAAATCCATTAGAAGTGCAAGGGGACTGAACTGCTCCTGATTTATAGGAGGAATCAGATTAATTACTTTTGTATTTTCTTGCTCTCTTATTTATCTCTTATTGTCTTATTCTTCTGCTATCACCATCAGACTCTGACTCTGATTTTGTCCTTGTGATTAGAATTTGTAAGAGATTTATAAGAGATAAAGAATAATAATTTAACACAATTCAACCCCCTTCATGTGTTTTTCTTACCTTCGGTTGGCACTAGAGTAAGGTCTGTGCATCGACACTTAACAATGGTACATAGAATATCATGAGAGAAAAACAATATGGTTGAATCTGAAGTAACTGGTCCTAGAAACAATGCTGATCAAAGTACATCTGAAAATAACAAATATATTTCTAAACCTCCAACATTCAGTGGAAATTCCACTTAGTTTGAGTGATGGAAAAAATGTACACTGATATAATAGATCTTGATGATGGAATTAATTTTGTAATTGATGGAGTAAGTATGGTGGTTGATAGAAATAACCTCACACCTGCTCAAAAAAGATACATAAAAATAATCAGACTTATAGAAATCTTGGTAGATGTTCTACCTCATTGAGATTTCAACATAATCTTAGTAATAGAATATACATCGCATTTCATTGCTATATGGGTATATCCTTCGAGTCATATAAAATACAAGGTTTGTATTTTAAAATTAGAGTCTAAATTTTTTCAGAGTTTTTTAACTTACTTCGAAAAAATATAGTATTCATTAGGTCTAGCCTGTAAAACATATGAATAGTCTGGTTGCATAACTACAAATTTTGAGATATTTATTAATAGTTACGTTGTCTCGTTCAAAAACAATACAGTTAATTCTATCACTTCATTAAGTTTTATCTCTTCTTTTTTATTCTATTCTATTCAATTTTGTTCTATTTCATTATAATCGATTTTTCTTTTCTTTGTTAAATATTTATATATTAATATAATTAAATTAGTATTTATTTAGTTTATAGGTCACTTCAGAATTTTCTCATACTCTATTAATTTGTTATGTTGAATATTTTGTGTAATATTTTAACTATTTATTGTATTTAAAAACATATTATAATACTTAAAAAAATAATATAATATTTAAAAATATATTTTTGTTAAAGTATTTCACTTTATGTATTATTTATATAATAAATATTCTAAAAAAATTATTTTAGTTTTTATTTACAACATGATAAATAAATTGTCTTTTTAGGACTGGATAGCTTGTAACCCATAATAAGGCAGACTTGAGTAACATATTTTCAGTTATTTTCTGGTCTCGGCTAAAATCTAATATATGATTGTCTAGCTCATTGAGGGACCCCTAGAACCTAAGCCAAGGATCGCCAGATCCATCTAATGGATTCTGTGAAGTCCTCCGAAAATATACACTCAAGGATGATTTAGAGGAACCAAGGACCATGGAAAATCTCATCCTAGTATCATATAGAAGTGAGACGAATAAATGTTCTAAGGACCCCAAGATTAGGAAATCAAGGTATACTGATCTCGTCTCTAGAGTAGTTCTCAACAAAGAAAGTTTTAGCATTGTGGAATTTAAGATGAACTTGTCCTAAAAGGACACTTGATCAAAGCAGTCACAAAGTGTGATGTTAGTAGAACAAAAGTAAGTATTTGTTTGTATCTTTTCAACATGGATTTGTGTGATAAACAAAAATTGTTCACTAATTCTCATGATTTTAAGCAAGGTTTTAGAAAATTTTGCTTGTTTGTCAACTAGATTAAAGTAACAAGGAATGAAAATAAGATTTAACACGTGAAATTGAGATTTCTAAGGTTAGATTTCTTTAACATATCCTTATTCATTTTCTTGATCAATTATATATATTCTTAGCCATCAGTTAATATTATCACATATTGTTATGTGCATGTTATTTATGTCTAAACAATAACGTGAAATCAATTATATTGCTTAACACATAATTTCACAATCGATTAACCAATATGATACCATTAAGATTTGATTATATGTAAATGTTAAACCTAAACCCATGTCTAGAGTTTAGCATCTAACAAATGAAAATCTTTGATCTAGTTAAGAAAAGTATTTTTCAGTGTTAGTTCAAAACCATTATAACAAATTATAAATAGTTAATACATAAGTATTAAGAATGAAAATAATCATCAACATTAACAAAATATGAGAACATATATAACACCATGATCAAGATGAATACATGAGTGTTTAGATAACTACATCTAACCCCGATAAAAACTAATTTAGCTAATCTTACTCATGGTAGCTTTACAATAATAATTAGGAAGGAATAAATGAAAAAGCATTCACTATGATTTCTCGGTTGGGAAAATCCTCCATCTTCAATTCTTTAATATTTCCCTTGGGAAGTTTCCTAAAAATTCTCTCTTGTGTTGGACATATGACTCCTAAAAATTCTCTCTTGAATTGCAGATTTCAAAAAAACTTTAGTTTGAAAAACCTTTGTAATTATTTTCAGAGTTTAAAAACATTTCAAAACATTTTTAGAAATTAATTATGGAAATTTAAATTGTGGAACATAACAATTAAGGGAAAGAGAAAAGACACAAGGAATTTATATAAGTTCAGTCAAGAAGACTTAGTCATGTTCCCAAGATTTAATCTTGAGAGTATTTAATAAATATTAAGAGATTTTAGTAGGCTTAACTCTCAAACCCCCTTATACAAGGAAAAAAGTTTCAAGTTAACTTCCAACCAAACAACAAACAATTGAGGGAAGAGGTTAATCTTCTTTCCAAACATGGACTCACGGAGAGAAGCGGTTAGTCCTCCTCATACACAGGAACTTGAAGCGGTTAGTCTCCAAGGTAAACCAAGATTTTTAATAGGCTTATTTCAAACTATAGTGAGCTTTTGAACCAGACTAAACTCACAACCCGAACCAAGGTTTTGACCAGGATGACCACGAGCCACTGAGAATTTTAAACCAAGATTATCTTGAACCAAAGCAAGGTTTTGACCGAGTTAAGCTTACGAACCGAACTGAGGTTTTTACCATGATAACCGTTAACCAAGTTAAAATTTTGAAATGGGATGATCTTGAACCAAGATAAGCTTTTAACCAGGCTTAGCTTACAAACCGAAACAACCACGTAGAACCTAAGTCCCCATAACAAAAAATTTTAAAGTGTTTAGTTTTGAACTCGAAAAAACACTCCCTTGTGGATAAATTATTCAACCAAGAGAAAATACTCCTTGGTGAGTTTACAACATTTCATTTTTTATAATTAAAAAGTACCTTACTAAACAAAAGAATTTTCCCAGAGCGCTACGGTTAAATTAAAATGAGACAAAGTTGAAAATATTTTAGAGAGAGTGAGGTGTGAGATTAAAACCTCACGATTCTGGATGTGAAATTATAAAGGGAAGAACCTCTATTTATAGGATAGAGGTTGGCACAATTTTTTTTCTTGGGTAGAATTTAATGTGTCAATCAATTAGAAGACCTAAAAATAAAGGTATAGGTGGTTAAAAATGAAGGAAGTGATATGGAGTTGTTATCGTTTATTAAGACAATGTACCTAACGTGTAAGGATTATTTTTGTACTAACCCAATCGATTGGGTATAAGTGCCAATCGATTGGTCAGTACAAATTTTACTCAAAATTATTTTGAAAGTTTCTGATTCAACTGGCACGTTTCCAAAACATTTTTAGTAATATTTTCATAAGAAAAAAAGCCTTAAAACATGTTTATGTGTGTGTAATTTATTCGTATAAGTTTATGAAAATACCCTTGTATTTTTACAAAACCTGATTCACTTAGACGCGACATGACAAGCTTTCACACTTCCGCTTTTTTACCCTTTAGAGATTTAAAACATGTCAAATAAACCAATCATATACACACTTACAACCATATTTTCATCTTCCGCGTGATGAGATATTTGTCACACTAGATGGTGTGTCATCTCTACTACATCTTCCGATCAGGGGAACATTATTAGACCACACTAGAATGACCACAGTTGAAGCGCTGTAAATGATGGCGGTCGAGATGATCTAGAGAATTCCCTAAAGGAGCTAGAAGAAACAAGAGGGTTTCATGCTAAATTTGCATTTTTGGAAAACCTGTATATACACTACCTGGTTGTGATAGTGGAGGCTAATGTTATGATGCACATGTTATGCATCATAGAGCATATGCATTATTGACATACCTCGTGTATCTGATTGACACATCCATATTTATGTACGAAGGTTCTTATTACATCGATGTGGTTTACCTTAGATACTCGAGTACAATTGAGGGTGCTTATTTGGTTAGTTGTATCCAAAGTTAGCTGAAGGTTGACTTTGAATGACTAGATAAATGACGACAAGTTTCACGCTATTTACGATAATATATTTGCATCTTTATAGTTACCGTAGCATTTTCATAACACTTGTGCTATGCTATTACTAATATTTCATATGTATCATTTTCAATCATGGATCCTCCAGCACCTTCATGCATCTCTGGATGGTCATATATTGATGACTACTTTAAAGATCAGCCACGTGCTTGCACATTTATCTCACTTAGAGGAAATCAGGAGGCATGGCCCTTTAGAGTGTTTCTTAACCACATTACAATAGATGATATACTACGCCACAAACCGTATGACGATCAGCGTCAGACACGTCTCTTGAATGACATAGACTTCTACTCTTGATGGCTGGCTTGTGGGTCATGTATGATGTATCTACATCTTCTTGAGCAAGTCGTGCACGATTTAAGGTATTTGTAGATTGTTCCAAGAGACCCATCAGTGTCTGCTCCTCCCATTATAGTCTACATAGATGTATGTGTGATGTATGATAGTTTCTATAATCATCTGGTAGTAGATGAAGTAGGAAGTGTAGAAGATCCTCATCAATTGAGTAATACATTCGAATACATCCAATGGTATTTTAGAGTGTCAACATGACACCAGATGCTCACAGAGATCCACTTAGGCCAGCTCATCAAGAGATATTAAAGGAGGAGCAAGTTAAGGGAGATCGTGTTGTTGACATGGTACCTACATGTCGTTGTATATAGGTCATTGTGTGAGCGGATATAGAGAGATAAGACTTTTCATAAGGGACTTTTGAGAGGGTCATTATACATGTCATTCTATCTGAGGTACAAACGACATTACAATATATGAGAAAAAAAGGAACAAGTCAGATATACTCAGTTCTATTTGTTAGTATTTATATTATGGATTACGGATAGTATTATGGTCTGTAAATTGTCATTTGATTGTATTATGTATTGATTCTAATATATGAAATTTTAATCTTATTACATCGGTTTGTGGTTTAATTTATAACAAATTTATTATGATAGAATTGGAATGATTGGGATGGTGGTTTCTTGGTGCATTTGGAAGACAAGAAATGACATCATGTTTAATGGAGGTTTAGAAGATGCGGAGGATATAATTTTCAAAGTAAAATCTTTTTCTTGGTGGTGGTTGGCCATAAGATATAAATGTAGAACAAGTTGTAATTTTTATGAGTGGTGTAAATGCCCTCTTGATTTCTTAAAATAGATTGGTGGTATAAGTCGATTTTGGCTCCGTTTTTGTACTCGGGTTAGAGTACCCCTAGTACTCTTATTTGAATCAAGTTGCTTATAAAAAAATGATCTATTACTTAAGTTTATTTCTCTAAAATGTCAAAATTTACAATCTAAAGGGAGATTCCGAAAGTATACTTCGATAACTTTTAAATAGGTGTATTTGCGAATTAAATTATAGTAAAATAAAGGCGTGTCTCACTTACAAAAGAATGTGGTGTATATGGAATATTGAAGAGCAATTTAGGATTTTTATAGAATGAGTGTTCCCCGCTAAGGGTGGGGAAGAGCAACTGATTTTTTGTTTTAAAAAGTTCAGTTGGGTTTAATAACCCATTTGTAAAAGCCCACACTAATAAATCTGAATTGAAAGCAGACTCTGCCCCGTTTAAACCTATTGATTTTAAAGTGATGATGCCCATGCACAATGAGGAAGCAGGTTGTAATCGTAAAAATTCCTCCAGAATCAAAGATGAAGATGAGATTTGAGATTGGAGAGTTGTTTATGCCATTTGTATCATTGTTAATCCCTCTTTTATAGAATGTTTAGAAAATTAGTAAAAGTTAAGGATAACGATTATAAAACTATCTAAAAAAAGCACGATCACAAATGACAACCCAAATCAATAAAATAAAATAAAAAGTTAATATAAATTTTTAATTTTAATTTAATTTGAGATTTTGAAAGGAGTATACTATATCAATACTCAAACATTCACCGACAAACCAACCTATAGAAGTTACTGATGCACATCGTTTGTTTCTAATTAAGTTCTTTTCTAGAATTTTTTTTAAAATAACCATGTATTAAAATAATATTTCGCAAATAACCGGGTTTCGGAAAAAATTACACAAATAACCATGTTTCAGATGACTCCCCAAAGGAGGAGTCATCTGAATTGGCGCATGCACCTACAATTTTGCCATAGGCGCCATCTCACTTGACGCCTCCCTTGGCTTTTAGCCAAGTGAGATGGCGCATGCTCCTTAAAAGTGAGAGGAGGCGCCATCTCACTTGGCTCCTAGGGCAAAACTAGGGCAAAATGCGAATTTTTTTTATGAATAACCATGTATTAAAAAAAAAACGCAAATAACCGCGTTTCGGAAAAAATTACGCAAATAACCATGTTTCAGATGACTCCCCAAAGGAGGAGCCATCTGAATTGGCGCATGCACCCATTTTTTAAGGGGAGGCGCCATCTCACTTGGCGCCTATGTGCTTAGGGCATGCCCTAAGCCAAGTGAGATGGCGCCTAGGTGTTATTTTAGGGCAAAATGTGGTTTTTTTTTTGTCCGGTGCGTTGCGTGTTGGATACAGGATCAACAAAATGGACTTTTTATTTTAAAAAAAAATAATTACATCCAACTGTATTACATTAAAATAACAGATAAAAAAAACAGATAAAAAAAATGGATAAAAAAATACAAGAAAAAAAAACAGATAAATCAGTGATCCCCCGGAACCCGGTAATGACCCCCGGTTCCGCATCCCCGTCCTCATCTTTCTCGTGCTGGGTGTCGTCACATTTCCTGCTGCGACAGGGTCGATGTCCCAGCGAAGTCAATGCGGTCCGGATCCATAAAATCAGTCAGATCTCCATATCTAGAAGATCCGCTTTGGTACAGTCGGTTACCCATACCCTCAAAGTTTGGTCGTGTTGGCGGTGGGTGGGGTTCCATAGTGGGTCTGTAGCATTGATCATCTGAGTACGGTGGATAGAAAGGAAATGGATCTTGGGGTGTTTGGTATTGAGGATGTTGGGTGGTTTGGTGATATTGTGGTTGGTGGTAGGCTGGGTCGGTTTGTTCATAATCTTCCGACATTCCCATATCAGGGCTAAGGCTGGATGTTGAGGGGCCCATATTGGGATATACGGAAGACTGAAATTATGTGTGGGGTATGCGGGTGTGCTGGTATTGTGATTGGTATTCTGGTTGGGTGTGAGGCATATCGGGGTATTGGTAGTGTGGTGGTGATTGTGGTTGGTTGTGTGGCATTTGAGTGTAATTGTGTTGTGGTGGGGACTGTGGTTGGGTGTTTATGGGTCTGTTTCTTCTTGGGGGTTGGTAGGAGGTTGATGGGTTTTGGGTTTGTTGTTGGGGAAACGAGGGTTGTTCCCATTGTGTGCGTGGGTCAACCAAGTACCTTGGATGAGACACGTGCATTTCAGGGTTACTAACTGACCTGTACCAAGACAAATATTGATCCGTGTGTCGCATATTACCTTGATTAAGGAAAATCGGGAATTTCAAGACATAGCGGTGACGCCTCTGCCACATCTTACACCATTCCGGAGCGAAGTCTTTCCAGTTGGTAAGACCCCACTGGGCGTCGACCCTTTTAATATTCCATGGGGACAAACAAGTTGGATCACTTGGTATCTCTTGATGCATTCTGAACTGCATCTTCACACGGTCGTTGTGGTGCATCTCCACAATGTTGAACCAAATGATTGCAGTCTTCGCGGTCCAAGTTGCTGCATCCTCCGGGTTTGGATCATGGCCCAAACCCAAATATGGTCTCCAGACGAACTGCGATAAAATTTATATCAGGTTAACGCAAAAGTAATGTATAAATAATTTAAATGAAGAAAAGTTAAAAGCTACGACGTACGTCATCCGGGCCTAAGTGATCCAACAGATTGCGGTATAGTGCGACATTGAATCTTGGATTCTTGTCGTAATCCATACCCCTCACGCAGTACCTAAAGGAAATGAAAAACATTTTATTCTTAGCATATATTTGGGGAAGAGATGAATAGTAATAAATGATATAACTTGATGACTTACTTTGTTGCGTACGGGAAACTGAAAGTGTTGTTGTTGACGGGGTTTAAGGAATCCATCCTCCACCAACCCCAGGCTTGTAGTAAAAAAGCGCACCCATAAAATATACATTTTTCCTTGACTGCATTTTTGCACAAGGAACTGTATAGGTGAGCTAAAACTGCAGAACCCCAACTATATTTTCTTGTTTTTTCAAAATTTCTTAGTAAATGTAAATACATAAAATTTACACTATTTCCCGTACTTTCGGGAAATAAAAAGGTACCAAATAGTATCATAAGATAAGTTCTGGCTTTTACTACCCTGTCATTCTCGGAGGAATTTTCGTTTAATTCCAAACTTCCATAATGACTTTTCAGCTCAGTGAGTAGTATTCCCTGACCTCTCGCACCACCACCTTCTACCATATCCCTGCCCAACAGTTCTTCACACTGAGAGTTGGGTTGTTGAACCGACCCGTTCACGGCCTTACCGTCGACAGGGAGACCTAGTAGCATGTACACATCCTCTAGCATGATGTTACATTCACCTATTGGTAGGTGAAATGTATGGGTCTCTGGTCTCCACCTTTCCAACATTGCAAGAATGAACTTCGAGTCAATGGTGCAGTTGGAGATCTTTATGACATGTCCAAAACCTGCGTATTCCAGATATGGTACAATAAATGGGTCGGGAGCCAGATAGTTGTGAGAACGGATTCTGAATCTTTTTGTGTCCTGAGTTCATAATGTAACATGTGTAAGATTAAGTAAGACGAACAACGCATTATCTAATGTATGAAAAATGTATAACCAAAATAGAAACTTACAAATGCGGCAATGTTTTACCTTGTGCCTCTGTGAGTATCGCCCATTGTTAGAAGAGCCATTATTTAAAATGCTTGAGATTATGAAAGACTTAGGAAGAGATAGAGAGTATGAAAGACTTAGAAAGTGTAAGAGATTATGAAAGATTTCGTAGCAGAGAGTGAGACTTGTGTGGGTGTGAGAGATGTATGATATGGTATGTATTTATAGGCAAAAAAATTTCATATAGTGGTTGTTGGTGCTTGCATGCATGTGAAGTGTCACTCTTGCAGGCTAGGTGGCAGCCTAGGGGGTTACATATATGCATGCATGCATGTACAAAAAATGAAAGGTGTCACTCTTGCAGGCTAGGTGGCAGCCTAAGGATGTATCACGATTGGACAGTAAGGGAGGCGCCATTGGACTTGGCGAAAGAGTACAAAAATGAATGGTGTCGCCATCCCAATTGGAGAATAAGAGGTATCCTTTGTTGCAGGCTACGTGACAGCCTATGGGATGCCTTGCCTGAATGCATGTAACCCCATTGGAGGTGATGGGAGGAGACTTATAACATACAGTATATGTGCAGAGTAGGCGCATGCTAGGTGGCAGCCTAGGGGGTTACATATCTACATGCATGTATCACGACTGGATAGTAAGGGAGGCGCCATTGGACTTGGCGAAAGAGTACAAAAATGAATGGTGTCGCCATCCCAATTGGCGAATAAGAGGTGTCCTTTGTTGCAGGCTAGGCTCAGGCTACATGACAGCCTTTGGGATGTCTTGCCTAAATGCATGTAACCCCATTGGAGGTGATGGGAGGAGACTTACAACATACAGTATAGGTGCAAAGTAGGCGCAGGCTAGGTGGCAGCCTAGGGGGTTACATATATTCATGCATGTATCACGATTGGACAGTAAGGGAAGCGCCATTGGACTTGGTGAAAGAGTACAAAAATGAATGGTGTCGTCATCCCAATTGGCGAATAAGAGGTGTCCTTTGTTACAGGCTAGGCTCAGGCTACGTGACAGGCTTTGAGATGCCTTGCCTGAATGCATGTAACCCCATTGGAGATGATGGGAGGAGACTTACAACATACAGTATAGGTGCATAGTAGGCGCAGGCTAGGTGGCAGCCTAGGGGGTTACATATCTGCATGCATGTATCACGATTGGACAATAAGGGAGGCGCCATTGGACTTGGCGAAAGAGTACAAAAATAAATGGTGTCGCCATCCCAATTGGCGAATAAGAGGTGTCCTTTGTTGCAGGCTAGGCTCAGGCTACGTGACAGCCTTTGGGATGCCCTGCATGTAACACTATTGGCAGCCTTGGGGGTTGCATCCTTACTTAATTGAAATTTTTAGTCTTACGTTTATCATAACATTGATTCACTTAATCTGTCAAATCTTCCAACCTTCAAACGTTCTTACAATCAAACCTTCAAACCTTCAAACCTTCAAACAATCAAACATATAAACTTTCGAATAACTCATAAAGTTCAAACATTCCAACCTTCAAACCTTACAGCATTCAAACCTTCATACAATCAATAAACTTCAAACATTCCAACCTTCGAATCACTCATAAAATTCAAACATTCCAACCTTCAAACCTTCAAACAATTCTATGCAATGGTCTCTGCACCATAATTTGTCGTCAAAGCACATTTTAACGGTGAGACATACATTTGTACCACCGCTGAGTTTTTGTTTAGAGAAACAGACAACATCCAATTTCTCTTAAACGGGAAAGCCAATTTCTCGTACTTCAAAAAACGATTGGAGGCCAAACTTGAACGAGGCCCGGTGTCCCAGATATTTTATCAGAATCCAGTTTTTTTTGGAAACAACCATGTAATTTTTTATAAGGTTGAAGTTCAAGATGACGAGGATCTCCAGAATATGTTTTCCAGCCATGTTTATTCTGGGTACGACTCTATTGAGTTGTACGTTATGCTGCGAGAGCCTCAGGTGACACAAGAGGTTGATCCTTTGGAGAATGAACAAGCTGAGGTAGATGCAGTTGATGATGAAGAAGAAGATGACGAGTTAGAGTTTGATGAAATGGTGAATGATGATTCCGACGATGATGGCATCCCTAGTATTCCTGCAAACGAAATCTACACACCACCTCCGCACATGACAAACTTCAACATGGGCGGAGATGAACCTTCTACTGACTTATTTTTCAATCCGTATATGCAGTCAGATGAAAATTTAAAAGAGAAGGACAAGTTTCGTAACAGAGAGGAATGCATCAGGGCCATTAAAAAATTCCACATGCTCAACTCGGTTGATTTTAAGGTGGACCGTGTCAACCCGGAAAGGTACAAGATCAAGTGTGTCCACCCTGACTGTATGTTCAAGCTGACCGCATCATACAGATTAAGGGGTCACTGCTGGGTCATAGGTTCCATGACTACCCACACTTGTGTAAGTTCCATTGAAAGTGCCTACAATAATCCTGCAAACGGTTGGCATGACCCTCCTTCTACGCATGTCTATTGCGTTAGGCATATCGTCCAGAATTTCTCGAGGGAGATCAAGGACAAAACATTGAGGAAAGCGGTTATGAATGCGGGATATGCATTGACACAACCCACATTCAAATATTACCTCAACAAGATTCGTTTGTCAAATCCGGAAGCCGGTAGGTGGATCGACAATATTCCGGTGGAAAAATGGACTAGGTCATACGACAATGGCCAAAGATGGGGGCATATGACAACGAATCTTATTGAATCAATGAATGGGGTATTCAAAGGCATACGAAACCTCCCAATCATTGCCTTGGTAAAATCTACGTATTTTAGGATGGCTGCGTTATTTGCCAAAAGAGGTGAAATATGGAATGCGGTGTTGCAATCTAGACAACTATGGAGTGAAAGCTGCATGAAATACATTAAGGCTGAAAGTGCTAAAGCCAACACTCATATGGTTATACGGTTTGACCGACACAGCCACAACTTCATTGTGAAAGAGACAATCGACCACAATGAAGGCCTGCCAAGACAAGAATATAGGGTCATACTACCTTCTCAATGGTGCGATTGTGGCAGGTTTCAAGCATTTCGTATGCCTTGCTCTCATGTCATTGCCGCTTGTGCTCATACCCATCAAGACGCGCTGCAACTTCTGTCAAACATTTACAAATTTGAAACGTTGCTCAACATTTACAATAACAACTTTCCTTTGGTAGCAAAACCAGATTATTTGCCTGCATACGACGACGAAATAGTGTGGCACAATGACCAAATTCGAAGGAACAAGAAGGGTCGTCCCAAAAGTAAGCGCATCACAACAGAAATGGACGATCTTGACAGGTTGGAAAGAAAGTGTGGTTTATGCCGTCAGGTTGGACACAATCGCAAAAACTGTCTGAATCGGGCGTCTGCCTCGACCACATAAAAATTGTAATACATAAAATCTTTCCTTAATTGTGTTGTAGACATTTGGGTTTTTCATTAACAGATTTTGCTACAATTAATAAAACGCGTACAAGAATAATTAACGATATTCCATCTACGAAATTACAACTGTTAACACAATTTCATCTGACCCATGCATCATCAACATTACATCGCTGTCTGTTTTGACTTCCTCCAACCACACATTAGGTCTTCCTGTCGCATGTGAGGTTGTTGTTCGTCCGTTTCTTTCGAAGGATCCAGCGAAAACGAACAACAACCTCACATGCGACAGGAAGACCTAATGTGTGTTTGGAGGAAGTCAAAACAGACAGCGATGTAATGTTGATGATGCATGGGTCAGATGAAATTATGTTAACAGTTGTAATTTCGTAGATGGAATATCGTTAATTATTCTCATATATATTTTTACTTATTTGTTTTATTATTTTCTCTATTACTTCTATCAATTTATTATAATTTTTTTAATTTTTTAATTTTTTTTATTTAATATAAATAATAATTACTATAATTTTTTTATTTTTATGGTTATTTGTTCACTTATAAAAATCTTTCATCTCTCCTCCCCTTCCCTCTTTTCAACCAAACATATATTATAAAAACTCTAATATTACTATAACGCTATCACGAGATTAACAAACTGCATAAATCAAGAAATAATTCCAGGATCTATATATTTTTTGTCAATTTTATTAAAAAGTGGATCTATGTTTTTCTTACTGATTTTCTAAGATCTATATTTCTTTGGAATCAGAAATAATTCCAATTAACACGTCTACTACCCAGAAAATAAATATGACTATATATTAAGATGCAAAATTAAATTTTAAAAAAAAAATAAAAAACAGAAATCAATATACAGAAAATAATGAAGGAAGATAGTGTTAGTGTTACTTACCAAATTGAAAATGGTGCAGAAAGTAAGGGGTAGGTAAGAATAAGCAGCACAACATAACTGCATATATTATTACATTTTCTTTCCTACACCCCCATGCCTAAACCTTCCCTCAATTTTAACTCCCTTTTCCTCTCATTTCTTTAAAGTTACACAAACCATAGCTATGAGAGAAAATTCTATATAGATTTAAGGAGGTAGTGAAGGTGGAAGATTGGAGTTATTAGTATAAAACAAGATAAGATGCATAGAGATTAAAAGACAAAAACATTGAAAATAGTAAGATTCCTGACATAAGATATGGACAAAAGTAAAATTGGACCGTTGCTTCTTTGTAAGCCCATTTTTGACCGATTTCTTTTCATAACCTCAATCATTTTGGAAATTTTTTATCCAATATTGATACTTCTTAGTAAGATAGATCGGAATTAAATTGAAATTTAAATTAAATTATCGTATTTGAGTCGGATTATTTTTAAGTCGAGTAAAAACTGAATTAAATCAATAAAATTTGATCTTAATTAATTAGGATAATAGATTTTCAAAATTGTATTTACGAGCTCTTCTATTCGAATCAACCATATTAATTCATACAGGAGAAATTCTTTAAATTAATAATGTCAGGACAAAAGAAACTTATTAATTTAGAGAATTATTAATTTATCGATAAATTAATAATTATTAATTTAAAAAGTTTTTAAGTAATTATATTGTACATACCAAACAAAAAGGTAAATTAATTTATGCCTCTTAGAATTACGTTGCAGCGAACCTTGAAACTCAACGTAAATTAGTAACTACTGTGTTCATATGCATTGAAAATCAATAATGACTTTTGAAGTACAGTAAATGTAAACAAGAGGAACAAATGTGTTCAATATATTCTTAAGCAAGTTTGGCATATATAAATTACATGAATGTGTTAGAGTATTCAAACGGTGAGCAACCCTTTTCTTTGAGTAGTTTTGTATGATAGCAAATATGTGTGATATAAGTATTAATTAATGTTTATTGTGTTTGATCTCTATGTGTGCATGATATGATAATACTATAGCATGTTCTAAAAGGATCAAAAATGTGTTTTACACATGTATCATGATTTCAGGTCAATACAAAATGTTTTGCATCAACACATACTTTAGCTAAAATCACAAAAACAATTGTGCTTCAGTATGAGTCGACTCATTCGCACTTTGTATCGATACATGTCAAGTCCATACTTCTGGAAAATATTTTAAAAACCTTTATGCATCGACACGTGCACTTTTGCATCGATACATATCACTTCTTGTTTTTGGAAATCAAAAACCAACTCAGTATGAATCGACACATTCACATTTTGTATCAACTCATACGAAATTAAAGGTTCTGGATTCTGTGTGGACAACCGTTTGTATCAATATATAATGGTTTGCATCAACTCATTTCTTGGTTGCATCGACACATTCGTGTTTTGCATCGACTCATACATATTTTGTCTCTCTGTAATATGTTTTGATAACACTATGTATTGATACATAATGCATTGTATCGACCCATCTCATGTTTTATAACTAACATGAGTCGACTCATATGAGATATGCATCGACTCATACTGCGGTTTTACTTCTAACATTTTTCTGTTACATATATAAGTCAGTTTTGCAATTCAATAATAAAGTGAGGTGTCACAAATTCAGTTGGTGTGCATATACTTTTCTGAGCATTAGAAACCTGAAAGAGACTTCATCTTCATCATCTTCTCAATCATCTTGGTTCAATAACATCAAAACATAATCATCTTTGTTCATTGGATCAAGGGATCATAGAGATAATGTTCAGCGACATGATCGGTGATCTTAGCTGAGTTGAAGATTTAGAAGGGGGTTTCGAGGAAAAACCAGAGGGTTTGTCCTTCAAGAACGAGCGTGTTCTTGTGGGTTTGTCAGTCACAATTGCACAGGCCAGATTCAACTGTAGCGTAGGTGTTGTAACCCAAAATTTTCCCTCTCATGTTCTCCAAGATTGCCTCTTACATAGATGGTTACAAACACTTGATGAAAGAAAACATATTTTTTTGAAGATGAACAAAGGTGTCTTCGATTGGCATCTGAACAGGATGTCCTTCGATTGACATCTGGACAAAGAGCTTCGATTGGGCGTTTGGGACCCTTTGAGCGATATGTGTCTACAAGCTTTGATCGGGCATTTAAAACCCTTCGATCAAGCATTGGCCCATCAGCTTGCACGTTGGTTCCCCTTCGAGCAAGCCTTGGTCCAAGTTTTATTTAGACAAGAACCCCCTACAAGTTCTCTTCGATTCATCAGCAGTGGCCTCCTGTGTGTTTATTTTGCTTCACGAGGCAAAAGGCCATTACATGCAACCTTCGACTCACCAGGCAAAGGCCTCTTCATGCTTGACTTGGATTCAGTAAGTCAAAGGCTCCTTTCAACTGGCCTTAGATCCACAAGGCAGAGGCTTCCTCAGACTTGTCTGGGATTCACAAGGGCAAAAGCTTCTTCTATGATTTTCTTCAACGCATAAGGCAAAGACTTCCTTTGTGCTTGCTTTCAATGCACAAGACCAAGACCCCTCAACACAGTTTCAACACTATGACACACAATATGACCCCTTAAAACGTGCACTCCAAAGGTCTATTCAAAGGACACATATTGGTGGCCATTCAAAGGAGACACATAATTATTGAAACCAAGTTTGTCTTATGATGAGTCTTAGTCCTATAGGTTTCCAGGCACAAGCCTCCTGCGCAATGTCATTCGAAGGAAGTGACAAAAGAGGCTTCGACTGGCCAGAATGAAGTTCTCGTTTGGGCTATTTGAATTCTCCAGAATCAAGCAACTAAGGAAAATAGATGGGTCCAATCGAAGGAACCATGAGGAGAAGATCCAGAGTCAATCGAAAAGTAAAGATCTGAGGGGCTTTTGAAGAAGCCCTGATAGGGGAAACTCTGAACAGGCTCGAATTGAAATTCAAAATCATCAAAAAGAACAATACTCTGACGAAGAGAATTCTGGGCAATTCGAATTGATGCAGATGAAGAATTAATTGAAGAAACTTTGACAAGGGAAAACTCTGAACAATTGGAATTCAGAGTCATCAAAGATCTGAGCAATTTGAATTGATGAGGATGGACTCAATCGAAGGAGCTATAAAGACGAAACTAGAGCCATTCGAAGGAGGCAACTCATGGGCAAATCGAAGAGCAAGGCTGGAAGGTATTCAAAAGAGTCAAATGTGTCCAGGTTCACTCAATATTTCAAAATGGTAAGAATTATCCAAATATGGCCAATATTCAATGTATTGGATTCTTGTCTCATGGCCTTCGAAGCCTTGTTAAATGGATGTCCCTTGCCATTTCCATGCACCCTCACATCCATATAAATACAAAGCCACACACATTCTCCAAGGGACTAGAAACATTCGCCAGAAGACTAGAGACAGAGACCCGGGAACTACACATATATTGCCTTACACGCATACACAACCTAAGAGAAGTATACCAAAAATTCTCAAAAGTCAACAAAATCACACCACACTTTCCTCTCTCTTTTAGAATCCAAGAGCATCCAATAACTCCAGTCCACACACAAGTTCCAGTTTCAAGCAAGGTAAGTCCTCTTGACCTTGCATCTCTCATTTCAGCATAATATGTAGATAGTTTTTCCCTTGCTTTTCGTTTTAGCATAACATATAAACAACCTTTCACTTATTTTTCGTTTCAGCATAACATGTAAATAGCCTTTCACTTATTTTTCGTTTTAGCATAACACGTAAATAGCCTTTTAGTTATATTCTTCGTTTCTGTTCTTTTTGTTTGTTTGCTTTTCTTGTCCACATATATGTTGGAACTAAGCTGTACAGACTCAAATGAAAGATAAAAGGGTGTGAATGAAGGATATACACTCATGCTTCTTAGCAGGTCCATATTGATTCATAGTCTAATCGAAAGATGCAGAGAAGGTCGTAATCGAAGGTTGCTCACACCTCAATCGAAAGAAGCAGGAAAGGGTGCAATCGAAGGTTGCTCATACCAACTCCAAGCACAATCGAAAGAAGCGGGAAAGGGTGCAACGAAAGGTTTCTCCTGTCAACTCCCAAGTTCAATCGAAAGAAAGCAAAAGAAGGGTGAATCGAAGGAGTCTACTTCCTGGATCGAAGGACTCACTTCCCCTCTTTATTTTGTTCTTGTTTTTACATTTTCTTGCCTTTCAATTTGGTTGTAATAGCGTAGAAAAATTATTTTCCGCATTTTCTATTGCTTTCATATTAACTTCTAGATGTATGACTAATAGGATTGTATGGCCAAGATTAAAATAAAAACGCTAGCAAACCTAACAAAAAAGACAAAAATAACTGAATACAACACACTTGCACATACACACCTCTAGGGTACCCCACTTTAGTTACCTTTTGGAAATAAAACATTCATGTCCCTCAAGAATAGGGACTCTTTAGCAAAAGACCCGTAAATCAAAAGATCATAGTCCCTCGATGACCCTACAGTTGCCTTTCGGTAAATGATCTAGTCCCTTAAACAAAATTCCTAAAACGTCTCTATATGTTGCCTTTATGACTGTACGTCCCTTCGAATGCCCCTCAAACATCCAACGATAGGGATGCCTACTCACTAATAGTAGGATGGCACTGTCTAAAGAATAGGAGGAAAAGAACAAACTTTTCAAGTATAAATCGATAGTTCCTAGATGCTTGCTCAAAATAAAACTTTTGCACCTACACATAAACATTTCAAAAACACTTTAAAAAATATTCGCTTTGTCAACACTCTTGAGGACTGATACAAGAGTTATCACAAAGAAAATCGCCTCACTAAGGCATTTTCAAATACTTTTCAAAAATACAAAGCACAAGGTATTTAAAAAATGAGCTAGCATCTAAGAGCCCGTAGAAAACTACGGATGGAAAGGGTGCTAACACCTTCCCTTTCCATAATCTACCCCCCTTACTGAGAAAATTCTCGAAAAGGTCTTTTTTTGTTCTTTTCACCCTTTCCATAATTTGGATAAAATAAAAGCCGGTGACGACTCTTGCTTACCGCAACATTTGTGAATACAAACGCAAAACTAGTATAAATAGTCGGTTTTGCTACCGTATCATAGAACTGGCGACTCTGCTAGGGATTTTGAATAAAAAGTGGGGTTACCTTAAGAGTTAGTTCATTTTAAACTATTTTAATTGCTTGCTTTGTATGCTTTACTTTTGAGGGTTTGTTTGAGTTGTTACTAAAAGATCCTACACTCGGATCTGGGGCACCTTTTTAGGTAAGTAGCAATAAATCATGAAAGTTGTACGACATAGACCGATATGGACGAAGTGATAACTATGTTAGCGTGATACTATGGCTTGTACTAATGTTCCTTGAGTCAGTCAAGGATAACATTAGAGTTCTTTATAATGTCATTAAGCGCTAACTGACCTTTAGAATCTTTAATTGACTCATCCTAAGCCATTAGAAAGTAGTGAGATGGCCTGCTTTGGTTCCGACCAAAGATTGGTTGATACTCGATACTACACTCATTGAGATTGGACTTTTGGGATATTCTGGCCGTAATACTTTGGTGCTTGAGCTATAACAATGCCTAAAAGAAAGGTCAATAATATGAGACTCCTTAGAACTCGATTACTATTACTAGGACAGGTTGAGCCAACTAAACTTCAAGAGGGTACTTACCTATGGAATCCATGCAAGCCTAAACCTAAGGCTGTTTGTGTGACTTGTTTGCCTTCATTATCTAACAACTTGTACTCATTGCAGGACTTTGTTTGTATACATTATCCAATAAATTGGTTTTATTGCATGACATACTTGTCTTCATCACCCTGCATTTTTTCTTGATGCATAAAATACACATCATGGCATCATACCATAGCATTTCCTTAACCATTTCAAGGATCTCAAGGGTCATTGGTGCAGGTTATGATAAAGCAGATGTCTAGCAGGGGGCAAGGAGATTTATTTTCCTCTAACCAAAATCCATCAAAAGACCAAAACACGACAACTTGAGTCAGGGGCTATGACCCACTCGATATGGTGAGCTTGATTCTCGTAGAAGGACATTCAACAATATGAAGTTCTTCAATCAAAGTTGCAGTCAACTCCTAACATCTTCTTGTGTTTACCCTGCGAGATCCTTGAAAACATTTACACATCATACATGTCATTACATAACAGGTCTTCCAGTAAAGGTCTCTCATGTTCTCGTTGTTTATTTCAGCAAGGAAAATGGCTTTCAAGCAGAAAAACAGAGATATCCAAACTCAAGATTATCAGTTCATGGAAATGTTCCTCAACCTATCCAAGGGGAAAGAAGAGTTGAAAGCACTCCTCAATGGGAATCTGACCAAGAAATATCCTGACAACAACAAGGATGGCCAGTTGGAACAACTGCAAGCTGAAATGGAATGGATGAGAATCTAGATGAGTAATCAAAGGGCTCTTATCCAAAGTTTAGCTCGGGAACAAGAAGAGTTGAGGTTTCTCATCAGCAAGCTTCATCAAGACGGATGCAACCGTATGAAGCAAACTTTTGAGACTGGGGATCAGGTCATTAATCAGCCTCTGATGAGACAAGAAGTTGGCTGGGTGGAGAGTAGACCTTTCCAAATTGCTGCTACGTCACGAACCCAGCCGCCACCTCGCCAACAACGGCAGGGTCATCGGCGTAAGCGGGATGCATTCACTAGGAAATACACCAAACTCAACATACCAATGCCACAAGTCTTGAAACACATGTTGAAGTTGAATTTGGTCACATTGAAGGATCCTCCTCCAAACCCCAAAACGTCTTCTCCTAACTACAATCCTGATGCAATATGTGCATATCACTCCAACAGCGCGGGGCATGATACTGATAACTGTTGGACGTTGAAGTATAAAATTCAAGACCTGGTCGATGAATGAGCGTTGGTTTTCGCACAAGATGGTCAACTTGAATTCTTATGCCATTCCTCAAGGGCATACCATATGAAGTGACAAGTCCAAGTCAAAGAGGCTTTTTGTTCATCTAGAATTTTCAATTTGTAATTTCTTTTGATTATTCGAACATTTGTTTCATATCAAACTTTGTTATTTCATTAATACATTGCATATGTTTGTCTTGAATTAATTCATTCGTATTCACTATATTCAAACTGCGTTTTTACTTCCTTTTTGTGATATTCAACTCTCGATTAAAAGCTCTAAGCCTTTATAGGGAGGATAACGAAAACGATACCACAATCTCATACAATGTGCTTTTGAACAGACCCCACTGACGATGTACAAGCGTTGTTTCAAATCCTAAACAATGGAGTTATAAGGAAGATAATCCCTAGTCAACCCCTTTGAGCCTAAGAAGTAGGAGTTTTTATTTTCACACAAATTAAAACCCTTAATCATAACCTGGGGCAGGGTAGTTTTCTCAGTTAATTCAAATGTGCATTCAGTCACAAGCTCTACCTTCATACACGACAAATAGTGTAGAAGATGCTCTCCAAAAGTTGGTAATGGTTCCACATAATCATCAAGACAGGAAGTCATTACCTCTCAAAATAAAAGCATGTTAAGTCAAAAACCTATGAAGGAGACTTAAGAAAAGTAGGGGCATCCCGCTGACTATAAACACAAAAGAAATAGTTCAGGAAAAAGTAGGGATAACAAAATAAAAAAAAAGAGGTCCTACAAATCCTCAACAAAAAAAGAAAAGGTTACAAAAATGACTACCTTCTCAAACAAACGTTCAATTTCTGAACCATCACCCAGTATCAGAGCAATGATTCCATACCCAACTGGAATCTAAACATACAATTAACTGAGTTTAGGACTTAAGAACATAACGAAGAACGGTTTGGGTACAAATAAAATTTGAGCCTTTATCCTTTGTTTCTTGAACCATGAACCAGGCCACGTTATAACCCTTAAAATTCCTAGCTGAAGCATGGGTTAGTTCAAAAGCATATTGTTACAAAAGGTATCCTAACTCCTATAGGGTTCACTATAAATCCTGAGTTGATATCACACTCTTACAAAATTTGTTTGTTTTACTAAAAAATAAATTTTAAAACTTCAAAACAGACATAAGATTTGCATTCTTAAAATATCATTGTTTGCATATGACTATTTGTTCAACAACAGAGAAATTCGCGCGACGGATATTCAATGAACATAAGTCCTCTCAATGGACAGAATCACCTCAGATGGGAAGACATTCCAGTGATAGGCCTTTCATAATCAAGAGGCATGGCATGGTGTCCAGCTGATCTGGGGCAGTCAAGCCAAGATTCAAGGAATTTCTCAAAAGTGCCAAATAGCCAGGGGCAGATCTCCATCTGAATCACTTGGGGCATTGGACATGAATTCCAGCAACGAATCTTGTACGATCAAACAAACATCTTCTGGCAGTGTGGAAACACTTACTACTATGGACAGTGACAATTCTCAGTACCCTGTGAACACGGACATAGTTAAAAGATACTAAACATAAGAAAAGACCCGCTAGTTCGACTGGCCTAGGAAAACATAAGGGCATCCCGACGAACCAAAATGGTTCAGGCAAAAATTAGGGATATACATATGAAAAAAATTTGTACACCCGGCAAGTCGAAAACCTGAAAAGGAGGCTTGGGCAAAAAGGGTATCTCGGTGGACTGAAAATCAGAAAGGACAGTCCAAGCAAAAGGTATGGATTAAAGCGTACGACTACATCCCGTCATCTCGTCACTTGTCTATAAGTAGAAGGTTTATTACCCTGGTCTGCATTCACCAAGGACTCCAAAAGTTGGAATAACAGTTAAACCATCTACAAAATCTCCGGAAGATATTTTCTCCAGCAGGTACCGAGGCAGGGGTATTCTACTACAAGGTCACTTCCATATTCTTAGCATGCAGCCTAATGATGTCATGTGTTCTCATGCCCTCGGTAGAGCAAAATCTCCAAATTACTGATCCAACAAAAATTCCCCAGTTGAAGTCGCCAAGCTTCTTAGGATTCTCCAGCAGGATCTCACAAAGTCCCCAAGCGGATTACGGAGTTTCCCTTCCCCAATGGATTTCTTCTCAAAACAACAAAACAAGAATTCCTAGCATAAACATTCTAAATAAAGCGGACTCTCCTCTAGAAACAATTCAGGTACGATCTAGAGACGGATGTCATCCTGTCACTTATTCTAGATTCTCATCTATAAATGGTCCAGGTACGATCCAGAGACAGATGTCATCCTGACACTTAATCCAGATTCTCATTTAGAAACAGTTCAGGTACGATCCAGAGACGGGTGTCATCCTGACACTTAATCCAGATTCTCCTCCAAAAATGGTTCAGGTACGATCCATAGATGGATGTCATCCTGGAACTTATTCCAGATTCTCCTCTAGAAAAGTTTCAGGTACGATCCAGAGACGGATGTCATCCTGACACTTATTCTAGATTCTCCTCTAGAAACGGTTCATTCACTCTAACAATCCCCAAACAGTGCACATAGTTTTTCCTTCCCCAACAAAGTTTATTTCTATAGCCACGGAAGTTCATCTCCCATCAATTAAACTTCAACAAATATTGAAGAATCACATTCTGCATCCCCAGCTACAATCAGGGATTTATTTTCCTTAACTCAACAACCCTGCAATAGAAAAGCTGACACGTTCATATATTGCATTCATACATCATTCTACAAACATCATAGCATATGCAACACAAATGCATATATCACAATCTCATTTATTTTGGGAACATCATGCAATTCATACATCATGACATCACATGAAAATGATTTTACCTTTTCAGGTTAAATTAGCAGACAGACAAACACTATCAACTTATATAGCTGGTCAAAGATTAATGCCCGAAACCAGACGGGGAGACTATCTACGCAACCAAGTGGTATGAACTCCCGAAGCAAGACGGGTTTACCAACAAATACAAACAGGCCACAGATTAATGCCTGAAACCAGACAGGGAACTATCTATGTGGCCAACATTTTCAAGTTCCATATTAATACATGTAACAAGCTAGGACAACTATTTGTGAATGACTGATTGTAGATTAAAACCTGTAACAAGCCAGGAAAACTATCTACTTGAACAAATTGAAGATTAATACTTGTAATAAGCCAGGAAAACTATCTTTCTTTCTCAGGTCATAGATTAATACCTGAAACCAGATAGGACAACTATCTTCACGATCGACAAAAACAAGTTCCAGATTAATACCTCGCCAAGCCAGGAAAACTATCTGTGGACGACTAATTATAGATTAATACCTCTAACAAGCCAGGAAAACTATCTACATGAGGATATTGAAGATTAATACCTGTAACAAGCCATGAAAAATATCTTTCTTTCTCAGGTCAGAGATTAATACCTGAAACCATACAGGACAACTATCTCAACGACCGACAAAAACAAGTTCCAAATTAATACCTGTAACAAGCCAGGAAAACTATATATGGACGACCGACTGTAGATTAATACCTGTAACAAGCCAGGAAAACTATCTACATGAGGAGATTGAAGATTAATACTTGTAACAAGCCAGGAAAACTATCTTTCTTTCTCAGGTCAGAGATTAATATCTGAAACCAGCCAGGATATCTATCTCAATGACCGACAATTTTCAAGTTCCAGATTATTACATGAAACCAGACAGGACAACTATCTGTGAACAACTGATCATAGATTAACACCTGAAACCAGACAGGAAAACTATCTACATGACCAGACGAAGCAGCCCTACCTAGATTCCTTCTCATATATTTCCAGATGAAGTCTTACTCGAACTCATCAAGAAGCAGCCCTACACAGGCTCTTTCATTACATTTTCAGGTAACGGTTAATTATCCCCAACAAGTTATTGTGAAACCTGGATTTCAACCAGAAAGCAGAAAACTCTCATCTCTCCAGTACAGAGGTAACTCCTCAGTAGAGTCTTGGACAACTGAAGCTCTTAGACTATATTACCCACAGGGTTTTCCTCAAGCAGGAGAAAAACAGAAACCCATATTCCCCAGCGGAGTCCTCCTCAGAAAGCAGGAGCAAGAATTCCCCACAAAGGGACCATTTATGAAATCAAAATCTACTTTGGATGGCATCTTTAAGCCTATCTTCGATGACTCTCTGTCATCTTCTCCAAATGGCATCTTTAAGCCCACTCCCTACACAGTCAACCATCACATCATCGAGTGCAAATTTCAAATAACTCTAATGTCCAATCATCTTACACCTTCAGATCACGAAAGGCAAACAAGCCAATCTAAATCTTCAGGTTTAAGAAGATTGAACAAGGGAAGCTATTGTACCCCAAAATTTACCCTCTCATGTTCTCCAAGATTGCCTCTTACATAGATGGTTACAAGCACTTGATGGAAGAAAATAATTTTTTTTTGAATATGAACAAAGGTGTCTTCGATTGGCATCTGAACATGATGTCCTTCGATTGACATATGGACAAAGAGCTTCGATTGGGCGTCTAGGACCCTTCGAGCGATATGTGTCTCACAAGCTTCGATTGGGCATTTAAAACCCTTCGATCAAGCATTGGCCCATTTTTTTATCCCAAAATTTTCCCTCTCATTTATCAAGAATTTTCTCACAAGATCTCCTTTGGCTCAAGACTGCAATAGGTTGATTAGCTCAAGACACTTCCTTAAGCACTGATGATCAAAATTAGGGTTTAAGATTGCACAAGGATATTTGAACTTCCAATGTCCCA